>JAIOKQ010000230.1:8750000-10000000 GCA_020654165.1 Oryctes rhinoceros | reverse complement strand
AATATTCTCACTAATCCAATATCTTATTCCCAAAACCATCTATTAAGGCACTACTCAAGGCACTGAATGAACGTACTAAACAAACTGAATAGCATTAGAGTAGGTATCATCAGAATATGGGGGCTACCAAGGGAACGTTAAAGTAAACGAACTAGCTTCAGTAATGTCGTCATTTGAATATCGAACAATATTAACAAGTTACTTGTCAAGCTGAAGCTGCTGAAACGATAATAAGCCTGTTGATAATGTAGCAGTGTAGTCTAGCTGACGTAGAAAACAAAATGGAAGGTCTGCCAAGGAAAAGAAAATGTGCGTAGCAATTGGCAAACCGCAATATTTCTGAAGAAGTCATAGTGTAACAGACCAGAGACTAATATAAACAACAATATTGCGCTTGAAGTTTCCGGTACGTACATTTTCGCAATTTCTTGATCATCTAAGTAAATCCAAAAAATTCTTATCTGTACGCCATGCCAGGCAACTTGATTCGATTTATCCAACAATAACCGATGGAACATGACCGTAACTACAAATGGAAGCCCTCAGGCTGATTATATCTATCAGGCCTATCTTCTTGTTGTCTTGTCTGCGTTAAATTAAAACGTCGGCCGTATTTAATTTTGGTTTTGATAGGCGTACACATGTATATAAACCGGGACCGATGCGATGTGCGGTTTCAAGATACCTTTTTTGGCGTTGTCAGCGATAGTAAAGAGTCATTACCATAAATTGGACCCTATTAATTAAAACGATATGCATTTACTGTTGCGCAAGTTAGAGAATCAATTAAGCAGCGGAGCTAGTCTGTAGTTGGTGTAGATCGATTATAACTAAAATGGTAACGTTTTCAAACGGTAAAAGGTACACTGGTCTTGGTTAGTAAATTATATGGTGAAGAATAACGTTCAAGCGAATAGTCAAGTGTTAATGCTATTTTAGTACTATAATAATTTAATATTTCTTACGTACATCAGATTTTGGAAAATAAAAGGTATTCTGAAAGAAATCGACAACATCCAGTTAAATTAATGGGCTAAAGGTAAAAGTAGTCGAGAAGAGTACCTTTTGAAAAAAATATTCCTTATTTTACAACGTACGATTTTTACATCAACAAAATTATGGACATTTTTACTGATGTTTATTCCACAGGTACTCGTTAATTGTCTTCGTACAAACACCTCTTACGCAATAAACAATAGGTCTAGTTGTCTTTTGTTAAAGTTGATTTTACCGGTGTACAATTCCAATTAACTTGATTCCGTTTGATTTATCTAATTCCTCAAGATACTATTCCTTCCCTGATTCAATCTTTCGTTAAGAACACATTGTCTAACACATTGCTTTGTGTTGTTGGCTTTTATTCTACTCATTTTATAAGGAATCGCGAATACGGAAGCCTCTATTATTACTATTGAAACGGATGACGCCGCTGATGTCAGCCTTGCCATTGAGAAATTTTAATATTTACATGAGATGATTTTATAAAACATACATGGGTTTGCAAAATGTTGTGGTCATTGGCAAAATAATGTTGGGATATAGGGAAAAAAACAGCTCCATACATACTACTACTAAAACAAGTACAAAAGTCAATATGCTTATCACAATCATCAGTGCGTAGTGTTAGTGCAACCGGTAATACATTGAGATGAAATCAATAATGCTTCTTTAGTACTCGTACAATAGTACCTTGCGCTGCGCTTGTTTTAGATTTGTCGAAATTAAGTCGATCGATTTTGTGTTACGCATACAAAATACTTGGAATTTTACGATCGTCCCGAAGTATTGCTGTTAGTTGGTTTTCGATTGGTTCAGTTGGTTCGGGCAAGTTTTCTGTTATTTCCTTTTGTACCAAGCGATATTACCAAGATGTATTTTGATGTAAAATGCTCCTTATAACTGTTAGATCAATGCCATGCTCAGGACATACCTTTTTGAATGAAATGTCTTTAAATAATGATAGCAAGGACTATGGCGTAGTATGGTAAACAACACGTAAGTATTGGCATCCTCCGCACCACACAAGTTTAATTTATTATATAGTAACATAATAATTATCAATCGGTTATCGGTTGACGATGAGGACCATTCGTGTCCTCGAAACGACCGTCTCGAACTAATTATTATATGACTATATAATAAATTTAACTTGTGTGGTGCGGAGGGTGCCGACACTTATGTGTTGAAATGTCTTTAAGCCAGTGCTTTTACTATTTTACTATTGTCAAGCAGAATTGGAGGAAAGGGTGGGAAAGACTACGGCCGCGGAAGATAGCAACTAGATCCAATTGAGGATACTGGTAATGATTGAAAACAAGATAATCTAGCAGTGGAATCGACTCAGATAATCCAAATTATGGATCTTATTTGGATGAGAACTTGCTTATAACAATCGCCTATTTTGTCAGCGGAAATAATAGTGTCAATGAAATGAACTTGGGCAATCTCGTACACCAGCTTTAAGTTGAAGCTTACAAATAAAAAATCAGTTTATAGCTAAACCCAAATTTGTAAAAATGGCGAAGAAGAAATGATCTGCTTCCGAAAAACCTCATCTATTGTGTTTCAAAGAACGCAGAAAGGTGAAACAAAAGAACTGTCATTCTAGAAGATAATTTTTTACATTTTTTCTTTTGGTATACGAAAACTTAAAAAAGTCAAAATTATACCGTAAGCAACAATGTGTCACTCACTACAAAAGAAGAATTACATTCTTATTTACAATTTTGATCCTTTCGGCTGCCAAAAAACCATTTACCTGCCAAACATATGCTTGGTACTACGATTCTTGGTTCCTCTCGTAGAGCACAATGAATTGTACCAAATTTATGTTATTGTTGTGTCTCGCGTTTGATGCGTAAGGTACAAGAAAGCAAAATCAATCAATTGCATATACGGGAGATATGGGACATTTTCATTGAACTTTGCAGATCATCTTATACTTTATCTTCTTACCTCACAATTAATGAACATCTCTTGGGATTTCGTAGATGATGTCCATTAAATTTGAAACTTTAATGTTACTTAAAAGTTTCAAAGTACGCTGTATGACTCCACGACAAAAGATATAATGGATGCTAGTCCATGTATAAGGAAAAGAACCAAGTCGTTCGGTACCTATTTCGTAAAGAAATTTACAAAATGTGTCAATGGAACTAACGGAAATGTAACCATGGACAGTTTGGATAACATCCGTCAATTTAGAGCAAATGAATTCCTCCGAGGTCCTTATAGATTTACAATAATTGAAAAGCTGCAAAAAAAAAAGTAAAAAAGAAGTTCCCCCAGAATTGTTGGCAATAAGGCAGTGAAATGCGATGTTCGCTTTTCACCAGCAAAAGATACTGCTTTCATATGAAATAGTACTGTTAGTGCCTGCAGTGCATAAGGGTCCTGAAATTCTAGAAAAAACAAGCAAACGTTCAGAACTATAACGAAACTAGCGATGGCATCGACATACTGGACCAAATGTGCTCGAATGTGAACTGCAACAGGAAAACAAAAAGATGGCATCTATGTGTATTATATAGTTTGGTGAACATGGCCAGCGTTAACCTCTTTGTGATTTATTCTCCCAATACTTCTAAAAAAATGAGAACTTCCCGCTACCGATATATGGTAGATTTAAATCATTGCCTTGCCGAGCCATGGAAGAGGCATAGAATATCGATTATTACGCTGCGTTGAAACATTCGTGGAAATCTGAGCTTTATGTTCGAAATGACGCGACACCTTCAATTCCTCAGGAGAAAAGAAAAGGCTATAAAAGTCCTATTCAGAAAAGACGGATGGCAACGACGTCCTGTAGGCAGTGCCAACAATCACCTGTGTTTTAGCAGAAATTGTTGATAAAAACTGTTTTTTTTTATCGTCAAAAATTTTACGATAGTCGCATGTTAACGTATTTTGAAACAAGTCCTGTAATCCAGTATTGACACTAAAATATATAGGTATATCGTCATTTGATTGTGCGCTGTTAATTTTGAATAAATATCACTTCCTACAATACAATCATAAACGACACGCATCAAGTGGTTTATCTGATCAAGTCCACAAATCACAGAAGTGTTTATTGACCGTTATAAGCACGCAATATATATATATGTATAGATAGATAACAATTTAAAATGCCTTTCACCGTCTAATTTATTGGAGCAATTTATTTTCACTGCAGTACATATGCGATCACATTAAATTCACACCTTACAAACTAGTATCTCATAAATCGCTTCTGGGACAAAACGCTAAGAATATGTCTCAAATTTACCTGAAAATCCTCGTCAATAGCGAACAGTTAACCATAATTTTTAACAGTGAAACCTGTACCTTGGGTATACGTTGAATTAAGAGTGTTATTCCGAGCACAATAGTACTATATACCACCTCTGCGTAAAGTGAACAGTTTCACATTACGCGTACGATATATGTAGATATGTATATACCCCATTTAAATATATATTTAAATGCGGTCCTCGAGTGTGTAAAGCTGGAGTAAATGTTTAAGCGATTTGTCAGTTGAACCGAACGATTTCCGCTTCGGATCGTAAACATTGCTTTCTCAGTGAGCGCCTTATCTCACCAAGTTTTAACTTTATCGCGTCGCGGCCGGTGCAATTATACAGAGTATAGAAGACCGAGAAAAACAGAAGCTAAAAATCTCGTCTGTGTACGGCTTCTTGTGCTTTTCTTGGCGCGGCGATTCGCGTCCGATAAAGTTCATTCCTTCAGTGTAAATAAATTATACGCAATTAGGATATCTACTCTCGAGCGAACTTGGATCTTGAAGTTTACTTTGGTACTAATTATAATAATGAATGCGTAAAGTGTTTTGCTTAGAAATAAGTCGATTTGGCACTGGATAGAGTAAGCTGTTCGTTGAGCGATTTGTTTTTGAGAAACATCATTGCGGCACGTTGAACAAGGAAACAAATAAAATCTTTTAAAATTTTATGAATGAAACACAAATCTTGTAAGTTGGAAGGTCTTCTCTCTGTCTCTATCTATTTGAAACTCAAATTTATTTTTTTTTTTAGATACTTTTGTTCTGTGATGATAGGTGCATGTGATGATATATAATCGACTAATTATAAGCATATAAGAAATAGATTCTCTTCAAAATCGCCAAAAAGTGATCGCTTTTATCTCGCCAATAGGAGAAGTAATCGGTAATTTTAACTTTCAACTTTAATTAACGGAAACAACCATTCCGTGCTTTATATTTTTAGTCGTAGACCAAAGCCATTTGTACAGATACCAACTACGTAATACTAAGTTCGCATCAGCTGGATATTTAGATAACAAAATATAATTAATTAAAATACGACCAGAGTCTAAACGCTGTTAAATATTATCAACGTTTAATTTGTAACAAAATAAAGAATAACCTTAAAACAATCTTCGTAAATTAATTTACGAAAGACGAATTCGGTGGGTAACCATTAAATTTCCTAGAATTTTCGTCGACATAATAAAAGATAAACCTACTAGCCAGTCGCCTCTATAACTGGCCTTTAGAGGAAGGCATCTTCTCATCCATACTTAAAGTAGAAAAAGTGATTCCCGTCTTCAAGAACGCAGAATATTCGGTATTTCCAAATAGCATCCAGTATCAATACTACCCTGGTTGTGTAAAGGGCTGATCGACACAAACTGCGTTACTTCCTTTCTTAGCCTTAAAAATGTATAACAATCAAGACGATGGTCGGAAAAGTTTATTTATGAATTCATCCAAAGTTTTTGACCTAGTTAGCCGCGATTTACTTTTATGTAAATTACATTCATTGACTTAAGAGGCGCTATGCTCCGCCCGCTTGTTCGACAGAAAGCAAATATGTAGTTGTATCGATAAAACTTCAGGAGTACCGCTGGAATCGATACTGGGGCCGTTATTCTTTATGTTATTCCTCAATGGATCGGCTACGCGCACCAGAGTTTACGTAAGTGGTAATGCCTATATTGGCGCAACTGTAAATATAAATGACTTGAGGATGCATATGCAAGATGTTTTAAACAAATTTGTTGAATAGTTTGCTGCTAACGATAGGAATTCATAAACTTCATACTTTTTTCAAAAACGAAAAAGACGGAACTTGTTTTACAGGCTTCGTCGCTTCACGAATTGGTCCACGCTGACCAAATTAGTTTACAACAGCAAGATAAATGGAACCCTACAGGTGCTCTGAAAGAACTACCAAATACTTCAAAAAGAACAGAAAAGATTAGAGAGGTACATTGATTGGTTTTACAGGCAATTAGAATAAACAGGACCATAAACTTTATAGGATTATGTAAATTTCGGTTTCCTTTTCATCTGGGCGTTTTGTGTTTTCGAGGGTGAAATCGGGTTTTGAAAAATGTAATTTTTCTCGTTAATTATTTCCTCATAGACATACATATAAGCATTCAACAATATTAAAAGCCTATGGAAATACACTAAACTTGATGCAGTAGTGGCTTAATAAGCCCGATTTCACCCTCTGGAACCAGTTCTTATTCGAAATAGAAACCTACATATTACATGGTCCTCTGAGGTCTACACGTTTCAGCAGATTTTAAAATTGCACGTTGGATATCCTTCCTTGCAAGCTAACTTACGGGTACAATATTACTTCAATCTAGCTTATCATCATTTATTTAAGGAGCATATTAATACGTTTTTCAAACAAACCAGACATATTTTAAAGAATTCCAAAACAATGAAAAGGTTTTACGCTTTGCTAAGATCTGCTCTGATCGTGCCTTCTATAGATTGTTTGCGTAACATGTCAACGTTAGAAAGCTAGCGCATTACATTCAGGTGCCCATAGATCTGCCGTGCTTGCTTCGTTTAAATTAAAAGCTTTGATGACCGATCACGTACCAGACATCAGAGAAGTGCCACAGGAAGCGACGCAACATCAACAGGGTTCTCTGTTCTATGCGGACGTCGTCTCACGTTTCTCCAGTACGCCATACGGTTATTTAACCGTCGACCTAAACAAACAACAACAATCCAATATAGGTTGCATTGTGGCACTTCTTGTGAACGAATAAGAGGCGATAATTAAATACACGTACGACCGTTTCGATGATACACGCACAATATTATATGTACGTATCTCTAGCCGGGATTGTGTTTAGAGTTTGCCGTGACAATACGGATTTATTTCAGATAATAAGGTGTTAAATAGTATCAACACAGAATTATTTGAGATGATTTTAGGTTTTAGAATTAGTCCTCGTGCGGCGATTTGTCTATTTGGACCTGGAATTCCACAGATTTACTTTGTAGTGATGTAGAGCAGTTTATTCAAGAAGTAGCTTATAATAATAGCTTATCGTCCAGCAAATTGATCCAGTTATATGACAGCGAAAAAGTTGTAATAATGTATAGGGTGTTCCATCTAAAATCAAGTGGACCGCTGTTTCCGAAAGTGTTAAATTATTAAATATATTTTAGTTTAATAGTCACCTTTAGAATACTGGCAAATTTTTCAGAATGCCTCAGTGTATAGTCTTTCGTATATTGATCGATGTACTTCCTGGTGAGACAGCCTATATATACAAATCATTTTAAAAAATTAGATGATCGTAAAAAAAAATCGGTACTTCAGAATTCGTCACAATATTAAGCTAGATATATATGAAAAGTTAAAAATATCGAAGATAAAAAGCGAGTGAAATCATACTTTTTTTGCAGCGATTAGACAGACTCGTGTCTATTCGTCTCATAAGAAAGGGTTCGTGTTTCCTACTGGTTTCCCCGAGAGTCGATAAAACACGAGTCTGTCTAGTCGTTGCAAAATAGGTATGATTTCACTCGCTTTTGTCCTCTCAACACATTACACTGTATATTTGTGTATTCTTAGATCGGTCAACACTTACTAACTCATCTAGCCCTGATATCTCAACAAATCAGTGAAGTGTTGGATAGGCGCGGGCAGATGGACGTAATTTATACAGATCTTTCCAAAGCATTTGATCTAATTAACCACGAAATTTTGTTTCACAAATAAGACGCGTTTGTTCATCTGTTCTACAACTATCTCTTAGCGGAGTTTATAATGGGTATATGTTCGCTAACTATACCTTTACATTTGGTGTTCTTCATGGTTCCAATCTAGATCCATTCTTGTTTGTACTATTTATTAATGATTCACTACTGCAAATAGACGGTCATATTCTTGCGTACGCTGATGACATAAAAATATATTTAAACATGTCAAAGATTAATAGGATTAACAAACTTCAGCGTAATTTGGACATACTAGTGGAGTAGTATAGAAGATCGACTTCGAGATTGAATGTTAATATGTCGTTAAGTCGTTATACTTTGCATATATGAATAAAGTAAAATTGAAGACGCGACGTTGATTTGGTATCCTCTATAAACATCCGATATCTTAGCATTAGAAAACATTCAGCGCGAATTTTTGAAATTTATCTCCTTCTCCAACGTATGTCGATTCCTATTTCGCGTATAAACTATAGACACAGTTCTGCCGTTCGCAAGGATTAATATTCTGAAATGACCTCCAACATACGCACTAGCTCGGATTATTGTTATCCCATGTATTGTTGTAATGGTTATTTCACATTTTCCACTCCAGTGATATTGTCGTAATTATTACAGCGTAACAGTTCTAGTTCCAAAAGAAACCATCTATTGGAAACGTTTGATTTTTAGACGCCATTTTTTACATTTTAAATCCATTATTCTCGTTTCGCTATGATGGCAAAAACGTCCGAAATAAGACAATCAGTTATGCTATAAGATCTCGATCGATATTATTCGGAATAATAAAGCAAGAGTTTCGCGCATCGCTGGCAAGTACTAGCCCGTTACAATCGACGAAAAAACGTCCACCTTAAAGACGCCATCAAAATCCTCAAGCGTAAACCGTGAAATGACATCGCCGGAATCGTCGTCTGAGGCTTTGAAATTTCTTCTTTCGATATCAAAGCGTGAAGCGTCAGAAAGAAAATTCCGTCGGATTTCAGCTCTGCGATTACAACGTACGTTGACAACAACTCAACAGCAACAACAACAGCTTAGCTTAGTTAGCGAGAATCGACTAAGGGGAAAAAAGAAGGTAAATAACTCGTCCGGAGTCAAAGAAACGGTCTTTAATGCAACGTAATGTCGCGGCTCTACGATTTGACGTCGCTGCTTGGAACCTGGGACGGTTGGCATTGGTGACGCGCATCTTTCAATTTAGAACCCATTGTTGGCGCGGTGATGCTGCAGGAAAGCGACCGGATAAAAGAGAACGCGTCGGTCACACGTATATCTCTAATTTGAAAACAAAGAACGCCATTCAATGAAGATGATGATGATGATGATGGAAAGGGAGTTGGCCGTGGTACCTTCGATGGATCCGAAATTTTGGCCGTTTCGAATGGTAAATTATCCTCAAGTATGTATGTATGTATATGTATATCTCTCGTGTCTGTTCGGTATAATTTGGGGCGTCCGCATTGAAAGCTGCGTACACAATTGGATACGCTCTAATGGATCGAACGTACTGCTTATATTAGAATTTATTACGTAGAACAATGGAGCTAGAGGCGCAGCAGAGAAATGAGGCTGAATGTAAACATAGAAATAGAAAGGGTTGTTCCAGTTTGTTTTTAACTTCGAAAAAGAGCAAGAGATAGATTCTTTAGAAATACGATGTATACAATGATGTCGCATGGAAATATCTTTGCTTGAACTTGAATGATACGTTTGACCGTTACAATTTTTTAAAACTCGATAAAGAAGCATAGTTTTTCATTATTATTTATTTATTTTGCTTAAAAGGAAATCTGTTGTTACTTTGCTAACGTTAATTTTGTTATTATTCAAAGTTTCATCGGGGTCATAAGTGAGTTGAAGTAGCTGCACTCCCAAATTGACTTGTTTTGCTTCGAGCAGCGTTTTATGGGCTGATGAATAGAGACGACAAAGGCTGGTGGAATTTTAACTATTTTGCAGCGACTAGATAGACTCGTGTCTATTCGCCTCATAAGAATGGATTCGTGTTGCCTACTGATGTCCGCGAGAATCGACACAATACGAGTCTGTCTACTCTGCAAAAAAATAATAATTTCATCCGCTTTTGTCTTCTTTACCGATGAAGGACGTTTTCAATAGAGTAATGGTTTTGGTAGCCTAATTCTGGAGGTCTTAGGGAACGACTTTTCTTAATACCACGCAGCGTAGAAATGATCTTATAGTAGGCAGCTATTTCTTTTTTTTTCTTACAATACTAATAGAGTAAAAGTACTTTATTTCTTTCTACGTATAACTGGAATAGATTAGATTATTTGCGAAATAATCTGTGGCCTGTCTGACTATGATCTTTTTTTAATGTTAGCTTTACTTCCTTTGGTTATTTCTACTTTTAAATATTTCGAGCCCATTTCTGAAAGTTGTGTTCCTGCAATCTCACATCATGTGGACGGTACTTTCAGCACTGATTAATTATGTGAACAGCTCGCAACGAATTGACAATCTTCAATTTCATCTTCAAACTCATCATTGCCACTCATTCTGCTTGCAATGCTATAACGTTTTGAGTAATTATTCTTGATCTGATCCCGTTGACTTTAGCGTCAAATTCAATCGTTGGATTTTCATTAAATTTGCTTTATCATAACTCATAACATTGCATGGCTTAGTAAATGATTCATTCTCGAGCATGTTTCTATTAAGATCAAGGAGAATGGTACGATATGGCTAGCTTATTTAACCGTGAAATGAATTTTTCATCTATCAAAGCATAATTTCAACAACCCTTGTAGAAATGCTTAAAATCGAAGAAAAAGTCTACCTGACAGTGTCAGATATGGTGCCGATAAGAAATTAGGAAGTTGATGATGGCAAGAAAGGAAAAAGAACTACTATATGAAAAATCGAAGGTGGCCCTGGAGATGCGTCTTCTGTAAGACCAAATAAAAGTGATAGAGCTAAAGGAAACGTTTTTCATTTTGTTCCTTAATCTCGATTGTCATTTGTCATTTGCCACGGGTAAATCTGCCTTCTATCTTCAATAATAAGCGATATGTCCATGATGAAAATAAGTGAGTGTGTATATGTAAGCAGATCGAATCATTAGACTTGGATCGTTATTACAATCTATACAACCTCCGCCAATAATTGTCCGAAAAACTTAAATTTCCTCAAAGTTTTACTATGTTAACCAAATTGATTCAATAAATAACTTCCTATACTTAATCCAGTAGACCGTAAAATTACAAGTGGGTTGTACGAGGTACATAGAATTTCCGCAACCATATTCCCTCCGTACATAAAACAACATCACGTACAGAATGTAGACATCAATGCAGCACACTAAAACGTTAAACTTGTCTCCTCGCATGTAATGTGAGTACATTCATACGAACAAACAGGCAGATATTTTATTATTCATTACTCATTATCGCTGTTAATTCTTATACGTACGCGTTGCATAACACCGAGCCAACACGCGATCTCGACGATACTTTGTGCTGCGGAGAAACGGTCGAGACGTAAATTAACGCGTATTTAACCTAAAGCGAAATCGGTAGGATTCTGTCGTCTCGTGCATACAGGTCTATACATCAATGATCGGCTTGAATTACGTACCCTATGAATCATGTATCGGATCGCTGTTTTCGTCTGATTTCATCCTAATGTATATTATTACTTGTGTCGACAGAACGAAAATGACAGAACGGAACGTTACGAAAGGTGCGTCCCCAAGTATGCGTTTTGTATTTTAAAGCTATCCGGATATACATACGCTTATAATATATTGCTTTGAAGGCGACTGCTTTTACAGCAGTGGATGCATGTCGATATCACTGCCACTTAGTTCCGTGTTGTGTTGAGCAATGCCCTGTATGTATATATTTTCCATATGAAGAAATACGCTAATGGAAAATGTAACATTATACATCGTCATGCAAGAGAAATTGTGTAATCACTTGAAAAATGATCACGCTATCTTTACTAATCGAAAGCGAGAACATTTAATAAGATCTTTGTAGCACTTTTATGAGCAGAGAAGTTTCCTCAAAGCATTTAAGTAACACCAAAAGGGGTTTAAGCAAGTGCAGCTGCTGAAAAACCCTCAAATAAAGTGCTCAGTTCGGGAAGATTTGGTAATTTAGGGCAAAATTGTTCTGAGACTCTTGGACGCTGCAAACCAGATCAGATTAAAAAATGCTCTGTGAAAACATCGTGGTTCTAACCGGACACATTGTGCGAGGAATGATATATTGAATCGTTAAATTTAACCACCACGAAATTGGACAGAAAATTGATAATTTCAAATGTTTAGTAAGTTTCTTGATTAATTTTTTTCGATATTTCAACTCTGTACATGCACGGGAACTCTGACAAAAAAAAGTGATTTTAATAGAAAATTCGTTTGCCTCGGATTTTTATCATTACATCGACTTTGATTATAAACGTTTAAAAAAAAAAACTGGGAGGATCTGTATCATTCTATAGATTTTATTAAGACATTACTTATGCAATGGGAATTTCTTATCACGTATGAGAATTATCAGCAAAATTGCATGTTGGATGTACTTCTAGAAGATAATGATGATGTAAACGCAACGGGTATCAATATACTTAACGCCGCACAAAACATTTAATAAATCGTAGAATTTCGTAAAAAATTCGTAGGATTTCCTCGTCAACCGTGAATGAAGTTTACCGTAATGAATCTATTAATGTAGGGTAGTTGAGGCAGCATTTAATACTTTTTCGTATAAATGATAAAGCGTCTAATATTCGCGAGAACGTTTTTAATTAATTTGGTAATAGGTAGAGGAAAGACAAGCTTCAACCAAGTCAATCAGATCGATCATTATTTAAAATAATTTATACTAATTTCAATAGAAAATATATAAACATTTATTTTAACAAAAGGTGGAAGGTTAAGTTAGCTCGATTTTTTTAATATTTCAATGAAAAGGTTTTTTAGATTAGATCATAATTTCATGTATATTTCAAATGATTACAATTAGATATGTGAAGTAATACTGCTCCGTCTCTTATAAACAATATCTACAGCATCTCTTCTTAACATCCAACAGTAATCTGCTAACATAAGAGGATTCCATTTCCCCTGATATCGTTTTTCCAGTCCCATGATGTCTTGATGGAAGCGCTCATCATGTTCATCGCTAACGTCGCTCATATTTGCCGGACAAAAGTCCAAGTGAGAATGTAGAATGTGCACTTTAAGGGACATATTACAGCCAGTAGCGTGAAATGCTTGTAACATATCCATTACTAAAGTTTTATAGTTGTCGGCTTTTTTGTTTCCCAAGAAATTCCTGAAAACTTGTACCATGGAGAGCCAAGCTGTTTTTTCCTTCGCTGTTAATTTGGTTTCAAAGATTTTCAAAAATCATTTATTAATTCTCGTATCTGAGGCCCAACAAAAATACCTTCTTTCAGTTTCTCTGGTGTTAATTTTGGAAACTTTTCAGGAAGGTATTTAGAACCTTCACCTTCGAGATCCAGCGCCTTTACAAAGCTTTTCATGAGCCCAGGTTTCACGTGGAGAGGTGGTGTCATGATCTTTTTTCTACTAGAGGCTGATGTTGTACATTGTCTTTTCCCGGTATAAACTGTTGTCGTAGTGGCCACTCTTGCTTATGGTAATGTTTGTCACGACTGTCCCAAAGACATAAAAAGCAACAGTATTCGGTGTAACTAGACTACGTAACCAAACTAATTGCAATTACTTTAAAATCTGCACAAATATTCCAGGAATAGTCTTTGTACTTTATCTTTTCTAATAAAATTTTCAGATTTTCGTAAGTTTCTTTCATAGAAACGGCGTGAGCTATCGGAATGAAAGGATAATGGTTTCCATTATGCAACAAAACTGCTTTTAAGCTGGTCTTTGATGAGTCCATGAATAATCTCCAAGAACCGGGATCATGATGTATTCCAAAAGCTTCAGAAAGTTTATAATGATTATTGCAGTAGACCAGATTACCGGCCATACTATAAAAATCAACAAAATTTTCATGTTTACTTTATATATTTTTTACTTTGTATATGCTGTTCAATTTCATCAGTTACTAACTTAGGGTAAAAACCTTGTTGGTCAGTGTAGTGGATGCTGTGTCCGGTACGGAAACTTTAGTGAATAAAGATTCGACATCGACTGATTCGGGATCTTCCGCTAACTCAATTTAACCAACTAAATTTAGTAACAACATGCGTCTAAGTACAAAAGCATAAAAAAGAAATAATTCTTATCAACCTTTGTCATAGATTATCAAGTTCTCTCCTCTTCCTCTCGATATCCGACACTTTTCCACGTCGTTATCGTAATCTCTATCGACGTTTCGTCCACACTCTAATGCAACAAATTCAAGGGTGTTGTTCCACATTCCGTTGTTACTGTGGATTCCCGCAGCTCAAACTTTTTTAGCAATTCAAAAATTGTAATTTGGTTATCGAAATCATTAACAATGTTAAGATTACATTCTAAAGATATAGTTTTCGTTTTCTTATTGGGCCTTAAATATTCAGATTTATTTCCCTTGAGCGATACGTTCTTTCAAAGTGTTTAGAACGCATGTAATGAAACAGTCTTAACCTTGATGAATCGTAAAATCATAATTGCGTAATTCGAAATGCGTCCGGTGCATATCGCACAACAAGAAATATTTTACCGTATGTTACAGTGTACCTTAAAGGCGTTGCCAAAGGGGTAATGCAGGATCTGTGCAACTCCGTGTTTGCGTAAGTCGACGTATTGTTGTATACTATTTCTATTCGATGGAAATTTGATTTTGTCGGGTTTTGCCACCTCTGCTGTGGTAAGGTCTATATATGTATGATTAATCTGCTGTTTAAATTTGTAATTCAGGCTACGCATTTTCATAGAATCTATTCCTACCTCTATAGTAATAGGCTGGCCAAGTTGGGTGTGTTACTGTTTTGTATTGATATAACTTAGTACGTAAATGTTTGTATTCAGACGTAAGCATAGGTTAAGAATAAATTTTTCAAACATGAGTATGCGTACTCTTGCACCAAGACAATCAAAATTTCGATGCATAACAAAACACAAAGCGATTTCATTATCGAACGGCTGGCGAGTTAAGTAAACGCAGCCGAATATATTCGATAAGCTGCTATACAATAGAACAAATTTCAAAACACCTTCGATTAAGAAACAATAAACCCAATGAACCACTTCTCCGTCTATGCAATCAATTTCTTCGTGATAGTGACCGATATTTTGAAAGCATAGGCACCACGTTTTCGTCTTTAAATGATTAACTTCCTTTACGTGCAAAATACATGAGAGTAGTTCGACAAAAGCTTCGTTATGTGTAAAAGTAATTTTATTGTTCAACGTAGTCTCTTTTTAGGTCGATAGGCTTAATCCAACGTTTCTCTACCCTTTATACCCCATCTAAAACAAATGATTTCTCCAACCCTGCGAAATAGGCGTTTCTGTAATCACTAGAGTGAACAAATTCGGGTGCGTACAATCGGCGTAGCTAACGAATGAACCCTTACATGCGAAGGAAGACAGTATGCGGAGATATATTATCGCGAACGAGGCTGCTCCGGTGCTAGAAACAACAAAAAATTAAGATAGTTTTCGTAGATTATGAAACGATCTTGATAAATTGTCCCTATGTTACTGAATGAACACGGGAAATTGTCATCTCTAGTCATATGTATAAAAAGTTAAATCGAGTGTAATTCGGTGATTAAGATTAAGGATCTACCGCCTTGTGCGTCTTCCGTGACTTGGACAACTGAAGAAGCGAGATTTTTAACATATGATGCGTCTTCAAAGCTATTTCAGCAAAACGTCCGCCGTTATGTATACATAATTTAGAAAATCTTTGAAACAATTTAACATATCTGTAAATGAACCTTCACAGCTGTTTTGTCAGTCTACGTATCTTCGATGATACTAAAAACAGAACGCAGAGTACTTCGCTGCTACTATTACGAGGCAGCGAACTAAATATTAGTGTTTCGCTTACAGGAGTCCATTACTTAGCTGTGCCGATGGTTCGCACCCGAATTTGCCAATCACTTCATCGTTTGAGCGAAATCTTTTTTTCGCCGTCATTTTTTTCATATTCGAACATAGGAATAATCGCTGCGAGCTAAATTTGCCCTCAATCGTTGAATTTTGTGCGCAGCGAACACTGCCTTGATGAAACTTCCCAAATGCGGACTTTTTTATGCGGCGATGTTGAAACGACTCAATAAATTGTTAAAACATTCGCCATTAATCGGTTTGCCTTTTTCAAGATAACCAACGTGGTTTATCCCTCGTTTATCCCAGGCGAGTGTGGCCATGATCTTGTTGGCCGATCAACCTTCTTTATCGATGTTATTTAGTCTCTGGCGTGCTGTGGTCAATCCGTGCTTCGTCAACACTTATAACTCGACCCCAGAAATTCAGTTAAAATGTAATCCAATAATTTATGGTGGATAACGAAGGTATGTGGAGTTCCCATAATCTTTATTAAGTTTCACTTTTATCTCATGATTGATTTTCTTTTTTAAAAGCAAATATTTGATCACTGCTCAACATTTTTCCATTGTTGTTAAATCACAAAAATTGTTCATTTTAAAATGGTTGTTTACAAACCAACCGACTATTCGTTTGAACATCTGATAAGATCCTATCAAAAATTTAGGAAACTTTTACGAAAAATTGGGTTATTTCAATTCAAGTAGCGTCTTTTCTTGTCGAGGCCAGGTAATTACCGAATTCCCCTCGTTAATATTAGACAGAGGATTAATTACTTCTAGTACTAACAGGTGTTTAAGCGACCAGCCAAATATATCATTCCCAGGATGTAATTATCAATTGTAATTACATTTGAAAAGCTTTCTCCAACACCACATAGAGATTATAGATTGTTGCTAACATGAAATATGATCACCAGCACTAATTTTACAGCACATAATGAACACATCTAAAACCATAATAATATAACCTTTCGAAAAGCTATTTCTGTAAACGCGATAAACATCACCACTTATTACATATAGCACGTGACCATATAACAATTTAATTGAAAAAAATCCTCCTTATACATTGTAAGACGGTTTGACCGCGGCCAACGCCTAGCTGTCAGAGTGTTCATAGGTCACATATGAATTTCGAATGACCTCTAACCTTGAAAAAACTGCAAATCTGACTTATACGTTCTCTTCGCTTACACAGGCATGTATGTATGCATGCGTACATATACAAAACACGGAAATCAAAACTGCTGCCGCTAACTCGCTAGTGAGTTCTAAGTATTTTTTTTTGATTTTATCTAATGTTAAATGCGTGATGGTGAACTTATCAATCCTATGTAGTAATGGACAGCAGACAACAGACAGCCGGCGCAAGCTATACAGTTACTATATTTCAATGCTATTGATTTGATTTAGGAATGCGTGCATGTAATTAAATATCGCAAAAAACAACACGCCTCCAATGGTTTAAATTGTGAAATGCCTGATACAAAAATAGTTCCTGTAGTTCTGTTACACGACAAACATGTTGGTAAAGATGTTTAGTTTATAGCGGCAAAACAAGTTTAATATCACTTCCTTTAACGAAAACGATATCTACACATGGGGAAATTCGAAGGAACCTTATATGCTAATATTTTGTCCAACGTGAAGTTCCAGCAACAAATATGAGCTTACCTCAGACTTATCTTAACCATTTTATAGAGTCAGGTTCATTAATAAGCGTATCAGAAGACGTACATTTCCTTTGGTTGCTCGCAAACATGCCCTTCTATTTTTTCCATTTCCTTTCTCTTCTATTTCCAATCTTACAGATGTATCAGATAAAATCTGGCTTCTATCCATTTTCTTGGCCTTTTGGATTTTCTTTGTTGGATTTTTGCCTAGCCGAACAATCGTTTTAAGCCATTGAAACTGCAACGTTTTTCTTGATCGATTTCATTGAAGGTTTCATTGTTCTGTGAAGGGTTCTCTCTTTATTCTGGAGAGGTTCTTCTGTGTTACTGATATTACTGATAAAAAGAGCTCTCATCAAGGATATGCTTGTCAGAGTTACAATGCGGCATTTTTTTAAAGAAATTGTAAGAGGTTTTCCAGAATTGCTCAACATTGAGGAATGTGTTGTACAAAACAAATACATAGACATTTAATGGTTGTAATTGAGTTAAACAATGCGACGGCATCGTTAGAATAGTAACTCCATTGTCTTTTACTATTTCCAAAGTTGCGTTCACCATTAGGTGAAGTTTTCCTGTGTCAACAAAGTGTAAATTCAGCTGCTCAAAATTTCACTTGAAATGCAAGAATTTAATGACTCCTAGATATTCGACTGTCTTCAATTTTACAATAATAATAATGATAAAAATCTGTTAAACAACAACTGAGAGCGCAACATGGCTGACATTTTCCAAAGTATCTTTCACATACATGTCTAATTATCTTACTAGAATATTTTTGACCAGCAGCGTTACATTCGTGTTGAGCTCTGGAACTTTTCTCGAGTACCCACGTAAAATAATGCCACTGCATACTTCTTATTTGTCAATTTGCGCAAAAATTGTTTTATGTCCCAAATTAAATTTGTAAATTCAAAAACGCACCTGATTATATGATATTGATGAAAAATTTCTAACATTCAATCCGATTCTAAAATTATTTACATACATCAACCACAAAGTAACCTCTTCGGCTTGATTTTCAAGACCGTTCACATGCTGTAAACTTAACCTGTTCAAATGGAAATTCAATTCAATGTAGTTGCACTTCCAATTAAAATTTACATTAAACGAAGTACGCAGAAGCTACACCACAATTAACTCGACCCAGAGAATAAATTAGTTCACCGTTAATCCTATGTAATCAAGTCATTATTGACGATTTAACTATATCTCGATTATAAACATTCGCAGGCTAACTGATATGCGAAGATATCCTAAGTATCTACTACTCATTGAGATTCTGATATTGCCGATCTTAATCACAACGTTGGCAACGTATTATTTTCAGCGTCGTCAGTTGTGTAAAGCTACGGTATACTTTAACTTGCTTGCCTACTTCACGAGAGTAGATAAATAAATGTATGTATTCATTTAGTGCATTTGTAATTATTGCTTTATACACGATAAGATTATAGAGCTCATGCAAAGATAATTTTTGTTGGAGCATAAATGTTAAGTGATGTTGAAGAAGCACAATACCGGTCGTCCATATTATTAAAAAAATAATGTTTTTTCCATTTTCTTTGATTACCGCTCGTTCTATTTAAATCAAGTAAATTTGCGTTGATATCCGCAGTAAGCCAAAGGTTATAGCGAGTAGTCAAGTTAGCTTAATATTAAAGAAACGCAGCCATGGTTTCTCGGAAACGGCTGAGGCTGATTTGCTATTGGGCTTACGAGATGTATACGCCAACTTAATGGATATGGGTTGTAAGCGAAGTGTTAGTTACTAAGGCTCTAATCGATCAAAAGAAAGAAGACAGCAGTTAACAATTCCAACAACTACGATGTTCTTGTTCTCTCCTCCACAAGTAATGACTATCACCCGTCCAACCTACAGGTATCTATCAGTGTGACAAACACATGACCTGAAGATGGAAACCTAATGCGTCCAGAAACAAATATCTGCCTTACACCTAACCTCTATACTCTTATTTAAACTTATCATTTTGTGAAAAACCCTTACTGGAAAAAAAACAAAGTCCTTCAACGTGTTCCACGGCCTAGAATATTCGAGCACCGCTAATTTAGATGAT
Source organism: Oryctes rhinoceros (assembly GCA_020654165.1). Taxonomy (NCBI): domain Eukaryota; kingdom Metazoa; phylum Arthropoda; class Insecta; order Coleoptera; family Scarabaeidae; genus Oryctes; species Oryctes rhinoceros. Next base: position 9,980,261 of record JAIOKQ010000230.1, on the reverse strand, counting down.
ATCAAGGTAAAAGATTAAGTTATTAAGCTTAAATTAAACACTTGATGATGATATTATCTCCGGGAGCTCAAACTTAATTTACATCTAACCTATCATCTGCTGGTTCTTTTCAATATCATCACAAGCATTATTTTTCCTTTTAATCCATCTTTCGAGTTTTCATAAAAAGCTTATTTCTCTTATATCTTCCTTTGTCTTCAGATCTTCCTTGGTAGAGAAAAAGCCGCTTATTTCCAGAAAACTAATAAACCGTATTCTTTAGTTTTATTATAGACAAGAGCATAAAGTATGGAATGAAATTACGATAAATTTTTCACTGTTTTACAACCACTACCGAGCAGTAAAATTAACGATAGAGCTAATAGGTACCCATTGATTAACTGTCTGTGCCTACTTTATTACACATAAACTAGAATTCCACTCTTCTCCGATTAATAGACACCGTACTACTATTCGTACGAAACAATTCAACCTGGCCATATCTCTCTGCGTTTATGGAAAATGGTTCCTCTTATGTTGATTTCGTGTGATATTTAATATCATTTTATTTGAATTCCTTGTATAACGAGCATTTTACGTAACCTCTCTCATAATATTCGTTTGTCTCTAATCGTTTGTCGGCGATTTGAGCGTTGTTTGTTGGTGTTAGTTCGTAACTTTTTTAAAAGACACAAAACTACAATATCCTGTTAATTTTCATATTAAGAAAATGTTTTATCGTAGATTTATATGTTAAAAACGGTCTGAAAGAATGCAGCAACCTGCTGTCAGAATTTCAAATAAAAATACCTTTTCATCGAGATTATTAAAGTTATAAGATGAGTTTAGTATAGCTCATCTTAATTAGTATCTTAAACTTGTAGCAATTCCAATTTCAATATTCAAAATATTTAATTTATTCCCATAATTAATAAATTAAATATACAATACTATTCAATTTAATTTACAAAATATACATGGAAAATTATTAATAAAGTTACTTTATTATCAACTTCCTGGTATGGCTTATCTCACATTGAGCTTGACGCATTGGGTTTTATACAGCTTTGATTGGTACATCTCGATTTGTATACAGGTGTACCGATCTTCTAAAGTTATAAAACGGTGAACATGACAGATGCTCTGAATGTTGAAGTAATGTACTGGACACCATAAGGTGTCTTTCAAATATATTGCCGCATATACACTGTAAGTAACGAACCAGACTGTTTTAAATGGAACAGCTTGTACTTTATTCTATATTTTCGGATTTCGTAATATTTATAATTTTATACTTAGTCGCCTAAATTTAGATACTCCAGACGTGTATTTTCTTTAAAACTTTCTATATTTTTTTTCAATATTCACCGTATAAGATGTATTTGTCAATATTTATGTATAATGGTGCAACGTACAAAGTAAAATAATTATTTTTGAACGCGAATACTGCATTTGGATGTTGCATCCAAATAGCTTTTGGTGTTGGTATTGTTCAGTCACCATGACAGCAATAACCAAAACATTGTTATCCACTATTGATTCAACGAAATGCATTATATAAAAAAGGCTTAATAAGTACTCTATATAATGTTTAACGATGGGAAATTTTGAGAAAATTTAGAAGCTTCGAAAATTATATAGATGAAACGTAGTGTTGTGAAAATCGGTAGCGTCTCTAAGACTTTAGCAATGTTTCAATGTTTTCACAAAGACACAAACTCAATCTCTCTCTGTTATATTTCCAAATCCAACTAGTAACACTCGGAGAGGTAATTTATAGTTTGAACGGGACGCATTTCTACGTTGCAGTTTGTCAATGGATTGATTATACTTTTCATAACGGATGGATACGCCTTATGGGAAGTACTTAATGGCCATCTAGATCTCCCAAATTCTTCACTTAAAAAATAATATGTCTACATAAACACTGCGATGCTACTCAACACATCATAGAAAGTGTTTACTCGCATCTCTGACAATCAACTTGCGTATGAATAACAATCTCAATACTTGTTACTAAAAAAAATAGCTTAAATTTAATGAAATAATGATATTGTTGTTTTTGAAATGATTTATATGTGACATTCGCAGCAAGCTTATAAAATTAAATAATCATTAATTTGCTGTAATAGTTTGCAGGAAACCATCCGTCGTAGTAATCCTTCCCCGTGAAGTTGGCCCCCGTACTTTCGATCTTTTTTTAGATATTCAAAGATTCACATTTTCTGCCCGTTTTGTCTTGATTTTCTACCTAAGCATTTTATTTTACTGTCATCCCGTTCTCGATATATTCAAAATTGAAAAACGGGAGCCAACTTCATGCAGCTACCGCACTTTCATGTTTTCGAAATTTGATCAAGCTATCATTTTGTACTAATTTGGGCCGTAAAAAGTATTTTGCACTTACTTCCTCCCAAGATAATCGGTAAACAAAATAAACGGGAATAAAGACTGCTCAGACGCTTATTTGACAGCCACCGCACCAATTCTTTGATTTTGAAAAATTTGATACTGCAAAATGTTGTGGTGGTAGATCTTCAATAGCTCCCGGCAATAGCTTTTCCTTTATGAAGATTTAATAATGCCATTGTTTTGTGCTGATTTCTAGCGTGAAAATGTCGCTTTATGCTGTTACTGCCTTTGGTACGAGTACTGTTAAATAATAGTGCTCACCAACCCTCATTCTCAAATATGTCGAAGACGGTCGAAACACTAAACGAAGTTTTAACATCGTCAAACGATGCTATTGCCAAATTCTCAAAAGCCGAGAAACGGATGCAGATGCTGGAGCATCTGCATCCGTTGCTGGCAAGGACAGCGATGGTGAGTTCAAAGTGTCGCCAGCATCACGTTTTCAAAAATCGAAAGATTGGTGCAGTGGTTGTTATCAAATTAGTGTTTGGGCAGCCTTCACTTCCGTGTGTCTTGTTTCCCAATTATCTGTGGAATCAGTCACAGAACGTTGGCCTGATCAAATTTTGAAAAAATAAAAGTACAGAGATTACGTGCAGTTGCAAAACGGACACAAAACGTGAACCAGCTTCACGGGCTCGATTTTAATGACGTAAGCGCCTACTATCTCGCGTATATCGTCGTTGTTCCGATCATATTCAAATAAAAAAATAACGATTTGAAAATAGGGAATACGAACACCTTCTACATCAATGGGCATTCGGAAAAGATTCATTAAGTTCTATTGTACTTTTTGACTTGCTCAAACCATGCATTACGTTTTTAAAAGTCACCTGTCGATCTTTGTCAATTTTTTCCGCGTTAATATCTTCGTATATGCGCATTATACAATAATAGGCGATGATTCAAACACCTGTGGCCGATTTTCAGCCGCGTCTGCGTGTATTTAACCGGGTTACACCTTCTCAACGTTCATTGCCTAAGATACCCAATAGAGAATGGTAAACATTAGAAATAAGACGACTACCTGTTGATGCCCACGCAAACGCTGCGTTTCTTTACACGCCGTGAGCAGCTATGGTCCGCGTGCGATCTTGACTCCCCCGCAGTGTCGATGGAAGGCATAGTTACCGTTATCGAGGCAGATTTAGGTCATCTTCTATGTAGGTGGATGGTTACATGACTATATTGCACAAATACGGAAGCGAAAAGCATAATGGACGCGATTTTACAGTAACAGAAGGATTTGGAAGGAAATATACAGTTTGTTGTAAAAATCTTTTTACAATTCACTTATTTTTAGAACAAAACATTCGATCTAGATCTAGATATTCCTCCTTTTGGTAACTAGTGCCTTGCATGAATTTTGCATAATCTGTTCTTATACATAAGCTTATTTCTTGGATCCATATTTCAGTTTGATAATGAACAGATCTAGTTGCCATTACGTGCCACTATTAGAATTTTCATTATTGTGTCGTCGTTTTACAATGGCCAAATTTATGCGTGGCTTAAACGTTTCTGAAATGGTCCAACACCAGTTGATAATGATGAATATTCTGGACGGCGTCTAATCAGTATTACAACACTTGGGTCTTTAATGATTTGTTAGAATGATTTCGGTGTCCATCCTGTCTATTAATATCTTCGACGCTGCTTTTGACTTATTTTTTTGACATCACGGTGCGGTCGTCGTTGCATTTCTTCTTTACATTAACTATAACTGGTTGAAATTCCTTTTTTTATTGTATAATAATCCCACAAAGCCTGGTTATGACTTGATTTGTAATAACTGAAGAAAGTTTTGATGAAAGTGGGACATTTGCTTTATTTTCGGTGACACTCAGTCATTTCTAAACATTTATTTATCTTTGCAGAAGTGCTCGTATAGATCAAATAAACAATTTACATCAATTTTAGACTTCCCCCAAATTCAAGTTATAACATTACCCACATGACAACTCCTGGTTTTTTTTTGTTTTGACGGTACCATTAAAATTTGAATGCCTCACATAGCAATACTTGCGAGTAAAAGTCATTTAAAAGGTGGAAAACATAAATTTGATCACAAAAGTAAATACTGTTAGTCAAGAAATCAAATAATTAATTCTTTTAATTAAATACTCCAAATGCTGTACACCGGTCTCTTGGCAATAAGCAATTCTATAGACTAATTCCATTTTTGGGATCTTCTAGATTCGGTGGTCAGCTAACCTAGAAATTTTATATTAAGCACTCCCTTAGCAAAAAATGAAGGGGCGTAAAAGCCGGGGCCTAGAGAGCTTGCTGATCAATCCGCCTTCCTGAAAAGCAGCTGCTTAAAAAGCTTACGGACAAGGCATCCAATTGTTGTCAGTTATCATCGCCCTCACGTTAACTTCAAGAGGGTGTTCAATATGTGCTTGAATAATTTACTGAGGATTCTCTCTACTCCTGTACGTAAAATACTCTTCGATTCGGATCAAATGAGACTTCATCCGAAGAGAGAATTTGTCAAATGAAGCATGGCATAAATCCTGCTTTACATCACAAATCTGCATTCGGCGATCGGGTCATCTCCATTGAGTTCTTACAACAATTCTATTTTGAAAGGATGGTATTGGTATATCCTGTATGGTATATCCTGTATTAGAATGTATTTTCACTGCGGATTGGTTAATATTCTATCTGGATATTTCACATTAAACAAATTGCACACCTTTTGCTAGATTCTTGTTTTATCGTCGCATCCAACAAGAACTAAATTTTATATGCGGTAGGTTTCGTTTAATTGATCCACACTTAATTAACTTAAAAAAAAATGGAAACGAGTATTTGCCATATGACATATAAGCTGTATATTTTGTATTTTTGGTTGATACCTACTTGATTATAAAAAAACTTACTTTCACCAAGAGGTGAACTGACAATTAATTTTTGATTGAATGAAAAAGGAATGACAGCATTTACCTTTGATTCTGAAATGTTTCACTCGAAAATGTTGTTCTCTGATACGTTAAAATTAAAAGCATTCAAAAAAGATTGTGGATAATGTAATTACATACTTGAAAACAAAAAATGGGTAAAAATAGAAATTGTAAAAAGTGAGTGGCTTAAATTTTAATGAATTTATTGCGTAATTTTACCGCGCATAAAAGCAACAACTAGGTATTATGCTTTCTATATGTGTCCATTCGTCTTTCTGCATCCAAATACTCAACCAAAACATCGTAGGTGTGCTTCTAACCATCAATTCCACCCACAAAGCGGGCACCTACGACATAATACGTGTTATTTATCGAAAATTTTTAAGCATAGTATTCACCAAATGCCAGATGTCCAAACACCAGAGGCCACACTATTACTGCCGTAAACATTATACGGTTTATTGCACGATTTTTTTTTCAACGTGTAGTTTTTATTAGTCATTTACGTTCTATGGAAACAAATCCTGAAATACTATTATTGCTTTTTCTTTTAAACGAACAAAAGAAATAGAAATACCAGGATATTAACGGATAGTGGTCAGCTACGATTACCAAATCTAACCGGATTTCATTGCGTATTGGTATTATTGCTGGGAATTGTTAACTACACGGAAAATATTATTTTTGCTTTCATTTATGTTGAGTAAAAGTATTTGTACGATAGCAGGTAATACGTTTGTTTTTGTAGTAAGGAGGAAGTAGGAAAAACTGCTCTTTTAATATAAGAACTAACTTTCGCATAAAGCCAAGTCATTACTTCAAGTTTAAACTTTCCATATGTACGGAATATTAGCGCAAATATTACGTATTCTTGAATACAAGGTTCGGACAAAAATAACGCATTGCTTCTGTAAATATAGTTAAAAATATATAGCTGACACAACTGTAACATAATATTGCTCCGCTAAGAATGCACATAGTATGGTGAACATCATACACAAGATTTACCGTGAGGGCTCGCATTATTAGGCAACGAACCATAGGAAATAACTTAACAGAGAAGGGTTACTTAAAGTTACTGCACGCCGAGCATTTCGAATAAAATGGAGCTCCATTACATGCAGTTAATGTTGCAAAGTACTTAGGTACAACCTTTCCCGATCGACCTTTCTACGGGGTTACTTAAAAGCAAAAGTATACCTGGAGAAATTCGGAAACATTAGGAAGGTTTAAGAGTGAAAATTGGTCCACATCTTTATTAATCTTAAATCTAAAAATACGGCGCACAACCAATTTTTAAAACTGGCCATTTTTCTCGCATAGTGGAATTGAACCCAGAAATGTTCCACAAGTAATGTTTTACAAATTTCGGTGAGGATTATCTTAACAACAATAACGACATTACTCGACTATTTCTCACTTGTACTCCTAATTCCACACGGGCGCACCAATCTTAATGACGATGCCGGGAAAGAACAGCAGTTATCGCTGCTGTACGCCAACTGATCAGGAATATCGCGAAATTGAGACTTACGTCCAAAAGGTTCTGCATGACGAATTAGCTTTGAGTAAATTGGTTTCCTCTTGCACTCAACATTAGTTAACTGAGAAACAAGCAGCTCGCGTAAATTGGTACCAAAAAAAAACTTTGAGCCAGTTCAACGATAGAAGCTCAAAAAGTGTTTATAGAAACGAAAATGGTGACGAGTTATTGGTTTTTACTCCTATGAACGTGAAATCAAACATCAATCCGCTGTGTAGATGGCTGTTATCGAAGTATATCGAAGATTTCGTAACGTTTGTTCAACTTCCGCGGGTATCGACGCCATAATTCCTTTGGAAGATTAAAGGATGATTAATACCTATTACTACATGACCGTTTGTTTGCCAAAAGTGCTTATCACTCTCTGAAAACGAACCCACAACGAGGAATTATCCCCAAAATAATAAGAGGTCGCTTATACATCGTTCAAAAATCGACATTTCGAGGTTTTGGAGGAACAAAACATCGAGTTATAAGCTTATCTTCCGTAGAATCCTGACTTAAGCTCGGCGATTTTTTCACGTTCCCAAGGATCAAAGACTGTATGGTTTCAGTCACTGGAAAAAAAACAGTCGAAACCTTTAAAATGAAAATGCGATTAATTCTTTGTGGAAGCTTTTAAAAAACAAAAAAAAAACACTTTAGTGTAATTTGGCAGCGCTATTACAAGCAGCTGTTAATGGCAAAAGTTAATCGCCTAATTAAAAGAATTACATTTCCGTATATTTTAATAATTTCATTTATTTTTTAATAATTACGAAGATGGTAACAATCCTAGGCTTCTTATCTGGAAAGTAATACGGCTTTTTAATTTATTAACCTTGTTAACTGTTGATCATAGTTGCTCTTGTACATTTCAACAACTTTATCAATTGCAGCAGTTCCTTTTAATCACTCCTAATATGGAAAACCATGCTGGTTAATATTTTTTTTCTTCGTTTCAGAATGCTTGTATTGGAACGACATTTCCTCTAATTCACATTTATCACTTCGGTTGCGAGTACGACAGTATGACGCATGTAAAAACTCTAACAAACATCCTCCCGCCAAACTAGAAAACCATGGCATTAAGTGTCGGCTTTTTCAGTTGCGGAAAACGTAAATTATGCAGGAATTAACTCGATAAGAGAGTAAGAAACAAAATCCATAAGTTATGAGCAGTCTTCAGTTTCTATAGTTTCCTAATGGTACGCCTATACCTTTACTGGTCTACTCGTCCAGACTGGGACCTTTTTTCTTATTTTTCAAAGACTATTTCTTGCGCAAAAACACGTCTATGACATCTAGTAATTTCCTATTTATTAATGAATATCATTTAAATTATTGATCGATCGTCTGAGTAGGTATACCAGGCGTGTTCGCTTGTTACTGATCGAGGATGGCATTCCGTAATAAGATCCGACCAGCGCTGGATAAATGCTAAACAATCCACAACGAACGATTTTAAAATTGAGATAATCCATAAGGAGTCGCGATTTTCATTTTTCGCGCCTTATATGTCCTGGTGTGGTACAGTTGGCGTCCTATAATGAGAATTTTTTACAATCGTCCCATCCAGTGGTCGCCTTTCCTCCACCTATAAAACCATACTCTCGTTCAACGTTACTTTTTCGATGCGAAAAGGAAGTTAATCTTGACATTCCGTATTAGTTAAGTTGATTGTAGCCTGATACAGAAAGATAGGAGAATACACGTGAAATGGAAAGTTTAAGTCTTATATGGAAGAATTAGATCTTTTTACAGTTATTTATATATATTTTTTAAATTAATAAATTAAACGAAAGTTATTTCGAACAGATAATTTTTACAAGAATGCTCAGTATACTTTCCAAGAGGCTTGTCATTTCCATTTGCTTTTCAATACGTAAAATCAAAAATTTCTTTTTATACACTGTTTTAGCTGAGACGGGTTTAATGAGTCCAACTGAAATTATTATTCCTATAATACAATAAACCTTCAATGATAATCCTCGTCTACTTTTTCAGACCGCAACATTCTAAAGCCAACGCAAATTATCCAGATGCATTTAACCTACATACTTCGACAAATACGTACGCGATTACCAGCTTATTTCATTATGCATCCAATTAGGTGCAACTTAACCAACAGGCAGATCGTAAACACACCAATATGCATATATCAAAAGATTAAGTCTGAGCAAGTGTTCCAACAAAATAAGAGTCTAAATTAACCAACGCACTCATTTCAAATACACGAGCAATATCACCGATCAAATATATAGGGTTATTCGCAAGAGAAGTTGGTAGGACTTTGTTAAAATGCACCGAGAACGTAAAAAAGAAATACCAAAGCTTCATATTACCCCAAATTTAGCGGAAAACTTTAGTCTAAGAGATGTGATCACAAGATCCAAACCTGATAGCTCAAAAATTATAAGCGCCAATAGTCTCTTTAATATGTACGGCTGCTATTAGCATTACCTGCCGAAATTAACAATAGATAATGCTAAACCTCTCCCAACAACCTTGAGCAAGTCTCCTCTCGATAATTAAAATTACATTTGATTTTCGCCTCTAACTCCGAGTGCTCGTTTAGCAGCGGATGACACTGTTAGGTTGCTGTGCTGATCGTGACCAACCACGTTTCCTTCACCTGTAGAAGTCCCATGATTACGAACGAAACGTCGAGTTTTCAATTATCTACCATGACTCTGACCGTGGAAGCTACGTTATTATCTCTTCTGCATAATCTCGCTGGTTGAGACAAGTCAGACTGACCTTAGCAGCTTTAATTTCGTTCTATTTCTTCGAGGAATTTCCGTGGGTAATTATTCTGGTTTTTTCGTAAAGGGCAGACGTAAGCAATGGGGTATGCGGTCCTAAACCATCTTTGTCAAGATTACCAACGTGGACCATCAAGTGGATGACTTTGATGTTGTAGCGTATCCTCCCGCTTTAGGGAGCTATCTAAGGAATAAGCTTTTCCCAGTAACTCTCCAACATTCAAGCTGAATTCTGGTATTCAGCGTATCAAGCTTCCAAATACTATCAACAACATACAATAAAGATTATTGTTGATTGATGCACAAAATGATAAACATATCTAAATGTTTTCCTACAATTGGATCAATTGAAAGGATGCATCAATTTCAAAATATAACTTTCTTTTGAGAAACCTTATATGTATACGCTATATTTGAGCGTATACAAATACTCCTATTTGTACCATCCAGCAACGGTGCGAGGATTAAGCCGCGAAACGTATTCTAGCGTATTATTTTTAGCTCGAAACACGTGGAAAATCTGTCGTAATAGAACGTGAAATGGTTTTATTTATACATATTCGAGTGCGTTATTCGCTATTTACTACCTGATTGCCGGCCTATATTTAAAATTCGTTTCCGGCGTATATTTAGACGCAAGGAAATGCCATTCGGGATTTTATTTTGGCTACGAATCTTTATTTTGGCTACTACATGGAAAATATACGTAATTACATCCGAATTAGCTGCAAAAATTTGGAAAAACAGCCGCGGATGATGACAACAAAAACACGTTGAAGTACGAATTTAGTTCGTTTGGTGATCGGTTCAAATGTTATGTAGGGTAATGCGTTTTTTTAACGGTTATGACTTTTTTTTTTTGAATCTGTAACGCCAAAACTGAGGCAAGTATTTTCGAATATTTTATAATATTTTAAAATAAGAAAACATATTATATAGGGTGTGGCACTTAAACCGCCAGTTGGTCGAATAGTCGGAATTATTTCTAGCTGATTGCTGAAAATTTGTCTCTGAGAATTTTTGATACTACAAATCTCATCTTACTTGTTTTAAACGGGAAGCCCTGTATATACTTTCATTTTTTTTTTGCTAGAATACATGAGTTAAGAATACATAAGCTAAGACCAATCAATTTTGTCGTTTTATTGAGAACGAAATTGACAGCCAAAGAGATTTAAATTTTCTGATTATGAAATCAATACCTTGTACCACTCTATAAAGCAGAAGAAGGAATAGAATTCGGTATTATTGTTATTTTCTTGTTGTTTTCCTTTAGAAACCTGTAAGCAGCCTCACATTTCTCAATAAAAGGGTCAGATCTTCCATTGTCAAATAGAAGAACACAATAATAAATACAAAAATTTACAAATTACAAACGAGGGAAGGAAATTTAAGCACATTAGTTTATTTCAGTTTAATTGCTTTATTTAACATGTGTTGCCTTTTGTTGCATAATTTTCGATCCGAATTTGCCCCTAACACGAAAGAATTCAAATAGCCAATAAAATGTCACACGACAATGACTAAAATTAACGGGTTTCTGCGGAAACATATTATTAATGAGTTAACGAATCTCTTAACTTAGTTGGTAATTGTTTCATTCGCTTCCAGTTTGCTGGATGTGGATTGATATCCAACAATATCATAGCCAACTCAAGAGGTAAATATCAGTATTCTTTAAAGACTCAGAACTTAAAGAGTACCCTTGAAGCAGATCTACTTTTGATTGTATTATTTTATTTTTATTTTTATTTGTATATATAATTGTATTTTATTGTTTTTTTTTTTTTTCTTAATTAGTGATGCTTTTATTGTATTTTTATTGTTAACACCATCTATCCAATTGAGCATTGGCTGATGAACTAAACTAACTAAACTAGTTAGTTTAGTTAGCTAAACTAACTAGTTTAGTTAACTAGTACACATAAATACAGGAAGTTTTAATTAACTTCCTATATTCGAGAGAATAATTCGACAAACCATATGCACGGATAATATACATGATATGTCGTTTGAAGTAAGCAAATTGTTGCGTCTTGGTTCGGTGCTTCTTTCCATAGTCGTAAGCTTCCTCGGACCTGCCATATTTAACATATGACTGGAGCAGTACGTTTTCGTGGCACCCCATATCAGTTCCATCGGATTAAATATACAATGATAAGGAAGGCGATGGAGATCTGTAAGCTAATTCGTCAGCTCCATATACTGATTGCAGCTTGTGCCGATCCACGAGATGCGTTAGCTATATTTTTAACGCAGTGCTGTCGCAACCAATATTATTTTTGGTAAGCCAATGCTGAATTTCAAACTTTTTTCATAAAGCTCTCAGTACTTTATTTCGGATGGAGCTATGGTAACTAAGGTTCCATCCATCTAAATTTTTAAGCAGTTGTGTGTTAAACCACTTTAAGCAAAACCGCATATCTTTTTCCATCAGCTTATAATACTTTTACTTTAAATAGTTAGTTATTTGAATTATTTGCTATTACATGCCTCGAAATTACCGGTAATATCGACGGTTCAGACTCCACACCCTGTATACATATGCACAAACACTTGCTTTACAAGCATAAAAGGTAGTATACAAAATATAACAGCAACTTTTAGCATACGTAGCGAAATGCGTATACTTCCTTTTCCAAGAAATACAGCAGCACCACTTCTTATCCTCACGTTTCCCTAAGCATTCTCTCCTCCAACGTAGGTATCTTTCTCCGACCGTACGTTTGCTGTTACGGTGCGCGCGGCCGATGCGGTCTTGACTTTCCTGGAAGCAAGACGTAGGCCAATCGGAGCCTTATCAAAAGACAATTCCAAGGTGGCTGTACGAGCGACACAAAGCGCGATGGAGGTAGAGCAAGGTTTTGTAAACCTACACGAAATAACCATGCTATTGTTCGAGGCACGTACTGTATTGTTATTATATGTATATAGAATGTCGTTTGCCGTTGTTACTCCGCTCCGATAGCCCGGTCATGTTTTACGTGTAAGAGAGTTGTTTTTGGTTTTGTTATGCGTGTGTCGCACAGAACAAAGTTTTGTGAACAAATTTGGTTAGAGCAATTTGTAAAAAATCATTTTAAGTGATCTTGTGATCAAAAATTAACATTAAATAGCAAAACAAAGTATCTTAAGATACCCTACCTCTTAAATCATCCGGCTTTAAGTAATTTTGATGTTTATGTATCTTTTTTCACTTTTTATAACGACATATTAGAAATACAATTGAATAAATTTGTATCATATATATACCGAAAGCAACGGAAAATTTTGTTTATCACATACAGGGCGTTCAGAATCTAAGACTTAATTTGTAAATATTCCCAACTTAAGGAAATTGGGAAAATTAACAGAACGAACTAAATTATCGTGAGCAATCACCATCGATGTCCCTATATTTTGAAAATTATAAGCAACTATTCGCACCAATTAAAATTTTACAATAGTTAGCCATGGAAAAAGGTATCACGTTTTCAACGAGAGATATCCACGTTTACCACCAATGAATAAATCTAAATTTAGACGTGTAGAACCAAATTTCATTTATTCTCGAATTAATCACAAGAGGATCGTATCAAAACCTTTCGCACGAGCAGAAGGTAATGATAGAAATGTCTTGGGCTATTTTCATGCGTATTCTAACAGCTCAATACCCGTCACACCTTCGCAATTAGAAGCTTCGTATATACATCGGTACATGGAATTTTAAAGAAGCATAAAATATATTCTTTTCAGAAAGTCGGGATCTTCCGTCTAGGCAGCCACGCTACAGGATTCGATTTTGCAACCTCATCATAATTGAAGTTCAAGAATTATATGGAAAGTCTGTTATTGGAGAGAACAAAATCTACATGTCCTAGGAGAAAGAAATTTTCAGGATATTTTTCAACGTGATTGGTCATCAATTGAAGATCGATGGACCGGTTCTAATGGACCTTGACTTTAGCTACCTATATCCCCCGGACTAAGTCCTTGATTTTTATTTATGGGATCATATAAAAAATTATATTCATATATACTCATAAACAGAGTACGTGAAAGCTTAAACCACGATGATGTTCGAAGCGTTACAAAAATAGAAATATTTTATTTTGTTATGCATAAAAGCCTAGAAATAATTTACTAAAAATCGAGCGATCGCGCTTGTTAACTGCTACAAATTTTCAGAGTTAGGCTAAGATGCTAAGTGTGAAACTTTTAATGGACGAATTGCGTGAAAATCTCTGTCTAAAATTCAAGCTCGTACATATGTACCTTTATATCTTATTAAATTTTATTCGTATTCGCTTAATGGGAACAATTCTAAGTGTGTACAGTACATCCCACACTTGGACAATACCATATACTACTAATTCAACAGATGTTATCACTACGGAATTTCATATTCTGTCACGAAATCAACCGTACGCTAGCTTTGGTTCCTTTGTTGTATCCCAGTTGGCTGCGCACCCTTCCTATGCACGTGTCCGCGTTCATAAATGGCACCGCATAATGCAACTATGTATGTATAGGTATATGTACGTGCGTTTTAGCTTTCCACACCGCCACGCATACATCTACATGCATATAACCACAAAACACGGGCAAGAATCTACTGAATACGGTGGTCTTGCGCTACGTATGAAAGTTGAGGCGACCGTTAACGAGGTTATAAACCTAGGGATTTTCGTAAAAATGCCACTCCGAAACGAGATATAACCATTGTTGTGTCTAGATAGAGCGGCTTGAATTTAAACTAGTTCTGTGGAGCCCTTATCGGTCGAGATCAGGTTGCCGGACGAAGAAAACCTGCCGCGGATGTGAGACGAGCACAACTGGAATAAAGAGCAGCAAGAAGCAGCTCTACAGAAGTCGAAGGAGTAGAAGAAGTTAGCCGGTAGCGTTTTACTCTCGATTATATGTTCTGTTGTTCTCTCGTCTCGTAACAGGCTCCGTAACACTTTGAACGTCGTAATTTTAATGTGCCTGACTCACTTTTCTATATTGGCTTATTCCTAAGTATCTGTCGCTGTTAGCTACATTATTACCCAACGAAATTGAGATTAAGATAAAATGCAAAAGAAAAGATTAAATAAATTAAATAAAGAAAATATTGAATAAAAATAGATTTTGGAAATATGTGGACGTTGAAACTTAGGGTTGTGATGCGTTCCTTCGCTTTTAGCTCTTATAGTTGCCTCCATTCTTTGTAAGATTGAATCACACGAAAAACGGATGGCATTTGTTATTGACACGCTTCTATAGTTCGCTTGAATTCTTTGGGCGTTGCTCTTCGTCCAGTATTTGCATTACTTTTTTGCAGAGACTAGACAGACTCGTGTTTGGTCGACTCTCGGAGTCACCAATAGGCAACATGAATCCATTCTCACTGAGGCGAATAGACACGAGTCTATCTAGTCGCTGCAAAAAAGGAAGAATTCCATCCGCCTTTGTCCTCACTACTGATTACTCCAGGACCCAAAATAGAATCGATGAGCAAATATCAAGAATGATTTCATACTAATGGCTCGAAATCGAGCTAAAGCACTCCGTTCACCTCAAAACTTGATGTCAAGTTACCATTTAAGTTACTTGGTCTTACCTCTACATTTTCTGTAGAACTTGTTACATAATTAATCAATTTATAGGCTGCAATATTCTCAAAATTACTATCATCATATTCATCATCTTTTTTTGAGAACCAGTTCTTCAATTTTTGTAGGTGAAAGCCCATCGTGGAATAAAATACAATGAGCCGGTGGATCTTCTAGCTGAATAAGCCTCTGAACTGTCTTCTCACGCGTCTGATATATACAACCTCATAGCACCACTACAGAGAAACACAAAAAGGCAACACGTTGATAACATTCAACGGCACAAAACGGACAGGCGCGGACAGTTATAGCATGCCTAGCTGTGCCCGTTGTGATAAAAATGACATTTAAAAAATCACATAGAATTGGAAAAACAAATCAACCGAAGATACACGTATAAACAATGATAAGGACATTGAACCGATATCAACAAATAATATAAACCTGAAAGACGCAAGGGCGTCCACATGGCATGGACTCCGCTCACATCCAGGAAAGCTAAACACAAGTTCCACGCGTCTGCAGAGGCTGGTGGTTTGTCGAGGTAGAGGTTAAGAGGAAATGGTTATTTCTGTCACGACTTCAAAAAGAAACTGCAGAGGACATATAACGAAGCATTAAATTACAAATTTGCAGTTGAAAGATTACCACGTAAACTTAAAGGGCCTATATTCTTTACTGAAGTTCATACATGAACTTCTATCGAAGAATTAGGTGATAGCGAAATATGTAGAAGAGACCAACCAATTGTTTTGTTTGCAAGACCCAGGTCCGTGCAGATAATTAGATTGTTGTTCAGTCATGGTAGCTTTCGATATTATCTGAATAAAATTAAACAGGTGATAGCAATCACGTGATCGTTGTTTATGAGTCTCCTATTATTCGTGGAATACCCTTCCAGCAGCTACGTTACCTATTGAAGTCTTCGCTGTTAGTGTTGAACAGTTAGTGGTATCTACATGGATTATCTTGATATTAAGACTATTGCAAGTTGATAATCGTATATACATTTGTTTTCATTGTAACAAATGCATATACTTCGAAAACGGCCAATTTACTGCAAGAGAAAGTCATATAACAGCTATAATCACGTCGGAACTCTAAATCAAGTTGCTGGTTTAGTGAGGAAGCGATAAATAATCCGCAATGCCAGAACGAGCTGTATATTTAGATGGCAGCTTCTCAATTTCTCAAAACCGAAGGCGATAAACGTCACCGGCCATACTAAATAATTCAGTTTTATTGAAAACGCTGGTGGTACGAATTTAAACTGAGCCAATGCGTGGAAAGACACGTTTACTAGGTTAATAGAATTGTAGCACAATATCAAGTCGAGAATGGAGGTTTTTCTATTTTTGATTTCAGCTATGTAGTCAACGTCATTGTGACGGTGTATATTAATCTCGTTTGTTTTTCTTTAATTACTAAAATTTTACATTTCTTGCGTCGTATATTTGTTAAATAGGTTCAGATCATTGTAAAAATTCTGGGATAATCGGAAGATTGCCCCAAAGCCAATAACTGGCCCGAATGATCATTCTTTTCGAACGAGTACGATGCTGCAGTTTTTTATTTGAAACATACATCGGGGGGGAAAAGTTTTTGTTTTTATTTTCCGGAGGTGAAAGTCTGAAATAAAAGCAAATATATACAGAGTGGCCACAATTGTATACACAGAAAGATCATTATAAACAAAGTAATTAAACGAGAGAACTCCAACAATTAAAGGGGCCAAGGTACGAAATGCTAAAGTTACCTTTAAATAATATGTCCTTCCAAACATAAAGCAGCGCTAATTTTACATCGGAAGAAAACATGATTTACATTCAGTCAGATGTAATTTATATCCCTCGTTCTATTACCTTTTACGACATATTGTAAGACATATTTAGAGGTCATTTGCTGCACAGAAATCTGGGCCCTAGTTATAAGATTTCGTTGAGGGTAGTTCATTTTAATTTAAAATTTATTAAAAAATAAATTTGTTAAAAATATGGAATAAAAAGTCTAAAACAAAAAACAATGTTAACTTGTTTTTTTTTTTTTTTTTTTCAAAGTGAAAGAAAACCAACCCTGAAGTAAATCTATCGTTCATTATTTCATAAAATATATTCATTTGAATTTGAATTTCATATTATATTGTCTTCTTATTGTTAAGCGAAATAATAACGATCTGTATACATAGTACTTTGTAGTGTACCACCTACCAGGAAGTTAATGTATCACGCACAAGGAAAAAGAAAACTTCACTGCCATAATTCCGAGTCTAGACGCATAAAATTTCTAGCTACAACAAACAATTAATCCTGTTATCACAAATACGACTTCCACGACCGTCATAAAGAGCAAGGTTCCTCTACTTTTTCACCTCTTTCATTTGCTTCAGAATTACGCACGACAAACTCCTATCGAGCCGCAGCAAGGAAGGCTTTAAAAGCTTCTCGTCTACCATTAGCAGAGTAATACTCATTAATACCAAGTGCATCACCTGCTACCGACCGCTATCTAGCTCGACTTTAGCAAATTATTTCTTCTGAAATCATTAGTAGCTATCGCGGCAGTAGATCTCCGATAATGCCAAGCATATACAAACTTGGAGGAGGGCAGATTGCCGTAAATCTAGCGAGACACGTATTGAATTAATCGGTTGTTAAATAAGGCAGCGCACTTTCTCGTTCCCTTGCATAAATCATCTCGATCTCGTTTCTATGCAGAGCGTTAGTATTATAGCTGCGCTGTGAACAATCGGATTACTGTCAACGAGAAATTCATTTTAGAGTCTGCTGTCTGCTATTCGATGCGAATGGTGTTTAATTTCCGAGTGTTGCTCTGGAGTGGAAAACGAAATTGCCTGAATTGTAAAGGCTAAAGTGTAAATCACTTGTTTTTTTGTTTTTGTATATTTTATGGAAACAAATGTTTTCAGTAAGTTAATAAGGAAAAAGAGGTTTTTGTTATTAAATTTGGAAACGACTTAAAACTAATTGACTTTTAACGCAAATTCACATATTATAATATATAATAAATTATAATAACATAAACATATAAAGCAGCAACACAAAGACTTAAGGATAGCTGGATATTAATCGTAATATAATGAGTTTCTATTGTAACTCTGATCGGATTGATGGAACCCCTGTAGGATCACATTTTTATCATCAATCATTTACAATTAAGATTGCAATTGTTTCGCTTATGATCCTTACTATTTTCAAATGTTTCTCGAAATTTAGGTGAAAAAGATGATACTATGTTTTGATAAAATTCATTCGATTAAGCCAACATGACAACCGTTTTGCTACAGAGTAGGTCTTTCAAATTTGTGTAGTGAAAAATCATAGAAAAACCATGAAAATCATTTATTCCATACTAAACATCCGGTGTACACATACATCTAACTAGTCATTATTCTTGAATCAGGAAATGAATTAATTCGTTCAAATCTGTACTTCACCACCAATGACAATCATAATTTTTCTTACCGGCGTAAAGGTAACTTTCAATCTTTCTGCATTGATTTTCCCCATTTATTTCAGCTCTTTGCACCCCATATGTCTTTTTTAAAGTATATCTTTCACTTTACTATTTCACGTTGCCTTTGGTTTCCCTTTTGCTCTTTTTGGCATTACCCGGAGGTCTTCATTCTTATTAAATGATCAAACAATTTCAGTTGATGTTTCTCGATCATCTTTGTTAGAGGTAGTACATTTAACTCTTCTCTATCTTCTTTTTGTTGTTTTTTTTCTTTTCTTGTTATATTTTGTTACATCTTTTACCACCTGAAGTCTACTTTTTAAACTCCTATTCAATACCCAGTGTTCACTCCCATATATTACTACCGTCCAAAATAATGTTTTAAACGATTATTTTTGTCCCGTCACTTATTTCCTTGTCTTGTTGAAGACATGGTATACTTTGCCGCTGTTCATTCTTTTGTTTATTTCTTCCTTTGTTCCTCCATTGCTTTGAATTGCTTCTCCCAGATACTTAAAGCAATCTGCTTGCTCTAGAGTATTTCCGTCGAGTTTTATATTTACCTTTACCCTTCCCTTCCTCGCTTACATTCCACACATATTGCCAAATTGTCACTAATCCTTCATTAACTGTAAACCGTTCTGATTGCAAGTTGCTTGTTGTTACGTATTTTGTGTTGTCTATCACCAACACCTCTTCTTTTTAGACTTTGCCATACTCTCCTTCTTAGTATTCTATCAAAAGCATAGAAATTCCATATAGATCCCTCTATTCGATGTTTTCTCATCGTTTTTTTAATGTGATGATCATTTAAATATGATCTTCTGCCTGGTTAATTTCACTCTCGCCAGCGGTCCATGATTTGTTTTTCACTTATCAGTACTAGTTTCTCTTTATTTTTATTTGTTATTATACGAAATAAATTAAATTAAGCTACCTTAATGCCTTCATCATATTGTCAAAGATCATTAAAGGTTTTCAACTATACCCACGTAAGTAGTATCTTCTGAGAACCTTTATTCTTAGAAGGAATACGACGATTTGTTTAGTTGGAAGGACAACCTTTAGCAACTTAAAATTTGAAATTTTTGAAACAGCTGCGACATGAAAATATTTCTTGGCTCATGCGTGTCATTGTAAACGGCATATTTTGATAGCGTTCTATTTAGTCCTGGGTTTTTATAGAAAATTAAAAATGGCATCATAATGACGATAAAGAATGGAAGGGAAGCTCTCGTTGAAAAGAGTCCTTTTTGGAAAAAAAGGGAAGCGATCACTTTAAATTTGAGTATAACATCATTATCAATATGACGAACTGTATTCGTTACATGAATACCGATACTAACGCAAAACAATTAAAAACAATATCTCGGATTACCTTCGCAATGACGAATTGAAACTAAAAAGGGATCCAATTTACCTAGATTTTTCCAAAGCCTTTGATCGCTTAGATCGCAATAGTCTTCCTAGTGCATTAAAACTCAATGGATTTTGCTATAAGATCGAATTTTGTATATCATACTTATATTTCTTGCTTAAGCAAATTTGTCGGTTTTGCAGCAACGTCATAGTTTAGATCAAGAACCCTTAATCTTCAATATCTTCGTCAATGATGTTGTAGATAACCTGAAAATTTTTGAAATATTCCATCTGCGGTAATACATTGTTTCCTTCTTTTAGAAATTGTTTAATTAACTCATTTTTTAACGTGAGACGTATGTACTTAAACTAAAACATAATTTATGTCCACAATTTTATTTGGGTATTCTTACTTCTGAAACTTCTTTTACAAAAACAATCGAACCAATTATCGAAAAGCGCTCTGAATGTAGATTTTCATAACATCTTACTAGCGCTATCTAATGGTCGTTTGTACAATAAAAGCTACAGCGCTGTAAGAAGTTGTATCTTTTGATCATCAATTGAATCCAACTATTCTTAAGTAGAGCTTAAATGATAATTTTATGGGAAAATAGCGGAGATTTCTAAATTATTTTTGATGCGCAACTTATGAGGCATTGGAGGTTTGATCCTTTGTTAGTCAAAGTTTTCGACGAAGGTATTTCAAAAGGTCTCACCTTTGTTCAGGTCCCTTTCGTGTAGAACGTACAAATACATATTATATTATTATTCCTTTTTTTATAATTCTTTGTGCAGGCTACTATGTAGTTAGATCTATCTTATTTCAAACGCAAAAGAAGCAATTTGAGATGTTTTCTTTTAAGTTCATGAATTACTCATAGTTTACATCCCCAGCCGTGCAGTTAACGCAGAACCGTTCCAAAGCAGTTAGCATTTCAAAACAAAGTGCGTTTTTTTTTTTGCTTCGCTCATAGTTCAAACTATCATCGCGAGTATAAACCGATTTTTTACGAGCTTTTCTCGCCGACCTGGCGCTACAACTAGGCCACTATTTACAACGAAAGCGCCAGTTAATATCTCTCGGACTCATTACACGTTAGCTTCTCACCGAGAGGAAACTTCTGATTCATCGCCAGCTTTAGTACTCGGCCGTTGTTTAACTTGCCACCTCTGCAACGACGGATTGCGTTTGGCCGGGTCACCGAGAGGCCCTCGTGATACGTCAACGCTTGTACGCAAATCGTGGTCATTATTATCCATAATAAAACGTGGCGAAAATAACTCATACACACTCTCCGTTTTTGTCTACGTCCGTGTGCGTATTTAGGACACACGAACAAAACGGAAAATGGCAGGAGCTTAACGAAGATGGACGTGGAGATGGCGTGCGTTGGTTTGAAATATTACGTACATGCATACATGGCTGGTTAGATGTAGGTGGCTTAATTATGATATATTCGACGTCAGGGTGGAAAAAAGTCTAAATGGAGGGTTGTAATTGGGATATTTCACGTCGAGACAAATCATATAAATGATGCTTGCAGGTGTTTGAATAATATTTAGTTTGAATTGCTTAATTGGCATGCAGAAGTCGTTAAAATAAGGATGTTGCAAATTAGTGCCATAATTTTTAATCCTATTTTTATACGGATAGGCTTATTTGTAACGTTTCAGTTGTTTTAAAGCTTTTCTGCAGTTTGCAAGATGTCATGGGAAATGCATATGTTATTCCTGCAAATAATCAGAAGCTCTTCTATGCTAAATGGTTGGAGATTTAGCAATAAATGAATTTCTTAAAAACATACTTGTACTTATTCTATAGGACCAGTTGAAACATTTTCAGCTTACATTGCTAAGACCTATTCCATTCAACAATAATCTGTTTCGAGTAGCAGTAATTACTTTTGTGTTTGATATAGTAGGTATGAAGAAGTGCGTGCTATCTTTAAACAAATGTTTGTATTTGCATAAAAAATATTGATTCAGTTGTATAAAAACTCGCGAGCGGGATGTGGAAAATGCGAAGCTCGCCGCGATGTGGGTTTGCAAACTAAATAAAGTTACAATGAAAACAGCTACCTCTGTTCATAATTATTTTTAATTTTTAATATTTGGCAGCACGCAGTTTTTTCAGGTGGTGCGACTCTTGAGTCATTAAGTAGTTATGCACCAAGAAATAAAAGAATTGATTTCAAATAATAACGATGTTTTATTACAAATAATTAAAAATTTTTACTACGACTTAAATTCATAAATTTAAGTCATTTTTATCATAAGAAAAAATATATAATTTAAACTACTCGGAGCAATAAGTTTGAAATAAATAGGAATATAGAAATAAACGTAAAAAAATATCGAGCTAATGGGTGCGGTATGTTGGCGGGAAACCTACAGCGTCTTCTCGCCCTATTGGTTATTATTGTGTCCCTTGCTCATGACTTTCCTGAACGACAGTGAATGAACCACTATATCGCCTATGGTATCTATGGTTCCTGAGATACCTAGCGCAGTTTAATATAATACCTTATATTACGTTTTGTATTATATTTTATGTAATAATTATCAACAGCCACGGTTAGAAAGCTATTTTTTACAAATAAGATGTATTACTCATTTTTCACAGATCATAACACGCAAAATCATAGTGGACGAAAATTATTACATTTCTCCAAGTTACGCGTTTCGCTAATTTGTACATATAAGATATTTAAAAACATCTACATAACTTAATAAATTTGTTTAATAATTTTACTGGACACTAGGTAGATAAGATCAACTAAACACAGAATTTTTTGACTGACTGAAACATAATCCAGTTCTCCACTCAAAAGATGAAAAAAAGGTAGGTTCGCAGACTTTTGCATCCAGTAAGATGCTTTGGGAATTACTATTAATCTATTGAGATAATTAATCCTACATTATGTCACCGTCTTATAATAAGAATATTTTTTAAAATTGCATGTAATAGGCATTGATGTAAATATTAGAAAGTTGAGGAAAAATGATTCAGTAATATCAAAGTAAGGAACATGATGCTGGAGCCTTTATTATTAGTTGTACAACAAGAAATTCTGATCAAAAGTTCAAGAATTAATTATTTGCCATAATTAAGTACCTTTCCATTTATTTTTAACATCATGGTCTCATAGAATAGTATTTTTATTTCTCTTTCTGACCATGTAAAAATTTCCCAAAGCAAGTTCACACTTCTCGAGATTGCCTCGCGAACAATTTGCCTCGCTTTTTGCCTTGCGATGCAAGACAAGCCAGTTTATCGCGAAATCCAGCGAAAACAAAGCAAGTCTACAGTTTAGGTATATATAAGCAAAAGGGAAGCAAGAAACACACCAAAAATCGTATTGAGGGTGCCAGTAACCTATTTTCTGTTTTTTTTTTTTTTTAATTCTCCAAACACATTTTTATAGGAATTTTTTGCCTACAATCCAAGAGTAACTGAGTTAAAATTAAATCATAACCACCACAACTTCTAACAGCTCAAATTTGCTTCCAATGTTTTACTAATTAAATACATGAAATTTCAGAATTTTCCTCGCCATATTTTGTGCATAATATTCATGACAAATATTTAAAAATAACGTAAGTAAAAAAGAAATGTTGTCTTTACAGAACGTAGATTATTATGATTTTCCTCGTCTGTGAGAACTTTTACAAACGCAGAATTTACAGAAAGTCTTTTACGGAATCTAAACCATTATTTCGTTTACACTGGACATGTCGGAAATGGAAGATTTATACATTATTTGCGTAAATTAACAAATGTCAACGGCAGGAAGCGATAAAGTGAATGCAAACATCATCCCGATGACTCGCATAGTACATACTATTAGAAGTATTCAGAACTTTTTTTGAGTAAGAGGAATTGTCATAGATAAGGATGCATTCGTGATCGTAATATTGGATTATAATCCCCGCATAGGATCGCATAGAAGAAAGCCTATACGCTGTACAATTTATACTATTAGAGAACATCCATTAAATGTAAGCAAACACGCAACATTTTTGTTGACATTGGAGGTTGATGAACTCTTTCCTAGCGTAGCGAAAATTGTCATTGACCTATTTCATTCTGTACGGCGAGCACAATTAGCTCTGTCTGGCCTTAACCGGAAAAAGGGGATACGAGAGCGTCAATCAATATACGGACATATGTATGTACGCACATATGTATGTGTATGTGTGTATAGGAATAGGGTTCAAGAACCGATAAATTTGGAAGAGTAATTTAAAGGTCGCAAAATTATTTGGATGCTATTCAAGGACAAAATTATTTAGGAAGTTATCCGAGGAATTTCGTTCAGAAGATTTACGCGGACATATTTTCTTAGCATTACTCTAAATTTTGTATTGCAATGTTTTCATCTCTTAAAGAATCCAATTAGAACCAAATTCAGTAGATGTTCGGAATTCTGTATTAATTGTGATTTAAAAGAATATGAAAGAAGTACTAAAGTAAGTTGATAATTATGAATATTTATGCAAATGAGACACTGCAATTTGCACCACTTTTGTGTCGAGAAAAACGAATACGACAAAGAAGAATTACAATAGGTGCAAGTATTTTATTTTAACGGATTAAGACGAAATGATGCATGTGCTAACAAGAGTTCTGAATTGATGGAAAGGAAAAAAACAGTGGTTGGGTCTAAAGAGAGCCATGTGATGACTTCCTAATATCGTTATTTTTTAATAGAAATGTCTTTCGAGTGATCTCGCGTAATTAACATTTTACTTGACCGTTCGGTGATGACGCTATCAGTTTGTTCAGAGGATTTCTAAAGATTTCTGAAAGGCTAACATGATCGGCGAAACGTCAAGCAAAGTATTAATTAAGCGACAACACCCGAAAGACATTTCTACTATGGATTGCGGTCGTGAAAGCCTACACTCAACTATCGTTGTCTTTTGGTTTGGGTAATAATCCGCATATGCAACAGCCGTGACATCTTCGCTCTATTCAAGAAATATTCCGAAGCATACTAATCGCTGACGGTTCTGCAACTGTTAGGAATAGGTCTAAATGGGAGTGGAAAAAGCGAATTTTAAGAGGCATAAGCCGAGTTGATGATATTTTTACAGAATAACTTCCTTGAAGCCCTTCCAAGCTCCCTTTTCTTTCTCCTCCAAATCTCAGACAAACGCAGAATCCTTTGTTGTCTTCCTTAACTTTTGCATCACTTAATCTCAGGAAATTTAGACCTTAAGTACTTAAAGGTAAAACAAAGTTTTACATCAAATCCAACTTTGTATGTAGGAGAAGAAGAAGAAGAACATCTATTGGGTCCGTAAGAGATTCGGCGACAACAGAATATCTGATTGAGTCGAAAGGGTCGTTATGTTTGCGCGAGTCTCCTTAATGCGAATTGCCTGACGAACAGCAATAGAAGGAAAAAGGAATCATGGTTGAAATTCAGACATTCTATCAAGCCACTAATGTCGTGGTAAACAACAACATTGATTTTCTTCTCAAGAAAAAGGAAACAGATCCCTCTTCTCCCTTTACTATGAAATCTCCTTCGACCAGTCGAGATCTCGAATGAGAGCGCTCAATTCCGCTAGACTCTGCTTAACCTAATCTGTGTCTTTTTTCTCAAAATCAAATCCATGGGATGTGTAAGGTTTATGGGTCCTTCATCTCCCACACTGTCTTCAATTTCTACATCAAATTCACAATCCTGCCTTTATAGGTATCGTCTACATAAGGTTCCCATCACAGCACGAGCCATAGATCGTCTTTTATTTTTCAGCAATTATTGGAGTACTTTTGAATAAGCATGCAACAGATATGTAGGGGTCATGACTTGTGCCGGTCTGCTACTTTCACAAGCGACGGCAGATTGCGTTTCTATGGCGCGAAGGTTATTTCACCGCAGATGTAATAAAAATGACTCATTCAATTTGCACATTTTTGTAGCATTTTATTTAACAAACGTTCTATTTCGAAAGCGCTCCAAAGCTAGAAATTTTGCAACAATTCCAACAGAAACAATGTGAATCTCACAGGCACAGCAATAGTAGTTACGTTTATAACCTACAAACAACTGAAGAAAGTTGTTGTATTTTGTTAGACACGAAATTTCCCTCAAACTAAAAGCTTGGACTATAAAAAATTGCATTTACTATATTTCCAAAGCAAGAACTAATCGGCCATTTTCTTTGTGATTTTTGAATTCGTTAGGCGCAGTTATATAGAGGTGAGCAATTTTTGGACCTGAAACATTTTTATTGTTGCGCAGTGTTAACAAGAAACGTAGAAACCTTCCGTTTCTTAACTGAAACGGAGACCTGTATCATACATAGCCCTATAAAGTCTGCAAAGCCCCAAAGTTTCATTAAATTTTGGAAGTGCTGATTGAGGCTAGGCAATGTCTATTGGCAAAATATAATTTTAATCTAAATAGATGTTCTTATAATTCGTGAAAAGTTTTGCGGTGTTTTGTTTTGTAGCAATTTTAGTTTTAAGCTCGTTATTAAAAAGAAAATGTGCCAACCAATTAGTCAATTAGCGAATCAGTCAACAAACAGACAAAATTACTTGAAAATACGTACTGTATTAAAATACTCGCTAAATTTAAAATTGTAAAATATTTGAAGTAGATAAACAACCTAAACAGAACCGGATGATATGTAAATGTTTGAGATAGAAGGCTTCTCCCTAAACCAACTCCAAACAGTCTCAGCACTTTCAAAACATGGACGCCAAATATTATTTTGATGTCAAAGAGGATACTAACCGGAGAAAATAATTAATTATATTAGATAGATTCATAATACTTCAATATAAACATCAATTTATCTTGAAAAATTCTTGATCGGACCTATTAATTAAATCTTCTTCATTAAGAAGGAACGTAATAATCTTAAAGACCGCCATATTCGAAATGTCATATAGCGCAGTTACAATTTACAATTGTACCAACAGCACTTTTTCCATTCTCTCTAAAATTCTTTCATGCAATCGCGACGAAGACGTATAGCTTTCTAGATGGATACACACTTGGACACTTGGATTTATTGCCTATTATGTGCCAAAGGTAGAAAGACATCTAGTAACCTCGACGCACACAAAGCACTCTCGATATTTTGATGTCGATTAATGGTCGATGTAATTCGCGATGCATTAGTAAATCAAGCAGGCGAAGGAAAAATAATTGAAAGGATTCCTATTCCATAGAGAATAAAGCACATCACATGTAGTCGGGTTAAACTCGGCAATGTCATTTAATATTTCCAATTTTGATAATGTAGAAGTACTGTTCGGAGAAGTAGATGCTATCAATCAATCAATATTTATCACCTTTTATCATCTTTTAGAGTAAATATAGTTTCATTGTTTGTGAATCCTTGCTTGCTTAAGCTAGAATAAGGTGAATTAGGACAATGATCTTGTGATCATTTAATTTTAATGCGTATTTTTTTGTTGCGTTTCTTTCGAAAAATTTGAAGTGTGTAAAATACGAGCCGCTATCATTGTATAAATAGGAAAAAGGTATTTATTTTAAATTTATCTTATTTTTTGTGTCATTTACGATAAAATACAATCAATGTATAATACTAATAAAATTATAGCACTGCGGCTTGTTTGAAGAAATAGATATACATGTGAGAATGATCTTTAAAACTATGTCGAATAAGTTATGCCTTAAATGACAACATATTTTACGATATTTACGGAATATATTGAGCAACTACAACCTTCATAATTATCCTTTCTTTTAGAAAAATGTTGAAACGTTCAATAATAATATTTTGATTATTATCATAGTTGAAGATACTTTCAAAACCACAGCTTGCGCCTAAATCCTCAAAATATGACAATAGCCTCTTTCAGATCCTTACCAGAGAGATCATACATAGTGATTATAGTAGAAATGATAACTTATACCTCTCTCTCAAAAACAACCCAAAAGACTATACAACAACGGCTTCAGTAAATTAAGATAAATTACGCCATACTCAAAAGTAGGCCGCATCAAATGCTCTTACTCTTAGCTGCTTGAAGGGCTCAAGGTCTGGAGGTCTTCAGGTGTCTTCAAATTCGTGAAGAATCCAACATAAACCATCCGATTCACATTGCAAATAATATGATTTGTATATGTTCAGGTTTAAAAGGTGGTTACTGACAGTCGTAGGAGCGATTCGGTTAATCTCAATACAGTAGCATTGTACACAGACTTCTTGAAAATAGGAAGAGTTGAGATAGTCATTGTATATAAAAACATTGATGGAATGCTAACAGAGATTTCTGTTTTGAATCTTGTTTCAAGCAAATAAATTACGTCGTTACAAAATACAATGCGTTGTTTTATTCAAGAAAAAGTATTTGACGTGATCATCGCTCCTTTCCCTAAAAGCTTCCATTGCTGAAAGCAGGGATCCAAAGGCCTGTGCTTTGATTTTAGATAGATCCAAATCACGAACCAAACCATTTGATCTTGACTGATTTATTGACTGTGTGCTTGGCACTATAAGGCCAAGCACACAGTTAGGTTCGTAACTGCTTTAGATGAATTACCTTGATCTTCAAATTCTGAATCAATAAGTAACTATATTTGCTGGAGCTGGTATAGCCAATGACTCATTATGGGTATACTAGACGCAGCACAGGTGGCACTCAAAGTTAATTAATTAATTTTGTTATTATTATAATTATGTTTCTTGACATCCCTGTAAAACGTTTGATATACGTCACACAGAAATAACAATGATTTGTGTGTACCTTTCGGCCAACCAGAAAGAGTCCAGGAACTAGTGTACATCCAAAATGTAGTTGCAGCCTTTTTAACAATTGGAGTTAATGATTTTCTTTGAACTTTTAATGACGCCTCTTCATAAATATAATAGGATCTCCCAGGGTGATTTGAACGCCCACGTGACGACATTGTCGCACAAATAGGAACACTTGGAAGATTCTATTAACATAAACCAAGGTAAAGTAAACACGTCAAATGCAAGAATTCGCACCGCGCTAACGTTAAGGAAAGACTAAATGGAATGAGGCACAACGGATATACGTAACGGCTTTTTGTTTCGAAAGAAGATTTTGATGTCTAACAAAAACCCTCTTGCTGGTAAAATATGTTAGAGCAAAGCATCTGTGTACGCAACTTTGTATCTCGTATATCGGGGTCTCTTAATGCGGCAAAGTTAATGATATCGTTCAGCGTCAAATGACTTAGTATGCATGCTTTGCCAAACAAAACTGGCTTGTCCTTCCGAACGAACCTGATGGGCTGACAAACTAGTTGGCTGGTTGGTTGGTAAACGCTGTCTGGCCGACGAGCGGTTCGGGTTGTGACGGGCCGAAACATACTTATTTCTTTATTCGACACATTTGATTGATGTATTCCATCCATGATGGTTTTACGATGACCTGTTATCGTACAAAATCTACAATAATAATTATAAAACTGACATTTGACTTTAATTACAGACTTAGAAATACGATATTTGGTGGATTCATCGACCCATCGATACAAACAGATGCTAATGCATCCACCACAAAATCCAACCGTCAACAGTACACCTTATTACGCCGAGTCGGGTTAACATAAATCTTAAAATCCTCACCGCTAGTGCCCAGGAAAAATAAATTTTTGCCGCAGGCTAGATAGAAATTCTTTATTTAGAATTCAACTATCAAATCATTAATGATGTAGTAAAAGTATATCTTAGTGCAGAGAATAAAAATTGATGAATTCAATAGATTGTACGGTCATATCTACACAAATTCGGATATTTACTCCTACATTTTCGAAATTATTAAATCCACAACACTTTATTCCTTGGTGATATATATAGTTTCCCCTAATCACTCGTATAATTTATAACTAGTCACATAAGGAATTACTTTTCTCGATAGTAGATATGGTAAAAATAAACACCTGGTATACGCATTGCATCCAGTATTAAAACTCCATAACAGCAAGATTCTCACGGTTCAGCAAGGTGGATACTGGTATACCATATTTAACTTGATTAGAGGAGTTCTTCTTTCTCACAATGACCTGCTCGGTCCGTATATGGAGAGAAAAATTAAAAGCCGGCCACAAATAAGGTGGAAAACAGATACGACCTAAAAATCGCACACACAATCGGTACAAATATATACGAGCGTTTCGTTCACAGCTTCTCTTCGCGAGCTCCTTTAGCGCTGCAATTTCCAAACAACTGCTCGACAAGTTGGTCGATGTTTATGGTGCAGCATCTACTTCATCACCTTGAATCTATGGTAAGCGATACACAAGACTTATAAATGTATTCGAGGAGAGTAAGTACATAAGAAGGGTGATATGTTTTTATGGATTTTAGCCTTTTTTGGGCGTTCATTAACGGAAAAATTTTAGACGAGACTTGTATAATTTACATCATGTAAATACGTTTTTGTTTGATGTAAGCGTCTATGACTGTTACCATGACAAATTCAATTTTTTGCAAAATCAACTTTTCGAAATTAAGATTTCTTTCAGATGATAGTAGAATGAAACCAGATCTGAAAAATGTACACTGAAACTCGATTACCTATAATAAGACGACTTTGCGACTACAATCGGGGAACAGTAGTCTAAAGTAAGAAGAATTTCAGCATTTTGTACAACTTATGACGGATAGTTCATGTTTACTTCTAATGTGCAAATGTCCTAATTACGATTGCGCTAAATGCCAAGCATTTATTTGTTATAGTAGATTGATTGTCGGTCTTTTGTTATGTATCGCACTTGTCTCCAAATATCTTTTATCTGAAAAGTTCTTCTCGTGGTTGATTAAGAAGGGAAAAATATACGCCCTGTATAATGCATGCTTAATCTGTGTTAAATCTTTGATTTTTTTTCGGTCTAATATTTCTTCCAAATTTATATAAAAGCGAGCTTACAAGTGATATCAAGGATCTGAAATTACGCGTGTGGTAATGAGGAACAATTATCAAATACGATCTGGAGCCTTTTTGATGTTCTCTAAACTGCTTGCAAACATAACTTTGGTATTATGACATTCCTTCTCTTAGAGATCTTTCTAATGAAGTTAAACACCCGGAAAGTGCTGTTACAATGTCATCAAATTGCTCAAAGTTTATTACGTAAGCACTTGGCTGGTGAGTCTGTTTTTACCTGACAGACTAGTATAAAATAATTTATTACCTTATCATCATGTAAAAAGACAAAATCGAACTAGATCATGCATAAACGACAACGCATAAACCCGCCACATCGGTTGTATTCGATAAAAAGAGCTTCCAACTTAAATACCAGACAGACGCCTAACGCTCTTCCAATTAAACTCTTCCCATCAGGTCGGATCGTTAAATGGTATCGGCGATATTTCTACGATTCTATGCACACACTTGGACGTAATAGAGCGCTTATCATTGTACCGGTCTCTAGCTCGATCGTTTTCCTTTATTTCCTAAACTGGAAAAGATGCGGGTTCGCATATGAATGCCTGACAGTGTTTTATTTGCGCAATATGCTGTAAGTGAGGTGTTTAACCGCCACAAACGGTTAAGAAATATCTTCAGTCTTAAGACATTGATCAAGTATTCTTTGAAAATTCGGATATTTTAAAAATATCTGGTGGTTCTTTACTTTCTTTCAGCATCCTAAACCTGCTTTCGTTTTTCCCAAAAAGTTTGTAGACCTTTTGTGATGAAGAAGTTAATATGAAATGCGTCGGTTATTCTAGTTTCGCAATTCTTTCTTTACCAGTTGATGAATAGATCTACAACACTTGACCAACATCTACAAAGATTATTTATCATCGCCTTCGACAAAACGATTTTTAAAGTAATCTTCTTTACAGGAAGTAAACAAGTAAATACTACCTGATATTATCGTAAATATGAAGCGAAACCATATGAGAACCTTTTTCATTCGAAACTTACACAAAATAGAATTATTCACTATATACACTCCGTCAAAAAAGTATCGCATAAACTAAAAAAGGGCATTTATAAACCAAAATATTTTTACACCTTCACAAAAAGTTTGCCTCGTGTATGTGAACTATAAGAACACTAACAAAATCATGGAACATAGCTTTTTTACTTTTTTTTTTTTTCTAAAAGAACACATTTAGGAAAATGCATGTGTGTAAGGTTTGTTCAGTTGTTTATTGAAAGTCTTCCTATACGGACAAATTTTAAAGTGCGAAGTCAGAGTTCTGTATCAACGCTTTTAAAACTAAAATGAGCAATTTAACTTCAGAACAAGTGGCTGCTATAGTTGCTTTAATCGAAGATAGAAAATCTCAAGCATACGTTGCTAATTTGATGAACATCAATCAGTCAAGTGTTTCTAGAGCCATAGCCAGATATAGGGAAACAGGCAATTACAGTAGAAGACCTGTACCAGGTCGTCCAAGATGTTCTACTCGCCAAGATGACCGCTATTTACTACTACAAGCATTACGTCGAAGACATGTAACTGCGAGACAATTGCAGAACGACTTGGCTAGAGTCAGAAATACTCGTATGAGTACTCAAACTATTCGGAATAGGTTACGACAGAGTGGATTAAGAGCTAGAGTAGCTGTAACAGCCCCTCGTCTCACTAGGAACCACCGAGTGGCTCGCTTAAGGTTTGCCAGAGAACATGTAAATTGGAACATTAATGACTGGGCCAATATACTCTTCACAGATGAGTCAAGATTTGGTCTTTACACCCCAGATAGGCGGATCTCAGTGTACAGACGAGACGGTGAGCGCTATTCGCAGTGTAATATCAGACCTAGACCTAATTTCGCTGGTGGCTCTATTATGGTTTGGGGAGGCATCTGTTTAACAGGTCGTACAGAGTTAGTACCAGTAGACAGAGGTACACTGACTGCCCACAGGTATATAACGGACATTTTAGAAGAATATGTAGTACCGTATGCGCCAATTATAGGAAACGAATTCATGTTAATGCACGATAATGCACGACCGCATGTTGCAATAATCGTCCGGGAATACCTTAACGATGTTGGTATTCCAGTTTTAGATTGGCCTGCGGTAAGTCCGGACATGAACCCTATCGAACATGTTGGACCTCCTTCAGCGGACCTGACACGGACTAGAAAATGCTGCTCCAGTGGACCTGCATGGAGTGGGAGAATTTGGATCAGGCTTATATACGGAGGTTAATCGAATCTCTGCCAAACCGTATGCGAGCGGTCATAAGAGCCAGAGGTGGCAATACTCAGTATTAAAAGCTACTGTTATGACATTTTTCTTTCCGAAATTATAATTTCTTGTTTTAATAAAACTCTCAAGTATGAGTTCTTGTTTTTATTTGGCCTGTATTTTATTTAAACAATCATAGAAATTATATCTTAGAGCGCATTAAAGTATATTTACAACTTCATGCTACAAACAAAGATTATGCGATACTTTTATGATTCAAAACTAAATTATACGATACTTTTTTGGCGGAGTGTATTTTATGGATTTGCCTTCTACCCTTATTTGCGTATTATTATTACTAAATTTCATGTTTACATTTGATACATCCTATATAAGCTGCTGCAGAATCGAAAACGGCTCCGGTAAAGCGTCCCTTCTAACAGTTGTTGGCGGATCCATGAACAGTGTCGTGACACTATAGATAGCGACTTTCACTCTAGTATTTCTTAATAATGCAACACATAAACGTGATCATTAGTAACGTATGTCTAAAAACTGAACACGATTGGCCTTTTCTTTTATCAACCAAATCTAACTACCTTATTAAAACTTGATACAAAGTTAGAGATGGTATTTATATTCCACGATATAAGAAGCTTGTGATGAATTCGTTAAATAATTACGAAATTTCATTCCACTCTCCTTATGTACAATTAGATAAACATGTTCTTACATTGCTGTTACAAGCGAAAGCAAGGTATATCCCGTGCAGCCTTGAAGATCGTTTCCTTATACCTCCCATCTCATTGCTCGCAACAACGCCCATCATTTGTCTTTGGTTAAGCGGAGCTAGGCTCTACGTCTCCACCAACAACAGTCCAGTACTTACAGATTAAAAAATCGAATCCGATTCAGAATTCTCGCGCGCTCGAAACCGCTCCAGCAGCTCGCTCCCCCTTTTTATTAATTCGACGTAATGATGTAATAATTTCACATGCCGCGGAGTCTATGCAAATGACCACCATACGGTCGCCTAGCTTCATGCATGTGTGTACATACGTTTAACGCTAATAGGAAAACGCCTGATGTAGGATCATTGTCCACCAAAAAGACAAATTGGAATTGACGTCTGGTCTCTGCATATGGAGGAAATCTTTTACGTGGTTGTCGTCGAACATTGGCGCTCACCTATGAAATTATTATCATAGTCTAGAGCGTTTTAAATACGCTGAACTATAAAACAAGTGATCGAAGTACAGTACGAGGATGGATTAAAAAGTCCGTAGAACTAACCTAATTTTTTGCAAACAGATCGTTACATATGAACCAAAGGTATTACAAATTCTCTATATTTAGAGCTGTCATATTCTCCCCTCGTCATCTTCTTCTGATGCAAAAGCGGTAGATCCCAAGCTACGAAAGAACCACTGGATATGGAAAGGTCGATAAACTAGCTAAAGCAAAAGAGCTGCTTTCCATTGGTTTATCGAAAAATCGGGAGAAAATCAAAAAACGTCTTGCAAAATATACCACGACAAGGTCAAACAAGGGCACTCATATTAAACACGTTAAAACTGCAAAGCCAGTTCATTTTTTCAGCAAAGAGAGAGGCTTCTTGGTAGCCTTAAAGTACCATTTACATAAGCCAGGATGAGCTAAAAATCATTTCTGTCATCTGTGCCAAGATGAGGTAGTGAGTAGGTGGTTGCTTTAGCACCACCGGCACACTATTTATGCCTACAGGAAGTTTTGATGTTGCAACATATGTGGCTATTATAGCTGTACGTTATATGGTAAAATTAGGTTAGGTACATATGCAGCTACTGAATCAAATTTGATTGGGAACCACTATATGAAAAATAAAGTATAAGTAGTAATTATGTTAGACTAGAGCTTCTCTTGCTTGCACTCTAGATATGATTAAAAAGACTCGATACATTATCGCGTACTTCCATGTAGAGCCTTTTTGGTGGTCATGTCTAGATAACAAAGACAAGTGGAATTATCCTTTTTTTACAGCGACTAGATAGACTCGAGCCTATTCGCCTCATGAGAATAGATTGGCGTTGCCTGTTGGTATCCCCGAGAGTCGACAAAACACGAGTCTGTCTAGTCTCTGCAAAAGAGTAATTATCTCATCCCCCTATATCTATAGTAATAGATGCAGATAGAAGCTATATTTCATCTGTATTGAGAAATTCTTACGGGCGCTTTTGGTACTACCACTTTGACGATTTCTACTGTAGTGCATGCCTAACTATTAACTCACGAATCTATTCATCCTCAGTAAAAATAGTCAATACTAGCGAACCAGCCGTCAATACGAAACGACGACGACATTAAAAAAAGAACTGGCCAGAATTCCATCACAACGATACGAAACTGCGTCATCTATCATCACTTTTCAATGAATCCGCGTATGGTCTGGTCAACTAATCGGCTTAGAATAAGATGGCCGTAAGGTAAACGAACGTGGAGATAAATTAACAACAGCGTTAAATTATACAATATATTAAAATGGAAGTGCACGGAAGAAAATATTAGGCGCCAGGTTTCCTTCGCTGCCTACTTTTCCCCCTTCGTTTTCGCCTCGCGTGGAAAGTTGATGTATGGAGATATCTCAAATTATAAAGTCGTGTAAAGGACTGAGCTCTTATTTCCAACGGTCGACGTAATAAAGAGTGAAATACTGGAGCAGCACCTTTGAAGCGCGTATATGGTAAGCATTTAAAGGATGAAATTTATGGAAGGAAGCGTAAATTTATCAAAGCTATTATGCAACTTCTCGAGGGGATACAAGAAATTTGTTAGAAAACGTATATGTGGCTTTCAAGATATTTTCAAATTATAGAAGCTTTGTTGAGATACACGAAAGATCGAACATGCACATGAGAAACGCTTCCTTCGACATTTCAAATTACACTACCATTAAAATGTAATTAGGCTGCATGAAAACTATACTATATATTAGAAAACTACCTATCTTAAAGTTTGAGTATTTGTCAGAAGTTGTAGTGTAGCTTCTCCCAAATAAGCCTCCAGTTGCCAGCAGTTATAACTAAAGAGAAAAGAGGCAGGTGGAATTATTCCTTTTTTGCAGCGACTAGACAGACTTGTGTCTATTCGTCTCATGAGAATGGATCCGTGTTGCCTAGTGGTGTCCCCGAAAGTCGACGAAACACGAGTCCCTCTAGTCTCTCCAAAAAGTAATCATTTCATCTGCTTTTGTTCTCGCCGGAGACTAGATCTGGTAAATAAACTAGGCGATCTGTCAAATCGAATTAGAGTAAGACACGCTGCGTTATTTCAATGGAATGAACGTCTTTTCCGTCGAATGCGACCGTTTTTCCACAATTTCTATTTGAATCAATTTGTAAAGTAATGATGCTCAGTATGACCTCGTTATTGTTTTCTTCTTTTTCAAGATACATTAATACAGCTCCTATTCTACAAGCTATCAAACAATAACTGAACGTCTAACATGGCAAAAATTTTCAATAGCACCTTTCAACGTTTGATATGATGGTATCGTTCACTCGCTGAGGACGAACATTATCGTTCACAAATACACAATTTCTTTCAAAAGTTTCATGTAAATGGCACAACGGTCGGCAGAATACACCTCGTCCCTATACACCTCAGCATTCATGGCTCGATTTCTAAAATCCACCTGCTCAGTACGACCGTTTAAAGACCTTCACCTCTAAATGGCACATGAGATTCCTTTGTCCATGCCTCCTCCGCCGAATCTGGAGTCGTTAAAGAGAAGGGATCTTCCCCAATCAAGTGATTTGCAGCCCACCGTCTCCTAACAATCTTGCGTTGCTTTGCTCGTATCCCTTTTTCTAGCTCTCGCGCCAAATTCGTACAGTTACAGAAACAACCGCTGCTGTAGCAGCAAGAGTTTTTGCTCAACATCCTAGACGGCTGAGCGTCATTTCGTTTGACGTGGAATCTTAAATGCTGATCTGCTTCGAACTAATTTGAAAGCATAATAGAACACATCAGAGAATGTTTAGATAATAATAACCAAGAATGTAATGCTAACATAGCTTCCTCATGGTATTGATGGAGTAATTCATGGCAAACGCAGCAAAAGGAGAAAAAGAAATACACTAACTCATGACATGTTTCTGCCTGCCTGGCGTCATCAGCGTGGTTCCGAGAGCATTTTTTATCTCTACCTTCGATCGCTGTCGCTTCACAGTTAATGCTACAACTTCTAAAACGACAAACTCGACATTTCTTGGCCTGCCCTAGTGCCAGAGAAATGCATACCTGCCATTCAGGAAGCAGCGACATAAACCGGATACTGTTCCTCAAAGCGTCTCTCGGGCAGTTTTTTGACTGCTTAACACGAGATGGTGACACAAGTAGCGCCGTAGATAATGCTCGAAACTCTCAATATTTTCTTCATTTCTTTGTGTACGTAAATAAGTACGAAGCTTGCATTCTTACAGATCAACGGCAAAAACAAAACAGGAAAAACAAAATAGGTTGTCGAAAATTGGTGAGTTGCGCAGACTTACCACGGCAATTTAGGTGTTTATAGTTTTTATAATTTTATAATTTTAGAACTAATGAAAACCATAACGTATCAATCGAAACTTGTCTGCAGTAGACAGCGCTCGAGATATATTTTGAGAAAAGCATGCATGATTCTTACATGCCGGCTATAGTTAAAGATACACTACACAACCAACAAAAGAAAGTAATTCTTCTTCCACCGGGAACTTGCAAAAACTTAAATACGGCCGTGGCAATGTCATTAAGCAGCTATCAACTAAACATTGTTTCAGCATTAGATCAAGTAACCCAAACCGCTCAGAAGCGGCGCCTAGAGAAAACCATGCAAGCGGGCAAAAACGCCATCAAACATGAACTATTACGTCTGGAAGAGATGACGGTCAAGGCTAAGGGTATGATACAAACCGGCATAATTGAGGACCGAGGGAAATGAGTGGACGGTGAACTATTAAATGTGCATTAGTACAGAAAGAATTGCAATGTTCTAGTTCACTTCCTGTCGACGCCTTTTGACGTTGCACGTGTCATATTTATGCTTCCAAGAATTGCTTTATTTTTTATAACGGTAAATAAAAATATTACTTACCGGAGGAAATTAAAATTAGCAAACCTAGTCGGCTAATATTCGGTAAGCTTTCTATCTTATCTACAAGTGTATGTATCTGGTTTATCTGACATAAGATGGACCTTTCGAAGTATCTTCACATATTTATAACATTTTCCCGATACTAATTTAGATAATAAATACAATAATATATTGCGGTTATTTTTATTTCGACACGTGTCCTCAATGTTGTTCAAAACAATTATGGACATTTTAGCTACTAAATAAAAAAATGCTAGGATTTTTAGAGATATTAATCCTGTTACGGATTAAAGAATTTGTTGAAGATCAAAAATACGATGATCCATAATATCCGCTGTGAAAGTTTTTGATACCGCTAAAACCAAAATTAAATTACTCCAATTAAAAGCCTCTCCATTTTAAGTTGATTTCCTTTAAATAAAATTAAAACTACGGTTATGGCTTAAGTTCAAATATCCGATTATTTATTTTTAACATTTCGTCGAATTTAATCTGGGCATCTACAGATTTTAGAAAATATCCGGTGATAAAATCCTAACCATGAAATTTACTTTTATATGAACAAGGTAACCAGTAATTGCTTTTTCCTAATCAAGTATTTCTACTCGTCAACAAGAACACGCTTTATCTTTTTCCGGTCTTCCAAATTTAGACCACATCAACTTCTTGTGCAGACTAAGTACTTTTCCGATGTTCAGTATCTCAAAAACTAATCCAGATGAAGAGACGATTAAATGGAGAAAGAATTGCAGTTTTATGAACTGGCTAAACGAATATCTGAAAAAATCTGAATATCTCATGAAAAAATGTTGTTTTGTTATTTCTTTCATTGCCTAATATTATTATTTATTATTACAAAACGATCTCAAGTTCAAACATTTACATCCTCTTGAAAATTACATCTTGTACAGCGAAGATGCCTGAAAGTCTAAGATTGTGGTGTATATACGTTCAAACTTTGCATATTTTCAATTGAGTTTAAGTTAGATTTATATACAGACGTATAATGGTCTCCTCTAGTTTATAACGTATAATTTATTATTATATAGCATTGTATAATCTAACTTTAAAATTGAACGGAATATCAACATGGCTGCGGTTGCTTCGATCTCTATCTACAATAGAAATTATAAACTTAAATACTTTTCATTTTTACCACAATCCAGTAATTATCGTTACACTGTTAACTCTTACTGATCTGTTTTACTTCTCGTCAAATTCATTTAAAGATATTTGTTAGGTTTAGTCGTTCATTTACCCATTTTCGTAATTTGAAGTAATATGCACAGTTAAATAATCATTACTGCTCGCATAAAAAAATGAATTTTTGTTAGAGCAATTT
Organism: Oryctes rhinoceros; assembly: GCA_020654165.1. Lineage (NCBI taxonomy): Eukaryota > Metazoa > Arthropoda > Insecta > Coleoptera > Scarabaeidae > Oryctes > Oryctes rhinoceros. The sequence goes on along the minus strand of JAIOKQ010000230.1, from coordinate 9,940,699 downwards.
CAACAAGTTGAAATATATTTACCATAATTTCCACAAGTGATCGTAATCCACCATTAAATATTATGGAGATAATTATAATTTGCCTCTTTACGTTTGCACATATACAAATGGCGTATATTTAACGCAAAATGCTATAATTTACTCGCATAGATTATGGCAGAGAGACAAATTAGTTGAAACGCTATTATTACTAGCGTTAGTTATTCTGTAATATCTCCCAAAGAGCTACGCCATTACCATACACTCATTATGGATTCCGCAAAAGGACACCTATAAGCTGTGTAAATTACATTTCTGGATATGTGTATATAGAGTTGTTCGTAGGAATATAACATTTTGAAGTTAACTGAACTTGCGTAATTCTGAGAAGAATTCCCAAAGAAATTTGATGAAATACACATGTTTATCGAAGAAAAAATGCAATTAATCAAGCGACAGCGACAGCTACGGATCTATATATACATATATATAGAGAGAGAGAGAGAGATAAGCTCGCAGGGTTTGCTTACACCAAATTTATAAAATCATAGCAATCGTAGAATCAGTAGAAATGAAGATAATCCGCAAAATCTACTAAAAAATGCTGTTTTCAAAACGAAACAGAGATATTATTGCTTGTTGAAGAATAAAAGTACTTTATTAGATTTACGATGCTATTGCCCAACCATTCATCGGCTATATGTTGACATAACACATGATTTTTGATCATTCAATTTTCAAGATATTGTTTCTTGAATTTCTCTTTAAAACTAAAAAAGATATGGGGACAAAGGAATCATCGAGAAGAACTACTCGTTTATCCAAGTTACATGAAAGGACTTCTTTTCTAATGCATTTGAGAAATTCCTAAAGGTCAAGAAGATACTTGCGTTCAGTTTTAATGAATTATTGTGGTGAAAGTGGATTCGGAAGCAAATGGCGTAGGTTTTTCGACATTGTACTGCTATCAACAATTTAACAAACTTGAATTTTAGCTCTTTTATCGCTAAATCCTTATTTAGCGATCCCAAGAAAAAAATAGAAAACTTCCTTACAATTATATTTCAACCGCAAAGACCAAAGTCTTACATTAGAAACAATGGGACTGATCTCAGTACTTATATAGAATGGTCATTTTTTAATAGCTGAAGCATAAAATATTGATCCGGAATCAAGCCCTCTACAATTCTGAACGTAGTTCGAAATTAATGTGGTTAATTCACTTCGGCTTATTCTCTTTAGCGATTATTATGTACCAACCCCATATATTTTGATGCGCTTTTGGCTTATAAAAATTGGCCGCCATTAAGCTCTGGCAGAAGTGAAAGAAAATAAAACCTTGATAACTCGAACGTTTTCCATGAACAATTTCGCAATTTTAACCAATATACTCCAGAATAATCATCTAAACGTCTTTTTGTTCTTATTTTATGCTTTACTTTTAATAATATTGTTTAAGAAATGGAGGATAACTATGCATCGATCCAATATTACAAATTGCTTAAAATACCATATTTTCCAAAAATATTGAATACCTAATAAATAGCATTAATTTATGTTACTAAGAACTAATTCCAAGTAGTTTTCTACCAACTTCTATCGCTATTTATACCAGAAGAGAGTTCTCATGCAAAACACTTTCGCACGAGGGACACTTATTAGGTTTTTGCAAGAATGAATGAAATGAAATGAATGAAATGAATGAAAGAAAATAAAGCTTTGGAACAAATCGATTTAATATTTTCCAAATATTCGCCATTAAGGTTTGTACACCTTTGCAGGCGTTTGAACCAATTCTCGAAACATTTTTTTCACTCCGATGAAGGTATCTCCACCATATGGTCTTTGAAGCCTTCAACAGCCTCTCGGAGTAATTATAATCGTTGTTCAAGCAACTTGTGTTTCTGGAATTCTGGAATAAAACGACGGCATTGTGCGAAAAATCAAGCAAATACGAAAAACGAGATTATCTCCGTGTTTTCCTGGTTCAAATAATCAATTTTCGTCGAAGTGTTTCGTAGACGAGGAACATCTGTTGGATTTAGTCCCATTCAAGCAGATGATTGTTGCTTAGTCTCCAGCTCGAATATATCCGAATGTATCATTACATATAACAAATGTCTAGTTTTACGAAAATGATAGGTTCTAATCTCGATTGCGGCATATAGTAGATAGATATTTTATCATAACAATTTCTTTTGGGTAACCTTGTACATACTGCGGAACTGAAATAAGTAAACCCCACCTATTTGTCGTTTGGAATAACTCCGTCTAACGCTTTCGTGCTGTGTTCGATTGCTGTAATGGTACATTAATTTATGAATCTGCCCCAGGATAAATTTAGATAAATACGACTCATTGACAAAAAAATCTACAAATATATACGTAGTTATATACACAGATATATCTCAATAAAAAGATAGCGGAAGTGCAATTTTGCGCGTGTGAATCGTATACGATAGTCCTCGATTCAACAAACAATCGGGACGTGTCCCTTTGAGGTAGCAGCAATGGAATCGCGTCTCGAAACGATTCAAAACGATCGCCCCACTGATGGACGACGAGGCTGTTAACCGCGTACTTATTAAGAAGCCAGCGTAAAGCGGAAGTGTGTGAGATACATAATTATTCATCTTCGCGTATGCGCGTATTTGTATTTTACGGTCGTATTATTGTGATTAAGTTTTATGCGCGCAAATTAATGTAATTGCGGTCATAAATTATGAAATTAAGTATCTCTATGTAATGTAGTTTGCACTCCAATTGTTTATTTTTCCGTCTTTTGCTGGAAGATGTTATATCTGCATCTTTCTATAAGATTAATTATCAAGTTTTTAAGCGATGTTGCTGCGAATATACGTAAAACAGTGTATATATGGACAGCGTAAGTAGTACAGTTTAAGATGGCTGGAGTACAGCAACTGATCGGTGGAAGATTAGAATATGACGAATATTTTCGACAAAATCATTTGGTCAAATACGTTAAAATTCACCAACCCTGGAATCTTTAACGGAAAAACTGGATATTATTAGCTAGCAAAGAATCCCAGGGAAAATAGGGCAAAAGGAACTAAAAAAAGGAACTATTAAACTACTAAAGAAGAACATCGTTTTACATTAAACGTTTGATTGAACATTTTGAGAAATCATCGCATGTGAGGAAATACTTAAATCTTCTTTGTATATACGTATCTAACTTCTTAGAATAGAACAGTATTTCATTAAATCATCTGCAGCATTTATGACGGCAACAAGACGAGGCACCAATCGCAATCCAAGCAATTGTGAGGGGTTACTGAAGTGTAGAATTTCCAAATCGTTATACTAGAAATACTAGAGTTGTTATACAACTGACGAGATCACCTAATTTAAGACCTGTAACTTTTTTCATGGGAAATTGTTAAAAATATTATTCATGCTATTGATTGTCTACAAAACAATGCAGAATTTTGCGGCAGAGAATAGTGCCGATGTAATTCCCGGAAGTAGCATACAATAGGCATTTCAAGATACCGGAAAGCATGCGCAATTAACGAAAAAGGGCAGCTATTTTATACTTAATATAATAAGTTCCATAATTTACCGCCTTTTTTTAGTGGTTTTTATTTAAATTCTTCTTAACATTGGCATTACGCGGTTTGATAAACGGTCCATTGTCGCCCAGGTTTCCATCAAGATCTAAAAAAAATGATACGAAGTAAATGTTGTCGTTTTGGATACAATTGCAATTGTCTCCTACTCGCCACTGTTCTGTTTTAATTGAATGAATATCTCGTTTATCTTCGTTGATGTAGGAGATTTTTCCATTTCTATATTGAAACAGGAAAAGTGACTCTTGCTAACGGTTTCAAAATCCAAGATGGCGCGGATAAAAAACAGAAAAGTTCATGATGCTTGATTGCACCACTAGAGAGAGGAGATCGAAAGTGTCCTTAAGAATTATTTTTTTTATTTATCACAGCTGTCTTTTCGAGTTCGTAACAAACGTAAAGGTCGGAAATAAAACAGGCTGTTTCAGTAAAAATACATCATTCAATCAGACAGTAGTAAAAGTAACAATTTAATCGATTTCATAGGACCAATAATAATCACGCCATAGTGGCCCGTTAATTTGAACGACGCTGTACAACGTAAACTCCGTATATTTCGCTTTTCATTGCTTTAAATAATGAATGAAGTAATCTTTACAGAAGTTCCTAAGTTAAACATACAAATAAAACTTTCCATTGAGTATATATATGTCAATGGTATCAATGATGATATTCAAAAAAAAAGATATTTTAAGTAATGATGTGTTTAATGAATGATTTCCAAGAATCCTCTACCTAAAAATGTATGAATAGCACCGTATCACCGGTATGTTGAGCATATTATTTAATATTTGCTCCGATTTTATCAATGCCTGAATTTTGGCATCGCCAGAAAAAAAAAAGAACAGGAACAAATATTTAGTAACAGTTAAATTATTTGACCAATTTTTTTCTTGTATTTAATCAAATCCTAATAAAAGAGGTGTATAAAAAATATTCTCACGGGTTAATATCTACTGTTTGTTCTTGGAAACTGGAACAATTACCTTTCAACATTTTGATTTATGACAGGGGCGGCAATAATAAGCGACTTTTATGTATCGTCACGTGTCATAGGTAATTCCTTTAAATTTCTGCACGTAGATTGGTAATTGTTAAGTACAAATAGCATGAGTTTTTTCTTATACAGCAAAATACAGATTAATTTTTTAAATTAATATTTACTTATTTCTGTTACAAAATATTTATATTAAAGGAATTAAAGTAAATACTAGGAATGTTTTTGTATTTTTTTGTAGTATTGTTAAGGTACATATTTATTTTGAATTGTATCAAACCAACAGCGAGTACACAACTAAATTTATATTCATATACAATACACCATCGTGTAATTATTAGTAATATCGGCATACTCCGCATCACACAAGTTATTTGATTAATTCGGTACAATTGTTTCGTAGATTCACATTATCAAGCGTATATCCGAATTATGTGAAAAATTGCCTTGTTCTATCTTTATTGTAAGAGATATTTACAAGAACCTACTTTTATCGCTTAGATATCCGAAAACATGCAAGATATATGAAACTAAAAAAAAAAGAACATGATGCTCCTTTAATTTTTCTGCTTTTCTAATTAATGGGGTCTGTTGACTGGCGTTACCAATTGATATAAAGCTTTTATCATTGATTTATGAAATCTAGATAATTAATACTGGAACTTCAGCTTTTATTAAAACCTTTATCCTTTGGGAGAGATCTATGCATATTATTCAAACCGTCAGTCGAGCTAATTCAAACTGCCAGAAAGTTTCCTTTTAGCGGAGATTGGACTGCAATTTATTAAGTGTCATTGCGGTTTAGCTCGAATGTAATCGAGAACGTTTTCCTAGGACAATATATTCTTTCCAAGTGCAATCTCAGCGCTCCGATTAATTTAAGAAAACCTCTCAAATATACTCTATCCGCAACTTAGTCGACGTACACAGAGCCATAAATATGATTCCCTTTGGCATACGGCGTACCGAGTAACTACGACGAAGAAATCACATAAAGGAAGACAACAAGAAAAGAAGACTGAAGAATTTCCCTTGTCCTGAACTCCTCTCTCTTATACGGTCAGAGGTTTGCGTCTTTCCCGAGGAGAAGCCGTAGTCGGCAAAGCAACGAATGTAAATTCCTACCTACTTCTATATAAAGCGAAGACCGGCTCTTCACTCGATGCCAAAGTTAGAGCGGTAAACGAGGAGGAAGGGGAGGGACAGCCTTATACACTAAATTATGGTTATACGCGACGGTCGGGGACTTTTTACCCGCGAACAATCACATTTCAAATGAAATTTATCGCCGCCGTGCCCTTAAATGTAACGAGTGAGTGCGCTTTTTCACGAAGACGCTTCGTTATTTTCGTCCTTTCTTGCTCGATTGCTTTTGGTATTGCGCTGCTTACGAACTTCTCCGTGAGAGTGGCTGGTATTTTATTGCTTCAGCTTCAAATTTAAGCGAGCCACTGCAAATCGGCTTCGTATTATAATGGAGACTCCAAATTTGTCTTGTAACTGTGCATTGCTCGAAATCTTCGAATGTCGAGGCAAATTGTTGAATCTAGTCTTTCTGAGATGATCCGTATTTGAGGATACTTGGTGAACTTTAGAGTAATTTAATAATACTTTTCAAATTTACCCTTTGTGACATAGAATGGTCCGGTGTAAGCATGAAAAAGCAAAGATTAGAACAACAATAAAAGTATATCTTTCCATTTAGATTCAATGCTTTTAAATAGAAGTATAACACCTCTCTAATCCATTATAAATAAATCCTTTGGTTTGTCTGCAAAATACCATTCAATAGTTGCTATACGTTCGTCATCCCTTCTTTGTGTTTTTTTTTTTTTTAAGATTTAGAATTAAAAAGTAATCAGAGAAAACCAGATCTGGTCTATAACGTGACTGGTCAATTTCACAGTCATTTATTCGACAACAGCAAGTTTTGAAAGTCTTGACTCCTGGATTGTCCTGGACTACATTGTCGTGAAGCAGCCTTATGTTAATTTTCTCGCGCCTTTTCATTTTAGCTTCCATAATATTCTTCTGTTACCGTACTACGTGCTTCGTACGTCTCGATTTGGAGACGCATTTAGAATGGCGAAAGTATTCGTGGAACCCGTCTCGTAAACCGCAGTTTCTCGAATACCAAATAAAACTGACACAAGAACTTGATTATTTCAATAACATGCGAAATGATCACGTCAACAGGTCGATCTGGACGAAAATTGTCATCCAATGATGCTCGACCATGTTTAAACAATTAGTACTAGAGTCGACTTTGAACTTTTGTTGGCTTTTTGACTTCTTTAATTTTTCTTTTGAATTGTATAACCGCTCGATAATCGAGTTTATTCTCTTTGGTACACAACAACACATACTGACAGATGTTGGAGCTCATGCTGCTGCAATTTCTTGTATTTATGTATGTCTTGTATGTATGTCATTGTGAAACACTTTATCAAGGCCTGTGTGATTGTAAACTGCTAGTCGGATAATACAAAAGCGACCATTGTTGCGGTAAATTGGATTAACCTCTGTGCATTCGGTTAGGCGATAGATTTTTTGATAAGTTTGGTATAATCTCGAGTTTACGTTCACACTTTGCACACATTAAAAGACTCCGAAGACTATGATAAGCTTCAAACTTATACAGGTTCTCCGTAGAGCCGGTGTCATGCGTTAACAATTACATCTGAATGAACAATCGAATTTTTACAAAAAATGGTTTACTTGCAACATATGTATATGTGATAGTTATGTGTTTAAATTCCTATCTCCTCCTTTTGTTTGAGTTTACGCTCCGCTTTGTTCTCTTAAAATACTTCTTCGATTGTTTCTAATATAATTTTAAATCGATGTAGTCCTTTGCAGTTGGCTCAAATTAAATTTCTAGTTGGATTTCCCAAAAATATGTCTGCTGTCAAACTTTGTTTATCTTCATGTCTACTTGTTTATCCGTTGTCCCAGGGATACCAATCCTACGAGTTGATATTTTCAATACTTGGCCCAACGACGGTCGCTGCTGACGTTATTCATTTTCAGTGTAAATTTAGAGTGCTGGTTTCCAAATATGACTTCTTCGCTCTCATGTGATTTGTTATACAACTCGTGATGAACGCAATGATATTCCGTGAAAAAGGCGTGAAATGATAATGGCGTCACCGCTAGAGTCGATATTGAAAAAAAGGCCTTCAGAAGCGGTCAGGATGAGCGAACGTGTGACCAACCTCCCATAAAACAGCGGTTATCTGTAACAAACTCCAACTATCGAGAAATTACATATTAAAATATTTTCATGGCTTTTGCATTGAATTATTTAAATCGTATATTTTTTGTCAGCATAAATTTGAACAATTCCATAGAGTTCATATTTAATCCTAATAATCCTATTTTTGTAGTCACTTATTGCCATTTCATTTAGTTTGCAATCAACTCAGAAATTAGGTGCCTCGTTGGATTCATGTATATTGACTATGTCGTATATACCTCATTTTTTGAGTAATATTGGCCTACTTTTGCTTGCAATTTCTTTTTTTATGGATAATTGAGAGATGTCCTGTCGTTCGATTATCTTCTTTCTCTCTCTGGTGTTCCCGTGCCACTATCGAAGAACCTCGTTGTCTAGTATTTCCTCTATAAAAACAGGCCTGAAAGCCTTTTAATTAATCACAAAAAATCTATTTTCCTTACTAAACCTTGTATGTTGTAATTTATCGTGTTGATTTTTCTTTCCATATGTTCTATTTAATGTTTTATCTTTGTAAGTAACTTTTTGAAGGACGTATGCTTCTACTTTGTCTGTTCTGAAAAAAACAAACATTTATGTTTATTCGGCCAATTAAATGGCTTAAACAAATCATCATCTTTAGTTGTTTCTAGAAATATCTCCAGTACGAAACTCTCTTTTTAAAATGAATCCTTGAAATTACGTGGTCTATCCTAAAAGGATCTATTTTCTGAAACTTTTCGTGTAAGTTGCGTTTTTATATATATATATATATATACACTCCGCCAAAAAAGTATCGCATAAACTAAAAAAGGGCATTTATAAACCAAGATATTTTTATACGTTCACAAAAAGTTTGCCTCGTGTATGTGAACTATAAAAATACTAACAAAATCATGGAACATAGCTTTTTTACTTTTTTTTTTCTAAAAGAACACATTTAGAAAAATGCATATGTGTAAGGTTTGTTCAGTTGTTTATTGAAAGTCTTCCTATACGGACAAATTTTAAAGTGCGAAGTCAGAGTTCTGTACCAACGCTTTTAAAACTAAAATGAGCAATTTAACTTCAGAACAAGTGGCTGCTATAGTTGCTTTAATCGAAGATGGATGATCTCAAGCACGTACGTTGCTAATTTGATGAACATCAATCAGTCAAGTGTTTTTAGAGCCGTAGCCAGATATTGGGAAACAGGCAATTACAGTAGAAGACCTGTACCAGGTCGTCCAAGATGTTCTACTCGCCAAGATGACCGCTATTTACTACTACAAGCATTACGTCGAAGACATGTAACTGCGAGACAATTGCAGAACGACTTGGCTAGAGTCAGAAATACTCGTGTGAGTACTCAAACTATTCGGAATAGGTTACGACAGAGTGGATTAAGAGCTAGAGTAGCTGTAACAGCCCCTCGTCTCACTAGGAACCACCGAGTGGCTCGCTTAAGGTTTGCCAGAAAACATGTAAATTGGAACATTAATGACTGAGCCAATATACTCTTCACAGATGAGTCAAGATTTGGTCTTTACACCTCAGATAGGCGTATCTCAGTGTACAGACGAGACGGTGAGCGCTATTCGCAGTGTAATATCAGACCTAGACCTAATTTCGCTGGTGGCTCTATTATGGTTTGGGGAGGCATCTGTTTAACAGGTCGTACAGAGTTAGTACCAGTAGACAGAGGTACACTGACTGCCCACAGGTATACAACGGACATTTTAGAAGAACATGTAGTACCATATGCGCCAATTATAGGAAACGAATTCATGTTAATGCACGATAATACACGACCGCATGTTGCAATAATCGTCCAGGAATACCTTAACGATGTTGGTATTCCAGTTTTAGATTGGCCTGCGGTAAGTCCGGATATGAACCCAAAATGTTGCCCCAGCGGACCTGCATGGACTAGAAAATGCTCTCCGTGACGAGTGGGAGAATTTGGATCAGGCTTATATACGGACGTTAATCGAATCTCTGCTAAACCGTATGCGAGCGGTCATAAGAGCCAGAGGTGGCAACACTCAGTATTAAAAGCTACTGTTATGACATTTTTCTTTCCAAAATTATAATTTCTTGTTTTAATAAAAATCTCAAGTATGAGTTCTTGTTCTTATTTGGCCTGTATTTTATTTAAACAATCATAGCAATTATATCTTAGAGCGCATTAAAGTATATTTACAACTTTATGCTACAAACAAAGATTATGCGATACTTTTATGATTCAAAACTAAATTATGCGATACTTTTTTGGCGGAGTGTATATTAACAGAAGTTGTTTTTGATGTACATCGATTTGAAATTTCTTGTTCTTTGGTCCTTTGTTTTCATTTACCTGCTCCACAACGGTAATTTTTTCTAAGTTCATTTCATTTCTAGTTTTTGCGAAATCGTGTGTAATCGCTCCTGATATTTTTTTTCTTTCTAATTTATCAACCATATACAACTGTCGCTTAAAATTTGAGACGGAAAGGCAGCCGCAACCTCGGAACGTTCAAATCTCGTTCCGGTCGCAAAACTGCACCACTGAAAACGAATCGATGGCCGTTGACCTTAGAAAACGAAAATAGAACGCTAGACAGACGTTAGTTAGCTTTAGTAGTAAGTTAACCGCCTGTGTAGAAATACTTTTTTCTTCTCTGCGTACGCGATCTTGTCTTTTTTTGACAAAACAACTATCTATGGATGGCACTTACTCTAGATGCATCATCCAGATTTTATGGGTTAAAAGGACAATTTTGGCATCCTCTTTCTCTTTCTTAGAGATCTTAGCGCTATACATAGTTACTTCCACCGGAAAACGGGCAACGCCAGATGTTAGTCATAAAATCGCATAGAGTTAGAGAAAAAAGGGGAAACAGCAAGAAGGAGCCGATGGGTAATAAATCAGCGTTGTATCGATGTTATCGTTTCGTTGTTTCTTGTTTCGTAGCCAGAATTGCCTCAAGACTAACATACTTGGCATTTGTAATTACATACTTAAGTATTCATATGCATGTCTATTGGCGAAGATAAATACTGCGGTACAACGAAGATGATTATTGGAAATGTTGCCGCGAGATCTCAAGATTATTTGAGCTTATTTACATATGTATAGTGTATTTCCTATGTCACCATATTCGATTAAATGAACATAGAATGATGAATTCTCAAAATACACTTTTAGATTTGGTGTTTTTACACAAAACAATCATTGGGCAACCAGAATCTGGACGCCAAGGAAAAGGAACAATAACGGCAAGATAAAAACATTTTTAGGGCTCAAATTCGTTTTATTTTCCTTTAAGGTCGGTATAATTTTTTTTTTATCTTTTGTATCACATTTCTGCAATCACTCCATCGTTTGAACCGATGTTTTTTCATATTCGGAGATAGAAAATAATGGCTGAGGACACCTTGCCGATTAAAAAGCACGGAAATTCTTTAACAATGCATCACAGTGACGTATTCATCTTCACCATTCTTATATTTATCCGTACATAGAAACAACAAACTCAACTCACATCGAATTCTTTCAGATATTTTCTTTCTGTCGAACGAACCACAATATAATCCCGATCGCAGATGATGTTTACCATAAGATCGGAACAAAAGCATTCCGTACAACTTTCCGTGTATAGAGGTTCGTGCGATTTTATTACCTTAAATGCGGATTGTCACCCAGCTTGCGAAACGCGTATTTACTCATGCTATTGGCTTGGTTCACGTCCTCCACGTCGACCAGATGAGAAACATATGACAATGCTGGGACGGCAGGTATCTCGCATAAGTACATATAGAGGTACGGTGAGGTTGAGTTTCCTTGTTTTTTTCGCAATCGTCGAAGTCGACTGTTGAATTATTCTACGGTGTTTTATCTTTATCATCTCAGTTGCGCGGCCTTCCCCGTTGTTGGCTTCATATGTGGTAACAATGGCAAATGCGTAATCGAATAATTATTTGTATTAATTAAGAAAATATGCATTAACTGGCTAAATATGGCATTTAAAGATATCCTGTAAACCAATATATAGAATTAAAAATGTTTGTACTATTAATCCATTAACGGAGAAACTAACACGACAACCTTTCTAAGTCATACTCATCGGTTTCAAAGAAATTTGGTAGTACACCAAAGGAATAAAATACACATACCTTTTACAGTCAAGAAGTTAAATTTCTAGAATTTCTGTTTAAGTATCAGAACAAAAAAATTACTGGCGTAATTTCACTCCCAGTTAAGTGAGACACTGCTTTATTTATTACTAGATCAATTAGATTAATTTTTCTTTCTTGACATGACCTAGCAGCCTTGTGAGTGACGTCTCCATTTTCATAGGTTTTGGCTTTTGTATATTCTGAGCTTATTTTTGAGAAACGTATTCCAGCCAAAGCTATCCAGTCTTACAACACATAGACGATAGTTCTTATTCCGCCTGACAGAAGCGTACAGTCTTCTGTTAGTAGGCCCATCATTATTCTAATACGACTTCTTGTTCCTGCTTAGTACATCCGCTGTAAACGTAGACCTGTATCCAATCAGAAATTACTTGGCCTCTCTAGGACCTTTAACTAGCGTATGTCCCATTCCTACAGAGTGCGTTGGTTTTCGTGCCCTGGTACCCCGACCTGGGTCACTTTAGTTCGGCCTTCCAGAATACTGAGCGCATTCATGGAGTCCCACAGCAATTTCGATTTCGTCTGTATAGAATCTGTTGCTTTCATCTCTGCTTGACTGCCTGAATAGATAACGATAGATCGATAGTTGATTTCTTGCCTATCTCATTCTTCAAAACACCCCAGCCCAACTTCTATTGCTTCTGAAAATACCGTGGCACCCTAAATTAGGCTTTTAGATGTTTTTGGTCTAATCCCACAAATTCTGGTTGCGACCCCAGTCTCTGTCTTTGTCCTTCTTTCTTCTTTTAATATTTACTCTCTTTAATATTACCGTTTTATGGTTCTTATGGAAGCTGTATTTGGAACTGATAATTTCGTTGGACCTGGTTACTATCGACCCCACCTTGAGTGCCTTCAACCAAATCTGATGATCTGTATCATGCGGTCTAATTATAGGAGACTGACTATCCATCTTCTCCGCTTAAATGTGTACATGTGGTGACTACTGGTTAATGATAACTTCCAAAACAGTGGTCGGTGTGGTTTTTATGGCTCATGTGTCGTCCAAATGTGCTAACCTGTGTACGCCACTTACTCGTTTTATTATTGGTGCGAAGACTAGAATCTTATATAACCACAGCATGTAACTGCCTGAAGCAATAATAGATTTGTTAATCCTTCCATTGATGTGAAAATTCTACGTTTTTGATAGAACCATACCTCAAGATATTCCGTTTCTTTGACAAACGAAATGTCCAATTCTTCCTACCATAATTGGCTTTAAGTCTTGAATTATGAATATAATCAATTGTATTTTTCTTTTTTTTTTTGCTATTGACTGTAACGCTTTCCTGTCTACACCACCTATCTAATATATTGAAGATATTTTTGCATTCTTTCTGATATTACCCTGGAAAATCTACTATCGTTAAATCGTTGGCGAACTCTTGGCAATGGAAGCCTTCTTTGGACAGCTTTGTTATTATATCATCGACAAGAGACTCCCATAAAAGGAGTAGCAGAACACTTTCGTGAGGGCATAACCTTCCTACCCTTATTTTGATATTAACCTCCACCAGAGACATTACTATTATACATCTTCCAGAATGGCGTCTATCCAGCGAAGAGGCTTCCTTTTCAGTGATTGTCACTACCATCTCTTTATCTCCTATTGACTTAGAGATTGGGCCCTCAATTACTTTTCTCAGTTTCCTAAACGAAAAGTTTCGTCTGAAGTACAGAGAGCTTCGTTAAATGAGGAGACCACAACATTTGCAGAACAAGATCCAAACTACTTTTTTTTGAAAAATAGAAGTGAATTTGACAAAAAAAAATGCTTACTTTTGTATTAGACTAGAAATTTATGTTTCGAAAATGTCCATATTGAATTATCATTACGATAATATAATGCAATAGATATACATCAATATCAATTTTGGCGTACCTTTCCAAACCAGTTCAACTTTGTTCAAATCGATGAGTGCAGACTGATAATGTTTCCATATAATTTCTTCGTGGTAACACAATATTTAATGCTAAGTTTCAAAATAATATACCATGCTCCACATTTATAATACAATAAAAGACAATAGACCGGGCAAGAGCAATGAACGATGTGTTTTGACTGTCGGTAAGTGTTTAGCGCCACGCCATAACCAAACATTGTGACTTTAGCATGCAGCAATTTAATAACAAAACGCTACGAAACTTAAACTCTGCTTACGAATTTGGAGTTGAAGCACTATTATTATTCAACGAACGTGTTGAGGCACTTTCGCCGAGAGCGTATGATAATTCTAAGAGGAGAAGTGTTTGCGTATAGTTAATTACAAAACTGTTGAGGCTATTCGCAACTTATCGAAAATTCAGGAATAAAAGATAAGTTTCTGCACTGCAGGAACAAATGATACATATGTAGATAGGTTTTTGGTTCATCGTCTGTGTAAAATACTGATGGTAACTTACTCATACTAATTCCATAGGCTTCTTCAAGTTAAAATTATCAATCGTTTTGCATTGACACATTGATGTTATTTAATACATTTTGTTTTGTTGCAGGTGAGTTCTATGAATGTGTTTATACTCCTCGCAAGAATATGCATCGCGGTAAGTAGTTAGGCACTGTTGATAAATTGTTCTCTTTGCTCCAGTTGAAAACAATACTCAAACTTAATGTTTAATTTTTTCTAACAAATTATACGTGAAACCTAACATCATTCTTTCGCATAGAAAAAACGAAAACTTCAATATCACCTTTATGGCAACACTTCGTTTGCACAGGACTAATCCACCTACAAGAACAAAACCTTTCGGCAATTAACTTTTTTGTACGGCGTCTACTTGTTTTTGCTTTAACTAAGGCCGAAACAAACTCAAGGAAATCATCAAAATTCTAAACACTAACAGTTTTTCTGAAGATGTACAAAACATAAGCGACAATGGTAGTAAGGAATATATCTCTCATTCCTTTTGTATAGGTTTACACGAAGAGCCTTTAAGAAACCTTTACTAATCATACCTATGATCTTGTTTTTAATATGAATTTTAATAATGAATTATAATGAATAACCAACGAGCTTTCTGAAGTATCCTGTATAAATAGTATAATTTTCGCTTAGTTTATTCATTCAATCTTACTGCTGAAAGTAATACCTTAAGTGACGAAACATGTATCCAATGTTTGTGAGGTTCTACGGTACGAGTGATGTGTTTCAGCATTGCAAAACGAATAAACAATTATTATCCAAAATAAAATAGAACCATAATTTTACAATGCATTACTGATTACTACTGATCAAAAGAGGCCCCCTGAGTAAAATTATCGATTACAATAGAGCCCTTCCTATAACGCTAGAACGCATCAGTAACTAAATGATGATGTAGTCGTTTGCTTGAGGGACAAGCTTCAGCACTCAGAAAACACACCAACCTAATGCTTCCTGAAAGGCTTCTAATCATTTTTCATGCTATCCATTAATACAAGCAAGGGAGAGCTAGGAAAGGGAATTGTTGTTTGCTCGATTTATGCTTATGTTGAATTGTTGTTATTTCTTCTACCCTCTTCCCATGTATGTATCTGGCTGGAGAAGTAATGACTAAGGGAAAATGTCCCTTGTAAATTGAATTTTTTATGTTAAAGTGGGGAAACTTAGTGGAAGGGTTCCAGATAGATATTCATAGACAGCGGTTATTGACAATATACTCTGTTACGAAAAGTACCAGATATGTTAAAAATTACATTTGAATATAAGGATTTTAAATTCTAAGAAATGGAAATCCAATATCATATGATATCTCAGTCTGCGACAACGTGAGAAGATTGTATCAGGCTTTGACTACCTAATTTTTTTTTATTATTGCTGACACGTGCTTTAGGATTCTAGATAAAATTCCTTTGCCTTTCAGCAAAATGAAGATTAAATGCAATTTGTTTAGAGATTTACTTGATTAGAATAGAAGCAGCATAATTGCTTAAGGATCCTGCATTTTTGTGATATACAGGATTAATGATTATTTATTTTTTGATATACATATGTTGTGCAGGTATGTACCTATTTGTGTTTTAGAAACGCGATTAATTGCATCCTTTATAATAAAAGTATTATCTTTACCTAAAATGCCGCCAAAGATTTTCGAGAAATATTAGGAAGGAACGACCGTGACCAAGCACTATCCAGTGTCTCCTTCTTAATGAAATTGAAAAAATAAATCTAAGATGCAATATACAGGGTATCCGTTTAAGTATAGACGACAGCACTGTCTCAAAAATAGTAAATCCTAGCGATTAAAGAGAAAAGAACTCTAAAACGTGATTTTTAGAGCATTTTATTAAAAATAATTTCAATTCGCGGAATTGGGATAGATCAGTTAACAAGAGAAAGGTGATAAAATTAAAGGAATTGGTGAGTTGATTTTACTAGCCTAGGCGATGTTACACAAATTTGTCCTAGCTCTTATTGATGTATTTTTTAAATAACTTCGGTTTGCCTTAACGAATGATCAAGAACTTGGATTTGTTTTGAAGAAAAATTTGAGAAAATTAAGAAGCCTTAGTCAATTTCTAATTCAACCAAAAGCTAAATCATGCTACTATGTCTATAAGCTTTGTTGCAGATTTAAACACAGCAACTCTTTCATCTAGAACATCCAACATTTTGTCAAACGAGTGAAAACGTTGACGGTGGATGCGTCATTAGAGAGTTCCTTACCGGCAATGTCAAATCAGATGATCTGGCAGCTTTTGTTGTTCTTCTAGTTATTTTCATTTTCATAGTAAATAGTACGAGCAAGTTTCAGGCGCAACTATATGATGATCCCCTCTGCCACATTTCGTCGCCCAATACTTTTATGAAGGTGTTCGAACAACCAGCCCCATTATCTCACAACCTTAAACCAAAACACTGGTACAGTTACGTTTATGACATCCTCGTCATCTGTCCTCAAGAACACGAATATTTAAACAAATTCCTATCGTTTCTAAATATCCACCATGGGCTCCGAAAAGGTCCGAAAAGTGTGCCCTAACTCCGTAGGCCACTTACGGAACATTTTACAAGAGGAATGGACTAATACGCCAAATAGTGTCCTTGAAAAGCTTCGCGCAAAAGGAAGTTTCTTTGATGAACGGAACGTTTAAGAAGTTTTTGTTTATTTTTCGTTAGAACTACTTTTTTTTTACTTTTATACTTTAATTTTAATCACTATTAATAAAATACAATAAAAATTTTAAGTTTTGAAAAAATTAGTTTAAATATTGCGTGCCCGAACTAATATGGACGGTAGTGTATATAGTGTGTAAAATACATGCAGTGTAAAACGAAGGTGCTTCTGTTACGATTTCATTTACTTTTTGTATTTTAATAACGCAACCTACATAAATTCCACAACAAATTTCTATGGCAACTGCTAGTTTAAAACTTACGGAATCACTTTCATTTTAACAGCAATGCAATACGTACTAGAACATTGTTAAAAATAGAAAAATAGGAGTAAAGTTGTTCTACATGTCGTCACCGAGAGATCCCGTAATGCACCCGAAATAATTTCGCCGCTATTAATAAACACTTCATAACACACTGACTGATCGGGACCCGCCGTGAAAGAAAATCCCCATTATTAACAACGACGTTAGGCCTGGAGCTGCACGGCCGTTAAGCTATGCATTACACAACCTCACGGCGGTAAATAGTGTCCGAAATAGAGTCTGATCGAAACGTTGCGTCGTCTATTACTCATTTCCACGGAGTGGCAATCATAATTGGAACGGAAAAGGTAACGTTATGGAACACCCGCGTGCGCTAACATTCGGAGTTTATTTTCGACTTAAAATGCTAGCAGAATCGCCAAGCAATTACTGCTTGAGAAAATCGGATAGGTGACTAGTCATTAAATGATTTAGTATTTGGTGAACGTGCAAAATCCAATCGTGTTGCATGCAGTCGCTTTGAACTTTAAAATTTATTGCCGATAAAATTCTGCTTTCCTTACCGCCGGATGTTAAGTGCTTTTGCCCTCAAAAATTATTACGTTTCTATTGAACTTTTTGGTATTTGATAAATTAAACGTTGGGTTAAGAAATTTCGCTCAAAAGAAAATGGCTTGGGAAAAGAAAGGAATTTTGTAAGATTTTTTGGGACGATTGCGCGATCCTTTGATGAAAGTAAATATTTCGCTTTTCGCATTTCGCAGTTAAGAAACCGTGTCAATGAAATAAACCAAATGATATGGGGAAACCTTTTTCTAAAAGGTAGATGTAAAAATACCGGTAATATTTGTTACGCTAACATCTTGTGGACGGGATTTTAATTCATTATTTCCATTGGATGATATCTTTTAGCTATAAAAAATTGAATAATAACAAATTGAAAATAACAGACAAGTTGAAAATAATGGATACAGTTCGTTACTTCTTCTTTCCAATGATTACCCTAAAATTCAGTACCATAAACTAATCTGCAAATTTTTTTAAATCTTGTCTGGGATTCTTTTTGTATCCCCTTCATATGTCCAAAAGATCCTGTTATTTGGGAAAAAGCTGTCAACTTTATTTTCTTAAATGGGACACCTATATATTATTGAAATTTTGAATTCCTAAGGTTTTTTTTTTGATGAAGCAACAATGTTGGTATTGAAGTATTTGATTTTAAAAATGTTTTACAGAAGGACGGGTGCATATGAGCTTTTGTAAACTTTCCGGCCAAAGAAGTTTCAAAGCTTAATTTTTTGGTACTGATGTCTCTCTGCCTTATCAAGTTACTCCTGTAAATATGTCCATAATCAATACGCTTTTAAAATTAATCTAGAAAGTAGAATCTAAGAAATCCGGCAGTGTTAAAAAGTAATAGGGATAATAAAAATTAGCAAACAACAGACAAATCCAGCCCGCTTATGGAAAACTTTTTTAATTGAAAATGTTAATGTACCGTAAACATTATCTCTCACCTACATTAATAATAGAAATCGATATATATATCTAGCTAATATTTAATCTCCTACATGGCTATGGTAATTCGCCCAAAATCAGCCACCATCACTTTATGACTTTCCAGAAATATTTCTGACATAACAGACATAATCCACTTTGATTGATACTGTTGGCACACTTAAGTATCTGCATTAACGTTAATTGACTAAATTGCAGGAAATCCTAGCAAAACACATAGATTCTTACAGCTGCAGCCATAAAAAGCAAATTAATTAAGAGATGATGTCATTCAATAAATAATACTATGCAAATTAATGTAATGAAGCAATTTATGACATGTGATGTAATATTATATCGTTTGAATTTGCAAGGTATTGTAATAACCATGCACAACGTACAATTTGGGCCAATATTATTATTTCGTGATCATTTCGAGAATGTAATTCAAAATAAAGTGCCAGGAACACATAAAAAGGAAACTAACGAAACAGAAAATATCTCAGATTTCATACCGTAATAATGATTAAGTTTATCAGCTAAATTACATAATTTTATTGTTGTTAATTCCGATGGAATTCCGAAAAAGACCTTGCTCGTATTCGATGATGCGTAACCACGGCCTTATATTCCTTTTATACCATTAAAAGTCCTACTAACCGCATCGAAGGAAGAAAGAATAAGAAAGCAACCTTATAATATACAGTAGATGACCACGTGCTCCCGTTACTCTAGCTAGAGCTAACCGATGTATGCGTGTGCTTATAATTGAAATTCTCTGTCAAGGATTGTTTAATCCGGATGTTAATTGGTCGATGTGTAATATCGAGACGTTAAATTACCGCTGTCTTTGCATACAAGGATGCTCATTAATAAAAACGAGTCCACAAACACGTATGTGTGTACGATTTGATATTATGCGGTTGTAAATGTTGGCACACACATATTTGCTGAACGAATTTGACTTCTGGCATCAAAGCTGAGCCATTTGCGCGTTGTAATACATTTAAATCGTGAGCAATAACGTTTGGATATCGTGAAAATTATAAATTCAACGTGTCCAAATGAAGTTATTTTATCAAGGACGTTATATTTCTGATTAGCTATTTAACTTACTCAAACAAATTAGATATTCTTCGACTATATGTGGCGAGGTAGGGTAATTGCATCTCCTAAATTGACTTAATTGACTAGTAATAAAGAACAAGTCCAGGAGTGAGAATAATGACTTCGAAATTGTTTAACAAAATCTATCGTATACCCAGTATAATGTCTTGTTACTAAATCACGTAAGTTGAAAAAGGTTTGATTTGTTTTTGAGAGAAGCCATAACTGGCCTTGCTCTCTTTTTAGCCCCTGCATTTGCGTTCGTTGTTCGCTTAACATTTAACGACTTTCTTAGGCGTCCTGAGTCTTGAGCCTCTAGCTAATCTTAGCTTTCTTAGAGCTTTCGTAAGAGAGGTCATCTACTGCCATCACTTTTCCCCTCTTTCGCTCTTTTTAGTGCCTTCTATTCATTTGCGTTAGGTCTTAGTTTTGGTCTTTGACTAGCTTGAGAATTCCTTCGTTGCTGTCTCCCACGCACTTAGGGAAGTAGGCGTTTAAAATGGTCGCCTTTGGCAACGCTTTGTCGTCTAGGGTTCATAACTCCCAATTCCCCAATTGATCCCCAATGAAGTACGGGAAGTATGATGAACGGGAACGTATTTGCTACATGTTGCCAAAGCAAGCAGTTACTGCAGGTCTAAGCAGGTTGCTAAAGTGCTACACAGTTCATTATTTATTTCTAGTTGGGCTGGAAGCAAATTTAGGAACTAAGTAGCGGCGAAAGGATCTTAGCATAAATTAAAGGAGGCACGTATGCTTCGCTCGAGAAATTATGAAATATTAAATCAAAAAAATATATGGATGATAGTAAGAATTGATAAGCAATAGCTGTCAAATTTGAGACTAGCGGAAAGTACAGCACAACACCACACCGGTACCACCACAACAGTAAAACACCGATCTTCTAACTATCGTAGCTTTAACCCACAAATTTTTTATATGCATCTCGTTTTCTTTTTCTTATTAGAAAAACAACAGCTGCAGATCTTTGCCGCAATGTTTTCTTCAACTCTATTTTAAGTCTTTAAATTAGTACGTGTAAACTTAAATACATATACTTGCCAGAGAGTACAAAACAAGTCTGTATAGATAGTAATTACTCAGAAAATTTGTTCCAATTATTTGCTTTCATGTAGATGCTTGCGCATGTTATATACACTGCTGTCCGCTGAAACTTGGCTAAGTAATAAAAGTTTAGGAAATCAAAAAATAAAAGGCAAATAACTATCAAAATCTAGGGCAACATTACTTTCTATTATTCACTATTAGGGAAATTCTGAGTTTTTTTTTTTCTGGTCAAAAAATCTATCCTTAGCATTGAGAACTGCTTATTTTCCTTAGTGAATCACCTATGAGGTTGTTCTATTCCTATTGCAAGATATTCAACAGCTCTTTCTTGGAAATAAGAGCAACAATTCTCTTTCATGTGTTGAAAATGGGACTCTGCTGTTGCCATGTCATGATTTGCAAAATATTCGCTTTTTTTGCTCATTCAGATACTGTCACGTTCTCCTAGTTTGAAAAACAATGCCGCCGAAAGGACCAATTGCTTATATATAATTCTTGTGTGTTTACTCGCTTAATGAGTTGCTCTTAAAATTAAACAAGCAGTTCAAACTATTATAAACTATTATTCAAACTATAACTAGTGCTTTTTGATTTTTGCCAGGCAATGTGTTACTTCTTCGTATTTAAGTATTTTTCTCTACGTTTTCTAACGGCTTTTTATCATCTCATTTGGTGTGTTTTGTTAGTTTGTTACTTTATCTTCTTTTTCTATTGCAACATGTTACCGTTTGAAATACTATCAGAAGCTACTGGCTCCTGGAAGCCAACCTTTAGTCTTCAATTCAAGTAGCTGATAAACTTATACGGTATATATAGTGCATTCAGCATTGAAAAAGTTATTTTCATTGCATAATTTGGTAAATTAATTAGTTTTGAAGTACTTCTTACAAAAATTGCATGGCACAAAATCTATATAATTTCAGTTGGAATACTTAATAAGGGATTAAACTGACGCTGGTCTTCTCACCAACACATGCAAGACCTAAACCTTAACAAAAAAATTGGATCTGACGAGTAAATCAATGCAATTAAGCTAGAAAAGAACATAGCAGCAATTATTTAATCCACAGTATTATAGCGTAAAAACACTCATTATGCACGAGGAAGATAAAAATTAGACATAAAAGCTATTATTAAGGATTACATCACGTCCGACATCATCTCATTTTGCTTGCTAGCCACTAAACCGTAATTAAAAGTGATTAAAAATTCTTCCTCGCTTACATTCCTCATTATTATAAAGCACTTCCGAGCGGATAGAAACAACTGCGGCGTGTTTCCATAAATTTCAACAATGAAAACGCGGTTATTACTTACCATTATTATTACGTCTTACGACATAGCGTGTAGCATTCTGTAGCGAATACGGTCGGGTGTTGGATCGAATAGCTTCATTTAGAGAGGTACCTCTGTGTTGCAGAACATTGATACGAGGAACTACACTGCTGCTCGTACATATTTTGCGTGGCCAAAGAAATAATTTCTATGGTTAAAAGCTGAATTCATTCTTATTCAACTACTACCAGGTTTGGAAAAATTTAAATATGCAATAATTCGAATTATTTATTCATTTGAATGAATGAATGGAAATGGAAAACGATGTTCAGTAATGTAGAAGGTTACCTTTGCACGTTTATATATAGGCGAAACAGACACGGAGGCACCTTGCTTATAAATACATTTATTAGTATTTCTGGACGAATAGTATCGTTCCGAATTAAGAAATGTTTCTTCGGAGGATTTAATAAAATCTGTAATTGTAATGGGAACAAAAATATGTAGATATGTACATATACATTACATTGTTTAGTGAGGAAAGCTACCAACACTCACTATGCATATTCGCGCGTTTCGCCGTTTACGGCTCATCAGTGCGCTTTATGAAAGGTGGAATGTAGTAGCTGTAATTGAAATTGTCGTACATTAAGGAACTACGTATATAACTGAGAGTATTTAATTAAATATACAGTAATCGCTGAAAATGTCGAAATTAATTGTTTGCTTCCGGGAGGGTAGCAGAAATCGACTAGCAGCTATCGCACCAAGGGAAATAAGTAGTAATAGATTTGATAGGTTTATTTCTAAAAGTTCATGAATAAGATTTGACGAATTGATAAACTTAATTAATACCATGCCGTAGCACAAGACTTTCTCATCTATTAAACCACCTGCGGAATACTTCTGAACATTAGTGTACATACCGCAGAGATTGCGATAAATAAGACAGCACTAAAATAATTAATACGCAAGATATATACGGTGTAATATCGAACTTACGGTCTTAGCAAACGATGTGTGTAAATTTTCAATTATGTAGTTCAGTTGTAGCCACGCTGTTTAGAAGTAAATTAATAAATATCTGTCTGCAGATATATATACACGAGAGATATAATTGCAAAGATTGCTAGGAACACCTTACGTTAGGTAATATCAATATGTTAATAACGTACTATTAACGTTCATTCCATGAAAGTTATCAATTTTCTCATAAAAAAATCTTTTGGATTAAACGAACGAAATTTTAGGTAATGTTGTATTACAATTTTCAAAGGTTTAATTAAATAATTGAGATTGGAAGCTTAAGTTTGAGGAAAGGCAAAAGAAGAACTCTTTGAAAAGAATTTCTCGGAAGAATACTAAAAGAAAAGAAGACATTAAAATGTAATATTGCAAAAGAACTAATTAATTACTTAACAAATGTATTTGTAACCGTGGTTTAAAATGATAAAATAACATATGCCATATGCCGAAGCATATGGGACATGCTGATGATAGAGCTAGCCTGTATCTAGATGTATGTTTGCCTAAATATTTTACGTTGTCATTATGGATAGGATTATTCTTTATTCTTATGGATGTACGAAATATTAGCGTTAACAATTTGAATTGTTTAAAGAAAATAATCATTTTTCCATATCTAATTTACCACTATTACATTAGTTATTATATCATTGGAGAAATCGGATTGTATCAAACTTTCGATAATAATAACAATTTGAAATGCCTTTTGACTCGCATTAGTTATTTTGATCTGTCACAGCACAAGTTTTTTAATTAACTTTTTTCTTTCTCTTTTTTTACGAAAACCCATTTTTCTCAATGTGCAAAACGAGGATAAAAAGCCAAATTGGAGGAAATTGGAAGGAAGAGATCATCAACATTGCTCCGCCTCGCAATTGAAAATTGAAAACCAAAATAGTAGATATATCAACTGCGATCACTTTCCAACTTAGATAAGCGATATCACAATAATATATAACCTAACCTTTCCAATTATTTACATTCTTCTCTTCAAGATCTTCTAGAACCATTTCTTTCCACCTTTTCATCGGTCCTCTCCTATTTCTTTAACCATCGGCTGCCCTCTATAGTAGTTTATTAACTACTTTCTCTTCTACGGTCCTTTCTATGTATTAGAGACTAAGACTACTAAGATACTGCAGTTCTTTAGTTAGTTACTTCTTTATATGCAACCATCCACCAATTTACAAATTCTTGCCCCATTTGCTGAATCAAGTGCATTAAAACTTTTCTGCATATTTTGGACCATGATATCGCTCCTTGTGGCACTTTTTTAACGCGCTGTATGTTAGAAGGGTTATTTCGCGACGTAAATTTTTGTTCTCTCTAGCAGATGTACTCTTAATAGATCGTATGTATTGTTAAGATCCTAAAGACTTTCTTGAAACAAACCTTTCTTTGAAACATCGCTTGTTTATTTAATTAAAATTGACCTAAACTTCTTGAATGCTTCAATTAGTATTCTGCTGCTATTCTCAATCATATAAGTAATATTCTTTAGCTATACGAAACGATATGCTATCTTTAGGAGGTCGTTTTACACATATACGTATACCTGCCTTGTTTCTTAACTACCACGGCTGTAGATATATTGATTTTAGCGATTAGCCCTGGCTAATAGGTCATAAATATTTCCCCATATACAAGGTAAACACAACGCGCTAAACGCCTTGTGTCTCCCTTTCACTGGAAATCATTAGCCTTTTAATAATTGAATATTTATTGATTATTGACTTTTATTGTTTCCATTCCGAGAATCGTTTGATAACTCTAGAAGTTGATTCCATCTTATCGATTTGTGTATACATATAGACGTACATTTAAAGATAGCGATTAGTTACGACAAGGACTGGTTACATATAAAAATAGGTACTGAGCTAATCGAGAAGTAAACGAACGTATGTTTGAAAACAGACCATGAAACAATTTCTGCATACCAAGGAACCTATACAATATCACGAGAACTAGCATCAAGTTAGAATAACAATCATTTGAGAAATATCGCTTGACGTCTTCAAAATTTAACACTTTTAACAAACAAATTGTTAAAATAACAAAACTTAATAGAAGATAGGTTTCACGAATGCTTTCGCCGCTCCAAATACGTATCCGAGAAATGTGATCAATTTTTCGCTCTTTGTAGAGCAGAATCAAATTTAATTATCAAAAGATGTATCAATGCAGTCGAAGATGAAACCTGTCTCCATCATTTTGAGTGCATGCGTGAGTCCAACCAAGAATTAATGCCGTGGTAGATTAAGAGCTCCAACCCAGCTCCTTCCCAAGGACTTTAGAATTACTCCTTATGTAGTAAAAGTAATGGCAACTATTTTTTAAGATTATCGAGAGATGTTAATGATTAATTACGTAAATTCGATTAAATTGAAAAGGCGCGTAAAATAGGTGCAAGGTATCCTGTTGCTCCACGACAACACAACAATTCTCAAATCAACACTCCGAATTTCATAGAAGCTGACAATCTTGTGGTGCAGATCTAGCTCTCTGTCACTACTTTTTATTTTCAAATCTCACAAAAACACTAGGAAGAGCAAAATTTTTGGATGCTAGCGAACTTGCAGCCGTTGAAAAGTATTTTGCCGACACCTAAATTTTTTTTTATAATGGATCAGAGACACTTGTTTCCAAAAGCAAGGGGGTCTACTTATATTGAAAAATATATTTTCCTCGTGCGTTCTACAAAATATAAAAAGGTCCCATCGTAGTAATCACTTTTGCTTCAGATATAGATAAATTTCAACACAATTTGGATATCGTAGCCAAGTGGTGTCGAAACTTTTTTTTAATTTGTCTCTCTATATCGATAGACTAACCCTACTACGATAGAAACAAGGTCACCTTAAAACTCACCCAATCATTTGGTGAATTTTGTCCTTTTAACAAACCTTCAGCACTAGTTATTTTACGAGTTTTTCATTCATCGTTGACACACGTTCACGGCCACTCTTGTTCTTTTAATAGGTATAAAAAAAATGACTCCTACTCATACAAAATAAATCATGTGTATTTACCTTAAAAAAACCTGATTTAATTTTGCAAATCCGGTTTCGTTAACTAATTCTACTTAATTATCAGTATACACAAAATTTAGGGTGTTTCACTGCTCGTTAATTATATAATAGTTTATCGAACATGATTGGCTTAAACTGATTTTCTAACTTGCATAGCAGGAGCCGCCTGTACGTCTTGTCTTTTATTTAACAAAATAGATATATAATAAGCTTTTGTTTTTTATTAGAAAAATGGGCCATCATGTAGGTCCTCACGTAACTAAGAAATCAAATCTACGCATTTTATGCCAATTAAATTCGACTTAGAATCCTTCGATCTTAGAATCCGTGTAATCTGCATCTTATGAATCGATGTATTAAAAACCACTTACCAATATTAACTCTAGCCAGTTATAGAATCTCACTTATCTTCAATTAGGTTTAACTCTTGAATGAAAGCTTGTTTATCGTTAACGTCGGAATGAACTCCAAATCAGTATTGTTTGTAAGAAGTAAAAGCTACTACTTTCATAAAATACTTGAACCAGTTGGGAAACTAGCAATAACAATTGTAGAGAAGAAAGTGCGTCTTGCAATATCTATAATAAAATATCGTTCTTAGCTAATCATAAATTAAGTAAATGTCTTTGTGTGTAATAACAGAAAGTTATTATTAACCCGGCCAAAAAAAAAAAAAATATCCGGTTTATATTGTTTCAATTCTATGGTCTGCTGACTCTCCAAAGCACTTTATTATACTTTTAATTTAAAATTATCTAGAAAGGTTATTGTTAATAAATTATCGTAGAAAACAAAAGGAAAGTAATATTTACAATCGTAAAGATCGAATAAATCAAACAGCCTTGCATGTTAGGAAATTAAATTTAAATGTAATTCATTACAACTCGAAATAAACCTTCTCGATTTCATGAGACGTAGTTTCTGAAGTAGGTATCATCTTTTTTTTTGATAAACGCGATTATTAGATAATAATATTAACTTATAAGACCTCTACGTACTGCGCAATACCATGAAAAATACATGTTATACTTGGACAAGGTCAGATGCTCCGCAAATCGATTTCAAATGACAAAACGCCGTGCCGTTGGATGAGCTGTAGGTTTAGGAAACGTACCCATAATAATACAGCGTAAGCTGTTATCAAATACCCACGTTAGATGTATTGATTATGTGGTCGGTTGAGAAAATAAATAAATAAACAAGGTTTACGTTCTCAAAATAGGCCGTCTATGACAGACAATAATATTTTGGGAGCATTAATACTTTAAAAATTGTCTTGAAGTAAGTGAACTGGCAGGTGAAATGTTCTGATAGATGGATTTATAATGGAGTAAAACCGAGAAAAAGTATTAATACAACAAGAAGGGAGATTAATCATGGATCACGTGTTCACGCTCACAGAAATCCTAGCGGAATGTTACGAATTTGACGAAAAGACGTCTCTACCGTTTATAGATTTTGGACAAGCTTTCAACAAGTTATGATTATGCAACATTGAGAACTAACAGTAGGCAATGAACTGCTAAATATGATCAAACTAACACTTGCGATAACGGAATGCTACGGTAGAATTGAAAACGATGTAACTAGAAGCTTTCTATATCGTAAGAAAGACCAATGTTTGGCATTTACAGACGGCAACAAGGACTAAGCAGGAACTGTCGAAAGTACTACTGCTTCTAGAGTAACAGGTAGAAGATTGGGTTGGAAGAATGAACGCGGAATATACGCGGGCTAAGAAAGAACTTGACAAAATTAAAAAGCTCAAACCAACAATACTAAAAAGAAATGTCTACAGCTTTCAAAAAGCTTTATTCATTTACGCATGTTGGGACAGAGTTTAGTAGAAAACCGAATATAGAGAAGAATAGATTATTGATGGGAAATAAAGGTATATATCAACTGCAGAATGTCCCTAACACCAAGTTTTTATCCGGAGGGAGCAATATTGAGATTATGCGAATCGATATTGAGACCCATACCGCTATTTGGAAGTGAAGCTTGGATAACACATAAGGGTGAACAAAGAATGGGAAAGAGTCCGCATTCGGAAAATGTATGGGATAAAACAGTGAATGATAGATGAAAAAAAAAGAAACTAACACAAAGCAATCGAGTATTTAAGTAGTACTTAAGGAGATGGTTGGGATACATCGAACGATAACAGAGGAACTGTTAATACCACCTCCTCCTCCTAAAAAAAAGAAAGTTTTAATAACAAAAAACGTAAATGTGTCAAAACTTTTGACTAATTTCAGAGAAAATTCAAATACAAACGGTTCTTAAACAATAAGCAGCAACTAAATGAAAAATTGCGATCAAAATTAACACGAATTGTAGTGGACTTTTTACAAGATAAATACGAGAACAATAATTAATGTATAATAGCTCAGTAATCCTAAAGAGGCTCTCGGAATGATTAGCAAATTGTGAAACAGAAATGTTGACACAGCGAATTATGCAAAAGACGTAATAAGCGCACGTCCTTGAAAATCTACGTATTATGAAAATGACTAAAAGGAAATAAAAACTATTGTTAAATTAACACATAAGGCGCATTTAAAATAAATAGAAATTATTGTTAATTTGGCATATGAAGCGTATATATTGAAATAGAAGACGTAATTAAAATAAATACAAAACATTGTTAGAACGCTTTGTAGAATAAAACAAATAAATGTTACCGTAAAATTAGTCTCTTACTTCATTTAATTAAATATAAATTTTTAACAAGAAATTTATATTAAATCTAATTAAATGTTCCATATTTAAACACAAAATATATTTAAGATTAATATATTTATATTTAATGTTACTAAGAATTTTTCTAAGTATGGCATCCACAATACTTTCTGCAATTCTTTTCTTACGTCTACCTATGACTTATTGCGGCAGTTTCGTGAAATTTAACAATAAGACCATTCCTCGTTCGGTTGGTTTTCTCCGTTAAAATAATAGCTTTCAGTGACCTACAGCAAACCTGGGTCAAAATTTATAAGAAACGCTAATAAACATCAAATGTAATTTTACGAACTTAACATTATCTTGCATTATAACGTAGTCGTGGGGGTCGAAAGTTATTTCCGAGAATAAAATTCGAGTTTCAAATAGGATATCTTCGAAAGTGGTTAAAATTTCTGAATTACTTTCTCCGTCAGCGTCAACACTCGATGGTTCGACGAGAATTAATTACTATGCCATAATTGGAGCCTGAGAACACGATATTGTTGTTTATACAGAGATTACCTTGCCTCCACGTTTGGAATAAAGTTATTCCGTTACACTATTGGGAACATCAATTTGCAACTTTTCGACGCACAAAATAATATTTGGTTGTGCAGTTCTTGAAGGAATAAATGCTTATTTCATTGTAATAACGTGAAGAAAGTTGGAAATGGCAGTAGTCCTACTATTTCTTTGAGAAAAATTACTTGTTCTCAGTCTCGTTCTAAATATTCTAAAAGATCTTTCATATTTCCTCTTTTCAAAATTAAAATCCAGTTGAAGGGACGAAGATTTGAGACGTAGGAGGTAATTGAAGCTAAGCCGCCATTGCTTGTGAAAGAAAACGAAAAACAAAGTTTTATCGTGGTCACTTATTACACCAGAACCTTTGATAAATAAATAAAATAAACGTCTGCATTTTTATTCCTTTCCCCTCCACAACAAAGGATGTTTAATTCGACAGCGTACATCAACATCATCGTTTTACACTTGCTTTGGCGATCGTAAACTATATTATTTTGGTCCGCCTTTGACAAGGGCAAAATAAAAAATTCCCCAAAACATAAATCAAACCTGGAGACATCCATACAAATTGCATCTCGCTCAGTATTCACCAACCCAAGCGCACAATAACTAGAAATACCTGGAATGTAAGGCTCTTTGTGGTAATAACATACGCCCTCTGCTGTGTGTAAATCTGACTATGTGAGACACCTGTATTATTAACGGCATCAATAATAATAATAACAATAATAATGCTACGATATATTCGAGAATTTTTGTAGAATCCAGTTGATTGTGTGTAGGATTTTTTGTCCCCGTTGAAAATGGAAAAAAATCACATAAATAATATGTCGTACCCCTTACCTTGCGTGGAGATCCTTTTCCTTTTGTAAAATCATGTATAAATTACCTTTGGGAGACTTGCATTTTTCGCCGCGTCCCAAAAAGAAGCATTGAAAAGAACATCTGTGCGCTCATAAGTGTGTGTGAAGCTCATCCTACATAACACCTTACAATGCAACCGGTTTCGAACGATTCTAGCCTTTAAACCTATCCTTCTTTTGGGGTACGGTGCACGGCCAAGCGCGGAGCTAACACTTCGTTAGTGGTAAGACGTCTAACCCACTGAGTAAAACCATAATTCTTGTCTGGATGGTGCGATAGACGTGCTGTAAAAACAAGTTTTGGAACCCTTGAACGTTTTGATGCGTCCATCTCAATTCTGCCACGACAAAACAAGTACCTCCATCTCATTCTATGTTTATTACGTATCGTATAGGGACACACGGTTGTTAACGTTGAGGAAAAAATACATTCGGTAAAATCTCGGGGAGGTGGGCTCCTCTTTATCTTATTTCGACTTTTATATTGGAGGTAACACTTGTTATAATTTTGTTATGAGATAATGTTATTGCTTCTCTCGTCTTACCTTGTAGTTCTTTTTTCTACATCCTACGAATATATTTTATCTTTATGTTCTTTGGTGGCGAATAACATGGATAATTATGATAATCTTGCCGAAATTAACATATTAAACCTTAAGCGGTCTGCGATATCTCCAGAAGCGAATTCTAGAATCGGATATATATTACATATTTTGACAAATTTCATTATATCCAGGTAGAATTTCTTTGACAAACTAATCGAAAAATGGTAAGTTTTTAATTAATGACCACTTCTTTGTATTGCCTCAGAATTAAGCTTGAGGTGAGAAAAAATAAAAACGTTGCGAATTTTTATTTTCCGGTAATAATAAATTAAATGACAAAAATATAACGTATAGATACCACTAGGTGTTTTTTATATGTCATAAAGAAGATGACTTTGTAAACAAAAAAATATAACCGCACACTTATTCCAACGTTCTCCCAAACCTCTACCTAAATCGATACATAGATCTCTAGATCGATCTAGATCGAAGTCTTTCAAGCAATTATCCGAAGAAAAGTAATAGACTCTTGGTGTCAAAACCGAACCGTAAGGTAGATGTCTCATATCTATAAGACGACACATCATTCGCCTCCTTACAGACTTCTCTTGTTATTGTATTGCCTTAACTCTGTATACTTAGTTAACAGCATCCCTTCTCTATCCGTAGCCATCAGTTTTCCCGTTGAAGACTGAGTTTTTGCTTTTTTTTAGTGACGCAGATGGACCCTTATGGACTCACTGAATGAATTCTTGTTTTGTCAGTGAGTTCCAGTGATACACTCACATCCCATCATCTGTTACAATTTCTGAAGAACGATGACATCGGTCAAGTTTTTCTCGCACATTTGTTACCAGCACCATTTTTGTTCAGGAGACACCTTATAATTTTCATGCGTTTACGACTGAAAGGCAATGTTTAATGGAACAGTCTTTTTTATTAGATTATCTTTTAAAGATACTTATCTTGTATCAAAATGTCATTGATGTGCTACAACAAAATGTTGTCAACTCGCTTATTTCCCCCATGGCTAGGTAGATAATATAAAGATCGCCCAGTAGTACTATGATTATTTGATGGTTTTGGTAAGCCCACACCTCACAGTGTGGACCACCCCACGGAAATGACTTAGAGACCTAATGTTTGAATACACCGGGTTCTGCAACTTATATAAATACATTTTAGAAGAAAAACTATCCAAATTTTTACCAAATACTTGGTCGAACATTATCATACAACGTTTGCCAAGTTTTGAAGATGAACCATAATAACAGAAAATCCCTAGACGAAGACCACGAAGCAAATTTTGGGCAGTATTTGGACAATGAAAAGATATATAAATTATTTAATCTCGTGAGACTTAACAAAATAACATTAATAATTTTATACATATTTCTATTTAGTATTTACAAAATCCTGATGAATTAATATCTCACTTGGATTAATATATCTTTTTACTCCGTTTCCTTAATATTCCTCATTTGTACAGCCGTACTTCTGAGTCTTCGTCGCTTGGTGGTCCGTTTTAATGCGTATTTCTTTTCCTTCATTTTATTTAATTTTGCATGGGTACTTGATTTGTGCCCTTCACGATTCGTTCAAATTCAAAAGACTCTAAGACATTCATTTCCTTTATATATTTATATTTTCCATCCTATGATTTTCAGTTCCTATCCTCATTTCCTTTGTTTTCTACATACTTATGTAGAGTCCTACTTCCGCTCCTTTCTTTTTCTAGTTTGCTAAGCATATTTTCTCTATATTTTCTTTTATATTACATCAAATAGATGTCGTCAACATATTTATAAGTTCATCAAACACTTTAACTGGACCACGAATAATATTAAAAAATGGGTATTTCGCAATTAATAGTTATAGAAAAGCAATATTTTTTACTTTTATATTCCTACTCAAAGTACAACCCAAATTTTACCTGTCCTTTCCATTGATATAAAAAGATGAAGAAGAACCTATAATATATATTAAAAAAGGAAAGACCGAACACCATGTTCTTCTTGATCTCATCCACGACGCTTCTATACACCACCATAATAACAAAGACAGTAATAATAGTAAATGGATAATGCTACCACGCATCAGATAATTGTATACTCGATTCGAATCGTGGTTAGGGGCTTTGCCGTTTCATCAGAAAAAAGATAAGTTTTTACTAATGACGGGTAACGCTGAACAAAAAGAGGGTCCTTGTAAAATGGTATAATTTCAAAACTAGGTAATGACACGTTTTTGACCATCCGAGGCGGTAATTTCGAAGAAAATGGCGGTGTTCGGATGCAATTTTGGGAAATTATACGGGCAGGCAGTAATTAGAACAGCTAATATTGGAAGTGACATGGAAATAGGTGATTTTCGAATGGTAAATTGTTGTTATTTATAATGGGATGTGTTATTAGATTAAAGCTAATCACATATTTGATGTTAGTGCAATAGTTTCCCATTAATCGTAGGATTAATGGGAAACTATTGCTTTTGAAGAAAGCTGTATACGCCTTCTTTATTTATTTTAATTTCGTTTAATAATTTGGCAATTTATAGCTATTGCTCAGTTAAACCACACAATGAGAAGTTACGCGCTAGTAAATTTTCAAAATTGCATCGTGCAGTAATAAACCTTCTCACTTTGGATGGAAAAACACAGACCGAAGTAAAAGAGCGAACGGACACAGTTCATAAAGACTACGTTATCATATGCCACAGTTAAACGTTGGTCAAAATTGTTTCCTTGGCGCAGAGAATGATGCTTGAATGAAGAAATGATGCATTCGAAGGAGGACCCATTACTGTAATGACAGCAGAGCACATCAAATTGGTCGAAGAAGTCGTATTGAGTGATCGATGATTGAAGAAGAGAACATACAAGCATTTGAAAAACTAGTGCATTGAAGACTCTGCATGAACATATGTGTATGACGAAAATATACGCAGGACAGACCTCTTCCCTGTACGTGAAACTTAAATTTAATTTTTTTTTTTTAGAATAAATGAACATTTGATGGAATTTTTTGTCTGATTCTTAAGTTCCAATACGTATCTTCGAGCTTATATTAATTTCTTGCATAAAACAGTCCTTGATTCGCTATGATTATTTGTCATCAATAACTATATAAAACACAAAACAATCTCTCGACGTCGTTGCTTATTTTGTTCGATGATATACCTAATATAAATTAAATTATACCTCTATCATGTCATTACTGGCCATCAAAGAAGCATTATTATTAATAATATACGTAATGATTATGTAACACTCTCATGGCCTTAACGAACAGCTTCCTGTCCGAATAGTTAGCATTACAAGCCGACAGTAAATCGACAGATCTCTTCAACTGACTCCGACTACGATGAGAGGGAAATTATGATAGGAAGGATGTGAATTTTCTGTTTTTCTATTAAAAGTATGTATATGAATGAATGTAATGAGAATATTAATAAGTCCCATATCGTGCGAAAGTAATATTCCGTCTGCTTAAGGTTATAAACATGTGGTTAATTGGGTTTCTTTTATAGGTTCCTGCTAGAATGAGTACCAATCAACAAATATACGCATCTGTACGTATTATCTTATTGGTCGTAATAAAGTGATACAAATATGTATCAATAACTATTATCAGTGTAATAAAACGGGGGTCGTGCAAATTACGTTGTTACTTTAATTAATTCTGTAGCTGGTACCATTTTATGACAGTAACTTTTGCGAAAATACATATCATAAATTGAGGAATATCAATATATTTAACTTCTATCAATTCTATTTAAATACATGAAATACTTTATGGCGAGCCGTTGATCATCTGCTCAAATTTACAAAAATATTTTTTTTGACGCCTCCGTCTACTCCTCTTGTTGCGTAATATATATGAAGTTGTGTTTCATTTTAAAGTTATTCGAGCGCCTAGGTCATATACAAAAAATGATACGTTATCCAAAAATATTCAGTATATAAAGCCGCGCAGAATTTGTTTCCTCCTATCCTTTCCCATTTCTCATTTTAAAAGAACTTTGGACAAATGCTTCCTCGTGATATATCGTTAATGAAGTGTGGTCGCAAACACCGCAAAGATTCATTGTGAGATATGGCAATGTTTAGTTTGAATTGAATGAATAACGTACACTGGTGATGAGCTTATGATTTCTTTGCTCGTATATTAACTTATTCTATATGTGAAAGATTTCAATCATTTAGAACCAACCATAAAGTAATATCGTATCGTATCTATTGTAAACATTTTTCGTACACTCGCCTATTGCAACAAAGATATTATTGACATTTTTCCAATAAAACCAAGTACAACATTAGATCTCTTATTCTACCCTAATTCTTTGCTCGAATTAATGTAGTGGTAAGTTCTTTGAAATATATTGTTCTGGTGGTGAAATATGCTTATTTTAGCATCAAGCATGTGCGTTTACATGTGAGAAAATGAAGATCTGATGCCCTTCAGTTATTGAAAATTAAATCTTTTTAAAATGGGTGGATATTTTAGCAATATCCTTAACAACAAATGTTAAAGTTAAATTTTTTTAAGCTTTTTGCCTCCAAGATTTAAATTCCGTGAACGATATTTTGTGATTAACGGTAGAATGCTGAATGTATTCATCTCATTTAGCAATGTTTGACTTTTAACTGTTTTATGCTTAAATGGCAATTTGCGAAGTATGAGATTCTCATCTCAGGAAGAAATTATTGTAGCACGTATTCCAAGAGAAAATGGCAGCTTTTAAGAAGTGAAAACTTCACATTTGCTTAAAAAGTTGAATTGACGGCAATATAAAATGTTAGTTGCATTCTTTTTATTATCAATTAGATCATTTTAAAACGCCAAACCTGAAGACAACATATTAACGATGACAATTTAAGTCCAAACTATGAATGTCCCAAATATTAATCTTGAATACGCCCGCTGTTTCTAACTGCCGAATATTAAACATCGTTTGCGAAAACCACAGACCATGAGTCAATGTATTTTCCTTCTTTTATGCAATTTACTAAACATCATGAAACAGATCGAAATGTCAAACGGTAATATAAAAATATTTAAATGTAAAATGGCAATCCCATTATGCAAAATGTAAGAGTAAAATGGCGTGAATTTGCATCCGAGATACCTACACCTATTAATACTCAGAAACAAATTAATCACACACCTTTTCCTTAATAAAACCGAATAACACCTGACGATCGAACAGATGTTGTTCGTTTCGCGTGGTTTATGGGATCGCACGACCTTGTGAACGGAATTTTGAATTTCTTCGACGCTATTTGATGTATTTGTTGAACAAGTTGCACTGTGCATAAGATTTAGTTGCACTTTTTTGTGCTCAAATTATTATTATAAGAAATTAGCTTAGTTGCATCACTCGATAGATGACTATTCTATGAAATCACAGAAAATTTTTGGATAATCGGTACAACATACATTCAGATATGATAGATTAAATGTACTCTACCAAATCATTAACTCATATACGATTCAATCAATATGCATTCAAAGTAACCACAATTGTCTTGCATACAAACGATTACGTGGTTTCTGATATTTCGTTGAATGTTGGCTGATATTTAATGATTTATAAAACACCACGAAAAATCCTTTGTCCCAACCATCTACTAAGATGTGTTCTTTTAAATTAGTTTTATTAAGTGATGATAATGATAGTGAGTTGGCGAGGCTCCAGCATACACAACCTCCAAGTTCCGTGGAGATACCAAATGGTTTTTCGTGCACCAAGTCAAGAAACACGTAGATGTATATAATAAATTGAATGCAATGCATTCGTTTTAGTAACAATTCAACAAGAGATTTGATTTACTTATAATTTTGGAGCTGGTTACAATTGAGATATATGATTTAATCATCATTGATAGTAATATGTAATATAGCTCACATCATGTTTAGAAAAGATGTGAGCTAAGATAAGGTGGCGCTAATTTTCTTTTTAATGAATTTTGAGATTGCTAAAAAGAAAAACAACTGTCGTGAACGTATATCATCGTGTGCCTTTAAAGGCCGATTTTCTATTTTTAAGTTTACACAAGATTTATTTATTTGACAATATAATTTTCTATCTCATTTTCGCCTTCACTCTCTGTTGCGGTAAATTCTTCTGAAATTTTAAAAACATTAGAATGTTCGTTAGCACCTATGATGACTGTCTAACTCACCAAAACTATTTAAATCTTAAACACGAGATTCATGAAATTTGGACAGTAGATTCTCTTGTGCGCAGACATGCAATAATTGCTGGAAATTTAACCAAAAAGGTGTAAAATATGGAAATTTTCTCTCGTGATTAATTAATTAAGAAAGCAAAGATTTGCTACTTAGGCTAGAAATAAAGGAAAACTATTGAATTTCGGAACCAGCTCGTGCAAAATTGCTCTCCGCCAAATTATCCTTTTAAGAATTAGTTTTCCAAAAACACATTTTTTTTTTAACGAATCTTAATTAAAAATACATCCTGAGTTCTTTCTAGCACTTTTTAATCAGTACTAATGTTGTTACGGGAAATTCTTTGTTTTAAACATTAAAAACGTCTGCCTTTTTAATGTTTATTCCTTTTATAATTATTAAAACCATTAAATTTAAAGGCAGATACAACGCGAAATGATTTCACGCTTATTTTTTAAACAAATTTAAGATATTGTAGCTTCTAAAGACAACACTGCCTAGAGTTATAATAATGAACTCAATCTGTCTGACGATGAAAAAAATTGTTTATATGGTAATAATTGGAAAAAACGTAATTATTTTTAAACGCATCAAGACATTTACAATAACTTATTTTTTAGAATAATGAAAGAAGAAGACGGACGCGATTATATATATATCAACAGCAGAAACTACTCATATCGATCATTTTACTCAAATTAAACCCTTTAAAAATTACTCAGGTTTTTTCGGGACTTTGAAGATACCACTGCGGGACATTCTTCGTTCCGGCCAATTCTTTGATATATGAAAATTATTTATAACTCGAAATAAAAGTTTTAGCCATCGGTGATTATTTTGGCTTTAATAAATGTTTACATCTAATTATTGTTTCTTATGATTTGGACCGTACAATTATTTACAAATTTCTAATATCCCATTAACTTTAATTTGCATATCTTTTCAAAATCCGGGGCGGCTGAGGATCTTGCGCGTGAAGCGTGATGAATCGAAGAAGGAAGAAAAAAGGAACGCTGATGTTACGCTCGACCGGCGAGATGGAAAGAAACGAAGGGATCGCATAACAATAGAACGTCGCCCATCGGGGCCTTCCCCCCACCACCGCCGCCGCCTCGCCTCTCACGGCTTACTCGATCGAAGCTGCAGGATCGCTTGTTTTTTCACAGCCCACTATAACAACCTGTAATCTTTGAACTGAACGTTCAGTACCGCTCGAAACGCTGAAGGTATGAGTTGTTACCGTCGTAGCAGTTATAGTAATAGTACTAATACTATTATTAGCGTTACAATATTTCTGCCATGCTTCGAAGTGCACGGCCGATGTTATACAATATATCGGTGAACGTGCTGAACGATGCGATTGATTCTGGTTGATATTAATTAGAAATTTATCGGATATAAATCAAAATAAATAAGATTATTTAACGCTAAATACAATAACAAATATTGTGTGGGTATTACGTCGTCCTGAAAGTAGTGGTGCTGTTGTGTTCTCTTGTTGTCAAAGCTCTGCCTGAAGGGGGAGAAATAAAGAAAAATCGATCGTCCTGTGCGCTGTTCTCTCTTCCACACGTCGAGCGTACACACCATACACACGCAATTCATAGCTCAAATACGATCCATACAAAATACCTATGAAAATAGGTGTACAGCACAAATGTGTGAAGTATACGCATGTGCCTTTTCTTCGTATCTGTGATATTAAACTTAAGTGATATTTAAATTTAATTCTAAGTTAAAATTGCTCATACTACACACGGAAAGTATTAAATAAACTAAATTATAAAAGAAGGCCACGCTAGAAGCTAAAGAAAATGTGTTTGAGATAGTACAGGAAAGAAAATCAGTGTACCTACATACCTAATTGCATTCAAGTTCGTTTCCTTATGCACAAATACCAGATGCCTAAGAGGAAGAGGAATATGAAGGCCAAAAAGCAAAACGGTAAGTTTTAGCATGAAAATATCTTGGATTACTTATGAATTTGGATACGAACATATATATATTATATAGAACAAAAAATAAAACGTTAAAATAAAACCATTAAATTAAATAACAAGAACAGCTATTAAATGAACAGGTGTGCTCGTATAACATGATACTTCTTTTTTTTTAAGATGAATGCGTTTAACTATTAAGAATTCAATGTCTCTGCAAAACGACTTTCTAAAATCTAATCTTCGAATCCTAACAATGAGACGGTTAATGGTTTTTCCAAAAATTAAAAAAGAAGAATTTTTAAGATATCTTAAACTATTTCGAAACTGCTTCTAAAATCTATGGAAACATCCATTAGCGTTTGATAATTAGAATTTCCGTAGCATATGAGTTTCGTAGACAACTAGTCGTTACGAGGGTGGAAAAATGTTACTAGGCAGTAATGGAAAATAAAATTGAACACTCACCTGTACATGTAGCCCGAAGAAGAACCGCTGTTCACAAACAAAAGCGGTTGATTTGGACAAAATCAAAGCAAATAGAAACAAGTTATCTTCTGTGACGTTTGTGAGGGAGACAATGAAAACGAGTGACAAAAAATAAAAAGAAGCTGACAAATACTTGCTCAATAGGACTGTTAAATTTCCAAAAGGGTAAATATGGGTTGTACATGTAGATTAAATATAAATTATGTCCACACGGTTTTACATGTCTTGAAGTTGCTTGAAACCGCAATTGAATAGTGTTGAATAGTGTGAACTGTGATCGTTCAAGCTAATTCAAGTAATTATGTAGAAGAAGTGGATTTATATGATTATTATGGTAGCAACAGCAATGGCAAAATGAGCAGGAATAGCTACAATATAGGTAAATTTCTTTAAAAGTATACAGCGTAGAATATAACGGGAAACCTGGTCACCCCATTTATATCTTCTCCAAAAATAATTTGTAACTCTTAAAACTATATAACTAAACATATTTAAAATTATCTTCACTAAAAAAAATTATAACCAGTCATAAATTTCGAGATATACTTACATAAATTTTAAAATTATGTAAATGTTTCAAAGGGACTGTATCCCGAAATCAGACGGTTCAACCTCTTTTAAAATGGTGTTCTTACAGCTCAGGTTACTCCTAGAACCATTCAATATTTAGTTTATTAAAATCTGAATGTTCATGTTACCGGTGTTCCCTTATACAATAATTTTTAGATGATTTTGACACTCTTTCCTATTTTCTCTTTTAAGTGTCACAGATGCGCCCACACAGATCAATTCTGTGAGCAGATGTTTTGTGAAATTTTTAGTTTTGAGTTTCCCGAATTCAGGGATTTCAAATTCATGCCTAAAGAAATTTGGCGGGACAGTACTATCCAGAATTGAAAACTTGTACTGAAGAAACGTCCATTTAATTTTCCAACAGGATGGTACCTAGCGTAATGATTAGAGAGGACGAAAGCGAGTGAAATCATACCATTTATGCAGGGACTAGACAGACTCGTGTCTATTCGTCTCATAAGAAAGGGTTCGTGTTTACTGGTTTCCCAGAGAGTCAACAAAACATGAGTTTGTCTAGCCGCTGCAAAACAGGTATGATTTCACTGGCTTTTGTCCTCTCTAATAATGATGCACGTTCATCCAAGCAATTGTTTGGCCCTCAACTAGCCCGGAATTGTTATGTCATGAAATGAAAAAATATTTAAGCAACAATCTTTTAATAGCAAATACTAATTTATTATACACTTAACCAAAAATATAGTTAAAGAAAAATAAAATTAGGACAAATTTGAGACTTGTTTGCATCTGAATTTTATAAAAAGTATGCCAACACCTACTTGATTACTAGAGTTACTAATTATATTAATTCAGTTTAGCAATTTGCATCTTAACTTTAGTCATCAAAATTGTGCTGTTCGTTTTGTTTAGATTTAATTATTTATTACACTTCAACATATTTTCTTTTGTTGATTCTTACGTGTCAGAATTTCTTAATTAAATGTTTCTGTGAAAGTATGAATAGATTCCCTTTCGAACAACCATGTACTACGAACACTAATAAAATAATGTACAATTTCGATAACTTGTACATTATCGAAATAAAAGGATGAAATAAAAATAATAATAATTTGATTTTAACATTTATTATTGTTGACACTATCTTAATAGGCTGCCACAAGTATTCTTAATAAATTCCTTGAATTAACTTCAAGACCATAATGATGAGCTTTTATATTTGTATCCGAAATTGTTAAATAACACAAAGTTAAAAAAGTTATTTCCTCAAAAAATACCAGCTAAAAAATACTTTTAACAAACTTTACTTAGAACAGCGACATAGTCACTTTGAATTGTAAAATACCTACTGTACGCCCTTGAATGTTTGTAAGTATGTACCTACATAAACGTAATGTAATCACTAATTACTGTAGTGTAATTGCGTAGATTTCATTAGCCACTCGTGAACTTAATGCTAACCATTATCTTAATACTTCTAATCATGTTTTATTTATAAATGCTTTTCGATAATTGTTTGAATATTAATAAAATACATATTTCATGATAGGCATTACGTTTTTCATTGATGCTTGCTCACTTTTATCATTAGATTCCAAAAAAAATGGTATTAAGTTGATAATAAGTTTTGCAAAAAACGCAGTGACACGTGTATCTCCATTTTGTTCGTGAATTTGAATTAAATATTTTATTTTCTTCAAAAAAACTCGTAATCCGGAAACCAAAATGTCACCTAAGTAATAGTAAATAATAATGGTTGAACATTAAAGCGAGGCCATTGGAAATGCAAATAGACATGGAAATTAGCTTTTAGTATAACCTTCTTTTGCGCATGGATTCTACTGATTTCCTGAATTCTTCTTTACTGATGTATTTCACCAAAGCATCATATTTTTTAAAAATTTCGTATTTTTTCTGTTGGTTTTAGATAATTTCCCAACCCAAGCCAACAATGGGAAATTTGTTGAGTTGATATAACAAAAGATAATAAATTCTCCTTTAAATCGTTTTTGCTATTTTCTTGATTGTTACTTGTAACAAATGGTCCAATAGAAACTTGAGAATTTATATTTTGAATAACATTCTTAATTTTTAGAAGCTCGCCAGTTTATGAACATCAATACAAAGTAGAAATTTTGGAACGCAAATCTGATAAATGTCCACTGCGACTGCTTCTGCACCTGGTAATTCTTTTTCAAAACTTTCGATTACTTTATTGGATATATTTGAGTTAATTTCATTAACGAGCATGTTTTAAGTCATCTGTTATCCGTAGATTAAGCGACAATTTTGTTAATTAATGTTACCACCCATCTGAAACTGGACTTCGTCGTAAGACCGTAATCATCCGTAATCAAATAATTCAAAATTGGTTATCAACCACACAATCTGCTCTAGAATCAAATCTTCAACACGAAGTCGACGAATAATGTCTCTTAGGGACACTACATTCTCGTAATAGGTTTAAATAGTTTTTACGCGTTTTTCGAGAGTTGAATGCTGCTTCAAGAAACTTTCTCATGACGTATATGAAATATAAACCTTCAAACTAACCATTACTAACTACCAAAACCACGTACCAACCAACTAAATTTCCCCTACCACGTTCTCAGAGAAACAAAGGTTTCTAATTACAAATCACCAAATGATTGCTAAATTGTATATGACAAATTATAATAAACTCGCTTATCGGCTCACAGGGAACATTAAAAAAATGTTCATAGAATACTTCACCTGTTTGAAAATTTTATTTACATAGATAAACAATTTTTCTGTCCTAATTTTATTCGATTTCCAAAAAAAGCAATATCAGTATCAGTTTAATCATTTTCCAAGAAACCATTTTATAATTCATATTTTCTCAAAACTTTTAACTGATAAGTTGTTTTTAAAGATAGCGTGCCCGAAACCCATCAAATTATCATCTAACGTTTGTTAACTTCGCACGACCCCAGATGCCTCGATACTTTAGCCTAGGATTAATGAACATAAGAATATTTACCGCCATATTTGCACAGTAACATTGGTTTTATTATTAGCGGAGAAATCTTTCGCAAACAGCATGACTTCTACTTGTATAGAAGCGGACCTTTTATTAATAAGCATTAACCAACGCGACTCGTCAATAACCCAGTCACATATATATATAGTTGAAGAACTGGAAGCGCCAGCAAGTAGTTTATTCTTAGAAAACTAGCATTGCAAAAAATGATACCAAGTATACGTATGAAGAGGAGCAACGTTTTACTGATGATTCAAGTGACATTATTGTGGAATTGCGGAATAAATAACGACGTTATGGTTGATGGATATGGTAGTCACTTATTTACCTGTTGGAATTTCATCTATCGACTGAACAC
This sequence comes from Oryctes rhinoceros, assembly GCA_020654165.1. NCBI lineage: Eukaryota > Metazoa > Arthropoda > Insecta > Coleoptera > Scarabaeidae > Oryctes > Oryctes rhinoceros. Next base: position 9,897,233 of record JAIOKQ010000230.1, on the reverse strand, counting down.
AGGTATATAATACTGAGTTAAATAAATAAAACTTTGTGTGTATCTAACTAACAAAGTACCTTGAAGATGATTATAATTTAAAATTTGCAAGTGAATAATACAATTTTCCTGCAGATGTACTGTAATTAATTTAAACGCCACACCATTGATCTTTTATTTGAAACCATAACGATATTGACTCTTTTGTTCGTTGGTACTAAATTTTGAACATCGCTCGAACAACACCCACTCTTGGAATTCAATAACAAGACACTCAAATATTTGATAAAAACATTTCCTAAAATGCTGAATCGATTTTTCGGATGTTGAATGCTCTGGTAGGCCTAAGTAGTGTGAAAAAGTGCAAAAGAATAATAGAAATATTCATGCTGCTAATTTACAATGCCTCAATCAACATTAATTAAACCGATCAATAATTATCGTTTGTATTTATCAATTATTTCCATAGTTTACAATTCAGAAATACGAAAAATAAACAATTTTTTTGAGATACCTGGCCGTGTATCTTTTTCAAAAAGCAAATCCTTTATTCAACTGAAATCGTAAAACTTCAATTGCTTTACTCCATGATCATTCCTCTATCTTGCGATGGATCCAGAGCCATCAAGGTATTAAAGTAGAAAACATGCCTTAACCCCTTTTTGGTCTCCAAAGAGTTACATAAAACAAGCAGTAAAACATGAGAAGACAATAAGAAGGCAGGGCATTGGAGAAAATGTTCTAGGACTAAAACAAAATCGAAGGCACTCATATTACGCTCGCCTAGGATACTAAGTGAAGCGCTACCGTTCAGCAAATGAGGATTTTTGAGAAATCATTAGAGCGAATCTGTTGGCTTTGGCAAGAAGGAACGGTAAAACACATTTTAAACGAATATCCTAGAGTAGAACTAAGGTTTATTGGAACCTGTCGCAACTTCATTTCCCTCATTAATAGCAAAAACAGACAAAAAGGAATACAAGCGAAACAATTAGATGTACTAATTTTTTTAAATAGGAATCGAGACGAACATTTTGCAAACAAATTTAAAATGTTCAGATTTTTCTCGAATTTATGTAAATAAATATAATGACGTCACGAGTATTTTAGCGATCAATATTTTTACTTCGTTGTATTAAAGGATCATTCCTAAAGCTCTATATAACTTCTGCACTCTATTAATGCCAGTGTTTGTTAAATTACCAATGATTTCAATTTAATAGGAAGGTTTGTTACGTTTGAGAAAGCTGTAAATTTTAGTCACTCGGTAGAGCATTTTTTCCTCCTTTACAATAGCTATTTCCCACAAAAATAAATTTTTAAGTTGTTCTCCATTATTTATTTGGCAATGTCTCGATTAATGTACAAAACCCTTCTTTTTTTTTCTTAAAAAAAGTATTATTGTATGCTTTACAGGGTGATAGAAATAAAATTTGCTTATTTAAAAAATTACATGAGTAGGTGTAATTTAAAAATAAGTAATGACGATGAGTAGCCGTCTCCTTGCTTTTCAACTAACCCTGTATAATTCACTTCCAAAGGTATAAGTAACTTTCTGCCTAAAATTCGAAATATCCAAGCACACATTAAACAATCAACAGAACAATTAAATTCTGTGTATTTCTCCTGAGCGATCTTGTTGGTCCGTTCGTTTAATTAATAATTAAAATCTATAGTCGATACGACAAATTATACCTTTACTATGTAAAAACAAAGCTGAATATAATTGATAATAAAATTTTTACTACTAAATTTATTAACGAACAAAAGTAGTAGGTAACAGGCCGTGCAATGTAGCGAGAATAACAGTAAATTTCGCTGGAACACATTCGATAAGTATTATCCACACTACTAATAAATTTTAAAGCAATACAGGCCGTGTTTATTGTTAGTAGAAACTTTCAATAACCCATTAGCATCGTAATAAAGAAAGTTGGGCAAATGACAATTTATATTTCAAGTCGATAAATGATCAACTAACTCCGCAGACTGCTGCCTCTGCAGCATAGGTGAGCTTTATCACCAATAATATATACAATTGCGTGGGTTGTGGGAAGTATTAACGACTATGTGAGTTTGTTCTCAAGCTAGAAAGAATCGCTAGCGTTATAAAGAATCCACATAAAATGAGCTCGTTCGTATATAGATGCTAGGCAACGATAAACGAAAAGAATTTGTTGAATTGTAAGAGAGAAAATTGGGAATGTAAAGTTGAAACTTGATTTCCCATTTTTAGTAAGTTGAATTTACAATTGTTAATCGAAATTTCTAGATATGTATATCACTTTATTAACTAAACTAGATCGGTTACCATTAGATTAATGAAAATATTATTGTGTCTGCTGAAGGTTAGTCTTATTCCTCAAAGGCAGAGCTTATATTTAGTCAAAGTCTAGTTGGAAGTGAATAACAAAGATTATTTAGGTACAATTGAAAATATTATTGTACACTCCGTAACTTTAAGACTTAATGATATCTTTCTGAGAATGATTTATCGTTAAATATTTACAATAGATTTGAAACATTTAGTTATTCATCAATGAATGCGCTATACTAAGAATCCCTAAGTGCGGACAGGGGAGGAGGGTTTAAGTAATTACCTAGGTTTTGAACATTAAAAACAAATTTGGAATGTGGTAAAAAGACCATATTTCATTCCGATTTTCCGGAAGTTGAGTTCCCCATTATCTTTCTGAAATAATTTTAAATGCTACGTGTTGCTATATTTTGGTGGATTTCGATAGAAGATTTTATAACGAAACACCGCAAACGCGTTAACAACACAAAAACATCGGCATACTTCGCACTACGCAAGTTTAATTGATTAATCCGAGACAGCCATTTCGAGAGTGCGTCGATCCTCACAGCAAAAACAAGTCTTATAAGCCAATGTGCGGAGGCTTTTCGTTTTTAAAACGTAGGATATTATGTGATTGAAAAATTTCTTTTAGGAAAATTTATTGTTCAATGTTTCATAGTAAGAAAAGATCGCTAGTTGCTCGACATGAGTTTTAAAAATAGTCACATAGCATGACAAAGAAAAGTAATAATTAAGTTGAAATAAAGTACCGCGCTGGAAAGAAGATGTTCAAATTACTGGTATGCTGCCTTGCTCTTCGAGAAATGCGAACTAGCTGGCCGTCCTATATGTATTTTTTTTTTTAATATGTTCAATGGAACATTTTCAATTTAAGTGTTCGGTTCATTTTCCAAAAAAAAAAATGTTAAGCTGTGAGTGGATTGGGCAATAGAAATGCATCAATTAGGTAGTTGGCCGTACTATTGGGGTTGTCATCTTTGCAATGGTGCACGTCATATAGGGTCAAAACATTATTGTGACTAACAAGGTTAATAACTAGAGACGACAAAGGCATGTGGAATTATTCCTTTTTAGCGGAGACTAGATAGACTCGTGTCTATTCGCCTCATGAGAATGGATTCGTGTTGCTTACTGGTCTCCCCGAGAGTCGACAAAACACGCTGAGTTTCATCCTATCTCAATATTCTTCAAAACTGTAGAGAATCACTTAAAAGCCATTTGGAAAAACGACAGACAATACAATCAAACAAAAACGCAATGTTAGCTTACTGCAGATGTATAAACAATATGTCCAGCGTATACATTAAAATCAAGTTCTCAATATAGTATACAGGAAAACCTAATTTAATAATCTATACACTGATAAATAAATTATCTATATACTTTTATCACCAGATCCTAGATGGAGCCAGTGGTTTCTGTTCGTAACAAAGACAAACTTGGAAGTTCATCATGAAATATCACACATTAGCATTATTTGATAGCTTAATGAATAGCTAGCTTACATAGCCATATCACATAGCTTACTATTATTTGTCTAGCTCACAGAAAATTATTAATTATTTTAAATCTTAGAAACAATAAATTTCTAACTGATCCATGTTGATTCAGTCTGAGTACATTATAAGGGTTAGACGAAGAAATTCGGTGTAATACCTCACAATTCTTATATTAAATTAAAATTTTCTACCAGTTTCGTGTTACTAATAAATAAAGAAGACAAACGCGAGTAAAATCATACCTTTTTTGCGGCGACTAGACAGACTCATACCTATTCGTCTCATAAGAAAGGATTCGTACAGCCTAACTGCTTTCCCCGAGAGTCGACAAGACACGAGTCTGTCTAGTCGCTGTAAGACAAGTATGATTTCACTCGGTTTTTATCCTCTCTGCTAATAACATAAAAAAAGGAACAAAGCTACAAGAATACGAATTATCAATACGTTGAGCCAATTAATTCGGTAAAGTTGCTTAATTAAATTTAATTTTCTTTTTAAACGTAAATTATACATTCTTGTGTTAATTTTTCATTTAAAAATTAAAATACGTTTTAAGGAATGAATATGACGTTTCCTTAATTAAAAGAATTCTAAATGAAGAATTAACAAAAATTTGTAATTTATACTTTGTGGAAGTGTTTTCTGCCTGAAGACGTATTAGTAACACGAAACCGGTAGCAAATTTTAATTAATAAAAGAATTGAAAGATCCTGATACCATGTATCACTTGTTTACTCTTCCTCCAAAAAAATGTAGTTGGAAATGTAGGTTGATATCCCAAATCTAAACAGTAATTATCAAACATAGTAGTTATATCTATAAGAATAAATAATATGTACATAAATATACATATGTACGTATATATAGGTGAGATGTACTCTTGTGCAATTATTTATTATATATTTACTTTATTTAACTGTGTATATGCTTACCACATAAGTCTATTTTAATGTTTGTTTTCTGATAATTTCTGACGGTTTTATACGGTTCCAGTTGAAATGTAGGTCATCTGGATCTTAACGTTAATTTTATTACATACAGGTATATATTTTCATGGAGGAGATATTAATGTATTTTACGAGGTTTCTTTTAATAAAACTTAAAGTTTGACCTAGTAATTTTTTTATAATTGTAAGGTAAACGTTTGCATTTCTAAATAAATTAATATTTGGAATTGATCTTGATGAAACAAGCATGGATGTTGTGTTACGTAATTTAATCCTTATTAAACTAATTATACGTAGCTGTACCCAACGTGTATCTATACCATTGCTTAATCGTAATGTTATATAATGAAACCTAATTTAAAGATATACTCAAACCCTTATAAGGAAGCAATTTTTACGGAGCAAATTATTGGTCAAGTATATAGTGGTATCTCAAGAGAAATTTTTTCATTCTTAAGGTTTATACGATAGAACATCTCGTTACTATTTCTGATCATATTCGAAGTACTACGTATAAATTATTTAAGTATTTTGAAAATGTTTGACAGGCGAAACAAAGGGATACTATAAAGTTGTTTATTATTTATGGAAAAAGCAATGAGAAGATCCGCCTTTGCCGCCCGATATTCATAAAAACAGAAACGATCACTGTTATTATTTATGTGTTTAAATAAACAAAATGCTTGGTCTTTTGAACTGGCTTTATTGGGTACGTTGTACAGCGTGTGGTGTATATCTAGATGGTGTCTGTAGATGGCGTGCGTGTGCGTTTATTTACGCGTGTGTAAGTATATATATATACATATATGACAATCACCAAACACAGTTAAACGTTTAATTCACAATATGAAAAGCTTCGAGTCGGTTAAGACAAAAATTCAAAAAACCTAATTTTCCAGAATTTACTTTGATATGGTCTTAACAACATGAATTAATTTTGATAAACATTATCTGGACGAATGAAACCAAATTTACAAAGAATAGTCTACTTATCTCTGGTAACTTGAATATCTCCAAAGTTAGATAATAATTAAAAAAAAAACTACATGGACTGCTAGGTGTTCCTTTTTTCTCTTAAAAAAAATGGTGTTAGAACACGTATTTTCCTAAATATCTTCAAGGGTATCCACTTTAGAATGAATATACAGACGCGCTGCAATAAATTTCAATCTTGTAAGTTACACGCATTCGCAGTTACTTCACATACACTCGTCCATCTGTCCAAAAATTTTTCAAAAATATTTAGAAATAACAACATAGGTGTTCGATCAAGTAAGCATTAGAGTTGAACTAGTGATTCAAAAATGTAATGAAACATTAGCTGTTCTATTTAAAACAATAAGCTAGACAGCTACATACGTCCGGTACAACCGTAATTGAAAATGTTTTAGTTCTATAGTACATGTAAGTTTTTGAAGTTTTAAATAATTAAAAATATTTAAGTTTGCGGAAATTCCCAACTTCATACGGCGATCAATGCAATTTCTAGTGAGGTATCCCCTGCATATCTTACAATTAACCTAATTTGCAGTTTAAGTAATTAATTAAGTAATAAATGTTTGAAATTTCCAAGAAGTTTCTCGCCTTAAAAACTGGGGGATTTTCGAATGAATTTAATCAGAAATGTTATGGCACTATCTCATCACGATATGATGACGTGTTGTTTACACAAGAAAAAATACCGCTAATGTTGCTAACTAAATTTACTTACCTTTGTACGTTGGTGAACGAAAATTCCCGAAAGCGAGCAACTCGAAGCACTGTAAAAAGTGTTGAGCTTAAGATGATCCAATTTTCCACAGCATCTGTTTCTTTAGCAAAAACTATTCCTTAATAGTATCTCTGAGCTAAATAATATCTCGTAACCCATTATTTAGACCAAGGATTCTCAATAAGATCGATATCAACTTTCTTTCAGTATTTGATGCAATATTTCTCTTTTAGATTGAAGCTTCATTAGTGTTATAAACAAAAATAAATAGCCAAACTCATGAACACAAAGATTAGATAAAAGGTGGTAGAGGCGAAAATCAACTGCAGAAATAGATGATTTTCGCCTCTGGCGTGGTTTACACGTTGAGTTATCGTTTTTACTATTGCCTACCACCTTCCTTCTACCGAAGAAGCCCCATATGATTGTGGGCGAAACGCCCAATTCTCGATTAACCGTGATACGGACCAAACCCGTTGCACGTTTATTTTTGAGTGATTCTAGCCGTGGAAGCCTACGTTATTATTCTTCAGTTCATCACAATTTTGCCTTACTTGCGCTCACTACTGTACTTATCGAATATGGAATATGTGTGTAATTGATCTATATGCCATAGAAGTGCTATATTATTTGTCTGACAAAATGTTTTATTACATAAAGCACGCTGTTGTAGGAAGGATAACTATATATGTGTACGTCGAGAAAATAACTTATGCAACGCGTAATGTGGAATAATTGCATACGGAATTACATTATGATCTACTTGTTGCTATAGCGTACAGCCAGCGCATGGTCGGGCCATTGGAAAGTAATTAACGTTTGTAACATTTAGAGCTGTTGTAATACGTACGCAATGCTTAGTGAATTAAGAGTTGGTTAATTTTTTGATTTTGGAGATATGCTATACTTGGCTTTAGACGAAGTTTTCCAATAGGTAAAGTCTTGGAATGATATAATAATATATACGTTTATTATTATTAAGGCAATAATAGGATAATACAATATTAGGTAAATATGTTCACTGTAACAAAAGATGCATACAAACTGAGCAAAACTTGATAATAAAATAGATCCCATCGCCTCTTGAATAAAGTATATATTAGAGCTCGTCTCATAGTGTTACTCCTCGCTAATAAAAAAAGGAAACTGCTGTTGTATCTTGAATTCCATAAAAATGTGTTACAAATACCATTTCTTCTGGTGCCCAAGGCCAGCCTGTCGTCCTTTACTAGGAACCCATCCTATGGATTAGGGTAAGTTCAATGAACGAAATTTCAGAGCTTTGCGATGGATATAAACTAAGCTCAAAAGATCGCGCGCAGATAAAGGATTTCAAACTAGAGCTGCATAGCTTACTTAATACAAAGACAAAGTATAATTACGCAAGGAAAGATCTTTGCAGCATTCAAAAACACGCATAATAAAACCCTGAAGATCTCATAGCTTTAGGGCAGTATTGTTAATGCGATTTAAGGGAAGGTACGCATAATAATTTAAAGGATAGATACTGGATAAGGTAGCCAAAAAATAAAACAATCGCTCAATTTTTCAAGTTGTAACCTTTCGCAATTATTTTATGGCTTCATCGGAGAATACAGTTAGCAGAAAAACAAAGAAATTGGTATTCTCGGATGAAGCCATAAAATAATTACGAAAGCTCAGAATCTGAGTCATTGTTAAATTTTTTTGGTCGCTATTAGCTAGCGTATACAATCGAAAATTCAAGGATACGCAACAAATAAGTACCTCCGACCTGACAGGGCAATAAGTAAGGTGAATGAGAACGAAGATAGGAGCTCTTTCCGTTAGAATATGAACAGCACCTGGAAGTTTACTTGTGTCGTTAATTGTCAATCTCACCATTATGAGTTTGCATTTTTGATACAAACTCCGCATCTCTTGTAGAGATTATTTTCGGAAGGAGAAATCAACGAAATCGGGTAACGGTGATAATGGTCCATCCGTCCCTATCTACTTGTTTCCAGAATTAATATTTAATAATATGAATATTTCTCTTTGTCATCAAAGCCGTTACTATCCCTAAACGGCTGTGTAATATATTAGTTTATTATTTGATAATTTCGTTGACAAATGATGCTTCCTTGATATACATGGTGTCTTAGAATACGATTATCACGTAAAGCACACCAAACCTTCCCTGCGATATTAGACATTTACAACACGATGAAGGTTGATGTCAGCTCAGTAATACTCACTATCCCTTTTGAAGGTTCTTGTATTACTACGTCACGCTCCTCCTTGAATTTTATAAACATACCAGTTGCAACATAGCTGAGTGTAGGTTCCTTATTTTATATAGTCAGAATTTGTATTTAAGCTCGACGTCCTGATATTTATTTTTGGTTAGTATACATTTTGTAGTTGCCTTGAATTCACGTGCGAAATAGACTGATCTAGCTGTATTCCACATATACACAAAACTATGTTTGTGAGATGTATTTCTAGCGTTCAATAAAAATTATTTATCATAATTTAAACTTAGCACTTATCTACGCAATATAAATATATAAATAAACAAATTTTATCTTGATAAAAATTGAAAGCAAATTTGTTTGATTACATGGAAAGTAATGTCAGTTACGTTCTATAAAATTATTAATATCTTGTGGTCTTAAATTAAACTCGCTTACTTAATTCTCTTCATTGTCTTCCCAAATCAAAACATATTTTTATTAAAATTTCATTATTATTTGGACACTTCACAAGTTTAGTCAGGATCTATTTTGCTTTATGGACTTTAAGGATTATTCTCCAGCAAAGCAAGATGAAGCCAAACATTTACACGTTAATAAATTCTACTAACAGGTAATATATTTTTTAAATTAGTAGTTAAACTTGTTTGATATTCCCCGACATTATTAATTATTCCAGTTCAACTCGATATAATTTATCCAACTAATCAAAGATAGAGTAGCACAATTTAAATGCTAGTTAGAATTATGGTAAACGTACATTTGTAACAGAACAACTATATGAATGAGTAAATCATTCTGCAATGGTAATTTGTTTTGACGGTGGGCCCGATAAATAACCTCCAGTTAGTATCTTAATGTTAATAATCATGTTTTCGATTTGAAATTCAGCATGGCATCGATAATTAAATTGTTTGCCGTATGCATGCGTCAAGGAGTTTAAAATTTACTGCCGCTGACCTACGTTGTGTAATTATGTTTATAAAATAATTACAGGTGCGTGTGTTTTATACTATTGTACGTTTTAATTGGCCCGTTCTTTTCAGTTTGAATGATGTAGTTTGTTGGCCGATTAAAATAGAAGAATGCCGTGGATCGAGGCAAAATTTTATAAAAAAGTGTTCCAATTCCAATTTTTAAAAATAAAATCGTTTAAAAGCTAAATGAAAGGACGAATTTTAACATTTTGGAAGTTATAAAATATGCTCTACATTAGCAAGCAACCAATGCTCAACATCTGGAGTCTTAATTAATGTTTAGTGGATTATCTAAAATTATTCTATAAGCTTGGATAATTCCACTTTAGAATTTAGGTGATTTTGTAGTTCCTAAATGGTAAATGCAGCATACAAGTAATAATTATTGTATATGTAATTGATGTTCTTACCTGTAGAAATATGCGAGTCTTGCTTTGGTTAAATAGGTTTGTCTGAAAAAGGGTTTCTAGAGTTTATAATTATTTTTTCTGTGCTTGCAACATCTTCGTAGATTGATGTATCTGCATTAAAAATTATAACAGTTCATTGATTGTGATTTCTTGTTAACAGTGTGAGACTAAAAGAGAATTCATGGAATATCATTTTGTTGTAAATTAGTGAAAATGTTGCTTCGTTTCCTTTCTCTTACCTCCTGCTAATTAATCATATTTAAAGAGACTCGGAGATTGATCAAGAAAAAGCAATGTTTTATATTTAAATAGCCTTCTAACACAATAAAAATAGCGTTATCATTAGAAAATACACTTCAGTATCAATGCAGTTTCCAGAACAAACATATTTTATTTTGCACGCGTTGAAGTAATGTGTAAAGGTCGCAACTTTCCGTGCGCCTCATGTAATTAACAGAGACTAGATAGATTCGTGTTTGTCGACTCTCAACGAAACCGGCAAGTAACACAAACAGACGAATAAACATGAGCCTGTCTAGTCTCTGCTAATTTCGTGAAACGCACAGAAAATGGCGAACCTCAGCAATGTGTATCAAACATGGCAAAAAAAATGTGTAACGTTTGTATCTTTTTCCTTTTATTTTGTGCAATAAATCGAAATCCAACCTTTCCAATATTTTAGCTGTTGGTATTTACTGCCGGTAGCTTTGTTATCTTGAGTAGATACTACCGAATAAGGCAAATATATTTTTTATAAGCAAATATTGCCAATTACTTTTCACCATCTATTAGAGAGCAATACGCTTATAATATATTGTTTAATAAATCATGTATATGGATTAGCATAAAATTGTATTTGAGACAAATATGTTTCTTATAAAAAAAATAAATTTTGTTGTTTTGCTATTAATTGAAAAAAACTAATTACTTGAAGTAATCTAGGAAAGACAATAAAATAATATCCATAATTACCCAACCTCATCTATCCGCTAATTTCCAATATAACTACCTGTCCACGCAACGTTTAGGGAGATATCTACCTTACCATCATCCACCGTATTCACCCCGGAGGCACACAATTTAAATTATACTCAGTCCTCAAGTGTGAAGGTAACAATCTTCGCCATGTTTTCCTCTTCTCGCTTCTACATTGACAGATCTATCTGTTCTTTTTTTTTCTACCCATCTCTCACCTATTCTCCTTCTCATGCTCACTACCAACTTCTTTTTCCCTTTTCGGACTCGTGGTGTGAAGCGGCAAGGCTACGCACACGTATACAGGCACGTGTACAGGCAGAGGTAAAAATCATTATATTTCAAACCAGCGGAGCGTTAGTTCGGACACTTTTCTAATTAAAGAAACTTATTTTTATTTCACGGAACAGTTGATGTTAATTCGGGACCGAGTCGCTGGTTGCTTGTAAGTGTTGCTGTTGTGGCTGTTTCAAATTGAGTTTGTGATCAGCAGACGGTAACCAGCGGTATTACTTAAGACAACTATAAAATCTACTACATCGTCTGCCGCTTGTGTGCTTTTACTTATTTGGGCCCCTTTTTATTTAAGTAATATCGATCAATGCGGCAAAAAAGTGGCGACCGAAATGAATTGACCGTAGAAAATTGGCTGGTTCCAGTAATCTTGTAGCATGTCTGCGGCTTTAAAAGTATCGAATTACGTAAGAGCTGCTATAAAATTTTGGTCGTATCCTGTCAAATTCCATTATGGAATGTATTGGGCTCAAATATAGCAAAACATGTATATTAGTTTATTAGTTTTCTTTAACGTTGCGGTTTGCAATATCTCCATAAGAAGGAATTAAAATGGGTTGCGGCATAAAGATCTGTATGTTTAAGAAATCCAAGAAATACTGTTTTTATACTTAATTGGAATTGGGAACGCTTTTTACATTTTACTTCAAATTAAATGTCTACAATGGTTGGCGCCGTTAACTCTTTCAAGCAGGGATATTTTATTAACTTTGTTATAAGAAAATGTAATATTTGAATATATTATTTACATTTTTTTAGCCAATTTGTGTTTTTACTACTTCAACAAGACCAAATGTCAAATTCTACAAAAATAATAACAATACTAGTATAACTTTCCCAAACATATATAAGCCCCGCATTCAGATAGACGCTTTACCCATAAAGTTTTCGCATTGTTTAAACATAAAAATTGGTTTTATCATTAAAAGTAGAGAAAACCTTACGTTACCCAATCTCTACTGCTAGATTAACTAATAAAACTGAACCATTAACATTATAATTGTCATTTGGACATTGTTTCTTGATAACTGATAAAATCCTATGACAATCACAAACATCATAATCACGCGCCGTATTCTAAGATTTTATATCCTCTTTGCAAATAAAAGATACTAAAATCTTTCGTATTTTACACAATTAAACAACTTGCTAAATATTTGCTCGTCTAGACCGATTGTTTTCCTCAGCGCTGTCCGTGTTCCATTGCTCTCTACTTTCATCCGTATCTGCGTGGATCTTTCAAAGTTTATATATAGGTCTATTTACGAAAATGTCGTGGATTGGCGCCCGCTATGAACGACCACAAAACAGAAGGCGTCCTCCTTATCAATTTCATAAATAATCCGCGACAAATTTAACGGCACAGACACAGACGCAACAGCATTGCGTAGTACTTGGAAGATGTATGCAAGTATTGAGTACACAGATATATGTATGCATTACTTAGAGTTGAATGTTTGTATTTTCAATTTGACATGATGTATAACGTAGATATGAACCTCGCTGTATGTGTATGCGTCTATCGTAATCAGTCATAACAACAGCCTATCAAAACAAAGTGTGCATTATAGTAAATCGATCGATGATGCGGCTGATATAAGTTATGTTATCTCTTGCTGTTGTGATAGTAAACATTAAATAATCCAAACGTATGTATGATATGTTGAAGAGGATAGGACCTATATAAGACGAAGTATAGATTCTCTTCAGTTGTAAGGAACTTCTGAGAGTACTTTCAACGTTGGCATATATAATTATCTCTTCTCGAAAATTGCCCCAAAGATTACTTCGAAATGTCGATGCCAAGCTAATTACTTTCTCTTGTTTTTTGAACTTAATCAATTCCATTAAATTTACATCCATTTTTCAAGAGAAAGCTTACAACTATTACCATGTTGTTGATTTCTCACCTGACGTGATCCGATGTGATTTTTAAATTCCCCACGCTACTTCCAAAGTCTTTGAAGAATCCTTTATTATCAGCTACAGCGATGAATTCAAAGCAGAGGAGAATTTTTGATTGATTTTTAATTTCTCTTGAACGATCGGGATGATGTTATTCTTATTTATTCTTCTAAGTTACTTAATAAATAACTTAAAATTTGTTGCCGAATATCAAGCCAAAACACAAAATCGCCGTAAAACTGAAGATGATACCAAGACTATTGAAACGTGCATCCGTTATTAGTGAAATGTTGTGGCAATAGTGTTCGTGTAATGTTTCGCTTTACATCCAAATAATGCTGAAGAAAACTACAAACTATTTTATTTTATTTATAGTAATGATTTATCGTACGCTCATTAAAAGAAGACAGTGTACTTACAGCTCAATATAATAAACAGGGAAATTTCCATTCCATAATATGGATTCGTTAATGAAGCATCTTACCTTTTAAATTAAAACGTTTTTTGTTAGAGGTGTTCAACGACAAACCCATCACAGCGTTAATCATCAAACAACTCAGAAACTCCAAATTTATACGCCAGCTTACAAATTTAGGATTCTCAAGGAAAAAAGAGCAAAAAGATATTCAAATCACGTTTCCTCTATTAGCGAACATGTCATGTTGATTACCATCCAATTAAAAAGAAACTGAATCATATCCTTTTAAACTTAATTACGGGTTTATGCAAAAGTCCAATAGTAACATATTCATGTGCCCACGGTACCGTGGAACATCTGTTGCGAGTTCATTGTTAGAAGCAAGCAGATAATGATCGCGTCTAATGATGATAGCTGGAAGAAGAAACAAGGTAGGAAAACATGGTGTTGTGTATGTATAACGACCGTGACCGGGTACGCGAATGTTATTCATCGGATCTTATTGCAAGATCTTATATAATAGTTCTACTACGACTAAATGATATTTCTGATGTTTTTAGAATGATTAATGTGATAGTAGTTAATAATATGATGGAAGCGAGAGATTCAACATATTTTATTTTTAAGCGAATTTAGTGTATATGTAGTTAACAATTTAAAATATATAACCTTCAAGGAACTGAGTCAGCACCATAATCTTGCCGAATTAAATTAATACAATGTGGTCGTAAAATCCCGCATTTTAGAAGTATCAACTTACAAGATGGGGTCTTTGAGACTTTGAGACCATTTGTACACAACAAGCTTCTATTACAATATTGACTAGCCATGCTAGATAGATTGTGCTGTATGTTATCTGTGCATTCAAGATGTTCAAAGGAATCCGGAAATTGTACTTCCGAAGTCTTAAGACTACCCGCTGATATTTCTTATTAATCTTGTAATTCTCCTAATTCTTATAATACATTTCCTGTTCGAAAATCCGTTCTTGGTAACCGTGTACCAAAATACCACGAAAATTCTTTCTGCCACCTGTTAAAATATCTAAGATCCAAAATAAAATCAAATCAAAATTTTCGCCAACTACATTTAACTTGGCTCGTGTATCTCGCGCGCGATAAGGATCAGAATTCTAAATTGTGCATGTGGTGAATATAAATAATAATAAAATTTTTCAGCACTTCGGATCGTATTTTTGGAAAATGTTATTCGTCCGGAACAAAAGACAAAAAGTTTGGATTGAGTTCAAAGATAACATTTCCATAAATATTATGATTTGCGATCGATATTATAATTTTGAGTTCCGTCCAATGTTAAGAGAGTTTATTTTTATCTTCTATTTGTCGGTGTAGATTTAACCATGGATTATCGAACCTATCTGCAGATTCCTTTTTGGGAAACTAAATCAAATTTACTTGATGGGATTGGGTAATTTTCACGCCGAAAAAACGGTTCCCAGGCTTCTTTGACCTTTCAGTTACCTTTTTTGAGGAGTCCAACTTTTCACCGGCCAAGTATAAAGGTTATTGGTTTGAATACACGTAAAGCCACAAACAAACCCGGCGAGCAACTATAATCCATTAACCAGAGGGTAAACTGCGATTAAATAAGCAGAAATGCGTACAGATGAGAAAATCAGAATTGCATGAATTTGAATAATCTTAGAAACCTTATTATGGGTAACAAGTGGATACATTATGATTTGTTGAGATGTGGCGTAATGAAATTTTTGCCTGTTAAAATCCGCTGAGTGGAAGGAGGATAGGTCCAGTACAAAATTAAATTTAATTTGTTTACTTGAGTTCCGATAGCGATATTTAACGAAACAAATAAAATAATTTAGGTTTAAACTTACTTTTTGACCTAACAACAGCAACAGCGAGAATCCGATAAGGTTTAAAAACAAATAAAAGAAACAAGTATTTCTAGATTGCTATGTTTATTTGCTGCAGCAGCAACATTGTTAAGGTCTTCATCTCAATTATATGCAAGTAATAACTCAACATGCGAACCATCCACTATTTCTAATTTATAATCTTTTACACATGATGTTAATATGCACGGCGAATCATCGCAACTATGCTCATGTTTTAACGATCCAAGTCACAGCGCAACAACGGCTGCAGAAAACTGGCGCCTACGCCACAATACCCACTGAAATTTTAGCCGATTCTTCAAGCTCAGGTAAATTAGGAACAACTATAAATTAAAAGCATGCCGCGGTCAAAATTATTTATTATTGTCAAGCAATTAAAAGTGAACGATTTATCTTTTCTCCTGCTTTAAGTCAATTTAAATTATGGAAAAATCTCGTAGGATCACGAATGAAATAGACGGTATTATTAATAGGTTAATAAATCTTGATTTCGAAAGAGGAAATTGTCGTTTCCTATAAATAATTTATCGAAATTCTGCGAGAATAGCGTTTTCATCTTGCATTGGATGTAAATGGATCCTTTTTATTTTATCTTCTTACATTAGCGAAGGATAGACCAAAATGTTGCTGTTGCAATTTTTAATATTAAATCCCTCCATTAAATTTAAAGAGTTAATCTTTTGTCAGCGTTGAGTTAAAATATTTTTATTGGCAGAAGCGCAAAGTTTACGAACAGCTGTTCCGGTGATGTCACGGTGTGGGTGGGTTATTAGAAATTTGATTAAAAAAAGTAAATTTTGTGATATTTATGTAACGTTTGCTTCTGCACTTTTCCTTTTTCCTGGAATTGTGTTAGTGAATGACTCAGAAGAAAAAAATTTCCAACAAATTTAAAGAAAATATTTCAACCTGATACATTCAATTATCGAACTTGTAATTTTTAGTCACACTAAAGTTCCTCTTTATAAACAATTGAAAATATCACATTTACTAGCCTACAGTTTTTCATTGAAGTTTATATTTATTTGGTTTAATAATAAAAGTACTAATTTACTACACGTAAAAGTGCCCCTTCTATATCAATGGTTCTCACTCTCACAACGCGGTTCATAACGAACCTCGCAATGAATTGGTCTATTTTAGCCATTTTTCGGTTAAAGATTCTTCTAAATTCAAATTTCAATTTCCAAAATATTTAATTGTTTGTCTTGGCTTTGGATTTCTTCCTCGTTCCATCCATCTTTCGTTTCTGAATTAAATTTAAACGTAGCATGACGAATTGCCAATTGCAAATTGGGAAAAACTTCTTTCCGAGAAAGAACGAAAGAATTGATATTCTGCAATTAAACAATTATGAAAAATTCCCGCTAATTTCAATCTATTCGCGAGTAGAAACGATTTGTTAACTTGAGCAGGTGTTTGATGAGATCATTCCGAATCCATTCGTTTTACGTCTATTTGAAATCGATCCGTTCGCTGTACTAGCAGCGCAGTGCATAATATCGGTTATGCTTTGCATATCGGAATACCGAGGTGTTAGATATTAAACTGTGGTCAATTACTCATATGTAAATGTAGCTCGGAGTGATGAAAAATCATTTACGCTCTATGAGTTACGGCGTCCGAACGGTAAAAGTAGCACTTTGTGAAAGAATGATTTATTAGCTCGACAAATGAACGGCAACCAACAAGTTTAAAAGACGAGGAACACCTAAGCACCATTCCATGTCCAGGTTTTGTGTAGGTTGGTTAGGCAAATGGCATGTCGTTTCGTTGATGAGGAATTTACTAACCGGTGGAGGAATTCAATTTGTTTATAGTCCTTTCAAGGTCTTCCAAATAGTAGCGTTTCATTGGTTTCTCAGAGCATAGCTTCTTAACGAGTACAGCTTTTGTAGTAAAATATTCAACCAAAATGAATGAAAGATGTGTTTTTGAGATGGGTTGAATATTACTTCAAATCATCGGTTTATAAGAGTTTATAATGCAAAACATTTTTCTACGCCGGTGTCTCCCAACATATCCGTTCTTGCGTATTTCTTCTAAAAACCGGAAAAATCGGCATGTATTATTACAATTATAGTAAATAAAGCAATGGAATTAGCATGTGTAAAGAATTATTGAGAAGCCAATGCAAATTGGTGTATTGTAGAAATATTTCGATTTGAAGAAAAAAAGAAGAAAATGTTTCTGCTTTCCTGAACTTTGTTTTTACCTGTTGTTCTGTACCTACTCCACTGACTGAATCCTAATAGCCTACGCAAATTCTATGGGTGCAAAAGGATCATTTTACAGCCACAATTTCGACTTGTTTTGTTCTAGAGACTACGTTTTCATAACGTCTTTAAAGTTCGCGAACAGCCACGAAATAAATTCAACTTTATCTTTGTAAGCACGCCTGGTAGTATTACAAATTAAATATTTCTAAATAGTAACTCGCCATATCCGGTGGTAACGTCAACATAACATAGATTAGACCTTAGATCACGAACTCCTTCGATATTTTGCAAGCTGCAATACGCTAATTTTAAAGAAAAGAAATGTTAAGACTAAGATTTAATTGAAGGAATTTAAAGTATTGTCCATTATTAAACGTGTACGGTAGTGACATTTAACAATAGCTAACGGAAACAAAAGAATGTAGGGACGAGGCGACAATCTCTGTTTAATTCGAGTCATCTTTGTGAGAAGACGTATTTTGCTGAGTGTACATAACACGTTACTAGAAAGCTCGCTAAACTGCTGAAAGGGTAACTAGGGTAACGGTCCCTACCGTATTGTAATTCACAAACCGGAAACTTTGTAACCTCGAGGACCGCCAAATCCAACCCACCCCCCCAACTCACAGTTTACAATGTATAACCAAGGATGGTATAATTTGTTATTGTGCATTCATTTGTTAAATGCGATACGTAGATCTGTTTAATCGCAACTAGCTGTTGCGTTTTGAAATGAATTGTAGCAATACTTTATTACTGTGAGAGGTATATTTTGTGGTACTTTGATTGCTTTTGATTTAGAACTGAGTATTCGGTTTTTGGCATCTTGATGGATTTGATAATATTTTGCTTTGGGATTCACGCTAGATGACTGACAAGCAAATTAAATGTTTCTTTTCGTTAAAAATGGCTTTATAGTCCAATTCTAGGGTCCACTTTCTTTTAGCCAGCCAGCAAAATATTAAACGGTCGATTTTAAATGTTCAACAACAGTTATTATTTGTTGGTTGACAAAATTCTTTTTCATGTACCCATTAATATCGGTTTCGTTTGCCTCGGTAATGCTTTCTTTTAAAATGCACCTATTTCATTACCCTGTTGTATTTATAAGCTATTCTTGTAAAGATTATTTAAACTTAAGAAATAGCAAAAAGATATCAACCAAATACGCAAATTCACCTAACCAATCACCAACATTTTGCTGCTGAAAGAATGCTCTACATCGTGGACTGCCGATTGACGACCGCTGCTCTAGCGAACTTTTGCGGATCTACCAACCGTAAAAATTAGAATTGCTTAGACTACCTCTGTTATAATAATGTGATAATACGTTACGCATAAAAAACGATTTAATAACTAGACATCATCTATTTGTATACACGCAGAGAAAGATAACATTAAAAAAAAAGAATATATATATGCAAGAAACAAGAATTTCCTGAGTACGAAAAGAGTATTCACTTGATAATAGGCAAGACAAGAAAAAATACTAGTGATTGGAGAGGGCAAAGGCGGATGAAATTATTACTTTTTTGCAGAGACTAGACAAACTTGTGTTTCGCCGACTTTTGCATCCACGAATCCATTCTCAAGGCACGAGTCTATCTAGTTGCTGCAAAAAAGAAATAATTCCATCTGCCTGAGTCATCTCTACTAATAAGGCCTTTATATCAGCAGAATAAAGTTATTTTGAAAATATTTGTTGTAGTTGAATAAAAATAGCAATATTTTAGATAAAAGCTAGTCACTTATTTTGGATAAGCTAGATTTAATAACTTTTTCAAGCCAGGGTGTTATTTGTAGAACTCTCTTGCACGCATATATACATAAAAGCGCCGTTGACTTCTTCCCGGTAAATAATTCTTAGCTTCCGGTTGTCTTTTTCTTTATGTAATTCGTAAAAATCTCCAAACTGATTTACATAGCTAATGCCAAACAAGAGATATGGATACTTAAATTGAAGTTTGCATCTATGTAATAGAGTAGCATAAAATCAAAATTATTTCTGGAAAATCCATATTTCTCGAAATAATGTTGACCAAACTTCTAATTATAAAAAAAAAAAACATCAGCCATCGTGGTGACTGACCCTGTTTAGTTGAAGTAGGATAACAGAGGAAGTTACATTTTTTTTTTTCATAAATTTGAGAAGCAAATTGGTATCATAAAGAAACAGCATTCTTAATCTAATTTGCTGCAATTAGTTTGTTTGAAAATAAAAGTTGCGTAACACAAAACATTCCAAAATGATTTTCTCCGTCATTTTTCATGTATACCCATCTTTCTTTTGCTCTGAATCGATCTATAAATATAGCGAATGACGGAATCGACTTCGTACACTTCATAGTTGCGTTTCATTTATTTTTAATTGATACCAATCGTTACAATACGTCCTCGTCCTATGCCCTGGCCAATATACATTCGTACATATGATGTATTCGTTGCGTTTCCACTTCGGGTTTGTGCCTTCCTAAATACGTAAATTACAACACGCGAGTTCCCTCTATACAACACGCACATTTTCTACGCGATGACGTCAGATGAACACCAATCCGAATGATTAAATTCTAAAGTCGTCGTCGGTCGTCTCTGTTTCACCCTGCTGCACAACGCGGTCTCCCCAGATTCGGATCTTGTATAGAGTGCGCTAGGGACTACAAAACGTGAAGATCCGAGACTGCGAGAAAGCCTTAGCCACAACACGTCAGAATCTCGAAGATTTCTTGTCTCTTCGCGCGCCGAACGACCGAAGAAAACTATGTATCTGTCTCTGTCTGTATCGGTGAAGAATTCGAACTGGGTATACACTACCGATGGTGGGTATAGGAATGTATAGTTAGTGATCGAAAAATTCGCCCACATATTTGTGGATAAAAATCGACGAGACTCTTTATTGAAATCTCTTTTAAATCCTGAAATATATCGACAAACTTCGTTTTCTGAAGTACTGTTATTTTTTAGATGTTTATCTAAAGTTATCTAATATTATTGCAATAAGTATTCAACATGTTCGACTTAAAGTTGCAGCAATTTCTTTCCAACCATCTTTGTTTAAAAACAAGTAAAGCGGTCCAATATTTTTCTTTTTATTTATTTGAAATACATATGCCAAAGATATCCTCTATTTGCAACTAAACAATTTTTATTGTAAAACTATCATCGTGATCTCTGTGTAGATCTTTTGGTAATTAAATTGTTTATCGTCTATGGTCAGATCAATTTAACTACGCTATTTTCGGGTAGTAGAATTTAGCATTGAAATTCCGTGGTTAGATCTAAAGATTTTAATTAAATGTTAAAGTAATGTAATAATTTTTTAGGACGTTTATATTTAAATATTCATGATTTAAATTATCTAAACACCTCAAACGGTGAACGTTGTTCATTAAAAACTCCTCTTTTAAGAAGGAAATATTTGTCTGGAATTTTCCATATATTTATCTTAATTTCCATAAACCCGACGGAGTACAATCCCATGATCCTTTCTAAGATGTTTTCTAAATTGTTTTTTAACCAATTTCACCTATGTTACTTGTGTCTAGTGCAGACTAAGAATACACAGTAATTTTTATTTAACTTGCTGATGGGTTTATTTGCATAAACAAAATATGTTACAAGTACCTTATTTCCTGAGTTTATGTCTTTATTTGCCCAAATAAAATATATTAACAGATAAATTCAGTTTAAAGTTATATTTATATAATTTATGATTCACCATTATAATATCTTATGGCAATATTTGAAAGTAACTTTTAGCCTTTTAAACTCTAAAAAAGTTTAGAATTTTATAATCCTTTTGAGTTAATTAAGTGTTCAAATATTTTGCATACTAGACTACTACGACACTAACATTTTACTTTTTTTCAATCTTTTGAATAATATTTAATATACTTTGTTTGCTTCCAGGTGAGTTCTATGAAGATATTTATATCCTTTCCAACCATATGTTTTGCGGTAAGTAATTAGATACTATTGATAAGTGATATTGTTGGACCACAACCAACTTCAATATATTTAATTTTTTAAAGAAATTTTGGTTTTAGCTGGAAATTACGCATGAAAGCTGGTGGAATTATTACTCTTTTGCAGCGACTAGATAGACTCGTGTCTATTCGCCTCATAAAATGGATTCGTGTTGCCTACTGGCGTCCTTCAGAGTCGACAACACGAGTCTGTCTAGTCTCTCCAAAAAAGTAACAATTGCATCGCCTTGGTCCTCTCGAATCATAACATTATTCTTTCATATATATAGTACGGCAATACTTCTAATTTCTTGGTGCTTCATATGCTTAAAAACATAAACAAACTAGAAAATACTGAAGTAGCGATAAGAAATATTACACTTTTATCCAAGGAAAGTTCTCAACAATTGTTCTCTTATCAAATAATAATTTATTTGATAAAAAAACATTTTGGCTAACCCCGAAGACCTTCTCGCAATGTTCTTGAGATTATTATTGGACAGAAGGAAAAAGATTTCGTGAGGGCTTCCGCTGTAATTCGGATATGTTGTCGAGTCGAGAGAGCCCTTTGGATAGAATCATAATCCTAGAAATACAAAGTTAGAAGCAGTTAGAAGATCCTCGCGTCTCGAGATCCATGCAAATGTTATCGCACTATTCTATGTATTCTAAACAAACTGTGCTCAATTTTATCACAAGAACCCTTGGCGGGCACCGGTTGTAACATCTTTTATACGAATAACGCACAGAAAAAAAAATAGAACAACTTCCACAACTGTAACAAATGCTACTAGAAACAGTTGCAGAATTTGTGACGCGGACAATTTATAGCAATTAGTGCAGGAAACTGGAGTGCCGCAAAACTCGCAACGCTTGTTACAGTAAACTTGCATATTTTTCAACAATTATGCATATTATCGTAATTATTGAAATGTCAATGTAACGAATTTGAATAATTAAAAAATTATATCGAAATTACTGCGTTCGAATAATTATAATGATTGAATGAACAAGTAACCGAAATAATCACTTTTCCACGTTTTTCGCATCTCTCAGCTTCGTCATTTACAGAAAATCATACGCCTGTCATCAGTTCTTCTCTAAACATACAGCGGATTTAGAGGAGTAATAGTAAACTACGAAAGACCATATTAGCTACTCTATTACGATTACTTCATAGCATTTTTTATGTGCAGCTACAAATATTTAACTGAAATAATCCATTCACCGAATCACAATATAAAGGCTTTCTAGGATCCGATTAAAGCTAATCAATTTCAAGGAGTTTTTCTAACATTGAAACATTCCTCACTTGGTACATTTAATTTTTATTTTGTCATAGTAATTACGACGATGTTGTTTGTCAGGCGAGTAGAGAAAAATGCTTGCTGAACAAGATAAGTTGAAAAAGCTTATTTCCCAAATATACAGGTTCTCAAAACAAAAACATGTATATACATATATAATGCAAACTTGACGTCTGTGTTACGTAAAAGTCTAACTAACGTAATGTTATTTTCTCTACTATTCATCTTCATGGAAAAACACCAAAAGTAACAGTAGCATATTCCCAATTAGCACATAATACCTTTAAAAAAATTTACAAAGAAAGCTATTCAATTGTAAATATTAAGAGCTATTTATTCTTGACCTTGTAAGTTTTTCCGATATTTATAGCTCATAACAACGGTTAATTTGATCTACATACAATTCCAAATTGTGTTTTTAAAAATGCACTTGAGCAATCACCTAATTCTTTTTAATCATGGAATTTCAGATTTTTTCAGAAAATTACAAAGCATTTTTTTTTACATTTACCGAAGGAAAAAAATGTTTGTTTTCTATTTTTTTCATTTTGAGAATTTTTAACATTCTAGTGCAACCTTATTTGTTTTAATAGAATATTTCTTCTCTACAATCTAAATTAAAACAGCACCACATAAATTTATTTCTGGTACAAATGAGATCATCTCAGCGTATTTTTATTACAAGTATCGTTTTAAATACACGTTTTTTTTTTAATTAATTTTATTTAAAGTTTAAAATGAATTTGCAAAAATAAATACAAAACTTGTGTTATTAAAATTTTTGATGTAATTAGAAAATGCAACGTACCCATAAAGACAGGAGTCTATTGCGCAGACGTGGTAGTGGAACTTAATAGTGTCAAGTGCAATTACGCCAGGTAGACCAAAAGTTCTCAACCTGGGGGCTGATCTCCACAATAAAGCTATGGGAGACATGGCTTTATTGTGGAGATATATGTTCCAACAAAGATATTGTATTTATTCAATGTTTAATAACTAAATAACATGCATAAGGAATTAAGTTATTATTGTACTATGGGGAAGTATGACCTCAAAAGAGTGGCCAACGGGGCTTCTATCCTAGAAGGTTGAAGACGCTTTATTACAATTTTCCTTCACTTTTTTTCATAAAAATATTTTTAAAAATTAACCTTGACCCTGGAAGTTAAAAATTGACAAATTAAAATCAAAAAACAGAAAATAAGCGAGTTTGTCCTTTGACACATTTGAATATTTCTAATTTCCAAAGAAAGTGGTGAAGCAACATTTTACATACAATATCCCTCAATGGAGTGCCCCTCCTTTGTAATTTTTTTTCAGATAGTCTTAAATCATTTATTTTGCTTATTTTTAGATGTATACAGTAGCCAAAGCTGTCCAAAAACATACAGAGCGTTATAAAATATAAAAAAAAATAATTGTCATAAATTGTAATTTATCGAAAATACTACTTAAAGAGATGATCTAACATTTTATTTTATTTTCTTTGATTTTTTGATTTTTGATTTTATTTTAAAATTAATAAAATCAGTTTCTTCAGTTTTTCTTTAAATACAGTAATTAAGTTTTTTATCAAATTAGGATCAAGCTTCTTTAATAACATCATAAATAAATTAATAATAAAAGTAATATACAAAAAAGGGCTTCAATTGGTAAAATGCGAATATCCATGATTTTATAGAGTTTATCGACGTAATAATTACATGGATAAGGGCAGTTTGCTTAAGAAGAATGTCACATTTTTTTAAATTTTTTATGTAACGCTCTGTATATTTTGTCACAAGTTTGATTACTGTATTTAAAATTCCGTAATAAGCAAAGTATTAATAATAAAAAAAAATGATAATTTGTGAAAATATAAAAGCCAACAAAATTCAAATATCTTAAAAAAAACAATTATTTTAAAAAAGAATATATTTACCTCGCGTTGAAGATATTAAAGTAATAATATTGTAGTAATCGTCACGTAATTAATAAAATAATTACGACGATTAGATTATTTTCTATATTTT
The DNA here is from genome assembly GCA_020654165.1 of Oryctes rhinoceros. Classification (NCBI taxonomy): domain Eukaryota; kingdom Metazoa; phylum Arthropoda; class Insecta; order Coleoptera; family Scarabaeidae; genus Oryctes; species Oryctes rhinoceros. Next base: position 9,872,209 of record JAIOKQ010000230.1, on the reverse strand, counting down.
ATCAATATTTGTCGCCTGTACATTATACATAGCTGACTTGTCTCAATTAAAAATTCAACTTTTTCTACTAACTGATATTGATTTACGAATCAAATAAATAATTTTTTTTACTAACCGGCCAGACATTTCTGCAAGGTGACTGTATATTTACACACACACAATCGTGAATACGCACACATACCCAGCCCAATACAAACCGATCTGACAACAAAGTCCCTCTCTGCCGAGACCGATCTTTGCCGACCGGGCGGAGAGAAGAACACTTCATGCCATTAACTAAAAACCTATCTTCAGTTATTGTTCGTACGTCCTGTATAGCGTATCGTATATATTCCCATTCTATCCGATCTTAATCAGCGCTGCGGAGCGGTTCAAGCTCGAAATGTGCACAGTTTTGGCGAATATTCACGATTTTTCAAGGTGTCCATCGTCGCTGGTATATTTTTGAGACGGTAGCGACGCGTAGGCGCGAAATCTATAGGCCTACAGGCCCATTGACACGGTAAAATCGAAGAAATGTGGCACAAGTGTTGTCCGATCAAGTTCCTTGGCGCAGAAGACATTGCAGCGTACTCCAACGCAAAAGCTTTTCATGTTGGTGTATGAGAAAGAAGTCTTCGAGTGTCGTTCTTGTTGCTAGGACAATATGTTTAGGAAAACGGATATTGTACTACCCCCGCGATAATTTTGGATTCTTTTAAAAAGTGAAGGAGCCGAGTGCCATAAGGAGATACTTTTATTTTGATGTTTTTTTGTTCGAGGATGTACAAGTGACATGAACGATACAGGTATGATGCGGTAATAAAAATTTTACCAAGAAGAAATCCAAATGCAACGCAATTTATACACTGGTTCTAAAAAGAAAAAAAAAAAAACGAGAACATTACATTTTACTTCCAATGTATTTTTTTATGTCAAATCTCATTAACGCGACTTATCACGGCTTATCTCCTCTTAATTATCTCCTTAGCTCTATATCGCATATCGCGTACTACATATTTGAGACCGTATATTCGTATTGAATCGCCAGAAAGGAAAAAAAAATAAAGCGGATTAATTATAAATTAATTAGTTTATTGCAAATTTTCGAAATAACCAATACTTTATCTCCAGTTTGGTATCGAATCTTAAGGAATTTGTTAATGTCTGCGCTTTTTTTTTTTGTTTTATTTGGGAGAATACTTTCGGTTGCGTAATGTACCTTGGACTCCAAGAGATATCGACGATTCTACGAGTAATTTTGCGAATTCCATGGACGTTTACTTGAATTTAATTTAACCTCCTAACCATTGTATTGGTGTCCATTTTTTTCTTTTTTTTTAATTTGAGCTTCGGGTAATGGTGTATAAATACAAAATTATCGATTTTCGTACAAGTTTTGTAAAATCCTTAAACTTAGCACCCAAAAAAAAACAAATGTAACAGACATATGGATGTCGTATAAAAGGTTTTTAAGAAATAAATACAGCAAAATGCTATTTAATCCATACGCTTAACAAATATTCCAAAACAAAAATGCTTTTTACTCATGTGTTTGAATTATAAGCTCTTATGGAACAATCGAGTCTCTATAAGTATTATTCTTCTTTGTGTTTAACCTCACCTTAAATTGACTATTGTTGAGTGCCCAATGTGTTATTCAAACAACGATCAAACGCGACATTCAAACTGATCCAGAATAGGCCGTTATATTGATTCGATTGAAGATGCAGTGTTGCAAATTTTAAACTAAATACCATAGTTTACATGACAAGCTCTTGTCGATACTTTACCAAAATGCAACACAGAAGGAAATGAAAAATTTGTTGGTAAATAAAGAAAGACGAGATTTGTATCCTTCGGCTTTCTTAATTTTTAATTCTTTTGAAGCTAAAGATATTTGCCATTGGCTCATCCCAAGATTGTTCTCTTTTCTAATCTAAAGTAATGTCTTTAATCCAGACTTAAGCCCTGTGAACATCGAACTGGTGTTCTTGGCCTACCATACTGTTTAAATTTTCATCAATAAGATTGAATATTCTACTTATTGCGTTAATCATCCTTTTTAATATCTAACACAATGAAATTAATGATTTCTCAACTTCACTTTTACACCATTTAGAGCATGTAACAATAACAACACACGATTAGCAATCCATTCTTCCTTATACGGCAATCGACTTACTTTTTCGACATTAGGCATTATGCAAGCCGGCCAACACCAATCTGGAAAACCAACCTCACCTCTTGTTACGAAACCAAGTTTAACATTTACATTTCGTGATTTGGTCTCTGGCCTACTAAAAAGAAAGCATAAGCAATTTTTTTCCTTCACTGACTAATACACGGGCATTCAGCATTGATTCATGCCAATTTCGCGGAATTCCAATCAAAGTGTGGGTAATGTCATACTTATTCTTATCTCGTCGTATTTTTCTGTCAGATATCCTGTTTGCGATTATTATTCCTTTTATATTCATAATGGACGCATCGATTCTAACTAAAGAAGTTGAGTTTCTTCATTTAACGGTAAAACCTAAGAGACGTGCATTGAAGGAAGCCAACTTGGCGCTTTACCCATCGTCTATTCCCACTTATCTCGTCCGTAGGAGGAAAAAAATCATTGGCATGCATCCACGAGAGCATCACCTCGTTTGTTATTCTGAGCGTCACCTTTAAATGGAGAAAATATTCCAGCATTCTTGAAAAGCAAGCTCTAGGGTCGGAGATCTTTTTATGTTTAGCTATTCAAGGAACAACCTTGTGCGATATCACCTGAATGTAATTACAGATGAAATGGGTGATACTGTTCTATTGCTTTTTAAATCGTTATACGATTGTGCGTGTAGGTGAAATTGAATAGTGGAAATTAGGAAGTACTGTTATAGTATCGGATTATTTTAAAGTAATTGCGAGCAATGATATCTTAGTGTAGATTAATTTTACTAGCCAAAATCATTGAGACCGTATTCGCCGCCATTTTGGGTGTCCCTATACAGCGTTTCTTGAAATATTTGAAGTGGTTCTGAAAATGGATAGAATTTAGAGTCAAAACGGCAGGAACGACAGCATTATTTAAAACTTCCATTACTAAAGGCAATAACATCTTTTTCCCCTGGAGGCCAAATCTGGGGAATATGCTGAGTGCGGAATTTTGACATAAGTGTGCACTCGTGCATTGTCTTCATGAGACGAAATTATTTTTTTATCAGATTATCTCATTCATCCCGAAATGATGTGACCATGATATTGATAGCCGATAAAATGTCCTTAGCCTTTTTTGGCATCGATTGGCCACTCAGTGATTCGACTGCTTTTTGGCTAAAAATCTCTTCTTTTGAAGTAAGCCCACGTGAGTATTTATAATCAAATTGAAACTTCCACGCAGCCTTACAAATCTCGCTTTCAACCTCCGATCATCCATTACCATATCCAATCATTTCCGATGTGATGACCTCATTTAAACGGCCAAGCACGTTCTTTAATATTCCTTTTTTTTATGAAAACACAAAACTTAACTTTAAATGGCTACTATCGACAAACTATCTGACGTATCCGTCTGAAAACCTGACAGGACTCCTGTAAAAGATTACTTTACAAAAAATACAGTTACATATTTCAATTGTAGTAGGCCGATCTCTTGCCGAGGCCAAGCACTTATCGAACTCGTCTCGTATATATTCGACGATACGATAGCAGAAATTCCTCTCTAATAGTTTTAGTCAGTAACTCAGATAATACGTTTAGATTTTGCGTCATTTTGGATCATAAGGTTAATGCTATTACCACCAGATGTGGCTACCTCTTGCCCTTAATAGATGATATTTTGAATTTCTTCTTAGGAAATGGTTATTTTGTCACATTGGATTACATCCGATAGTCTTTACCAATTCGATAGGTTAGCATTTGGACCCTGTAATGTACCTAATACAGGTCCATGACTTGAAATTGCTACATTTAGAAAATTGAAAGAATCTCGACAATTAATATTTATGTTCTTTTTATTTTTTATTTTTGGCGTTCCTTGTGTTCCTTACTTATGTTACATTTTTATTTTAATCAATTGTTTTTATGAATAATCGTTTTTTTTCTTAGTATTAAAAACGTACAATTAAATAAATAGCAATTACACCACAAAGTATTGCTTCTTAATTATCAAGTGAAATCGATTAATTTTTTGCATCATCATCATCGTATCGTTTACGTTTATTATAGCTATAAAATGTAACCGCAATTTCACCATGTAATATAAATTTTTATTATATTTATTTTTAAGATACTTATTTGTATACTCGATAATTCCTCGGACGAATCTTTTTTGACGAGTGAGCACTCGAGTATAATTAAATTCCAGACAATGCCTCGAATACAACGTGTTTATAAAGCATTGCATTTGGATTTTATGTGGTAACCTACCACAGTTTATTATAACCCACTTTTTTACGTAAATTTCTCTTATTTTATACAACTGGTGTTTGCAGAATGCCGCCATTTTACTTTAAAAATGGGAACGAGATATTTACTCCAAGTATACAGCAAAGCACATCGGAAAAATAATTAAAAAAATATCTAGCAACCGAGGAGCCCATTCAATTCGATCTATTCCTCCAATTTAAATAAATTACTTTAACAAATCCATTCAACGATTCAAACGTTCATGAACTAGTTGACCAAAGAGACGTGGAGTCTTGTTAAAACCAGATGTTTGGGTAGACAAGCAAGTACGCTGGTTTATGTTTAATTTCTTTTATTCCAAGTCCAATTTGATTGAAGAATTAACCAATGCTCTTTGCATTTATTTCATTTATAAACGCCATAGATTAATCTTTTATGGATATTGTCTGTGAACTTCAAACCTTGCATATTTTACTATTAATATGTCAATATCTGCCATTATACTTGGTTTCGGAACTGTTTAACATAAACGTAGTTTCATCCAGATTCTCGTCAATATTACTGTTCTTTAACTTTCATTATTATTCTATACAATTTATTCGGGCGGTGATAGTTACTCAAAATCAGGTGTATGCGGTCTGCACTGATTTCGCAAAGGCTAGTTGATACCATATTGCTACGCAAGCTCAATAAGGTAAGGTAGAAGTGTGCGTGTACGATTACATTTATTAAAATCGTATCTGAAGAACCGCGAATTTGTTGTTTCTTGTAATGACTATGCGTCTAATGTTCGTTGCGTCTAACCCGTCTCATCTGGTGTTTCCTAAAGATCTTTTCCTGGACTACTTTTATTCTTAATATTCATACATGAGCCTAGTGAGCCGTTATATCACAAAAACATTCCTTTTGCGGATCGTGTAAAGTTGTTCAGGTAAATGTCTTGTTGTACACCGTAGAGAATGAAATTCTATCTCAACCTGAGCTGATTAGAGGATGAATGTTTTTAAAATCTTCTATTTCAAACTATCTGGGGTTAATCCACAAGAAAGTTCTCTACAAGACCAACTTATAACCACTTCTAATGCTTGTTCTTTTTTGCATAGGCGTTCCGTAGGAGCTTTACAGTTTATATTTTGCATTATTAATAGTTCCCAAGTCCTTGAACAATTATCATTTCTGGTCTCAAAACAATCAGCGTGATATACGAACTTTTTACACAACCAAAGCTCGTTCAAATGTATTACTTGTATCCTCAATTAAGTTTATTTTATTATATTAAGAATTTTTGGTGAAATTACGTATTTTATATTAATATAGGACAAGAACAAAATATATTTAGATCTAATATAAATTTGTAAAAAAAGATGTGGCTTTCGTAGAAATGTCACAATTAATGTTAATTTTGATGGCAATCTTTTGGTCAGGTTTTGCTTATTGTTTTTGAATTTTTGCTGAGGTTCATTAAATGTTTTGGTACATTTAATGAACCTCAATGTTTTTGTGGTAATAATTCTTTTGACGATGATGCATTTAATGAGGATCGCCACTTTTTCGTATCTTCTCTTTCTTTAATTTGGTATTAAGCACTCGTCACTATATTACTATACATACACTACTATTGTTATTGCTAGGGTAAAAATCATCTCCTGATAGTTCCCGCACCAAATCTGGCTTATAAGGATGTAGTTTCGTATTCTTCTTATGATGTTTATGAACTATAAGTTTATAAACATCAAACTATAAGTATACTATAAGTAAGAAAATAATACGACAAACATAAAACAATGGCTTTACAAAAACGATTAACAATAATAACAAAAAAAGTTTTTATTACTTTAAAATAAGGATATTGAAAATCGATGTTTTCCTTGATTTTACTGATAATATTGAATTTAATTCAGGAAGTAAGTCTCGTTAGGCACATGTGTTGCAATATCTCGACAGACATATATTTATTTACATGCCGATCATACATCGATAATTAATGTATGTGGCTGCTATCGGTGGTAGATTGAAGATATTTTTTTGCTGCTTCATTATTTTGGAACAGATAGAATATTAATATAATTTTCTATATTCTATATAAGAAAAAAAGAACAGAAGGGCGATCATGCAAACTGCAAGTCGTAAAAAACAAACGAATCATACCCCAGAAGGTGGATTATAAATAAATAGTTTAACGATACCAAAAATATAATCAAAATGTGTTACTTCCAGTCTACACGCGCCCTGTATAATAAAATCATTACGAAACCATCTTACACAATTCTACATCACGTTGAATACATCACAATAAAAACACTTATACGTGCCTTATATCCACTATCCCATTTATCAACAACTATTAATATACATAAACTTTATAAATATAGATTACAATACAATGGTCTCTAATATTTACTCTTCATGAGTTCCACGGCTGAAACGATATGCTGGGTATGTGATTATCGTGCTACAATAAACGAAAACGATTCGGATTTATATTGTAATAGGATGCTGTGGCGTTGCTGCGCAATCCTCCAATATTGTTTGTAAGTATGGTTCGATTCGGAGTGGGTGTTCCGAATTGAAAATGTCGGCAAATGTTAATCACCAAAGATTACATTATAATATTGCCATAAGGAAAATGGATAAAATAGATTTAAATGCTAATGATTTGTTTCAAAATATAATCGAATGGAACATGAATCTGTCGAAAGTTAGAAAGTGTTACACCTTGTTATTTTAGAAGTTTTAATAACAACAAAGAAGAGTCTTTAGTTAAAGTAGCCGTGTAGACAATGGCAATAGTATTGCCAAGTTTCCCTTATTTTTCAGGGAACGGTACCTGGTTTATGTCGCTGCCTTCTAAACAACAAGCATATGTTTCTTGGCACGGTGTAAAGAATTGTCTGGTTCGTCATTTCGAATATTGTACTATGAACTATGAAACAGCGACTCAAGGTGAAGTAAAAGTACTCTCGGAACCACGCTGATGTATATAGTTTTGTCACCTGCGTTGCATTTATCGTAAATTATTCAATACCATAAGGCGCTATTTCAGCATTATCTGTTTGGTTATTGTTTCTAGGCATTTTCTAATATGTTTTTTATTACATTGTGGTTAATTTGACGGACAAAAAAGGACGATACGTTCAATATTAAAACACTTAACAGTGAAAGCAACCTTTGTTTTTACAGAATTTAATTTCCAAGTACTACTACGTAATTTTATTTATTGTATATTGGCGTTCAGATTATTTGCAGTCGTAAAATTTCATTCAACTAATTCCTAAGTCACAAACATCGAATTAGAAAACAGCGAGCTCTGGTCATTCTAGTTCGGGAGTTACAAAAACAAATGAAAACGTTCGAATCTTTTATAGGAATTAAATTAATAATTCGAACTGAAAATGAAACGAAATAGATTTCAATAACAATTTTCAACATTTCAACATTCTTTACATTCCATTCAACCTCATAATCAAGCTACCTTTCAGCATTTCAGCAACAAAAGAATTTCCGAAAAAAAAAAATCACATTTTAACCTTCCTAACGGCATGCACGACTGGTGCTACATATACATGGGTCTGTATTCACTTGACTCGCCTTTTTCTCTGCCCCAACCTTCTTGTTCTTTTTTGCTTCACACTGCTATTACAAAAGCGCCACCTTGACAGGTCGTTTTCTTTATATACGCGTACAACGTCTCTTTGAGGCAATGAGGTGGGTTCTTCTTCTCCATTTTAAACGCTTCACATCATCAGACGAATTACAGGCGCCAGGTACGCTAGACTATGGGCTCCGAGAGATATTCAGAGGAACGACTAACAGATGTTAAAGATATGAGATTTCGGGCCTTCGAACAGGTCAAGTTCTAGGTAGTGCGCAAGGGAAAAAAACGGTCCGAATGTGGCTGCAGTATATAGTTTCTCCTTTATATGCTAGTAGGTCCTCTCTTATATTCCTTTATATGCATCGGAGTTTTAATATTCAGGAGATGTGTTAGGACGTGCACAGAGAAGCGAGGTTGTGGTAGACTCGGTTGGTCGTATTGTTCCTTCTCTTTTTATGTTTTTGTGAGCTAGCCGTGAAGGAAAAAGTGTAATAAATAATGTAATTTATAGCTACGTAAGTGGTTCGGGACAGAATATATAATTAAAGGTGCTTTTTTATTCAAATTGCTTGCGCCAGGACTGTGCGGGGGTTCAAGTCACAAATTGGGAGGAATTTTAAACGATTTGAATGCTTTAGGTTGTTTCAATTTAAGAATCTGTTGATGTTAATGAAGTATGAAGGTGTGGGATAATTTGTTACTCGGTTTATATCACTTTACACTGAATGCTTGGATAGCTAAGTAGTAAAACTTAAATAACACATTAAGCTAAGACCAATCTAGCCGTAAAAATTCGCTCGGATTCATTAAGAAACTTTAGAACATTGAGCTTATTATTAATACAGTTGTAGTATCATTTGGTATATAAGTTCACTATTTCCTAGCATTCTGATCAATATAATTGAATTCTTTAGAAAAACCTTGTTTGAGATTGTGAATTTAGTTTCTTCGCCAAAATTCTGTATTAAACATTATTTCTCCGGGATAATAATTTGCACGTTCCATGGATCCATCTTACCAGATTCAGATCACTCATTTATAAGATATCGCGTAAAGATTGAGATCAAGTAGATATTGTGTAAACGAAAAGATCAATCGGAATTAACTACAGAAAGCAGGTGAAGAAGATGTCACTAGAGTTAAAAATGTCACGAAATAAGTAGCTAGTGCAAGAAAGGGATTAAGTTCCAGAAATTTATAAGAAGGCATACTAGATTACCTCAAAAGAAAGTTTATTTATTAACGCAATTTTTCAAGTAAAGTGTTACAGTAAGTAACAATTTAAGTAATTAATTACGTAATTAAGTAGTTTTCTTCATCGTCTCACTACCTCACTCCTATGCCTTTTTCGCAAAAAATCCGTTATTTTTGATTGCTTTCTTTTAGTCGGCAGATCTTTATAAATTGCTTTATATGGTGCCAGGCACTTTTGGAACTCTCTTTTAAAATCTTCGCTTCTTTCAATTCAATTTTTTTTGGGCCGTTTAGAGTAAAATGTTTAATTTGTTCTAATGGAAGACCCAATGTTAGCTTTAGATGATACTATTTTCTCCTTTTTCGAACCGATGCGAAATTTATAACTTTTCTAGCGAATTGAAATGTATTTTTTATTTTTATTTTCACCAGTTTTGGTACAAAACACTCACAAGTATGAAAAATTACATATCCGGAGATTTTTAATCTAATTAAAAGTAAAGCCCAAAACACTCAGCTAAATAACGATATATCCTGCGTTGTAGCAGAATTTCGGTAATTTCGATTTTTTTTTTTTTTTCTTAAGAACGTTAAGCATTACGAGAAAATTTAACCAAAATTGTAGTAAATTCAAATTAACATCTCCTTAGTTTTTGCTTAAATCATTAATTCAGTTCCAATGCAGAAAGTTATCGAAACATACGTCCGTGTAAACCATTACAGATTGTTAGGCACAAAAATATTAGCAAAACAAAACACAAGAGAGTAATTGAGAGCTATTAAAGTCATCTGATCAACTCAACAACTAAGTTAATATCGTTTCGCCTTCTCCTCCGTATATTTCCAAAGACATATGCATGAATGGGAACATTTTTAAATCGTTTTGCGACTTGCAAACTACTTTCGATTTTCTCAGAAGCATTAAGAACCTAAAAATACGAAACATTAAAACGCAAAATAAAAGTAATCGACCAAAGTGCATCAGACGTTTTTCTTCGTTGAAGGTTGACAAGATCTCTCACTGCGACGAAATCGTCTTGGAAGTTGGAAGAGCGTCGATAGAATAATAAGAGTATAAACCATACAAATCATCCAAGGACGTTGATTAATTACAAATTAAACGTTTGTTTCTCCTTTTTTTTTCTTTATTCTTTTCATAGCGTGACATATACTTCTACTCGTTCTAGTCGGATCTCGAATACCACAGTTGATCAGTTTAAGCTATAAAAGAACTTTGTGTTGTGCATTCCACAGGCGCCACCTTACTAATTATGCCTATAAAGGTTCCTTTTTAGCATATTAAACTACTGTAATGTATTGAAAAGTATGTACTTACACATTAAGCGTTGTGTACCATATTCGTATTTGTATGAGCGTTGGTAAATTTGCAGTCAAGTCACACCACACACCCAAATGAAATGTTTTGTTTGTATATTTTATTTTAATTAAATGGTATTTGTTTGTGTTGTCAGGATGGAATTCTTTTTGCTACTTTAACGTGTCTACGTACAACTGTATAACACTAAAATGGGCTACGTTAATATATTGCTATTTATTAGAGTGAACGAATGAAATTTTAGAGATTTATTCTGCAAGAATTTAGAATTACTTAGCAGTGTAGTGCTCCGTTCTTTTCCACCTTAAACTAATGTATCTACTAAAGAAACACTATCGTCGCGAAGGCTTACAATACGTCCCATTTCAAATTCATTTACTTACTTACTTCAAGACTATCTTCTTTAATTTTTCTTCTTATATTCTTCCGAATATAAGAAGAAAATTTCAATAAGGACTTATATATAATAATCCTTTTACAACATACCGTTTATTCTTGTTGAAGGAGGTAGTTATCGATATATTTTAGGAGGATATGCGGATTCAATGTCAAGGGTTTTTCTGGGATCGTTGCTGCGACCGAAACTAATCCATATTCTCAGAGTTCACAGTTTAAGGTCAGTAATTATCTACCAGAGATAAGTTGGCCCTCTTTAAGAACTACGGAGATAAATATCCTTCGGAATATAACATAAACTATGTTGTAAGAGTGTTGCAGAAGATTTATTGTTGACGTTTCTCGCTTTTTAAATGTTTGATATGTAAAAAAGGGAGATTACTTCTAGTTTATTTAGAATATCCTTATGATGATGCTAAAAGTCGACTGAAAAATCTAAAAAAAAGCAAAATAGGAATCAAGAGGCAAATTGAGACATCTGAAAGTACCTTTACCAGTTACTTATTTTCTTGCAAAAACGGAACAGAAGGAGATGATTAATTTCCTGTTCCCAAAATTTCATTAATCCTGGAATAATGTTTCTGTTACTTCAGAACAAATTTCCTCTCATCTTAACGATCCCAAGAATAAAATTTGCCGTTTAGGAAGTATAAATAAATTTTTATTGGATACTAAAAGTGAATGGGATTCGAAAGGAAACCTACAATAACGCGTTCGTTGTACGTACCTGCCATGTAGATTTTAATTTTAGTAAACATGCAGAGAGGCATCAATACTCAGTAGTGTGGTATATTTTTGAACTGTCACGAGTTCAATATTACCGTAACATGTTTATACAAAGTTCGGTACGCGTATTAACTAATGAAGTTGTGATTGTCCAAGGATTTGGCACGGGTTCAAAATCGCCTGTGAACTTTGAAAGATAGACGTAAACGTCTTGAGACAGAGAGGGAAGCTATTGTGTAATGAATGTCCCTCCTGAAAGAAAATCAACGTATTTATTTTTACGCTTATCTCTTGTTTCAGGTGAGTGACGCAAATGTTATGAAGATCCTACGTATAATTGCTTTTGTTTATCCTCGTTTTTCTTTGGGGAATATTGATGATGTAACGTAAGGTAAGTTGTTGATATGTTTATTAGATTTAATGAAAATTTTATTCGAAATATATTTGCTTTGTACTATTAACTTAACTCTCCGATATAGTTGCAAACATTCTTCTGAGTATATTATGACTTGCTCCAAGTATTTTGTTGGTACTCATTCATTCAATTTATTTCATTTATTTTAATCTGTCTATTTTATACATGCAATTTCATTGGAATGAAAAAGACATCTATTAGTGACTGTCTAGCAAAAATATTGCATGTACAGAATATGTAAAACTCAAACGGAAGTCCTTCGAAATGTTTGGTAACTCGCCAGTAGTTAGTTTCCCAGAGAATGGATTAGTAATAATGCTTTAATGATCAAAAATTCTGCTTAATTTACGTTTAAGCAATGTTTTCTTTAAGTATTAAGGATTTGACTTATTTTGATGCTTGGAAAAATTTATCACAATTTTCTTTCTAATTAGATCTTCAATGCAGTTCGTTTCAACTTCCTTATCGCAGAAGGCTAAACATTGTCTCATTTAAGAAATAATCGATTAATAGCAATTTCTATTACCGTTTCTTTTATTATTTCATTCAATACTTAGTCTCTCTATGTAACTGTAGGCATTGCATAATATCCATGAGTACATACATATCTAAAGTAAATTACATATTTTTCGTATGTAGATGTCCGAAGATTAACAACAACGTACAGCCAGATTCAAACAATGATAGTCGCGTGTTCAGCAGCCAGTTCACTTTTAGGATCGCGCCAGAAACATTGGACGACCACTAATTAGTGCCGATAAAAGCGCATACATTACGTTACACAACGGTTGGCAGCTCCGATATTCGTTTTCCGACGAGCAAAATAATAAACACATGCTTGGGAACTAAATGCAGTGATCCGCAATACTGATGTCGGGAATCTCGTGGATTTTTTTTTCGTTCCATGTCGGAGAGTTGGGCACCTGCTATTATTGTTACTATGGCAATGTGAAAATAGGGAATTCGATGTTTATACAATTATAAATTTACTCGTTAAACAGCGATAGGATTTAAACTTAGGAGTCTCAGTTCCCGAATGGGTGCGCTACAGAAGCTTAAAATTTCGAAATCAATCGCTACGATTTGTTTTTCTTTATTTTATGAATTGTTATTAATTATATAATCTGAACATAGTGAATAGTAAAGACTAAAACAAATGTTTTTAAAGACTGAAACAAATGTTTTACGTTGATTTGAATCATTGCAGGATTGGAAGGATCTCGTGTTAAAACAAAGCGTATAAAAATCGATCTTTTCAAACAATATTGAATCATCGACGGATAGGTTTAAACGTAAGACTAAAGCTAAATTGCTCTTTAATATTTAGTAGTGATCCAAAATTAAATGTTTCTAAATAGAAGGTACCATGCCTTCTAAAATAGAAGTATCGCAGAGATCCTTCTTGTAATAATTCTAAATTTTCTACATGTTCTTCTCATAAATCCTAATTGTTGAAGATTATTATGATGTTTATAAATATTACAAACCTTCTGCAAATAGAACGAGACTCTAGACTTGACAATTATACAAATGAAGATGAGGAAAATGTAGCATCTCTGCCAAATCTAGACGAAAGTTGAAAGAGCAAATTCTCTGCTTTTGATAAACATTTCGCAGAAAAAAACGTTATTTCTGCCTTAAAAAATGGATAAAAGAACAAGAAAACAAATAACTTGCTGGCAAAGGTTATTCGAAATCCTTGTGTGGGCAGGCAAAATCACTCCACGCGTTTTACCAAGGACTAACTGACGATACGGTGGTCCATCTGTGTTAGTCTTCTGTGATAACGAGAAACTTAAAATGAATCGAATTGAAGGTATAATTATGAGAATAATGAAAGGAAACTCGTTTGGCAGATTTTACAGTAAATACAAATCGCTAGAATTTAGCCAGAATTAATTCATTTGTTTACGTCACTAGTATTGGTATTAGTATTAATGGGCGGAGGAGCTGGAGGCTTTGGTCACCGCCACCTTAGCAGATCTATTGTAATAAAATATCCTTATATATCTTATAGAAGTTGGAGGTCCTTAATAATGGAGCCGTAATTAATATTGTTGTCAAGTGCGACTGATGGCAACACAATTGCATAGAATGTGTTCCGCCGTCTCTAGATAGACGGCATATTTGATCCTCAACTTTTCCTAGATTGAACAGGTAACATTTTAGGGCTGCATGACCCGTCAAAAATCCTGCCTGTAATCCAAGGTTCCGTTTGCTGAACGATAGCACTTGTTTATATCATAAATTATTTTACTTTCTATACGTCCTTGATTTCAAGAAAGCGACGTATTATTGTTGAAAGAGCATTTGTGTAGTGCGATCTATTGCTTTTCTTAAAAGCTTGTTCCCTTCTATTAGATTGGAGAATGGTATCACCTTGATCAACCCGGTTGACAATAGTATCTACCCCGCTCAAAGTGAATATCAATTCTTTAAAGCTCTCTTCCACATGATAAAGAATTAAATCTGCATATCGATATTGTCTTTTGCATTTCTTCTTTAGATCTATTTACATTTGGATGTCTATTAAAACTAATTGCATATTTTGGACCTGCTTTGCTGGTGAGCCTATGAAGTGACTACTTCTAGCTAAATATATACTATTGTGCTACAGTTCGTCATAATTAAGTGTACATAAATTGCCCTGTAATTGGAATTGTATAATTTCTTTAATAGAGTGTAGGCCTTACTGTAATAAGGGCTAGCCAGTAAATAACTTCTTCAGCACATTTTCCTTTGTATAATTGATGTATTGAATTGACTGGATTGATTAGATTAATGTTGATCTTCAAGAATAATAAATTTCGTCTTTAAAATGCCAAAACTGCTTAACATCCTTGCAAATTTAAATCTGGATACCCATCTCGGAGTTTCCGATCGAGAACATATTCTAAAATAAATTGGTACGAAAAGAGACTAAGTCGTTCGAATCTAGGCGACAAAGTTTTGAAGTAAACACAATAAAAGACGATAATCCGTCACTATTTAGAATTGTCAACGGTAACGATATCGTTCACGGCCATAAACGACCGCTAGTAGTTCTTTTTCTGTGTAATTGTGTTGCTATTAGGAAACCAGGTACAAACACAATTAGCTCATTGTCCTGAAAAATTGCAGCGCCAATTACAAATTCTATGCTGACGTGTAAATGTTCTACGTATTATTACTATTATTATTTCATATTATCCATAAAATAGCGAAATACTAACTGTAAATTATTCCTAATATTTTCCAAATAAATCATGTATGCAGTAGAAGAACCAGAGAAAGTATAATTAAATTATGTTTGTTTTCTCTTTATTCTTCAGATTACATTTTGCGGTTTTACCGTCGCAACCTTACTTCATATTTATTTATAGACTCCGCACACACAACACAACACAACACTTTCATAATCTACGCTCTTCCCAAACTATTTGCATTCATACAATTTCGGCGATTACAAACGCACGTCAAATATGAATAAGACCTTTGTACGCAATCAAGTTAAGGAGGTTCGTGCAAGGCGCTCAATTTCCAGCGAGCATTTAGTTCCCAACGGCGAAACCCCATGCGTACAAACGCTAACCACAGTATTTATCGCACAATATATTTACCAATCGCACGCACATGCATTTGTGTAATAAGCAAGCTGAGGCAGATGATATCTCCTGCTACATAAGCGTCTGATGTACATTGATGTCCAAGTACGATGTCCGGAGAGTTAAATATATTTAAGTGTGTATAATGTTTTTGTATGTATGTATTTTCTATTTACCACTATCTTATCTAGAAAAGGAAAAATTGCCGTCGCCGTTATTTATGCCATGAAATAGATATTTGTTTAATAGTTGTTCTAATGGCCCACTTATTTCTATCACAGCAACTGACGAAATGAATAATAGAAACAAGTTGCCGAAATATTTTTTCGAAAGTGAAGTGGGTACTTCCAATACATGCATT
The DNA here is from genome assembly GCA_020654165.1 of Oryctes rhinoceros. Classification (NCBI taxonomy): domain Eukaryota; kingdom Metazoa; phylum Arthropoda; class Insecta; order Coleoptera; family Scarabaeidae; genus Oryctes; species Oryctes rhinoceros. The sequence goes on along the minus strand of JAIOKQ010000230.1, from coordinate 9,856,228 downwards.
TGAAATGCTTGAATGGCCTCTTCCGGTGTCGAAAACTGCCTCTTATGCAATTTGTTGTTGACAACAGGGAACAGGAAAAAGTAGTACAGACAATGAGTCAGTAACTCAATATTATTCTCCTTTAAATAATCGGCTGTCCGACCTGTGTGAGAGCTGGAATTACCTTGATGAAGGCTGATACGATGATATTTGCTGTTTTTTCTGATTTAATCGAAGCCTTGAGCCAAATTGTTAGCATTTACTGTTTTTTTGGCCCTCAAGAGTAACGATAACAATAAGCCCAGTTTTACAGAAGAAAAAAGCAATCATTTTTTTGAAGCGCCTCGTGAACGAATAACTTTTGTTGGGCTTGGTTCACTTCGGAACAGCCTAACAGTGGATTGTTGTTTTGTTTCTGATTCATAGGTATATATCTAGGTTTCGTCAGTTATGTTTTGATGCTCTATGCGTTGGCAGAAGCAGCGCGATTGAATTTTTGAAGCATTTTTTCCGCCGACTCAAACGAGCGATTTTTTGACCTTTGATTAAATTGTGTGAAATTTAACGGTTCCTACTACTACTAAACGTAAAATCGTTTGCAATTATTTCTTGCGCGGTATTGATGATAACACTAGTACAACCAGGCTTAAATTTTGCAAAAATTTGTATATATGTTAAAGACAAGAAAAATAACGGTATCTTTTGATAAAGAGCATCTCTGACATTGATAAATTATACGGCAATGAAATACTATTTCCATGAACTATGAAAAGTTAAAGATCCTTTATTTCGTTTAAAAAATTTATTATTTCTGAAATTAATGCATTATTCTTAATTATCAAAAAAATGATTGGTAAAGGCAGTCATCATATCAAAAAAAGAAAGAAAAATGGGAACAAATTGTCAGAAAGGTAGTAGGACCAAGTAAACTCGGGAGGAAGAAAAAGAAGACTTCTACTTGCAAATTTGCAAAAACATGATAAGAACGTGTTTAGGTAGTTATTCTTCAAATCGACATGCACCGATGCCTTCACGTAACTCTCGACTAATTTGTAAGCAAAATTTAGAACGTAGAAGGTCTATTACAGAATCCCATAATAACTCCCTAATTATACTTTTTAATGTTAACCGAAAAGCATTGAATACGAACATAAAATTTAACCGAATCAATCGATGAAAAAGAAGCAACTCTAATTTAAGATTCATATTTTGAAATTCAAGGAGCAGCTCTGCTCCTCGACACGGTAATTTATTCAAAATATTTTTATTAAATTCGTAGGACGTGATAGGTATACTTACTGAAGGCTATAAATTACTTTTTACCAAGTAGAATAAACACGATGTCTTACATAAACCATCTTTAAACATTAAAACCTGAAATACGCACCATGTCTTGCGCGAAATGCATCTGTGATTAAAATTCATGTTCAAGTAATTATGTGTTTGCACTCTCCCGCCGCCTTCTTTGGCACCTTGTAGGGCTATTTGCATAATAAAATGCCATCAACACCTTGCTTTTTCGGGCAAATATATGCCTGGTAGCATCCGTATCTTTAAGGTACCTTAGCGCTTATAATAAGAGGTGACGAAATGTAAAACATAAAAAAATCAAAATTTACATGAAGTATATGTCGTTAAGTAAGATATTGAGAAGATATAACTAACTGTACTTCGGAACTGGCGGATCCGTTGATAACCGTATTTAACATAATCCTTGAAGCGTCATTATTCCGTAAGATGTGGAAAGTCAGAGTTCTCCGTGTACTTAAGAGTAGAGTCGAAGCATATCTATCCAACTATTGTATCATCAACATCTTTACTTTGTCAAGATATTCGAAAGTATAATTTCCGCTAAATGCAAGCGCTTGCTCTCTATTAATCAAAGTACCTTCTTTTAGGGTAAATCACATTTTAGTTGAAGTATGGCAGCATTCCACATTTTTATATTTTTCGAAATCTAACCATGAAAAGAGTTTAAAAAGTTTTTTCAAGTATCAGTCACTTAAGTTCGAACGATTTTATTTTGGGAAGCAGACTGATTCTGGTGCTCTATCACGAAAAATGGTGTTCATCCACTTAACGAAATCTCGAACAAGCCAAATTTCTTATAAACGTCGTATGGTTTGTCCATCGTTACTGTTGCAAACAAGTTTCGTAATATAAGATCGTGAGAATAGTGAACGTGGTTCTTATGACTCTAACAAACTCAATGTCAGAATTTTGAAATTTTTTGGAAAATCTTCAAATATTGGGAAAACCGTGCGCAGAGATACAATTAGGAAATTGTGTCTAATTAACACTTGTATTAAGTACATTTATGTATTTTAAATTTCATTGCATTCGTTAAAAGAAGAATATCTAACCAGTTGCCATGTCATTGCCATTAATCAAGAATACCAACATTATAATAAAATGTTAAAATGTTGCTTGTCGTGATGAAGTTCATTTCGATACGTACATTGCAAGATAGAAAAATATGTTTCGTTTGGTATCCGGATTAGGTTTGAAAGAAGCACATTGGGAGATGTTGGTGTAACATTTTCGCTGGTGATTTTTAATCGATTATCCTTGTATGTTTTTTAAAAAGAGAAAAGCTTGCTATAATGTTATATAAAACCAGATACATTATCCATCTGACAGTTTGATTAATCTATCAAACATTCGTCTTGAGCAGAATCTGCGAATTCACCAATTTCTCTTATATTAACAGATTTATTTATTTATTATGTAGATTGTACTTAACAACTTATTTTGCACGTGTATAAAGTTTTTTAAAGATACATCCATGAAATTTTTATTATTTGGACATGTAACCATTTAGATTAGATCGATAAATTACACAATTGTATTAAATAAATAAATAATTCAATAACAGATCAATTTTTTAGATGTTAATATTTCAGTTTTTTTTTTTTATATAACAAAAAATACTTTCTAAAATCGAAAAGCAACTGACAATAGCGTCATTATTGGTGGATGCTCCAACCACTCGCCTAGTCATAAATTGTTGCTTTTCGCAATTATTTACAGATTGGCGAATCTACCACTTTCAATTGCATCATTTAAAAAAGGATTTGACATAATCAAATAAATAACTGTTATCAATCGCTATGACCTTTTAGCATCATTGAAAAACATCATAATAAATTACATATTACTACCATTGGCCCATTTTCTTATTCGTTTGCTAGTGCATTTCAACCGCATGCATGGCACACGACATATATGAATGCTTTAACCAGGTTTTGTCCTAGTTTATTTTATCAGCCATTCTATTGCTCCTTTTTGTTGATTTTCGCGTGCGGGTGGCTCTTTTTGTTGACTACACAAAGAAATTTGATCCATTTCTCTCGACACCCTCGTGATTTAATGACTCTGGAAATATCCAGACAAAATATCACCAGACAACCAGATTATTTTGGGTTGCAAATTAAACAAACTTCCAATCTCTGGTCATATCAGTCATTCAGTCATAGATTTAATTTAACAGAATATTTATTTTCATTCATCTAAACCTTGATATTAGGACAATCGAAAATCACATGTAGGATAAACTGCATAAACTTATTCTTCAAATACATCACATACATCGGCTACAAAGTTACAGTAAATGTAGCCCACAAAACAAAATATTATTCTTTAAAATCCAAATGATTACTTCAGATTTCTTAGTGATGTTCTTGCTAAGTCAATATCGCCAATAAACACGAAACACCGCTGCAAATTTCAATAATCAAATAAAACAACAACAAAGGAAAAAAAGCAGTCACGCAGCAACAAAGATTAAAGGAAAAAAAAAACCGGTCCAGTCAATGATCGTCCCACGAGACTCTTAACTGTTTTTCCACCTCACGAAAAAGAAACAATATCTTCCTTCTTTCATTTGCCACTTTAGCTTCCTTCATGGTCAGCCTGAACCAACAAGGATGGATAGAGATCCCAACATCTTACGTTTTGCCTGGGCCCCGTGGGCTCTGAAAGTGGTTTAATAAGATACCAAATTATACTGCACACACCTTTCCATCACAAATTAAAAGCCAGTAATCTTAGATTATGATCCGAGATAGAAACGCGAGTCTTCGACGTATGTGGACGTGTGAAGGGTCTCTTCTTTCGAAGAGAAGACGGTGGAAGCGAGATGGATGATTGAAAGAGGTGCCTCGATGACCAGACGGTCGGAATAGACCCCGGTAAAATTCGTGGGGCGGTAATTACACCTTTAATTGCTGCGAGGTTGAATGATGTTTAGTAGAACTACCAGTTCCTGCCTATGATACGTTAGGATGTTGTAATGATGTTACGTGGATCTAGCATGTTGTTTTATTTTATTTTTCGTCGATGATTGTCGTTATACTTACTGCTTGTTAGGATAGGTTAGTCCTACGGCTTTAAGCTATTCGATTTGTTATATTTCAATTATATAAACAAGAGCTTCCTGATTTTTTATACAATTAACAACAGAAAATGAAGGCCAGGATACAGAAGCAGATAAAGGGGTAATTAAAACAAAATCGGTGTCTTTTGTTGCTAGCAAATTTCTTTGTGCACTAGAAAAGAATAAACAAATCACATGACGCATATTCCGGCGACACTACAATATCGGCAATGTCATTGAAAACGTTAGGAAAGCTTGAAATGATAAAAAAACGGCCAGTTTATAAGAGAATTTGGCTAGAAATGATTGAGAATGTTGTCGAGTTAGTGGCAAAAGATTAAGAAGTGGAAGGCAAATGATTTAATGATTGTACCAAATGTGTGACGCGAACAATTTGTAACAATTACTAAAATAATATTGTAGGACACAAGAGCAGCGCAAAAGTTGCACGTTTATCAGAGTGTTTATTTATTATTTTATTTGAGTGACTAAAACATTCGATATTAACGGTTGGATAACGGTTAAAAGAAAAGTAAACGAAATGGCGATTCCATGCCTTTGCATCTCACAACGCCTTTCGCCATTTACAGGAAAACATGGTCAAAAACATTAAAAGTACTATGTTATGTATGAGTATGTTCACCCTATCCAAAAATTTACATGAAATCTGGAGCAGCGAATTAAACTACGAGAGACCTCGCTCTGAAGCGCTCTGTTGCGAGCTCAGGGCTTGATCTAAAACTGTTAGCTTGGCAAATTACAAATAAAATAAGTCACTTGAGTATATAAACGGATCTATCATTGGAAGAGAATGAAGTTTTTCGTTGCGACATCCGTTGATGTCCAACCAATGCTTATATCTGAGCGTAATCCTAAACCAGGAAGCTTCGATAATGAAATTGAAAATTATACAGATAACTGATGATATACCTACAAACTCACTTGTTTTCATTTATTTGTTTGGAGGTAATGATTTGTCCAATATCCGATCGTTCAGGCACATGATACAATAACGCTATTCTATTTTTTCTTACTACTTCGTAGATTTTTATAAATTGTAAACCAGAAATACCGAAAAGATAAGACAACTCACTTAACCCCCTCTTCTACAATTGCGAATCACTCCAATACTGAATCCTTAATCTTTAAAAAATAAATTTATTTAATGTTTATTAAATACCAAAACAACATATCTTACACTTACTCTAACGATTGTTCAGCTTTCTAAACAAAGTAAATTTTCAGTACAAACTCATTTTTTTGTGCGCATGGACTTCAATTAAAATTAGCAACGTTTTACATTTTAACTATTACACTAGAACACAAAGATTTTTTAAATTGAAATTCATGTAATATAATGAATGAAATTGTTTTCTGATGACAGGTTCTATAGTAAGAAAAAAAGATAAATTGAATTGTTAAAGACAAAAATTAAGATTCTGTTTACGTAACCGTATGGCGTCTTGGATGCCATTCTAATGATGTCATACAATCGATAGAATTATAGACGATATTTTATTACGTAAAACAACAGGAAACCTGATTATTTATAGAAATACAAGGATTTGTTTTTTCTTATTATTTATAAGAAATTGGCATTGAAGTACACTACCGAAAATATCTCGATATTAACATGGAAATACAGCGATATCTCGAAAAAAATTGTAGAATTGTACTGCAGATATACAGGATGTCCTAAAAATTCATGATCTTGTATTAACAATACCTATTCGTTAATTAAGCAACCATTTTCGTGAGAATATTCACATAAATGTTATAGTTGCCAAGAACTAGGTTACAAAAACAATTTACACACTATGGAGTGGTCAATTGAAATTAAATAGTGGCCTCTTAAAGCCTGATAAAATACAAAATTAAAAAAAATGATTTCGGGTATATACTCACCGCCACTGTTCTTGTCAATGAATATTCTGAACGTTCAAATTTTTATTCGTTTTTTTTTTCGAGCGCTGCCGGCCGTATGCCTCGAATAGCACGAAATGTTGACTTTCAAGGCGTCAATTGGAAATTCCAATTGGTCAATTGGAAGCTAGTCAATTGGAAGACATAAGTCAATAATATTATCTGGATGGCACAAGCAATATTGCAGCGATGTAGTAAAGGCAGAAACTATTCGTATCGTTTATTTTACTCGGTTCTTTACTTTCATCGACTTCTGCCAAACGGTGAAATCGTTTAAAAGTTACAGCCAACAGCTACGCAACTGTTACTATCTCGTTTGCACAAATTAATAGTTACTTAATTGCTGTATAACATGATTGATATTCCATCTGAAGACCAGCAATAATGATGTGATGCTGTGATCACGCCGCAAAACAAAGCATAGATTTTTGAAACACCATGAATGTTAATAGCCTTGCCTATTTTTAATAAAGAGGACTCTTTTTCTTTTAGCCGCAAATGACATAAAATCTTTTTTAATAGTTCATTAAAAAAAAAAGAATCAAGTTATTTTGCGAAGTAATCCTAAACCATAGGTCACTCTATTTGCTATGCTTATATGTACGTATTACATATATGTCTACATCAATGCTCCATTTACCGCATTTATATTTTAGACTTCAACGATCATCATCGTCTCTCTCTCTCCTTCTTCTGACGAAGAAGGACGGCGACATTTCCGTTCCGAGAAAGCCAAGAAGACGGGCGATTTCACTCGCCGAGAACGGATATCCAAAAAGGACAAGACGACAAACGAAACCGAAACTATGACGGATCGCCAGAGAGTTAGTTCAACTGGCAAGTCGTCGCTCTCTCGTAGACGTGATGGTTACCGTCGGGTACAGCTACAGCATCGGCGAAAGGCTACTAGCATGAACCGGCGAGTTATTTTCGCGCTTTATATATATGTATACACATAATATGAACGCGAGTAGACTGTAGCGCGCTTGGTGCATGGTAGTAGGGAAAAAATACGACATATAGCCGAACATCTGGATAACTTACTCGAATCACGAGAAGTGAGCACCTGTAATTTCCTTCATTAAAAGCATCCGGTCGGATCGTCGGGTTTGTGTATTGTGTTGAAATAATCCAATAAAGAAAGAAGAGGAGATTACATTGTAAGCAAATTAAAATAAATGTTTGAGGTGCTTAAAATAGATTTGTATGATTACATAAAGGAATTTTTAGTCACACAATATTGTTTTTGAAGCGCTGTTTTGAGTGGAAGACGTTGATGTTCCGCAAGGGTGCATCTTGGAGCCTATTTTCCTGCTTTTATTCATGATGTTGTGTAATGATAGGCAAATATTTAATTGTAAAAACTTTGTAATTTTTAATTTTCAACGTCTATTTTCTATATTTTGTATCCCATCTGAAAAATACGATTTCTCGGACCTCGCAAAGTAGTTGTAATCACCTCCTCGTTGGACCAGGTTCTTTCCCGCAGAGTCATTTTTTCATATCCGGAAATAGGAAGTAATCGCTGATAACTAAATGTTATGTTCGGAAGCAATTGATATCGTATCCTGCCATGGTGACGGCACAAGTGTGCACGTCACGTATACATCGTCTTAATGAAACGGAATTCTTTTTTCTTTACCAAATGCGTATGTTCTTCGTACGCAGCATTATCGAAATGATTTAATAGTTGGCATAATACTCATCATTAATCATTTTGCCCTTTTCAAGGTGATTAACGCGGATTATGTCGCGTATTTCCCAATGTGGCTATGATCTTGTTGGTCGATGAAGTGATTTTGGCCATGCTTGGCGCGCGATTGATCACGAGAAACCTACTGTTCGGACTGTGTAGATTACAGTGCTTTATTTTATTAGCGTATAACAGGTCCAGTTTGAGCTTGTTACCTATTTAAAACACCTATTTACAAAACATGTTTTAATTCTCAATTAAATAAAACAATTTTATTTTTTTAGCTTTTCTAATAGGTTGTTCCTTCAGGGATCTTTATGTGATATTCTACTTAGAACAGCTTGATCTCTTTATTTAAGTATTTAAGCAATTGAGAGTTTTATACCCGTTATGTATTTTTCAATATCAACCACACTAAAAATAATTTACAAAAAACACTTTGAATTTTGCACATGTCACAAAAGAAGGTATCATGCATATTAATGGTGTTTTTACTTTTGTGATGCGTTGTTTCATCGGGGATCTCCATGAAATATTTCCGTCGGCGTAGATCATGCGACTCCGCGCACTTATGCTTATGCGACTGGTGGTAACATAAATGACAGGTTAGATACAAGGGTGCGAATTAATCGTGTATTTCCGCCGCTTATCATGCACATTGTACCTGATGAAAGATACAGGAGAAAATAAGAGAATGGTTGCATTTTCTGCAGTTCCACAGCCACGGCGCACCAACCGCATCTAGTTCCTGTATACTTAAACTCCTTAAACTATATTGTAATGTTATTAAATAAATTTAGTAATATTACAATATATAACTCCAAACTATAAGTAAATATTTTTTTAATGGACAGCTATTTGAAAAACAATGTATTCGCGATCATATATTTTTATCAAAGAAACGCATTAATGATGTGGTAACTTATGTGACCAACATTCTTTATTACATGCGTACTCGTATCTATGTAGGTTACCATATTCCCTTTTACCGCACAACATCCTCGAGCAACAATTTCCAATGATGACATTCGTCATTATCGCTTCATTATACATCTATATTTCGCTCGCACACAAAACCTTTATGATGTATATTTACGTAATGGGATTTAATTATCGGATTACCTAAAAGAGGAAGAGGCACGAAAGAAAAAAACCTATATACATGTATCAGCTTTCAACACCTACACAGTTTAACATATACAACGGTTAATTCTAACGTAAACACCTTCTCCTTAGAATGTATTTAATCAGATAAAACATTTACGAAATGCCATCTACCGTTTGGTCTACACAAATACCTTTTAAGCGCGATTATTGGGCAATACAGCAATAATTGAGCAACAAGTCTAATGCTCCTTTTACAGTAATCTGGCTGTTTTCCATATAGATAAATTACTGTGATTATTTCGTTATATCGTGGATTACAAGTGTACTTTGCTTCCTTTATTCATATAATATTATTTGCGTAATTATGCTATGAGATCGATAACACTGAGCAATGCAGGTTTTGCACTCTCGATACCAAATATGTGATATTGGTACGTGCTTTCTCCTGACTTTTCCAAATATGATACACTTTTCGCTGCAACATGCCGTTCGCTCAAGATTCTCATTTCACACGTAAATTGACTTTAATATGCATTAGTTTAATTAATTAATTACGTAAAACGATATTAAAATAAAGATGAATCCGATTGTTTTTTACCTATTTTCAATTGATGAAATACGTCGGAGCTGCGTCGATCTTCTCAAGTGTTATCTGGATGTAAGTAATGCATTTCGATCGTAGGAATACGCTTTGCAGGAACGTAAAACTAAAATGTTAGCGGAATGGTGTCGATCTTTATTGAGAGAAACAGGCTCAGGGGATTAAATCAACTACAGCAGGACTTCTACACTATTTTTCTCGACGATTTTCACCAGTTCCCAAATAAACACGAACATTATTTTATTTCGATCCCAGACGTTTTGACCTTTTTAATACAAGTATAAGCGTTTATGAATCTATTTCGGTCTTCGTTTGGAACACAAACGCTACAGCACAGCTGCGCATCCTTTCTTCGCCAGCGCATAATCGGTCTATAATTGTATCGTACGGCATGTCTAATCTAGTTTTGTGAATACTCGTTACGCATTACTAAAGTACGGCATTCAACTGCAAATTCAAGTAGATATCTAATGCCATCATGAAAAAAAATTGTTATAAATGATGAAACTAAACGTTTTTCGGGTTCGAACCGTGTCATGTCGTTAAAAATAAAATTAAAAAATAACGTCGTTATTTTTTTAGTTTTAACAGACTCCGGCCGTGGAAGCCTACGTTTTTGATATAAATGATCTCTAGACAAACTTTGAGGAAAAACATTTGTACAATTTCCTTCCTTAAATTTGTTATTATTCGAGAACTTAGAATGGCCGGGATATAATTCATTAATAAAAAACTTAATAAAAACACATGATGAAAAGAAGTAACAATAATAATAATATCGAATCTCTTTCGTTTGATGACATAATGATAGCATATTATGTCATTTTCTTGTGATATACTATCCCTCTCAGGAATTCAAAAGCATCCAATGAATACGATCCAAAGTTTAGCAAGGTATGTCTTTTAAATACTTAGCCACGCATATAATAAAGTCAAGAGACTTGGCGGAAGCATTAGAACATGTAAAGCTCTGACTAGTAATATCAGACTATTTATATTCTTTATAACTTGCAGCTTGTTAACTGTATATATTTTAAATTTTAAAGCTTTTCTCTAATCCTTCATATCTGTTAATTCTTAATACTTCTCTTAAAACAATATCTAAAGTACTATATCCAACAAATTTAAGTTCTAAATTAAACATAAAGCACGGAAATCCTACAAACTCTTTATTTCCTCATATTCATTGATTTTGTCACGAGTTCCCTTGTTCGATACATCTTACTGCCTTGAACGATGGAATATATCCGTAAGAGTCTGTTATTGAACCCGCTGGACGACGTGTCGCTTATTAATTAAATAGCTGTTGAACATTTATAGCTAATAAAAATGTCTAGCGAACGGCTCAAGCAACTGTTGTACTGTCATCGTTGAATTGTTTATTTGTTCTTTCACAAATACCAGAGTCGTGTTGACAATATCCTCCGTACACACTACGCTACGCTGGATTGTAATTCCTAAACAATTTCAAAACAATTGTACGACGTAAAAACGATGTATTATTGTTGTAATCGGGAGATTATATGCTGTGATGGGATATTAACCATATTTACGGTTTCACTTGGGAATTAGTTCATTTCAAATGTTTCAGATAGCACGTAGAAATTTATTAAAAAGGAACGATGTCCATACGTTACGTATTACGAAATACTATTTAATGTTATGAACGAGAAATTAAATCAAGATATTTTTTAACCCATTTGTATTAACCCAAAAAATATGAAAATTTTAATTTCAAATGCAATTAATTCGTCATCTTAGAAAGTTAAATTCTTAAAAATCTCTGCACTATTGTCTTCTTTGGAAATGATGATGTTAACAGACTATTTCTGCAATAATTAATAAGAATTAATTAACCTAAACACAAATTGGGCTATGGATTGTATTAATGTCGCGATGTTTGAAGGTACAAGCAATGCAAAATTTTACCATTAGGTGTCTTTAGTACTTCTACCAGACGAGGAAGCTTTTTATTTTGCTGTAACCTACAAATAACTACAATATAAATTAATTACTGTATTTTTGAAGCACCTGGGCTGTTTCGCAAATTTCGCTAATTAATTGCTTCAATTTGTGAGAACCTACCGCGTTTGAACGACCTAGAAATGTTATTCTTTGTTTCGCTATTTTTAAACTTGGGCCAGTTTCTAATTGAACGAGGCGTGCGTTTTTTCTGGAAGGAGTTTTCGGAATAGGCGGATCTCTTTAACGTTGTATAAAGAAGATATAATTCTGGTAAGATGGTTCCTGTTATTTTTTAAATATGGAAAATCGAAACATTTCTTGAAACGCTGCAATCTCCAGCAAGCCTCTATTGAAATTACTCACGCCTTGAGTAATTGTTTCATTAAAGAATAATGCCTTTTGCATAAAAGAGTTTATAGTTACCGGCGCGTTGTTTGGGGAAGATGTACGGATAAATACTTATTGCTTATTTATTTATTACTAGAGACGACGAAAGCAGTTGGAATTATTCCTTTTTTTGCATCGACTAGATAGACTCGTGTCTATTCGCCTCATAAGAAGGGATTCGTATTGCCTATTTCTTTCCCCGAAGTCGACAAAACACGTGTCTGTCTAGTCTTTGCCAAAAGATAATAATTTCATCCGCCTTTGTCCTTTCTAGTTATTACTGACGAAGTACGAAAACCCAGAATGACACAAAAAAAAAATAATTTGAAAGGCAAGATTAGTTCTAGAGAATTGCTAATTCCAAATACCTCAAGTTCTATTCGGCATCTTGACATAATTCTAGCCATTTCTATCACTTGCTTACCATGATAACGGTACCCAAAAGATATTCAAAATTGACGTTTTTAAACTGTTGAGCCCAAATAGCTACTCGGCGAATCTTGCACTTGGAGATTGCATCCAAATTCCAGATGGTTAAGCTACGTAGTAATGATTATTTTGATTATGTATTTTTCATACGCTTGTATCATCTTATTCCTTAATGGAAAACTAAATACTTTGAATAAAATTTTTATCGATGCAAGTTAATTTGAAACGAATCGTTTTACATTAAAAATGACCAAAGGCAAGAAAAAATCTATAATTAATTTAAATACGCCTTAAAAAAATAATTTCCGGTGAATAAATGCCACCAATTTACTCCGTCGAAATATCCAGTAAACCAGTCATTAGTTTCTTAATTAAAACAGCTACCCTAATTGGGCTAAATGAATTTCTCCTCTCTTATTAAGTTGATCCAATCATTGAGCTTATTGGTCGATAATCGTCTGCTTAATTTCGTCAAAAGCTGTTAGGTTAACGATTGCATTAATTATAGGGATTAATTAATACACGCGTACGTAGCAACAAAACGAACCGATATTCTGTTATTAAAGAGTTTATTAACATCCTTTTTTCGATTTAATTGCCAAACAGTTTGTTTTAACTGGTAGAATTTACTAATTTTGATTGGTTTTTGATAGAAATGATTTTTTTAATCTGTGTTAATGATATAGTGTGAACCGTTTAGAACTTGTAATTAGCTGTGTATTGGTTTTGATGATTTTAGCGGTTATTTAGGAACATTATCTCTAATTATGATCTGCTGACAAACGACAACTTAGTAAGAAGGATACATGCTTATAAAAATACCAATTGCCCTCGTTCAACTAATGGAAATAGCCTCAACACGACGAAACAAGGAAAATTATCTCCCGCCAAATTTTCCAAGATGGCGACTTATTAATGTGACCTATCTTTGCTATATCTATGGTTACGATTGTGTGATTTTTGGGTAATCTCAAATTATAACTTGTTAAATTACTTCAAATAATATTTTAGACTATAAATATTATTCTAACAACATTAAGATCGTTTGTTAATGCCTCATCATAGATGTGAAAAACCTTTCAAACTCACATTTAAAATTGAGAAGAAGCTCTAAAGCTCATAATCGAATCCATAACGCTTCAAATATATTTTCTTTTTAAAAGGAGAATTGAAGTCAGTGTGACGCCACAAAAATAAGGACTAGTTTGGTTAGCTTCTGCACCCGGGAATAAGGCGAAAGTTATAGTAAATCTCATCTGATTTCAGGACGAAAACAAATTTAATAGTTCTGTGTTATTTGGGACATATTTTCAAGGTGATTTAAATACAAACTTGTTTAGAAAGTATTTTAAAACACAGCTGTACGCAGCGTTACAATTTGGCTAGTGTTACAGTAAACACACAGGTTTTTATCAAAATCTTTATAAAATAAACCATTTCAATGTTATTTCAAAACGTAATTTATACTTTCAATAATAAATTCTAAAATAAATTTTGTCCAATTAACGATGGTTGCTGATGGGTATACCACTTTCTAGCACGTTATCCGATTTCTTTTTTTTAGCAGACAAAAACTAACAAAATCAACGAAAAGAACCCCAAGGATGAATATATTATGTGAGTGGGATGCTGTATGTATAGAGTGGATGCAGTCATGAATAACAAGACTTCAGGCATTAATAACTTAATGTGTAAATAAAATTAGAAAAAAGTCATAAATTTTTCTTTTGGATATTAGCCTCCAATCTAACACATGGACAAGTTTTTTTTTCCAAATTCAGATTTGTATGTTTCAACATACGACTTTTCCTAAGAATGCTCGCATATCTTTAATCCATCCAAATATGATTTGGCATCTTTTTTGCGAAGTAGACGATTACGAATGGCCTTCTTGTTCGATGAAAGTCTTTGTCCTCCGGGGAAAAGTTTGAGCTAGGAAACTGAAAAATTTGCTGGTAAAATGGTGGTTTATCAATTCGAACCCCAGTTCGTGAATTTTTGCCCTGGCAACCATTAAAGTTTAAGATGACTCTTCAAATGGCGATGATGATTTTTTCTTTTCAATTTTCAAGATAGTTGATTAACACAAATCCATGACTCCCATTTACCCTTTCTAATCTATTCTTTCGAATATGCCTTGCCGTTAGGGTAAGCTTTAATTCTAGTTCAGATGAAATACGGTGTTGTTTTATCAAATAAAAATCGGTTGTCGAGAATATGAAAACATTTATTATGTATGTAAAATACAAGAAGCATATAATGGTGGAAATGTATAATCAAAATGAAGTTTTCAAATAATTTTCATTAAGCGGGATTCCCATCTATGCATCTCGTTGGAGCAATCGAGGTGCGGCGTGAAATTACGTATACATGCAAGATATACATATCTTGCATGTCTTGATACGCGAGGTTTAGAACATGTTCTAATTCTGTGCATTTCGTGCCGCCTTTTTAGCGATTTATTTTTAGCTTATTCTGTAATAGATTTTATCGTTAGACGGATAAATTGGTATTATCATCATCATATCATATCACGTATTATTGAATAAACATCAGCTATCGATAACTTTTTTGGAAGCAATCCAAGGATACCAATACCTTGGTATCAATTGTGGGTATGGATACATTTCAACCCTGGTACCCAAGAAGAAGTACCGAATTCCGATAATCAGCGCCAAAATTCTGACTTATTTCGCTTAAACTATTGTCCATTCGAATGCGTCTTTGGTCCCGAATAAGCCCAGCTATTCTAAAATCTTCAGTTAGGACATAAGGAACGAGATTTCCACAATGCTTTGCTCCGCTAACCGTCGTCTAGCACCATTCGGAGAACTTTCCTAATGCTATCAGTAGTGGTTGGTCGGTTCGAACGTTCAACCAAACTGGTACGACCGTTCCTGCTTAATTAAAATTTTGCCACCGATGCGAAATGCAAAGTCTTCTCGTGAAGTGCGCAGACTTTCAAATGCAATGATTTAATGATGGTTTTTTCAATTTGGTCAGAAACGTTAATATCGACTGACGTAAATAACTGTTAAGCAACAATTGGGCGTTCAACATGGCCGAGATTTTCTAAAATATTCTTCTGGTACACATGCGCATTTTTGTTAGCAGAATATTTTTGATGGGTAGCGCCATCTTGACGTTGAAGCTTGAAACTTCGTAAACCGGTATACCGTAGATTCAGTCAAGATGAATTTTGTATTCTATTTCAACATTCCTCTAACCTTACAGCACGAACCATCTGCAAACTGCATAATTACATCCTATATTTACGAACTATGAAGAAAAATGCAAAAATTTATGTATATCCTAGTTATAATTAAATGTACACATAATATTTCATATATACATACATACATACACAAAGCCTAGTAGTAAATGTAACAGATAAATATAGCTATACCTCCAGACATATACATGTATAACAGAACAGCATGTTTAAATTTCTCAGAAATGTCACGTTGTAAATAAAATTCTCATTCCGAGAACTGGATACATGGCACACTACGCCGCGTATGTACTGCACACGTATAGCGTAATATATGTAGGATTAATCGTGTAATTGATCTTTCAACTTCATTATTCATATTAGAATGGCAATTAACAGCCTATAAAATCGTACATGTGAAACTGTTTATCACCTTTTCATTGAGGATTAATTAGAATTACGGGGATTGTTGTTCCGTTTGTACCGTTTTCACAATTCAATTATGGACAATGGTCGTATAAAGGAAGAGGTTTCTTTTATTTTCTCCGCACATTGTTAGTTCTGAATGACGACTTCATTCATTCAATTTATATCCACGTCGCTAATTACAATACAATGAGAACAGTATTGCTCGCGTTTAAGGATTTCTTCTTTATTTTTGTAATAAATAGAATTTACGTAACGTCGTTAGATGTTATTAATTCAAGGTTCGTTTCAGCTAGCTGGTAGGTGTTTGTGGGATAGGTCCATTCAAGATTACAGTAATTGTTGGGATTTGAATTAACTTTTTTTTTAACGTAATTATCGTAATTATTCAACTATCGACGGGAACTTCGAATTGCAGGCTGGTTTTATTTTTGTGCGTTGAAAATGATTTGTCTTTAAATTGTTGTTCGTTTTATTTTTATTGCTTGAAGGTCGCATCTATATATGTAAAATTTCAAAGAATTTGGATATCATTCCGTTTAACGGTTTTAAAGCTTATTTAAGATGCTGATGTTCTCTATTTAACATTGCATAATTGCTACATTTGCAACCATCGAGGTTCGAAAATATCATACTTCCTTAAATGTTTCAAACTCATATGTTGTAGCGTAATTCAAAAATTTTAAATGACCTTATAAATGATTTTTTCCTTGCCTTGACTACTCATATAAAGCGAAAGAACACATACGTTCTACGTTATTTGTTTTTCGCTTCTTATTATATAACGTACTGGCTATCTATAAAACATAAAATGTTTCGGGGTCAATGGTGGTATTTTGGAATATTTTTTAAAAGAACACTATGATTAAAAAAGAGATTAGTGTATGAACGTTTCATTGTTTCAACTTGAAAACAAATGCAAGTCGAATAAGAACCTGTATTTTACCCTTCCTACCTACCTATCCCTGTCTAATGAGAACCTTTTATTACTTAATAAAAAAATATATCTTTGAGGCAAACGTTTAATATTTGCAAATTACATATAGGATAGACTTAATAAATGATCTAGAATTAAAAAATAAGAGTTAAACGCAGTTATAATGAAGCATAACTAAAAATGATTAACGTTTTTAATAAATTAACGAAATAAAAACATATTTAAGTTATATATAAGAAATCAGAAAGGTTATGGTGTGATTGATAAAAGTATATCTTCACCTGACGAACAATTCATAACATCAGTTTGATATTCATTTAAAGATAATGCTTCCCATCTCCATTTGAGGTTGGTCTTTTTCTCGTCAATCTTTAGTTCATGTGTTTACACGTACAAACTAGTTTGCTGACTTAGCCGATTTCGAAGTCTAAGCTGAACCAAAGCAAAAGATTGAAAGCTTCCGCTTTTTGAGTAGTCATTAAATGCTATACCAGAATTCTGCAATCTAAAATATTAATAAGAAAAATAAATCAAAATGAACTGAACCAATATTACCCTATTAGAAACTATTCGAGGGCGGTATCATCTTGCTCCACATTATATTTGACGGCCACGTTTAGCTATACGTGACACGTATTAAGACATAAATACCCTGATATACATTACATACGTCGCCTGATAGATATCCTGCAAATTCCGGCTACAATATTTATGTAATCGGTCATTTCATTTATTCAAGATAAAATCGTTTTCAATTCACAGATTTTGAGCACTTGGCTTTAGATGTTCTTTTAAAATGTTGGGATACATCCTGGCCACCGACATACATCATTACATCTCGGCCATACTATGTAAATATATTTCTAAGTCGGAAAAGTTTGGGAAACTCTACTGCCGTCTACTGGTGAGTGCCACTTTTGCATATTTAATTCAACTGAAAAATTTAAAAAGAAAATGTTGGAGCAACTGTAAAGTGCTCCGATATAACGACCTTGTGGCAGAAACCGAAGATCATTTTAGAGAATATCCAGGAAAAAAGACAAATTTGCACAAATTTGATTGATGGATGGCATAACTTCCAAAAGTTTCTCAAGATTTAGAGAAAGGCTAATGAATTCTTCTCTCCCCAAGAAATATTAGTTTTAAGGTATTTTCTTTATCTAGTTTTTAGGGTAACCTTGTAGGTACGATTACCTTTGTTTGTCAAAATTTAATACTGTTTATATTGTTAATGCCTTTACCTTAATGCGCAGAATATAATTTACGTTTCGTTAAAAATGTTTTGTATGTAATATAAATGCACAAACTAACCGCTTTATGACGTTATTAAACTTAGATTTCAAGGAGACGTTAATGGAATACTTTCGTATATATCGTTATTTTACCGTACAGAATACTAAGTAATAAATAATTCAAACAAAAAAAAATTACAGCCGCCTTAAATCAGATCTTATTTCAAGTAATCTTGATCTAACAGCCAGCCTTTGTAAAACAAAGAAACAAAACAGACATTTCTTATCAAATCCCCACATTTTTTCCTCTTAGCAGGTAATTTTCTCGTACCTATTATCCAGCATCAAGATTCACTGTAGCGTATATTTGACAATTATCGTATGTAGCAACATTGTGGCACCATCGTTAAATAATGTCGTATAGTTAATGTGTAGTCCGGCCAGCAGTAAAAACAATTACTTTAATGCCATTTCATTGTTAAGATAGTCATCTTAACCGCTTGTTTCTTGGTAGATTACATGTTGGATAATGAAGTTTTCTCAACGTTATGTAAACAAATTATTTAAACAGCTTAAAATAACCGCTTTCGCATGACGAAGATACTTAAGCGCTCACCATTTACATCGTTGTCATTGTTGTACAGGTGTACATAATGTTTATTCACGTATAAATTTGTTTGAGAAGAAATTTCGACTTTATATTTACAGAATTTAAATAATATAGGAAGGCTTGTTGAATTCTCGTATTTTAGTGATACACTTCATCGTTTTTTTATTCTTAAAAAAGGAAGTAAGGAAATTTATCATTTTCAAGAATTTACTTTGGAATAACATTTTCTTGTTAAAAAATGCACAAAAACATTTCGACGTCATCCACAATTACATGTCCTCAAAATTCATGTGATTTGTATCAAAACATATCGAAAGGTCAAACATTGAAATATGAAAGTCCTAAGATCGATATCGCTGTGGAAACAAATAAATAAACAGAAAATGTTGAATTAACATTAAAGCAAGTTTTTCAAATATTAATGTTGTACAATTTAAAAGGAAGAATACCAAAAAAATTGATAAAAACAGAATTTCAAAGGCTTAAAATTAATAAAATTCCTGTGAAAATTCTTGAAAACAAATATGGACGTATAATTTTTTGGAAGGCACATGTTCCTTTTGAAACGACTTCTTTTAACAATCATAAATCATTAAAATGCCAAAAGATCGCACATATTAATTCAGGAGATTGTGTTGAGGACGTAAAAGATGTATTACAGTCAAACTGGGTTACATTGATCATAAAAAATATTTACTTATCACACTGTAACAAATTGTCAGACATTGATAAAACTTCTATATATAAACTACGTCTCAACCATTACGAATACAGTACTGTTTAACCTTAATCATTCACTTTGAATATAATAATAAAAAATAAAAACAATGATCGAAACCATCTCCTGATTAGGGGTGACATTGATCCATATTATGGAAGAGCAAGATAAACTGGCTACTGTTCAAAATTACCCAAGTTCGGCTTTAATGTTACATGCGTCGCCAAGGCTATCCTTATTTCTAAGAAAAACAATATCCAATATCTTGGAATGGGCTATTTAGAACAGATTTATTGGGTACTCGTGAAAGTTGGAGAGAGGGGCAACATCGTAGTAGACCTATTTCATTTGGAGGTGGTCAACAATATTTACAGAGCGTTTGGCGTTATTCTTTATCCGAAAAGTAACTCTTCTTGACTTGTCGAAGGCATTTAATCATGTAAGCGCTCGAATCCTATTTGACACGCCCGAATGTTTGGAGTCCAAGTTTAGTTCGTATGTTACCGATAGGAAGCAAGCTACTGTTTGGAATAATCTCTAAATAGAGCAGAGCATTCTTTTATGTAGGTAGCATCTTATACGAACAGAAAATATATGAAAGAAACAAATATTGTTACAAGATAGCATTCATTCCACGTTCAAAATCGAAAGCTGATGGTCGTCACCGTTTGACGCCGCATAAAATAAATAATATATCACAAGAATTAGTATTCAATCAAACAGAAGTAAACAAAAAGAATCACTTGATACAATCATCTGCGCTACCTGTAAATATAGTTTCAAGTCGGGCAAGTTGTTCTTTTTTAGTTTCAAGCTCAAGAGAATGATTTTGAAACTTGATGGACGTTTGTCGTTTTTTACTTTAATTATACTCGATCGTACAACATCCTACATCAGGCTTTTAGAACATGAATTACTAAAGCATTTGGCTAGATATTTTAATTTTGAGATCGCAAAATATTAATTATTCTAAGACGTCATGATTTACATGAATTTAAAAACACGAAATCACTGCTACAAACGTAACAACAACAACAACATTCTTCACATACTGTGTTTATTTGTGAGATTGTTTTGGGTTTTATATCATTGGAATTAAGTTGTTTTCGTCTTGCATGTTTTATTTTATTTTAGACTGAAATCTTTGGAATTCTTAAATATTGATTGTAAAGTGTACATAAGACAATTTCATTCCAATAACATAAAGCTCAATCAAAACAGTTTAAATGCAATCGATGTTATGGAACTGGTATATCCTAGATCATAACAGTTTTTATAAATTCTTGCCTAAATTTAAGGATTAGTTTTACTATTTTTTTTATAAAATTTCCTGCTTATACTAATGACTATTAATTGCATTCATCAAAAGAAATTTTGAATTAGCTAATAAGTACACCTTGGATCTTTTAAATATTAATATAACACCACATAAATCTTCAGTAATTCCACCTTTATAATAATATTGATAAACAATCCTCTTAAGATACTATTTACTTTAGCTTTCATCCAGAAACAATAAATTAAAATTTTTACGAGAGTAAACTGTTGATATAGACAAAGTAAGTGTAAATTTCGGAAAGCCCCCGTACGATGTTGTTAGTAAGCAAATCGGGCGAAATTTCGATAAAACAACTTTTATGTAGGCAAAGTGTTAATGTTATTTGAAGAGTGGTCTATTAATAGGCGCTCTAAATTTACGCAAACCGTGTAAATAAGATGCGCCGGTGTATAGGGTAAATATGTAAGAAGACGTTAGGGCTTCGACAGATAAAATGTAATCACTAAGTAAATGTTTTTCCAATTCCACTGGCATGCGTGATGGATAAATGCTATGAGGTTCGTCACGAAAAGATTATTGTCGAAAAATTTACGGCCACGATTTCCGAAAACTGGAACAATAAACTTTGATTAGAACTTAAGTTAAAATGAGATAAAATAACTAGGCTCGCTGATAGGAAATTCAGATAAAATTTTAGAATTGCTGTAAATATTTGGCAAGGCTTCAGGGAATTTTGATGAGAAGGATCATATTGTGCAATATCTTATTTGCCTTACAAAGCCAAACGGGTTTATAAAATTTAGAAAGGGGTAAATGCAGTATTTAGTGATCTGTTAGGAATTTGAATGTGTGACAACATTATTAATGAAAAATAAAGATTTATCTTGGAATCGAAGAATCAATATTGATTCTCCGATGATTGAGTACATGAGAACTCCCATCTTGCTATCCTGGAAATTTTTTGGAAAAAATTGTGACCTAAATCGGGTATTACACTAATAAATATCAGGATTAGTACTAAATTTACGCATTTCATGTAGATATTGCATTCTACAATCAGGAAGGAAATAATAGGCCTCGGTTTCAGAAACGACTCTTCACAATCAATTAATGATCTAAACCAAAGGTCCCATACTGGATGTATCAAAACCACGTGCCAGTAAAGCATACGTAGTCAGAGCCTGAATCAAAGAATAGTAGACTATAATCAGCAAAATTTGTTTGAGATGCTTATCCCAGTTGAACTCAAATGGACACCAAGAATCTTAACATATCATTGTGGGTCATTACGGGACAACGTACGTGCATTTTACGTACGTTGATTAATTAATTTTTATTATTTAATTTCAATATACACGAAATACCGAAATTTAATTGAGCATCTGCGGAATTCGAATTAATTAATTTTGGTTAATACTCGAATCCTGGCGTTCGATAATTTATGTTAAATTTTTATATTAAAAAAAGAACCCATTATGACTACTTTTGTATTTTTGGAGCAACACACAAGGCTCTCGCGATACCCATTATTTAGAAGTCAATTCATAGCTAGAGAGGACAAAAACGAGTGAAATCATACCTGTTTTGCAGCGACTAAGGAGGCTCGTGTTTTGTCGACTCTCGGAGAAATCAGTAGGCAACGCGAACCCTTTCTTATGAGACGAATAGCCACGAGTCCGACTGGTCGCTGCAAAAGTTCGCTTTTGTCCTCTCAACTGCATAGACAAATACACCTGGTATGTAAATTAGAACAATTTCTGTTAAAATCATTGAAAGTATGATTATTAACTTTTGATTCCGCCAGAATATTTCGTTTAAATCGAAATAACCTATTTTTTTCAACATATAAAATTAGTTTCAAACGTACAGATTGATATCTTTGAAATTTTACTCTAATTTCAAAGATATCAAGAAAGAAAGATTTGAGAAAAGTTGAGATTCTTCAATATGAAAGAGTGACCCACATGCTCCCTCAAATTGGAAGTCGTCATAGCTGTTTTATTGCTGTTTGAGACTTAATTTATTGCAAGTAAACTAAAGCTATGGATCCGATTGCACAACACAATCATCGACCAAAATATTTGAGAGCTGTTTAGTAAAGTTATCGTCAGCATCAGAAGCATGTGATTCTTATAAACTTATACTTAAATTGTCGAAATTTGGTTTTATATTTAATTTTGCAACCACTATGTCGTTCTACATACAATCCAAATTCTCGCTAAGGTCACAAAAAGTACCTCGCAAGCACTCGCTGTCCTCAAACCAATGCACAATGCAGACATATTTGAAAATTTAAAAAAGCCAAATTCAAATGCAAAGTTTCATTTGGAGCTGTTTTTATTAGCTTTTAATTGAAACTTATGAGGATGTTATTAGATCTTTTTGAAAATTAAAACTACGCGAGAGTAAACATCTTCAATATGCAATACATTAAAAATCGTTAGAATTGTTCCCAAAGTGTCTGACAAACTCTTAGTTCCGTTAATTGCAAATTGTATGTACCTGTTTCGCTTAAATCTCGACAGATGTAGTTAGCCGCCGTTAATAATCTACTCTACCATGTTGGCAATAAACAATATCCCCAGCTTCGCGATAAGGTAACAAATTGCCGACACACCGATTCATTACCGGCCCGGCCCATTTTCTGAATAAACACGGAGGAGCGGTTTATGCACATGGGGACGTCTTACACGTGCGCTGTTGAGTTATGTGTTCTACTGTTGCTGGCAGTGTAGATTCTTTATTTTCTGCCTGCCTAATCAAAAAAACATAATTGAGGAATTGTTATGTTGTATCGAAGATTGTCCGGTTTGTGATTAGTGGGTCAATGTAAGGCTGCTTGGTCTTGGGAGAACGCGCTTCTTGTATCTTAAAGTTTTGTTTTGGTAAAATACAGAATATATATATATATCTCATGAGGAAAAAAGTAGATCTAATTCTTTTGATATTATATCAGTACAATCAAGTGTATTTGATTTGATAAATTACCCATTTTCATCTTTGTGATACGAACAACATTCTTCAAAGAAGTAGTCCCCAAACTAAGTAATTAAACGATAAAAATACTATAAAAAAAAGGTTCCCTCGTTACCTAAGCAACTGTTCTTCGCGTCGATTACACATCAAGTAAATTCAAGGACGGTGTAAAAGCAGAGGCGTCCGTTACCTCTACATAGAAAAAAAAGTTGAAAAAGATAAGCCGCTAACAAAGAGCTTTTAAACAAGTAGGCGGTTACACGACGCTTTGAAGCGAGCAACACCCACCTGACAGAGTTGTTTCCATTCCGACTAAAGCCATGTATTAATTATTAATTTCTTCATCGCGTTTCGGGGTATTTTAACAATTCCTGTACGTTGCATGACTACGTGCAAGGTCTTGTTTCTTGGTAATTCTACCTATAAAAGATTGTGGAGGACGTTATATACGAGATATAATCACTTAGTCTCAAGAAGCAGTTTTGAATCAAACAACTATGTGGTTACCCAAAAGACTCCGAAATGTAACGATAGATATAATTAAAAAGTCGTAAAATAAATGAATTCTGGAAACCTGAAAGCAAATTTTCTTTGCTTTGAGTTTGCAAAAGTTAACTCGGTATCCGATTTTTATAGAAACACATATTAACACCGACTGATCCAACTCAAACGGATAACTAAGAGCGCAATTTTCCAAAGTATTTGTCAGTAAAATATTTTCAACGAATAGCGCCATCTTCGTATTGAGTTTTGAAACTTTTCAGCTATCCTCATACTTTTTGTGATGCTGCACAGCTGCCTTTTCCAACTTATGTAGTTTGATGACGAGACATAATACTCAACATAACAGAGATTTTATTAAAAGAAGTTTTAAACGAATACTCTCACTTTTATATTCGTTTTTTGTTGCTGGAAATCAAGCAAGTCAATTTAGAGGTGTCATTACCCCAATTTACTTTGTTCACTTATTCACGACGGTGTGTCTAATATCTATTTAGCAAGATCTTGTGGTGAAAGACAAGCCGAAAGGTCTGGCATTGCTTCGTTATAATGGCATTGCTGGCGATATTTCAAGTTTCCTTTTAGCCAAAACTATTCATGTAATTTCAGTATTGATATCTCAATGAGCACTTGCACGCGCCTATCCAATAGTATATCGATCGATTTTTTAACAACGTCACTTATTGTATTTTTAATATGACTTGGAACGATTGATTAAAGGTTAACAATTTACAACCTTCTTCGACTATGAAGGATATCAAAGATCGCAACATTTAAACCTCGCTCACCTGGTGGTATTTGCTAAGTGTTGCGCAATGCTGCAAACTTACAACAACCTTTTTTCGACCTATCCTGTCCTTGGTATACGTATCTTTCGAAACACGCTGAAATCGTTAGGAGGTGAATTGCTACGGCTTACTTTTTAGCGACGAACAAAATGACTTATTGATTGATAATGGACAAATTGCGAGACCTATATTCTCTAGGGTTTCGCAAGTGCTGTACGCAAAAGATTACCTACCTCTGCGTTGTGTGTAATCGTTTGATGAAGGAGCAACAATGGTCGATTTCAATAAAGCATTTGTGTAACAACGAACGTTACGGTAAATTCTCTATGTTCTATTATTCTATTCGATTGAACAATTGCATCGCTGACATCTGTCGTTCGAATCAATGGAGTCACATTGGAGACTATAAAATAACTTGGAAAGACTTTATCAACGGTATCGTTTAGTATTTAATACGGTGTCTGCGAAGAATGTACAATATTTTAAATATTTCATGTATTCTTTTATTGTCAGGACGACATGCTTTGACCTATAAAGCCTGATTATGACAATAATATTAAATGCAATAATCTATTACATGTTACCTCAAAAAAGCTTATTCCTCCAAAAAAGCTCCGATGTGTATATATATATAGAAACTGAAAAAATTGCAAAGTAAACAAAGCTGACAATAAATGTTCAAACATACAGATGAACGTTCTAATGACAACATTAATTTTGTTACAATTAAAATAAACAAATAAAATTGAAAAAGCAATATTACCAAGAACTGCTCAAAACGAACATCAATCAACCGACTTTCAAATTCTTCCTCGAAAAGTTTCTTATCGATTAAATCTATTAGATGAGACTTATCATCTGATTTTAGAGAAAGAACGCTCATGATCATGGAAGCCATTGAATTCACGTTTACCAATTCTTCTTTTTGCCAATGTTCGATTTAGCTAAAATAATGCCACGAAGCACCATCCTACTGGGAGAGAAGTTAATGTTCGTCCAGGATTTGGTTACGATTCTCACCACGGTGCTTTTTAACTTCCTCATTTGTAAGAGTAACAATGATGTTCGTCAACATTTGATGAGTCTTTAATGAATGAATATTGGCTCAACAATTGGATCGCTTAATGCTTCCATATAAACCTTAATTGTTTTTAATTATTACTTGTTCTGATCATATCATATTATTGCAAAATTCTCGTCGGTTGTAATCGACCTTTAACCGTTTGCAATTTTTATGAGAAAACGTCGAAACCTTGCTCAATTTTATTTCAATGCCCACATTAGTGTTCATAAAAAAAAAATAAAGCGATAGACATAATATTCGTTATATGGATTTTTACTTTTTTGGGAAGCTATTTATGGGGGCGCAAGCAAAGCGTGTATACTTACAATAAAAGTTGATGTGCTTTTGGAAATTGGTGTTTTCGTTTTAGCTTTTGACATATGTCAGATGTATCCTTTTCAAACAAATCACACGGTATAATAGAGGTATCCAAAAATTAAAAAAGGAAATCAAAATCAAAGGATTTTTTTTGCAGTCTTAGAATAACGATAAGACAAAAATATCTTTAAAATAACCTAAAAATATTGAATCACAATTAAAATAAATATACATATTATCAGGTGCAAATCGTCTATTTCTTCTTTAATTCAACATTAAATGTTGTTTCAGTAGACAGATTAGCAACTAATGCTTTCATTACATGTTCCGATCAACAGTAAAATACACAGCTCGCATTTCTTGCGGCTTGATCTTATTACATAACCGGCACCATTCATTCGTGTGACAATAACGTTCGTTTTCAGATACATGCTACTGTACTATTACATTAATTATCCGTACGCTAACATCGAAGCAAATGTTATTTTCCCAGGTACACATAAACGCCGTATCACGTGCACGTTGCGTACAAAGCGTGAATGATGGAAAACAGGAAGGAAACCCGCACAAACTGTGACCTTGCTTCGCACAGATAAAGAACTTCGTATTGAATGCGTAATATAAATGGCAGCTTTTATGAATGGAGTATCATTGAGAAAATGTTGTTTTGGACAATGTATGTTTATGTATGTTAGATGTGTGTAAATACGTGAAATGTGAATGCAATATGATGGTGTAAGGATGTGTTTGTAACTCTCTTATCGTTATGTGCGTCTTTATAATGGACTGTAGATAGTAAATATGCTAATGTTTTGTGTGCTGCTAATGATGCGTAAAAATAAGATATTTTTCGGTACTATCGTAGTATTGGCGTTTTCTTAGTAAGTATGATGTGGCAATTTTTGGATTTAAATTTTTATCAATTAATTCCGTGTTACAATAGCGAATTCGCAAGTACGCAATTCTTTTATCACACCAGTCAGATTGATAGGAAAAAAACTAACTGTTATTAAATTCGAAAATGTAGTTATACAGATTAGAACAGTTAACAGATAAATGCAGAGAAGACATGTCAATAGGGAAACACGGTGCGTAAATGATAATTTATATAGATGGAAAGGTTATAGAACAAGTAGAAATATTCGAATATCTCGGAATAAATATACATCAGGAAGGCAAAGAGGAAGCTGAAATTAACAGCAGAATTGAAAGTGGAGTAAAATGATATTATGCATTGAACAGCGGTTTTATAAAAAAAAAAGGAAATTTCAAAGAAGACAAAAATAACTGTGTTTAACACTATATTTAAACCTATATTGATATACGGCAATGAAAGTTGTATCTTCTATGTATCTTCTAATCAAACTAAGAGTAGAATACAAGCATTACAGATGAAATAGTTAAGAGCGGTTAAAGGGGTCACTAGAAACGATAGAATAAAAAACGAGATCAGAGAAGAATTAGGAGTAGAGTCGATTCTAGATAGTATAGAGAGGTAGAAACTCACATGGTTTGGGCATATGGTACGGATGGAAGAAGAAAGACGGACGAAAAGAGTGTAGCTGGCAAGGTCAAGACACAAGAGAAAGAGAGGAAAGCCAAGATAAACATGGGATAGTGCAATAGAAGAAAGCTTAAGAAAAAAGGGATATCGCGGAATGATGCAAAAAGAACGGCCAAAAACAAGAAAGAATGGACTTCGCTTATCTACAATAAGAAACAAAAGCGCTAGAGTACAGAATTTACCTTTGCACCCGTAGGGTAATTAAGGTTAATGATTTTATATATAAACAATCACCCCCACTTCCGTTAATCCAGTAAGTGAAAACTTTGGGTTGCGTTGAACTGGATAGTAATCCGAGGTTTAAGAAACATATTACATCATTGCTTGGGCTGGCTTGCCTAAAACTTGAACTATTTCACGGTAACAGAGAGTATTTAAGCGCTGGGTTGAAGAGAACGCAGTGTGACTCGTCGGCACTTTCTCATTTTAATTACTGTGACAATGTGAGATTGCTATGAGACGAACAAAAAACTTGCGAAATGCTTGTTTTAAGTTCCTCTATCATTTGCATTTTGCGGTCTTTTCGCATAAGATTATTCTCTCTCGATCTCCGCAATATTTGTATTGCGAAATTTCTTATACACTTGATGTTCATGATGACAACCTAACCTTTATAAACTTCATTATTATCGTACTTATCTGCGCGACAAGTTGAATCTGGTTGCTAACTAGTTTACCGTAATCTGCATATAAGTAAGCATTGTTAAATGAAAAGTTGTGACGTTTTAAAAGAAAAGGAATGAAACCCATATATCTTACTGGAGAATTGTTGTATCGTCGCTGAATTTAGCAGAATTCAAGTTAACAGAGAACATATCGTTTGTACGTTTGTAAGATCTAAACTTGAGTACGGCTGATTCAATTGTATTCCATTTTTTCCGCATATCAAACAGGAATAAGTCTGTCGAGATTTCTTAAATATATTGAAGGTATTCGTGGTATTAACGGATTCGCCCATATCAAAAGCAGTGCGTGGTAAAAAGCAAATACACTAGCCTACGAACGTATTTCTGTTTACCTGGAGTAGTCAACGTGGCTCCGACCATGTTCTTCACCTCACACCGCTATTTGCCGCGCAATATATATTACTCCCCACCGAAGCTACGGCCCAGACATTTCTTGGCACCCTCTCGTGCCAAGAAATACGTCCGTCAATACCGTGAGGAAACTATATTGGCATTATTTTTCGATTATTGCTTCTAAGCATTTTCTGATGTACTTTTAATACATTATAGTACGCGAACATCGTTTACATGAACAAATACCCGTAACCTAGCGTTGAGCAGTCCAAGAACAGTACCCGATTTTTGTCGTTGCTTTCTAAATTTCTTTAAAATTTTTTTCTCTTCAGATTACTTTTGCCACGAACGCTTTGATCAATGTCACGAGAAAGCTATATCAGCGTCATTTGTTAATATGTTCTATTTATAAGATTTACGATTAGAGATGACAAAGACAGGTGGAATTATTCCTTTTTTGCAGCGACTAGGTAGACTCGTATCAATTCGCCTCATGAGAATGGATTCGTGTTGTCTACTGGTATCCCCGAGAGACGACTAAACTCGAGCTTGTCCAGTCTCTGCAAAAAAGTAATAATTTCATCTAGCTTTGTCTTCTCTACTTATGATTTATCTTCTAGATGTGGGACGACAATTACATTCAATAAAATGTATTTACAATCTAGTACATAACAATATCGATTGTCCTGACCTCCTATTGCTCCTTCTTCTATTAGATTATGTTCCGTATATTCGATATATGTAGCTCTATAGAGCGATCAAAGCTTATCGGAAAAATTATTAACTGCGAAAGAATTAAAAAGAAAATTGGAACAGATTTCGTCCAGAATTAGAGGTTGAAGGGTGTCCTTTTCTGAATAGAATATTTCACTTTTACAGAATTAAAATCTTGTTAAAGGCGGTATAATTATTACCTTTTTTTGGCACTTTATTTCTTTTGATTTCAATTGTAATAGTGATTGCGAGCATCCAACTTATTTCATTTAAAATTTCAGTCTTTCATGAGAATATATCAAGAAACTTAGTACAGTATATGTATATGTACCATTTGGAACCGTGATGAATTTCAACTTGATTTAATAATTTTAAATCTAATAACTATAACCGAGACCGCTTGTTAATGCCACTACATAGGATACTTTCATATAATAGGAATCTTGTAATCACTGTAAAGACTTCCATGAATAAAAACACATCTTCGTTCTACGTCATCTTTGCATTCCCTTTCATTTTGCGACCATTGAAAATGCACCCATGCATTAAAACTAACACCATTAATCAAGCAAGTAGCCTTGCATATTAGAGCAATACATTTCAAAATCCTTGGTGTACTAAATACTAATTCATTTTTAATACACGTTTATTGAAATGGAACGTTAAAAAATCGAGACACGTGATACGTGCCTATGAATATATTTTTTTTCCTTTTTTAGAAATATTTGAATTTATCTAAGTGTAACATTTTACCATGTACATATATGCAGGCGTGTTATATTATCTTAAAGTATTCTAGATATTTGTTAGACAGGTGGGCGTTAAGTTGTGGTAAGAAAACAATGTATGTTGTAATAAAAGGTATGTACGGTTTTTATGTTGGTATCGATATTTAGTCGTTGGAAGGGGGAGACAAAACATAAACCAGCCACTGTACACTGTTAAACATACTTATCGTAATAATTTATATACATGAGCGAATTAATAATTTCACAAATATATCTGTCATGCCTCATAAAAATCTATTGACATTGGTTGCCCCATTGTGGACAAGGAAAGTTGCGCTTCATTCGTGTTTTGAAAAAAAAAAATCTAAGCGATGTTCACCTATCATTCAAGGTGGAGGTAACTATGGGCCAATAAGCAAACCATTCAATAATCCTAAAAATCAATGTTCTTGAATGAACACCGGTTCTTCCCACAACATACGGATTTTTTAATAGCCTACTTCTTGCGGGAACTTTTCACCTCGTTTCTTGCGAATGTCGCCGATATCCAAGAAATTTCAGAAAATTTTCATGGCAAAAACATATAAGCAATTCAATAATGATAGCAAGGACTGTGGCGTAGCATGATAAACGACAATTCGGTCACCGCTTGATGAGGAGGGCCATCGTGTCCTGGAAACGGCCATCCTGGACTACTTGTTATATTTCTACATAATAAATTAAACTTGTGTGGTGTAGAGGTTGCCGATATTTACATATGTGTTGTTTATTCTTTCATTTACCGGATGACTTTGCCTGTGCAACGTTGGCAACTTTGATAATGATACGGGTAAAATCCTTCTCGTCTTACAGGTCTTCCATACTTTACTATGAATCTCTCCAGGCTGAAATGCTATAGACCTTGCGCACGTTGTTTGATCGTTTTCGAGAATTCCTGTGCCTGCAATTTCGCGCGGAACTGGTTTTCTCAGAGTAACTCCTTTAATTACCTCTCCCTTTAAACTCTCTCATATCTGAATTAACAAACGGTGTACCTTAAAATTAAGTCCACAAGTTTATTGATTTAATGAAACGTAGTTCTACAATCAATTAGCATAATTTTCTTAACTTAGAGAGCGCTCTATATATCAAAACAATTTTACTTCTTTTAGTGTAATGCATATATCAACCTCTACTAAGCAAGTAACAGCATATTAGAGTAAATTTTCCCTTCTTTTATTCATTTTGTGGGCAAAATAACTAAACAGTCAACTGCAATCGTATTTCCAAGTTGTTATTGAGTTGTTTTTACTAAAAACACCTATTTAAGCGTGTTGCAGAGCTAAAGTCGGAATCCATGTGGTAGGTTTATTAAGACGTTAAGAAGAACGGTGTAATAGCTAAGCACTGGCATAACTAACACGTAATGCATACCGCGATTTTGCAACCTTGAAATGTATGCGGTTTGCGAAGGTATTCGCTGTTTTTAAAAAAATCCATATCCGTTGCAATCATTTAGATAACTAACGACCGCTGCATAAATCGTGTCGTACAAATAATAAGAATATGTGTCGGTATTATATTGTACGTTTTAACTTGTGTATGTAGCACATACATATCGTGATGTAACGGAATAAAGTCGCTTAAGAAGAAAAGTAGTTTAACTAATTTAAAACATAAAAAAAATTATATAAAAATTTATACACTTGCGAGCAAAAAATTGAGATGTCATTGAAATTGTGATGTACCTTTGTATTAATTTCTCTGTGTAAACCGTGAGGTTCATTTAACATATCATAATGCCTCAAAGTGGCGGAAGACTTATTGAAGAAACTACCCTGACAACCAGAAGATCGAAGTTTAATGGAAGAGGAGTCACTAATGAGTAGATTTTGACTGTTCACGAGTTTACAAAATAGCTCAGCTCTCCTGCGGCTTGGCTCCTAAATCAACCCATAAAAGGAGACTCGATGCTGCTGGATTGTTTTGGAGGATAACTAGAAACTTCCATTTGGCAGTGGATCGGTTATGACTAGAGATGACAAAAACAAGTGGAATTATTCCTTTTTATCGCAACGACTAGATACACTCGTGTCTTTTCGCCTCATGAGAATGGTGTCCCTGAGAGTCGACAAAACACGAGTCGGCCTAGCCTCTGAAAAACAAAAACAAAACAAAATTCATCCGCCTTTGTACTCTCTAGTTATGACGTAAGCAGAAATCTTTAACGTCGGCTCTTTTACAGCTCGTAAACACACTGCAGAGCATCTGGAAGATTACGTTAAGGAAAACGCAACCGGAGATATCAAAGAGTATCTTGATGACATGAGTCTCTGGGATGAGTCGGGAGTCGGGATGATGTATACGAGGGCACTAAGAACTGTCCAGGAGTTGCTATTGTATGATCCTTAACTCAATTGAAGGTACACTTCGTCGACGAAGTACAAGAGGATTGCTTTTCTTCACTTTTATATTGGTCCAAACAATAAAAAGTCGATCTTCGTTTAAAATGTAAATTCGGTGTGTTTTCTTCTGAAAAAGCACCGAATTTATTCTTAAATTATAAAAAACCAAAGGATGTACTTTCTTCGGTATCGAACATTAAATTTAGCCAACGAAAATACGAAAGGCTGATTTACAAGTTTCCAATATAAGTAACTTTTTAAGAAATTTCCACATACATCACAGTTTCACTGTGTTGCTCGTCAGTGTAGTTATTTAAAACGTGCTTCTTATACAATGAAGAGAACCCACGCCGCCAACCATGAAATTTCAGGGAAAAACGACATATAATTCGTACAAGACTCTCATTGATCAAGCACAAGTAATAATCATGTGAAAAGACAAAAATAATAGCATTCATTTCAAATTTAGCAACTGGAAGACAATTGGTTGCCGGGAATATTTGCTCCTGGTTCCATATAGACTTCATTTCGAAGAGCTGAAATGTTTGATTTATAATCTTCTCATTGTCTAAATGTATTTACAATAAATTAGAATGTATTCGGTCTTGATAAAAAAAAAAACAAATTAGCATTTTTGGCTTTCAAAAATTACTCGCATAGTTACATTAGTAGACCTAAGAGTACCAATTTATTTCCACATAACCAAAGTGAAAAGGCATGGACCGGTATATCTCTACATATGAATAGAAATAGATGTCAACACATACTAACTGTAATTAATTTGTCTGTAATGACGTACTTTTTCTGTCGGAGAAAAATAGTAAAATTGTGCAATTGCCTGAGCGCATGCGGTCACCGCAATAACTTTCGTATTTTACGGGACATTAAGTGACCGATCAACATACAAATTGCCAATTAAGCATTTTCTTTCTGTTCACGGAAATTGTATATTTTACGCGTAGATCTATAATTTATTGATACTGCTTGTGTTAGGGTTAACGAGATTATCGGTTTTTCGGTTATTGAAACAACCGCAAATTCTTGAATTAATAATGGCGTATTATCTAAAATTCCTACATAAAGATATGTACAGATACGTCCGTAAGAACTAACTCTTACGGTAGTAGCAAGGTAATTTCTTCTAACAATTCAGTTGAGTTTTATCGTTTTTAACTTCCACAAATAGTAGAAATTGATGCTCTTTTTCTACATTTACCTGTTTTTGCAGTAACCAAAAAAATCTATGGTTAAAGCGGTTGAGTAGCGTCACCAACGGTCGTGCTAAATTTTCGACAGTATTACAGTAATAAAAAAACTTTTGGATATTTAGAATAGTTTCTAAATATTCATTTTTGTTGTTATCTGTTACTGTACTTAAAGAGAAAAGCGTTTGAAAAATATTAACGACTTAGCTCCTCCATGTTTCCTAAATAGAAACATTTGAAAGCCTAACCCAATTCATCTCAGTAAATGAAAATATGCAAAAACTACTCCAAAAATACATGTAGAAAGATTTGAAATTATAGAATTCCTCTTGGATTAAATTTCAGTCAGTGGTAGGTGCTGTTAAAATAAAAATAAAATTATCATTTGTTTTGCATGTGTTGTTGTTTTTTTTTCTTTTTTTTTTTACCGAACTTATCATATTGGACTTACAATTTTGTGCATAAAAATCTTCCAAAATATAGGAAAATAACTCCAGAAAAGGTAAATGATTATCTTTAAACTGGAAAACAACTCATTTAGTAAACATTCTTTGCTCAGGCGTGATATTTAGCGTGCACCACTTTTCTCTTCTCTCTGCGTGTTGCTTTTTTTTTATCAAAATAAATATGGTTTATTAATCTCTATGTCTACTATATTTTGCCTCGACATAAATACACATGGTAACATTTATTTTCGCTGGACGTATATTCAACCTTACAACTTTAAGAATGATTGATGAAAGCTTGAGCTACGCTAAAAAAATTATATATTTCAAACGGTTCCATGATAAGATGCTGGCAAGATAAGATCTTGACAGCAAGGGATAGGTACCAAAACTCTCTTTTATGAACCGTGTAATTCGAATTAAATTCGTTACGTTCTCCAAAACATGGTTTTTGATGGGGTCAACAGCTTCCTGCGGCCCGCGCATTTTTTTGTTTAACATTCGGAAATATAGAAAGTAGTTAGGAAATAAGTCAGGTGAATATTGGCGATGAGACGTTAATTCGATGATTTTTGCTTCAAATAACCAATTGTTCGACGTGTAATTGTCATAGTGAAGGATGAAGGATTGTCCATTGTTTTTCTTGATTTCATCTATGACTTTTCACAAACAAATTGTTGTATGTTCTTCGATCTTCAAAAACATGTTGCAAACATGTCCAATACAACGAGAGAAACAAACAAGTCTTGGAATTCGCAAGTAACTGACAAAATTTGTATATGCAACAAAAGCTGTTTCCTTCGTGAGGGACAGCTTTTGTTGCATGTCCGAGTTTTGTCACCTGCTACAATATGTATGGATTTTAACTAATTAACAGGAGCTTCTTTTATGCTCGGTTAACATTCTGCGAGGCCAAGTCACATGCTGATCATCTTCAATCAAATTACGCATGGATGCGTCGACGTTATTTGGTACAACAACTGATTTTGGTCGACCATGAAATTCGTTACTTACAGAAGCACATGATACTTCATTACTAAAAATTAAGAGAAGTAATGTTGCAGTGTTAGGCCTTTGTTAAAATTATTAAAAATCATCCCGTTTTCACAAAATTGCTTTCTTTAAGCATTCATTGTAAACAAACTACTCGTCACTGATTCCACAATAACGCATTTAAAATTTTACCAAATTAGAGCAATTTTTCTTGTTAAAACACATCATTTTGCAATCAATCGGTAAGCGGTGAACAAAGGGTTTCGGAAAAAATACTAGCCTAAAGTACCCTAAAAGCTTCATCATAGATTAAATAATTTCAAATAGAAACAAATCATAATTTTTACATGATATTATCTTATCTTATTCTTTACCTTTAATTATAATAATTTGCATCAATTTCTAATACATTTCTCGTATCTTTCTTTGCAGTAAGAAGATGTTACTGCGAGGGCCATTGCCCCCTCGGCGAAACCAGTGGTACCTGCGAAGTCAGAGGCGGCGGACAATGCTTCACCGCGATGGAGTTGATATACGACAGAGAAACGGATACTTACGAACCGGATATCACATACGGTTGTCTTCCTGCCGACGAAAGAGGGTTTATGCAGGTAAATAACGCAACCATTGAACGATAATCATAACCATCCCGACACTTTACGCGTTGCTTAGTAGGTAGTATTGTAAGATAGTATAAGTGATACGAAGGACGCGCGCGTACATAAAAACAGGGGCCCAAGAGGAGAGGACGAAGGGCTTATCTCATTTCCCGTGATTACGCATTCCTCTTTGACTTTAAGCATCGAAGTTTATGGTTATTAATACGTCGTGATATGTTCTTGGAATGTTCTAAAGAAATAGATGTATAGGAAGTCTCGATGTGGAAATGGAAATAACATTGGTACTGATCCATAAATAAAAGGAGCTTTTAAAAATAGGACAGATTAATATTGTTGTTAAAAATCTTATTATACTAGTCAACGACTAGTCTTCAGTATTAAGCAAATGCAAATGGACAAAGATTTATTCAAACTGCAAAAATACGAAGACATAATTCTGTTTTTTATTCAAACTTGGTTATCTGCTTCTTGAAAAACTTACTAACGTGTCCAGTACCGCAGTTAAAACATATTTTTTCATGTACTGAATATTTCATCATTTTCGATGATCAGAAACGGAACAAAATTTGTAAGACATGATGAGTTGCATATGTAGCCCCAATATTCCAAAATGTTACTAGAGTATCTTAAAGACAATGTCCACATGGTTTGCTTTTATTTAGCAAGTTGTTGATACATAAAATTCGATATCCAAAATAACGTAGTCTATGTGTTAAGTACGAAGGCTGTGATATCTTGAAACAAATATACTTGAAGAATTTAAAAATAGATAATATTAAAGTAATTTTTTCCTCCAAGAAACCCTGAAATTAAATAAAGAGCGTTATCGAACTATTTTTTTTTTTGCAATTTTAGGCTTGTTTTAAATCGTGAAGTATGTACTGATAACAACTCGTGATACCTAGCCATCGAAGAACGGATGTACAATCAATTTCAGCGTGCTAGACCGTAAGTTTTGCTAAGCTAAGAAGGCCAATTATTGTTCGGAAATTGGTCTAACTATGCTTGAAGAAGACCGACATTACAGCTAGGAGTAATCAAGCAACTTTAAGACACCATTTTACATAAACATTTGATACCACGTAAGCTTCGTACCTGTTGCGTTCTCCATAATTTGAAACCGTGTGGCATGGTATAAATCCGCAATGGATCCTCTCATTTGACGGATAATATTATTAGATGAAACGCAAGCATACTGCTACGACCCCGAAAGAAAGCAGTACTTTGAGTCTTTGATAACCTTTGTTTCGCCGCATGTTTTGTTTAGAATTTTAGATTATGTTTCCAATATGTTGTTAATTATACACTATAGATTGTTTGCCTTAAGTTCTCTAAAACATGTCGAAAACGTCCAAGGGATAAGATCACCTTACACCAAGACGACGCTCAGGCGCTCACTTCTGGTGGAACGATTGAGTATTTGAATACTCAAAGCAGGTCATTCGCAATAGAGTCCAGACCTAGTAATCTAAATAATCTAAAATCTATTGGAAGATTGGAGGAAATGTTTTGAAGATTGGTTTTGCTAAATGCGAAAAGACCTCGCTTTTGAAGGGGGATATTTTCAAAAATTAAATTCCAAAAGTAAACATGCTTTGTCAGTAAATTATGTATTACTTTACTAGGCTCAGCGAAAAAGAACAGCCTTCGTATCTAACATTTAAATAAATGGCTACACTAAAAAAAGAAACTACTTAGAAGCTTTAACGACATCAACTTCTGCTATAGGTTGATTTCCAATAAATTAAATGTTGCCGGAACCAATACCCGAAGGATTTCAATTGTTATTACCCGAGCACAAAGCGAACTCATATAAATAAAATTGAATTATTTATTAATTGACAAAAATGGAAAATGCTTAGGAATATAGCTTCTAAGTATTGATGGAATGATTTACGATAACGGCAATGTAACGAAAAAGAAAAAAAAAACATTCTAGTCTACAAACATGTTTCATCATCAGCGTGTAGTATTTGTCCTCCCCTCACATTGCTTTTGCCATGATTGCGTTTATATCACGAGCAAGGATTATTTTTGAGTAATTGGTGACGGTTCAAAATTTGGACTTACTAAAGGTACTATATATTCATGCGAACATGCATCTAATTGTGTAAGTATTTGCTAAATTGGATTGATTTGGAACTAATTTATTTAGAAAATAAATAACTACAATTAATATTTAGGAAAAACATTAAATTTGGAGCAGATCTGGCACTATCGATAAGGCAGTTACTCAAAAGAATTTTTTTTATAATACACCTCGAGCATCTAAAAAAAAGATGTGAAACCTCAGCTCAATAAGTTGCAACTAAGCTATTTTGTGCTATGAAATATTTAATTTCACTTAATTTCCATTACAGAAGTTATTAAACTTAAAATACAAAGTTTCTTTAGAAAACGTACAACATTTAGAAATGATGAAGACCTATACATACTGAATTGTAGACAAAACAAAATGTTTTATAAAGGGTTTTCTGATTTGATGTTATTTTTGGTATATTATCTAAACGTTACATGTTTTTAATGCAAAAAAAATGCTAATTCCCATTTTTCTTTTCCAGTGCAAGGGTTACTTAGTGCCTCATCTACGCCTTAAATCGATAGAATGCTGCAACGACTCCGACCTCTGCAACAAAGAACTGAAACCTCGCGTCGAGGTACATACGACGACCTCGGCACCGATCCTACCCCAAAACAATACCTTACCTTACATACTCGTAACCCTAACGTCCTGCGCCGTCATATTCTTGCTAATAATCGCGCTGGTCTATGTTCGGTTGAAATGCAAGCGAAAAGACGCGCACAGGAAGAATCCTTACTACCCGAAGAAACTTCCCAATCAGTATTCAATCGACATGCACCTCAACGATACGTTAGCCAGCCTCATGGAGCAGTCTAGTGGTTCCGGTTCAGGACTTACCATGTTAGTACAAAGGACTATCTCGAAACAGATACAGATGGTCCATCTTGTGGGTAAAGGACGATATGGAGAAGTGTGGTTGGCGAAGTGGAGGGATCAAAAAGTGGCCGTGAAGATCTTCTTGACTACTGAAGAACATTCCTGGTTCCGTGAGACGGAAATCTACCAAACGGTGTTGATGCGACATGAGAATATCTTAGGATTTATCGCGGCCGATATCAAAGGTACCGGATCTTGGACGCAGATGTGGTTAATCACGGAATACCACGAGCATGGCGCTTTATACGATTATCTTCAAAATAACGTCTTGGATACAAATTCTTTACTGTTAAAAGCTTCGAGTATAGCGAGTGGGTTGTCACATCTGCATACGGAGATCTTTAGCACCCGCGGAAAGCCCGCCATTGCACACAGAGACATCAAAAGCAAGAACATCCTCGTCAAACGTAACGGTGAATGCGTTATAGCCGATTTTGGACTTGCTGTTAAGTACCTAAGCGATACCAACGAAATCGATATACCTCCCAAAAACGAAAGAAGTGGAACTAAGCGTTACATGGCACCGGAAATTCTCGACGGCAGCATAAACGTCCACAATTTCGACGCTCACAAGATGGCGGACATGTACTCCTTCGGTCTGGTTCTGTGGGAAATGTCAAGACGATGCGTTACAGGTGATAAAATAACCGTTGCGGACGATTACGCCTTGCCTTACTACGATAGTGTTCCCAGTGATCCCAGTTTCGAAGACATGATGAACGTTGTGTGCGTGAAAAAGATAAGACCCCAAATCTCGTCGCGGTGGGGCAATGACGATGTTCTAGTGACTATGTCCAAAGTGATGCAGGAATGCTGGCACGCGAATCCTGCTGTGAGACTGACTTCCCTGAGGGTGAAAAAGACCCTTTCGAAACTGGCGTCCGATTCGAACGTTAAGATTGTGTAGTAGAACGAGCGTGATTGAAGAAGGAGCGTGTTTTAAATGTTGTATATTTATCTGATTTTCATTGTAGGAAAGGTGGCGTTATGTTATTCGAAATATTTTTTATGATACTCCAAAAAGAGTTATAATTTCGCTATTTTTAGATTTTACTTCCTTTACGAAATTCTTTTGATTTCAAAGGAATATTTATTATTGCTTATTGTTGTGGTAGTACATGATTTAAAACGCTATGGAAGGTTACTGATAAAAAAAAGAATAATTACAAAACAAAAAAACTCGGGGATTATTTCAAATCGTTTGCTGGTACGATATTATTGGCTGCGTTCACATAAGTTAAAAAACTAGTAAATATATATTTAGGTGCTTATCATGAAGAAACTATAAAGCAACAATAGAATTTATTTATAGGAACTTTTAAAGGGACCCGGAAAATTCTATCAATATATTCAAATTTCGTTATATTCACGAATAAACTTAGAGTGCTTTGTATTCAGATATGATTTTTTGAAAATAAAAGGAATTAATTAATATAAATCGATTTTTTGGGGTTAATATTATAAAGATGAAAATATAGAAACATTTTCATCTTTATTTTCACCGCCGTTAAATTTGGTTTCCTTTATTTCTTTTTGAAAACTCATTCTTAAAAATAACAATCAAAGAATGTATACAACAACCGATATAAATATTGTAACGTATGGAAATGTTGGCACACGTCGCGTATGCCGTATGTACTATTTGAAAGATATTTGGAAAAATTGCTTAGATTCAGTATTAAAGCTATATGCGTGCATGCAAATTTTTATAAACATATTAAGAAAAATTGAAGTCACAATTGTTTTTTTAAATATTTTATAAAATAAATTACACGTTACTATTTTGTCTTTTTAGTAGCTCAACTGAAGCTTAAAATAAATATTTTTGTAAAATTTATTTATTTATGAGGATTCAATTCATTGCAGCAGTAATTGCTTAATTGAAAACCTGATATTTTTAAGTTTTAGCTTTGTTAGTTATGCAAAACTTGCATAATTAACGCACATTTTTTTTAATATTTCACGAAAATGTGCATGATCGTCAAAATTACATTCTAAACAATTTTTTTGGATATCATTTCATCTAGCCCCTCGTTTTTGTTGGTCCATAAAAAATTTTTAAAATTACCGTTGTATTGTTAATCACTTGATGTATGCCGAAATAAATTTAGGGTCTCATAGAAAGAAAGGAAAGAAAAAAGGTTCAAAGGAAACATAATAATAATAATGGAATATAATAAACAAAAAAAAATACTATAAAACCGAATTTGAGCTTGTACCTACCAAACACCTTTTTTTTATTTCATCCAGATATATAGTCAAGTACTTGATTCTGCAACAACCAAACATTTTTTTTTTATTTTTTAGCATTTTGGAAGGTGATAAATGGAAGAAATTTAATTGAACTACTTTTTTTTAATAATTTATTATTTTATTCACAAAATAATCCTACAATTAACTAAACCAAACACAAAATGATCATAATCTTTTTGTGCCGGATCTAGCTATATTCATTCCAAAGTAATATAACAATACCACGGTGAAAAATTCAATATATTACATTTAAATATAATAAAGACGGAAATCATCTATTTAATTTATTTATTTAGTAAAAAAAAAAAAAAGACGGTGTATACTTACAGCAATAAGTATTACATTAATTTCTCCAAACGCCATGCATCAAAATAATACTACCTCAAACAGTGTGTATTATTTTATTGAATCAATTACAAATTACTATTAATGAATAGATAATATTAAATTATTCCATCGTCTTCTCAATTGTGTGAACGCCAGCAGTCCACGAAAACATCTCTTTCTCAAAAGAAAGACCACGTTTTCATTAAATCACATTGACCCCCTATACATCATAAAATGTGCACTTACCTTAGCGCGTTATCCCTACCTCCATTGGCATATTTGCCAATTTTCTAAAGCCATGCATGCGAATATGATCTTTATCCTCAAAATCTACTAATTTAAATTGTGTGCGCGAAATTTTATGTGTGCTGTACAGTTAAGACTGATTTACGTTTTAAGAAGCTATTAAGTTGAAGTTACGATTTCAAAAAAATATTGTTTGGTTAATCAAATAATCTTGAATTTGTAATCTTTCATAGCGCTAACTAGATTTATTTTATACAAAGATTTGTATAAAAGGAATAACTTTCCATCGTTCGCTGTACTCCTCTATTTATAAAAAAAAGAAAAATAGAACATATAATGCAGCTTTTCTTTTACCTACACGCTAGGTCCTATTATTATTATTATTGGTATACTAAATGCCGGTGTTAGTAATGATATTTCTGTATTTATCCATCACTAACATCGAATAAAAGAATCCTATGTAATTAAGAATCTCATACTTTGGTACAAAAACTTCTTTTTAGTAAGATGGTACAAATTTTTTTAAACTAAAAAATAAAACTCCAAAACAAAAATGCCGAATCATATAACGCTACCTGAGAGAACAAAATGTATATAAAACAAATACAAAAACCTAGCCATAAGTCTTGTAAATATTATATATTAAAAAATAATATTGTATTTTAAATTTAGTTTCGAAACTAAAGAAACAAATATATACATATATATATATATATTAATTGAAAAAAAAATGATTAGCTTAAAACAAATATAAATCAATACCTCTACGAATTCTATTTAAACATAGTTTAATACGTACGACATCAAAGACAAGGAATTGAAACGCATCGACAATATAGTATTTTTTAACGATTGATCCTCTCCCCACATAAAATACAAAATGGAAGTCTTCAAAATGTTTAGGATGTTACGTTGTAATAAAGATTAGATGTAAAAAAAAAACTTCCAATTCCAATAAACTGTTAAAAATAAGACTAAAAGATTCTTCTTTAACTAGTTATTATAAATTCACTGAAGGGCAACGAACAATTCCAAAATTCTAATTTTTATTACATGCTAACCTTTCGGAACTTTAATTGTAGGCTAGTTTGCCATATACATATTTGTAAAACAAAAATTAATTATTCAATAGACCGTGTTGGGAAATATTAAACGAAATCAAATAATTTAAAATGGGATGACCTGTAAGTGCCATTAAAACTAAAATAATGTAATGATACTAACGTTACTCTAAAACTGATTCCCTCATTCATTATGACGAAAAAAATCTCTTCTTGGTGCTCATGCGACAATCTGCAAAGAGGAATTTCAATTCTACGGCTTCAAAACGGCAAATTTTTAATTGATTGACTGACAACCAGAACTAACACTTACCGTTTAAAATTAATAAAATACGAATTAAAAGAGAAATCAATCACAAAACCACCTGTTAATACAAGCACCATTATAAGATTAATTTTAATTATTTCTTATATTGTAATAGATAATAATTTATTTTTTCTTTCCTGTATAATTTCCGGTTTCATATAAGAATAA
This sequence comes from Oryctes rhinoceros, assembly GCA_020654165.1. Classification (NCBI taxonomy): domain Eukaryota; kingdom Metazoa; phylum Arthropoda; class Insecta; order Coleoptera; family Scarabaeidae; genus Oryctes; species Oryctes rhinoceros. The sequence continues at coordinate 9,812,716 of JAIOKQ010000230.1, read as the reverse complement.
ACATTGAGAGAAATAATTGTAAATAGATGCCCTGCATTGATGCACTTCATTTTTGAACGAAGGGGAGTATATTGATACAGCGTGTCCTTTCTTTGCATCTCTTCCCTCATAAAAAAAAAGAAACGTTCAACTTTATTAAGACTGCAAAATAGACAACTGCGAGATAGTTTTAAATAAGTTATAACAATTAGATTTATTTTTCTAGATATAATTGTAAACCACATCCCCCTGTACATATTCATAGATCACCCTTGTATTTTAAGATTTTTTTAATTTATTTATGTCTCATCCTGTAGAATTTATTCTTATATGAAACAATAAGTGCAATTGACTTTCTTTTTATTTTAAAAAGATATACGTTACGTTGTTGATACATACTTTAACTTGCTCAATTTTTGTTGTTTTATGTTAATTACACATATATCTGCTCTGAAAATATCGTTACGGTATTTACACTTTTTGCGAAAAAGGTCTTAAACCACTTGGGACTATTTACATTGATAATTCCAGTAATAAACTCCATAAATTTATATTTTGAATTCTCAAGTTGTAAGCGGTGTACATTATGCTGGGAAATTAGCACAACTGCCAACTTAAATCACACGCACAATTTAGATAGTACCAAGTGGTTAACATACCATCCACTAAATTAGAATTTATTGCGTTTAAGGAACGATTTTGTCATTACAGATTTGAAGACGTAAAAAGTGTAATACGTATCTATAAATTATTTCATTAAACTGAATTTAACAACAAATTTCTTTCTGTAAAACACCATTGTATTATAATAATGAAAAAAAAAAGAAAAATAGAAGGACCAATTTTAATAGGCTATTACAGACAACAAACATTGAAACCACTTTCAACTTTTACAAATTGGCCTCTTCTCTTTGACCACCCACCCTTTTACCTTTGCCCTTAGAACGTCTAAGAAAGCGCTGATAAAGAAATACAAGTTATCCTAACTTATTAAAAATCAATTAAAAAGCTTTAAAATCGCTATTTAACAATGTTTATAATTATTATTACCCTATTGTATTGATGAACGTATTTTGTTTTGTTACACCATTATTATTATTATTTTTGAATACAAATTCTATATTGAGAATATAGGCCGCGTGACTCAAAAAATGTGCATTTACAAGTGTAAATAGAGAATCCATAATCATGTAATTAATTAATCGATGTTCTTTGCTATTAATTAAATAATAATAATGATAAATATGAATTATTATGTCGTGTTGAGATATAGAAAGATGTGAATGAGCCCTCCCCGAAGCTAAAAAAAAAAACGATATGATCAAGGAAGACTGATATTTTGAATGTTGTATGTTTTTTTTTTCTCGTGTATAAAAACTGATGATGAACATAACATAACATGTAATAAATAAAATAGTTTATAGAAATACTACTACCGCGTTTTATTTACTGCAAAAAAGAATCTCTCCCCTGTTTTAATTTATGAAATAAGCTTACATTTGTTGTATACACATTAAAATATTAGGTAGGTATAAACCAAATAAATTTATTTTCATTTAATTATTGTCGCTTATGAAACAAATATGTTGTTCTTTTTTCGACACCATTAAGCACGTTAAGTGACGCCACTGAAGAAATATCAAGAAATTTTATACCAAGGTGGGTGAGGAGAGAAACGACCGTATCTATGTATTATATTGGCTTTATCTCGATCTATCGGGACAGGTCTGCTAGTTTTATTTCTTCAAGTTTTTTTTATGTAAACTAATATAAATAATACAAAATTACATGATGCATCACTGTTAATGTCTTATTTAGGACAAAAATCTTACATTAGTAGTTTTGAACACTAGGACATATGCAAAAGAGTTAATCGATTTGTCGGTAAAGTAGAAATTTAACTTTTGTATTAATCAAGAAGTATATATACATTTTATTTGGCGGCAAATCTGCGAAATCTTATTTATTTCGACAACAATTTTATATCTATTTAACGTTATTTATACTCTAGCAAGTAATCTATCAATTTACCATCTGAATTTAAATTAATACAGATTGTTATGATAGGTTACACCAACACTTCAATATGAGACAATTTCTACCGGAAATTGGAATTTCCAATATAGTTACATCTCAAAATCACGGCTTAGATCCCGTACAAGATTTGGAAGATCTGGACGACTTCTACGACGTTGACAACGAAGTTGACGTGGATACCGAACAATCAAATGAAACAGATGATGGTGATGACCAACCACCACCTGAGGAACATACCACAACAATTACCAGTCGACAGGCGGAACTCCATCAAAGGCAAGCTGAAGCAAGGCTGTTAATAGCGTCGATTCCTGAAGAGAATTTTACCTATGTAACAGAAGATACTGCATTCGTTACTAAGAATTACTTGGGAATTGATCCTGCTACTGGACTTATTGAGGTATTCGTACATTTAAACAAAAAAGAAATTTTTATATTGCAACGTACTGCTACAATTGAGAGCTTGAAACAAATGATTGCAGAACGTAAAGGTATACCTGTGGATATACAGAGATTAGTGTTTGCTGGGAAGGTCTTGCAAAATAATACAACTCTGCAGGAGAATAGGATCATGTGTGGTTCAAGCATTCATTTGTTTATACGCTTACGTGGTGGATGTAGAAACAATTGTAACTATGAAATTGTTGAAACTGACGCCACAAACAGAAAAGTTGAAAATTACATGTAATTCGTGATCTGTGTTGTAATACAAAAGCCAAAGTAGTTATGTGTTGTTTGTCAAAGTATGTTTGATTTTAAGACTGATTATTTTAGTTGTTTCGCTACTTTAAGCTTGTAATGCTGCTGCAAACTTGGAGTGGCGAATAATTTAGTGGTTTATTACGTTGCAAAATAGGATATGACAAAGTGGATAAATCAAAATATTTAAAAAAATATTTATTGTATTGAAATGCTTAAAACCGAATATTTAGATAACTATAGATGTAATAATCATTGTATTAATATTCTGCAGTAGTAAGTTAATCTAGAAGTTTGTTGTGGTTGTAATTCAATTTCAGAATAAATGTTGTTCATTCTGTGTTACTTGATATTTGTGTTTATAACAAGGTATTTTTTACAAATATATTGAACAGAACGTTGGTTCTGAATTCAGAGCGAGCACGGAACAAATTTGGGCTTATTTAATTAATTTAAACAAATTCTTTATAATAATCCCTCTGTCTTGGCTAAGTATTTCAAATAACAGATAGGGACGGATAGAATTTTGATTTTTTATTTTGGCCAAATTATATAGTCTTGTATGTCTTCGCTTTTTAATATCCTTTCACCTTGGTTCGGCTTTATCCTTCTCAATATTTTCTTAGTGTCCTCTTTTCCCCATAAATTTCTTCCAAGTGTTTTGTTGAAAACTTGTTCTTTTTAATGTTTATTTACATCAAAAGGAACAAATTTAACTTGCTCGTTTATTTAATAGAAATCGGCGAAAAGGCGATAATTAAAAAAAAATGTTATCCCAGACAAATGTCAGTCAGTCTTTCGTTTTTTTTTTTTTTTCAATTTAATCTTTACTTATTTTTAAATCCAAATCAACCCATAAATCCGTAAATAAGAAACCGTTTGCCGTATAAGCCATTACCACATAGAAAAAAGTTTGATATCACGTCTATGGGGGGTTAACATTAATTTTGTAACAAATTGTACTCACCACTTGATTTGGTTCTTACCGGCTTTGAGTAAGTTCTGAGATAGAAATCTGCGCGCACTAGTTTCATATCCCCAGAAAAGGCTACAATTATTTTTTACGTAGCATCATCAAACTCGTTGATCGACAAATATTTCTTTTATCGCAATCAAAAGAGCAAAGTCGCCGCTTTGGCGAAAAATTTCAACCCTGGCAACTGTGATCTAACAATTTAAGATTTTCTTTGTTCAACCTTTTCCTCGATGCGGGAGGTATAAGATTTATAATATCATTAAGTATCGATGATTATTATTAGAGAAGACAAAAGCGAGTGAAATCATACCTTTTTTGCAGCGACTAGACAAACTCGTGTTTTGTCGACTGTCGAGGAAACTAGTAGGCACCACGAACCCTTTCTTCCCCTTTCTTATGAGACGAATAGACACGAGTCTGTCTAGTTGCCGCAAAAAAGATATGATTTCACTCGCTTTCGTCCTCCGTAATTATTAGTAACGAACAATCTTCCACGTATCATGACGGAGATAATTATAAAAATTAAAATGCGCAAAATGTTCTTCCTCGCTTTCTCTACATAATATCTAGGCTGAGATGTGGTTTCTACATAAGAAAAACTACCCATTCAAGTATAAAATTTTATTCCCAGCACATTGTTTTAAAATCATTAAATCCTTACAAAATGAATATTGAAAACTGTATAAAACAACCATTTGGCACGATATTCTGGTCATATATAATTTAATGCAGAATAACTTAAAAAAAACTGTATACTTTACATTTTCAGTATCTGCATCGTGCTCCATTAAATTCCACTATTTTTATATCGTAACCAATATTTTTTGTGATTATAAGGTATTGATGCTACATTAAATTATTTCAATTTCTCTTAAGCTGTTAACTAGAAATTAATTTGTGCGACGTTAAGCAAAAAAAAGAGCACAATTCGGAAAATTTTTATATTACGTGCGTTTTAAAATTCAACGAACAAGTAGATTGTAACAATCGACACCACTGAAGCAAAAAGAGCAGTCGTTTCTCTGATTTATGTGATACGTACTTTTCGCAACATCTTTCCATCTAAAAACCACAGCTGTTTCCCGATGCTTTGATGGGAACATCGTTGAATTCAAAACGTATGTAATGTTTTTGTTTGACGGTGACATTAAGTAAAAATACGATATTTCAAAATCAAATCGTGCTAGAAATAGAAATTTGAATGTTCAAATTCGCTATTCCACTAATTGTATGTATGCAACCTATTTTTTTTTAAGCATCTCTTTTTACCTATGCAGATATGTTACTTTTACACGTTCTAAGTAAATTTAAGAGAGAAGTTCTTAGAGATTTCTTTTTAACTTAAATATTGTATACTTAGTTTATTGGTTGCAGTTAATTCTTTTTCTAAACATATAATGATTCTAGTTACTTCTTAGCTAAGTACATAATGTTTGATGCCCTTTCGTTGAGGGTTGATATGGGGTTTATAAATATTCTTGCACCCTTATTTATGTAACCTTATTAACATGTGTTGAGTTTTCAGTTACAAAGTTCAGGGAATCTAAATGCAAGACCTACACCAGGTATTATCAACGTATTGAAAACTAGTTTTAGCTTACGCTTTTAATGTCTTTCGAGCGTATTACTGATACTTTTGAACGAAATTAACACCTAAGTAAGTTTGTATAGTTAAAAGCAGAACATTAGCTACTCAAAATAGCATGTAAATTGACTAACTCGGGAGCGATGTTTCCAAATTTTAATATTTGTTACAGATATGGACGGTGCTTCAGTTTGCATGTTTAGACAATTTGTGTTAATTACTTTAAGCATCTAAACACCCGCTAATGGTGTTCAGTTTTCTTTATACTTTAGCTAACTAGCTAATTAAAAATAAATAATTGTTGCATTTTGCAGTAATAAATTCAGTTACTTTTTGTAAGTAGACCGCTGACGTAGATGACACGAAAAGAAAACGGGAACTTTTGAAATGCGCAACCATGTACAATTGGCAGTACTGTAGATACTAAGGAGAGGCGATACTTAGGCTACTCGCCAAAATTCAAAAGATTTTGTGCGCATGTCCAACGCTCGCCATCTGAAACTTTTGAAAGGATTGATAATACCGGGTGTTGCATCAATTTAACTCGGAGATAAGCCATCTTTAAGTAATTATTTGCCAATTTTCTACATCCTCTAGAAATTTGTAGGCGTATACCGGTAGACAACCAAATCTAATCTAATTAATAGCTTTGCATCTAATACAAAAATGAACTAATATTTCTACCGTAGCTAACACTTCATCAATTGCCGATAAATTCATTAAAGAGGCGTAAACAGCAGGTACAATGAATATAACAATAAATATGCTTATGAGCCGTCCATATGTGATACTTCCCATGCGAATGCGCAACAAATAATTTTAACATAATTCACTATATCTATTTCCGAATTTTAAAAATCCTCCTGAAATCCTGAAAAAGTTATTACATATTAAAACAATATGCAAAATTTTCACCCGTTTATAAAAACACGAATCCATCGTATGGTTTCCAAGGCTGTTTAATTTAAATGGCAATTTGAAAGCGGCGCACCGGAGACTAAGCCGTATTGGTAATCGTTTGGATTTCGAGAATACCATCTGGTAACAGTGTCAAGGAAGGAATTCTTGGTAGCGTATTTGCTGTACTACTAGTTGTTTAGTATTTCGTTGAACTTTATAAGAGGCGACGACAGAGGGGTAGTAGTAGGCGCAGAGACAGCAAGGTTTCGATCGACTCGTACGATCATACCGTAGACAGGATTGCGAACATGTTATCGCTTATCACATATGTAGGATATGTTAGTATGGAATATGCCATGAAAGCAGATCCGGTTGTCAACTGGTGTATGTAGAATTAACAGACTATAAAAGAAGTAAGTGTGAATTCATTCAAATCAATTTGCGATTTGAAAAGTTGTATTCTGAAGTGTCGTCCCATAAGTAGCAGTATATGTATATGGTTATCTATTCTAGAGCAGAACACATCACGAAGTTACGAACAATCGCTATGAACTTTTTGAAAAATTAATACATTTTATTCATAAGTATCTACATATCTTTTTGGCAATAAATTCATAAGATAACGCATGCCATTGAATAAATTGGGGGCATACATATATACTAATACATATTACGTTGACATACTGTATAAAAAAATTAAGTATTGTAACGCCTTAATTAAAATCAAAAGTTTAACATTTAAAAAATATCACATATTAGAATTATTTTATTTTAATTACATAGCATATACGCTTTGTATTATTTTATATAATTTTTAAGTGATAAAGTTTAGACATATTTTTTTAAGAAATAAATTAACATAAGCTTTTCTTTAATCTTTCGCTTAGAAAACTTATATCACACATATTTTCTTTTTGATTACACTATAACGGTTTCTTTGTTTTAAATCCTCTTAAGATTATTAAAAATATATATTTATCTATATCTGTCTAGGCTAATAGAGTTTGAAGATGGTACTGCCATCTAGAATTGGTGTTTGGGTTATTTTTTGAATTTATGTATACCATGTATAGAAGCGAGTCATTACAGTACAATTGATAATATATAGAGTGAGTGTAAAGTACTGTACTGAGTGAGAATAACGTTTGAACGGTTACATATTTGATATTTGACAGCGTTAGACCGTTTATTACAACCCATTTTTTGACGTAAGTTTCATTTGTATGTGTTGTTATTTAATGTAACAGAGTAACTATCACAGAACCAGTTCATGGTGTAGTTGTGTAGTCTTTCACAACTAGCACTGATTCCTGTGACGATAGCGAAGAATTTTCTAATTTTCCTATTATCTGCACTATTTCGGAGTAAGTGTGAACAGTTTGGTAATCACGTTTAGCCTGACTATCTTTAATTTTTTTCCGACTTTCTTCGATAGCGGCACATTCTTTCGGATGTAATAATAAAACCACCATTTCCACATTCTCAAAATATTCATGATAGTAAAATGCCGCTTTTAGCCATCTTCCCCATCGTATCAGAATCAGTTGTGATGGTAGGGAGATATTAGGGCACAATTGCTGAAATACGAATGCGAATACGTTTTGGGGATTTCAGGAATACTGCTTTTGTATTCGATATTAATACATCTACCTGTGGGTAACATTTACGGATCTGACATGTAGGGCATGGTTTTTATATGTAGTATGTAAAAAGTTGCGACACAGCGTTGCTCAAGAGGCCCAACCTACAGAGAGCATGCTTGCGGCACCATCTGTCACAAACATTAAGATTTGATCTCTCCAAATTTCAAATTTTTGCAACGTACTTTTGAAATTACCTGCGAGGTACTTTCTTCTATTTGCTTGGTAGCTAATAAAATTGAGGATGGCAATTGATTTGGTTCCATCTTACGCGCCATAACATTAAGTATAGATCTTTTTTTTTGCTATCAATTGTTTCATCCACACACAAGCACACTTTTTTATTTTTCAGTTCAGCCTTAATTTTATTTTCTAAATGTAGACGAACAGTTTTTAAAAAATTTCGTAAGTTTTGCAGCTCGATAATTTGACATCGACGTATTTAAAAAAAATTAAACAAACGAATCGTTGCGTAACTAAGTAAACTGCAAATTACACACAACCATCATCGCAAATGAAATAAGAAATCTTCATATTTTCTATCGACACCAGTTTCTCTATCTTTATGTCTTGTGCTATGCACGTGATGTCGCAATTTTGATTGTGTCGAACGGTTTATAAATATATTGCACACTAAACATTTTACATTTACCCCGATGTAAGATAAACCGGGATAATTCTCAATAAACCTATTCATTAATTTTGATGATAGCGGTTTTTTTATTATACGCCCCTTCAACATTATTAAATACACAGAATACACTTTCCTGTTGCTATTATTCGTGCACACACGCTGGCGTGAACAGCACACTGCAACCTTTCATATGTGGGAGACGCCTGTGGTTTCATGCCGAGATTGTCCTCTTTAATTGTAAAAAACTGTTTAACGCTATCAAACATCAAACCTAAATATTTTACCGTTTGAACATAACTTCACTTGATACAATACTTAGTACAATACACAGCCTGTATATAGACACACATTTATTGCACCATCCATTAAAATTAATTTAGTTTCATTAGATTTTCAATAAGGCAAATGTAATTTAATGTACTGGTTTATCCTATAAATAATGCGACTTTTTGCTATTGCATGAACTAAACGTTGTAGATGAAAAGAGATAAACTACTTGCATCAACTTGCTTTAAAAGCAGGTAATAAATTCAGCTTATTTTTAGTACAAGTTTTAGTTAAATCAACAGTTATTTGTTTAAAGTTATAATAATAATAACAGTGTGCTTTATCAGCGCAAAGTGCGAGGCATTATCAATATATATTATTGTGTCGAATAGTAAGTCTGTAAGAGTGAACCTCGTTCTGGAAAATTTATAGGACAAAATTCAATCATAGCTTTTGAGTCAACTTCCTGACTACAAGCATGCCCTCTTCTCTGCTGTTACGTCTCAGGAATGAACCTCTCTTGGAGTACGAGAAACGACTTCGATGAAAAAACGTTAAGCGCCGAAGAGGGTGAGTAGGAAAGAGAAACGCTGGTACATCAAGCTGTAGGTTTTCGGCCACGTAAAATCTATTCGATAAGATAGGGAAAAGGTCAAAAAGAACTTTTAAATAGAAATTAAACGCGGCTTACATCAGCGCTAGAAGAAAAGCAACCATCTTTGTGGAAGTGCTTAGCCACATACATCGAGAATGATATTACAAAGGTTTATCCATTCATCCAGTCATTCCTAGTTTATATTGTATATGTTGTTAGTCTAGCAGAAAGCGTTGGGATGGAGGGCGGTCCCTTTTTTGAAGAATCTATAATTTATGTAAATTACTCGCCTTCGTGATTAACACTTCCACACTGTTCAAAACCATTTGGAATTCTAAGACAAAACGGTACTGGAGAAGCATTTTTATCACGGAAAAGTGAATTTTGGAGCAGGAACCTTAAAAGCCTATCAGAAATATTTCAGGAAACATTGTGTATATCTTAATTTTTAAAAATAAAATACTGCATTACTTATTAGATAACTCGATGCAAACATTAAGGATAGTGTTTAAGCAAAGGCAAATTTTTCATTGTTTTTTTTTTAAGTATCTCGACAGCATATCTTAAATCAAGCTAGAAATTCAGATTATTGCGGCAGTTACATTTACAAATATCTAGGATAATACGGATAATACAATTAATATTTAAGGATGGTGAATAAATATTGTGACACCTCGTAATTTCTAACTTTCAACCATGGTATACCTTCGATTTTATGGAATACTAGCTTCTTACTTAAGTTGTATGGAATAAACATAATAGTCGAAATCGAACTAGTAAGAAAAATAGTGTTTTGTCTAATAAAAAAGAAATTTTTATTAGAAAAATAAGTAGTTTGTCTATATTAGAAAGCGTTATAGGAGTCAAGTTAGATTAAATGTAACATACTGCAGGCTTTCGCAAGCTCTGCCAAAAGAAATAATTCCTTTGTTAAATTAAACTTGTGTTGAGGATGTCTTGTTTAAGTAGATTATCTTAATCCTGAAGAATTTCTAGATTGTAGAGGTAGTCGAATATGATTGTTTTTATACAGAGAAATACCAAAACGTTGAAATAAATATATTAGTATGTTACATTTAACCCGACCAACCGTTTAAGATTTACGAAAAAGACAATAATAAAACGTTCTCCACAAATCACCACATTAAAAAGTACAAATTGAACGATAAAACAAATTCTCCTCTATTATTAATTACAACTACTATTATAAAAAGTCATATTTACAAATAATACTAGGAATAGTGATAGTAACAAACAGTGACCCGCTACCGCAATAGAAGAGCTCACTTAATTCGCTTCTTGATTATCACTGTTGAGCTAACCTTCTTTTTCAGAATCTAAGGTTAAGTGTTCTACTTCTAGCGAATCTAGGGTATCGTCCGAACTGGAGTGGGTGAGATCCGTTAGCTCATCGAGGTGTTTCTGACGTTTTCTCACGTTCCAATGCAGACATTCGGCCAGCGAATCGAACCAGTCGGAAATTTGATCTTGGGCACATATACTGGGCACTGGATAAATGGATGTTGTCACACGTAAACTACAAAAACAACAGAAGATAATTTATCTGATACATTGGAATATTCATTGTGATATAAAGGTATACCGGATAACATTGAAAAAAAAATGTTTACACACTGTCTGTCATGTAAACTTTTTGTTTTTAAGATAAAGGATCTTAAAAGATCTTTTTAAGGATTTTATCTTTTTTTTTTAATTTCATTCGATTGTAAAGATATAATTAAACCAAAATTAGTCTACTTTAGTTTCAAATTCTTGGTAATAGTTGCTTCCTCTCTAGAAATCAAGTTCTCGGCCACTAAAGGGAGCTCTAGTTTCAATAGGTGAACAAACTGAAGTCACTAAATAATAACTGTGAGTGGCGTTGATGATAGTTAACCTGTAGGTCGTTAGTTGTAATATACGATATATAAATTAGACTATCAGCGATAACGTAAGCCCCATAAGAGCGTCGATACGTGACAATGCTGTTGATATTTTACCTATACTTAGCTCATTCCATTTTGACACGAGTAAAGAATCCAAATAATTTAACTTCCTCAAAGGAACCTAATATGAATTATTTTAATAAAATAAATTGTTCTTAACTTGCATATTTTAATATGCTACACTACATGGAAGTTACAAGCACAAGAAAGGGTACGAATTTTTTTACCAAACTTAGCAGAAAGGGTATCTCTAACATTTCATGCAGTCCTTTCTGACATTAATGGCGGACGTTTTCTTACCAGTTTTGATTCAAATTTCACAATTTTCTCATATCATACTCTCGTTCAACGAGTTTTGAGGATCTGATACACCTAGAATGCGACAACATAGAAATTACTGCCATTTAAACAAATTAATCGGAATGAACCATAATGCACTGCTAACAGTCACGGATTAGCGAGGGCCAGAAAACTAGTCGAAGAAGAAGGTATGGCAATGCCACCTCCGCCTAATGGTACCAAACCACCGATTCTGTATCAAGTTAATTGCTGATCTACTATTAGGTAATGACGACCATTCGAACCATTTATCGCCGAATTAGGGCTTTCCCCGTGCAATTCTATCGACCACGTCTTTTGATACCACTTACAGCTCAACACTAACAGCAACAGTTGGGTGGTGTCTAGTGATCTTATACAGGATTATACGATAGCCACATGACAGTCAGATGAAAACGCAGGGAATGTAGCTATTTAGAAAGTGCCGAGGGGATTAAGATGTTCAATTCAAAAAAAGAGAGACCTGAATTGTGTCCTGAAAAATGGAGGCTTTCTGGCCAAAAAGGCAATTACTTAATTAGATCATTTCACTTATTCAGCCAGATTGATTCCTTGTGATTTTTGGCTTTTTCCAACATAAAAAAGTGAAAAACGAAGATTTTCTGATATAAATGGATGCAACGGACGATGAAGGGCTATTAAACAACATATCAAAAAATTAATTTTAGACCTACTTCTACAAATGGAAACACCGTTTAAGTCAGTATACAAATACTTTGAAAGTTGAAGCAGCTATGAAGGCACAATTCCAAACATATATCTTTTAAAAGGTCAATAAATTGTCACACTTCGTACATACGTACGTTCGGAAAGGCGCGGACTGCTGGTAGTGGGGATTGTTGACTAGACTTTATTTTGTGCTAGATGCAACGTGTTAAAAGTGGTAATTCTTAGGTAAGTATTTTATATATATAAAGGCGCCAATAATATTTAACTAACATTTGGAGAAATATTTATTTGATAGTTCAATTGAAGCACCGATTTAATTTGTATGCATGAAAATTGGTCACATGGTTACCACCGAAATTAATGCTAATAGAATGTTAGACATAGCTTACCTATCGCCATGCAGCAACTCTTGTCTATTTCTTCCATCAAACGACACCCAGGATGTGTTTCTGCTGTCTGGTGAAACTGAAATCTAAAAAATTAAACGGAATTAAAAGACATTTCAGAATTTAAGCCAACGTCGGTCATTCAAAATTTTGTAATATAATTTCTTTAAATGTGTTTTCTAGTTCTGAAAATGTGCTTTAAGGGTCATTGTGCATCATTCTTGTACATTTGATACCGACACCATCCAATAAGTCCTAACTTAGAAACATTTATACGTCTTTTGACAGTATTATCGCGATTTCCAAATTGCTAACTAATGTTGTGATAGTTATCTCCGAGCAAGAAAGATTAATTCCAAAAAAGCGCATAATTTTTAATGTATCTTTTAACCACAATCAAAAATTTTCAGTCAATTTCGAAAATTTTCCTTCCCGACAAACTCGTTCATGCTTACCTTCAATTCCACACCAGCGGGAACAACAATAGGCCTAAAACTAAGCGAATGTGGACAAATCGGCGTGACCATAATAGCCGGAACACTTGGATGGATCATAGAAGCACCGGCTGCGACCGCATAGGCCGTACTTCCGGTAGGAGTACTGACGATGAGTCCGTCGCCTTGTACGGAAGTTATGTGCTTACCGTCCAAGAAGAGATCTATATTAGAAAGGAATGGTGAGGGCCCCCTATCGACTACAACTTCGTTTAACACCAATAGATTCGTAGGAGGTTTCCTTGGCTTATCCTCCTTACTCCCCGATTTCTGAAAGCAGATAAAGAAAACTTCGAGCCAATTCATAATTCTTACATACATTTAAGTCGCCCTTCTTTATGACGATGCACCGCAAGCGACTCCTCAAAGTTAACGCGGCATTGCCTTCTAGCACGTTGGTGACTTGCTCTTGGAAATTATCAAACTGGAAGGGCGTTAAGAAGCCTAGCGAACCCAAATGGAAGGCCATTACCGGAGGTACTGACTGTTGGAAGAGATGACTGGCGTAGAGAAGAGTACCGTCACCTCCGAGGCATATGATAAAGTCTATTTTATCGGTGAGATCATCTTTTCCTTCTTTGAAAGTCATCAATTTGTCTTTGATACCGAGAAACGGTGAAGATTGGTCCAAGTTGTGGTCTTCCATCACAGCCGATTCTACAAATACCACCATTCTTTTCTCCTACGAAGAAAATACGTGCATATTATAATTTCAAAAAAACGAAAATTCTTACCTCGATGAGCCATTGTACGAGTTGTACGAATGGATTCAGAACGGAGGCATCTCGAACTTTTTTTATAACTAATACGGTCAATGGGGGTTTGTACCATGTAAGTCTTTGACTTGCCGGGTCTTGTATGGTCCTGCAGAAAGAAATCGACAAAGAGAATTAGAGCAGAACATTGGGAATCTTCGTGAAAACATTAATTAATATTTGCTATAGTCATTTGCTATGTTTTATTCCGCTTAAATTTTATAGACTACTGTACCTCTATTATCCACATTGTCCCGGTATATTTCAAAAAATAAAATACATTAGATGAAAATATTAGATACTAGATTAAATTAAACGTTTCTGGTGATATTGGTGCCTACGTTCTAACATTTATAAACATTACATTTGAAATCATTTACATTTTAACATTTCCGACATCGGGAATGCCTTCTATTGCATGTATTCCATGCCGCTGATATTTTACATGGATGTAATCAAACAAACACACAGAAGTAATATCGCCCGACTGTGATACCGCTTTCCGTAACGCAGATAGATGTGGTTGACCGAATGTATTGTGGCCCGCTCTGTCCTAAGCATCGGTGATAGAGATAGTCGTCGATCCGCGGATACATTCTAAACCACTACCGTTTTATGTTACTATGTTAAAAAATGGTTTAAAAACATTAATAACCGGGTTTTAAACCAATGTATCGTCAGTAAACGTCTTTAAAAGAATACCTGAACTTCTCAAATTTTTCAATGTTCGTTTTCTTACAAAAAGCTTAACTTATTAATTTATTTACTCAAATTAGTTTCTATAAAATTAAAAATTAGGTTCTTATCAATTATACATCAAATAAATGAAAATAACTATAAAATAACACTAATTCATCTGCCACTAATTATAGATTTTCATTATAAGTTACGTAACCTTTGCCAATTATAGAAATTATTATGTATTCCAAAGCTAAATTATCAATAAACACAGACAAGAACAAAAAAAAAAAAAACAGAAGAACTGAAGTCTATTTTTAAACAAATTTATTGAAATAAAAATGCAGTCGAGGTTAGCTTTGCCACGAATTTTTTTTTTTTTGCTCATATTGAATCGTGCTGTGACCTCTTGTGAAACAGAAACAAAAACGAATAGAGCACGAAATTATTTAAAAAATTCTGCGTCCTACTTCGTCATACGTTCTATGTGTGCCAAACATCGCATTCCGGTAATAGTCAAATATTTGACATTGTTCGAATACATAAAAATTAATTGGCGACTAAGAAAAAAATTAACAGAAATTTCCTGAAGTATTTTATAAACAAATATCAATTAAAGCTTACCTCCTTTTTAACGTTATAGAATACTTTGCGGCGCTAACAAAATTATCACAGTTCAACCGCATATTTAAAAAAAAAGAACACCAACCAGAATTTATGTACTTAGATGTCTGTAAACACACACACTCAATAGAGAAGCATACTCTTAAATGAACGCACAAAATTTCGGCAGACCTTCTGATACATCAGACAAAATTAAATGGATATTATGTTAATGTTGAAGTGTCCGATTTTAGAGGTCACCTTTTTTTCCTACAAATCACCAGTTCAAACGCTAGAAGACTGTATATCAACACACATTACATTAATCTAAGACGTTCTACATACATAACAAAATATAGAGAGTATGCTAGAGTAATAAGTTGGTATGAAATTTATATTAAAGTAGGTGATATCTCGCACGAGCGGTGCAAGAAAACCTGTACAGGCATTTATTTTATTTTGTTACAGGTGGAACGCTACCAAATTTAGGTTTAACCAGTTTGCTGGTTTTCGAAAATTTGATAACACCATACTGTGAGAATAAATCATTGCGTTCAGAAGAGATTGGAAGGAATTTGTAAGGAAATATTGAGGGAAATACAAAACAGTGCATTAAAAAATTAAAAACTATTGGGATAATTAAAAAAAATAATACAAAAGCCATTATCTCATGTTCAGATTTTCCGCTAAAATCTGCAGACCCGCCAAAGGAAAATCCTACAATATTACTAATGGCATTGATGGTGTGTTCACGATCATGCGCAACTGCATTCCAAACAATAACATATTTTTGTATAATACTAGTTAGTGATTGTTTAGAATGTTCAGTGTTCGGCTATTTTTGGGACGTCTATCGCAGCCATAGGCCTGTGTTTGGCCGAAAGATTTAGATTTAGAATGCAACAAAATACTTTACCTGCAATCACTTAAATCTTCCCAAAGCAATATTTAAAAGCAAATATTACCTATAACGGTATCCTCCAGGTGTTCTGATGACACTAACAGATTTTTCCTTGTAACCAGTGATTTCCTTGTAACGTGTGCTGCTATTGGATCCCTCATGATGGATGAAGTCATTTTCAGAATTAACAACCATAATATCCGAACTCAGATTACTGTCATTATTATTATAGTTATTGTTGGTATTGTTATTATTGTTAAGGTCATCAGTACTATTTATCACGTGGTTATGACCGTTATGATGGCTTATTTTCGGCGTACTATCTGCTAATGTGCAGAACCATCGAGGCACTATAATAGAGATACTGGCTACAGCGCCAAAGATGTTTGCAGTAATAACTACAGTGAGTGATGAGAAAATAACAGACGTGGTTTGTCTAGTTTATTTAAAACACGTTTGATAGGAACGACCAATCTCATTTTTAAATTTATTTTAACCAATGAATTTTCACCTTGTTCGAAAATCTATCTTTCTTTGCTTCCTTTACTTCGAAATGTTGCAATTACACAGCGTGAAATAAATTCATTATTTTTCATTATTTATGGGCAAATGAAATGAAATATCATAATTTCTACGACCCGCACTACGGTCTCAAAGAAAAAAAAAGTAATTCGTATTTGACGCATGCATTTGGTTTGAAAAATAAATAAATTTAATTCTTTCAAATGGTCTTCTATTAGATCTTTTAAATATACATGATACAGGTCAAAATCCAAAGTAAGGTATATCACTCAATAACAAATACAATCGTCTCTATTTACTTTCACTCACCGTACCTATTGCCAACAAAATAAAATAAAAAGCATGCCCTTAAAAACTTCGCTGATAACGATACGTACTTGAATTCACAAGACATGTGGACATCTTTGCCTCTGCCAGATACAGCCCGGCTGCTAAGCTTGTTGTGGACGGTATTTGTTGACTAATTGTCAGCTTTTACGTCGGCACGAGGCGCAACAAACACTATAGCTACATACAATTGCAGTTTAGTAAAAAGTATGCCAAAAATCTAGAACGAATTACATTGCTATGATATTTATTACGAGCGAGGCGCAGTTGCTTACTAATATACATTTACTTATTATTATCACAGTTAAATGGTGAGTTGGTACGTATACGGTATACATACTATCATTTACTTTTAATTGGCTTAATTTAAGAAAGATGTAAATTACATTACATCCGCATATAGTGTTTAAATAATTAAATTTATTTTTTTTTGTAAAAAAAAGTAATTACGGATAATGTAAATAGATCTCTAAAATAGTGGAAATATATGCTTAACTTGGAACTTTCATTTTATTGCTCCCGAAAGAAAAATATTGAACAGTGAAAAGACAAAAATATGTATGCATTACAAAAAAATTTTAGGGAAACAAAGGAAAATTATTTTTTTAAAGAAAGCAACATTTTTTTTAATACAGAAATGTCGATTTAATCATAAAGAAGACGTGTGGAAATTATGTATTGGTGTAACAGTGGTTAGTAACTTCGCTGACACGTTTGTTTTCTTCTGATGACATTTTTCAATCACAATTCGACATAACTTTAGTGATACAAGACTTGCGTGATCGTGGGCTTGTTAACATAAACGCACGATCTGGACGATCCGATCTCTAGCAACGAATTTTTCGTGGAGTAATGCCATATTTTGCGAGATGTACGGATGCCCCATACCTTCTATTTGAGAAAACAACAACTAGGTTATATATACCCTAATATTGTCCGTCATTGAAGGTTTGTGCATTCCTAGACATTTTCGAAGAGAAATAGTCGAATGATGGTTCCAACCAAAATCCACATCAAACAGTGACACGTTTGGAAAACATGTCCTTGTTTACGTAGCCCTCAATCAACATCAAAAGTGCTTCATCACTGAAGATGACTTAATCGAAAAACTCCTCGGTCACACAAATCAGTTGAATTTTATGAGCAGGATTACACAAATTCTTTGTGAGAATATTTTGCGTAGTGCTTGTTGAAATGCGCAATTCTTGAATAGGATGCCGAACGGGTGTTCCGGTAGTGTCGGCCGTGAATGAACACGTGTCGATGGTTTAACATCAGTAATCGACTATATCCTTCTCTTCGATTATTAAAACACTTTTTTGAAAATTTTTACATAATTTGAGCATCGAGGCAGTCAAACTTTCACCATTTTTAAAATATCCTGAAGGATAAAATTTATAATTGGAAATGTGATAAAATAGCTCCTTTCTCACTAATTATCTTCCCAATCACACAGAGCTACCATCGATTATTTGATACAATTTATATTAATCGATATAACTTACATCGAAAAATGCCTTTTATTCCATTTCCTTTTACTGTTTTTCTTGATATATACATATACACAAGTACATGCTGATTCAACGTTAGACCACCACATTTAAAAGTAAGTCATAGCAACATGTCGTCGACAAGTTAAATCCCTATAGCAACAATGTGCTCGATTGCAAAACAAAACCCATATGATCAGTGTTATTCTAAGGATGACATTGAATTATAATAGCTCCATAATTCTCATGGATATCGGACACGAATAATCAATAAATTGTATAAATTATTTAGAAATGTCTTTCTACGACAGAAGCGACATTGCTATGCATTATTGAGAATTAAAGGAACTTCATGTAACCTCCACAACAGTAAGGTAATATGTATTATCATTTCGTAATCGAACCGCGAGAAATACTTAATTTACTCCGTTTTCGTTCATATTAGACCGGCTGGTGTACATTGCTACAAACCACAAGTTCCTTATTCATGTAGTTAAGTAATTGTTGCGTGATTATCTCTAAATTAACTTGTCGCTATACTACAATATACGGAATGATGCAGTTAGTTTCCTTGATGTAATAATAAAACTAAATGTAAATGCATGACGATTGTTCAAGAGAAGAACGTTTAGATTGCGCGAGTATTGGTTCACCACAATGACAATAGATGTTTAAATTCTGTATTAAATCGAGACTAAAAGCAAATACGGAAACAAATTTCCCAACAATAGTGGAATTGTTTGGAGAAGAATCCAGCAGTATTTGTGCCCCAATTCGTTGCTATTGATGAATCATGGGCTCACCAGCACACGTTAAAAACGAAACAACAATCAAACCAATGGATGAAAGCGAAATCAATTGCATCTCTTAAAAATTGTGCCAATGTTTTCTGCGATATAAAGCAAGATATTCCTCAAGTATTTCTGGACCAACTAAATGAAAAGGTTCGCGAAAAGCAGCCTTGATTGCAAGAGGAAGAGATCCTCTTTCATCAGAACAATACGTCAGTCACCGAATATACTTCCGCAAAAGGGGAACCTGAGATGAATCGTTATTATTCTCCCTATTTACCAGACTTGGTTCCCTTTGATTTCTGCCGTTTCCCTAACACAAAGGACTTTTTGGTTGGAAAATGTTTTGAGACAAGTGAAGCTGCAGTGGATCGATGTCTAGTAGACCTCAAAGCTTCGTATCTTCGAAATAGAATCTATTCATTGGAGAAACTAAATCGGGAGGAGGTCTACTTTACTGTTAGATCTAGAACTTTTCACTTTCCTCCCGCATAAGCCAGCCGGACTTTATACTTTTCATAGCCTCTAGAATTGTTTATAATAAGCGATCCTCGTATGTCGATATATAATTCTTTGGAAAAAAAAAAAAAAACTATGAAATCGTTATTGCAATACCAGGTGTATGCTAGAGATTGTAATGAGTTTATTTTAATAATATCTCAATAAGCATATGTCATGTTTGCGATAGTATAAAGTCCTCAACCTGAAATTCAACATTCGTAATCCTATAAACGAGATGACCTAATGTTCTTTAATGCCCTAGTTTAATCGATGTCTGGGTTTCCAATATACGTTCCTATTTTCGTAAATCCTATGTTGATTAGAACTCTAATATTGTACCGGAGGAATTAAGATAATGAAAACTGGATTCTGGGTAGATATACGTAAATATATGCGTGTAATATAATGGAATGACAAGACAGGAAAATTTATAAATGAACTAATAGCGGGTCAGATACAATGGATTTTTTTGAATTACGATTTAAGCTATGGTGCTAACTATCGAAAGCTTAAAGTACAAGGCTATCTTAAGCCAAGATAATGAAAATATTGGAAATAGAAACAATTTATTTATAGGCAAAATCTGAGGAATGGGAAGTATTTTGTAGGTAGATGCAGAGGATCAAAATAAGAAAAATTAATTCGTAGGTTGTAGCAAAAAGAAAACAAGCCCAATTGGAGTAACATGAACTCGCTTGACTAAAATTCCGCATTCTTAAGTATTTCGTTACTGAAATGGCTCGAATATTCACTCATCGGGAATACAGGAAATATGATTTTTGTTTATGATTCATGCGATCGAAGGAAGTGCAGTTCAAGCATCCAAATCGAAGAGAATCCCAACAAAAAATATTTATTAATATTATTAAATAAGATTTTTTGCTAGTGTTCACGGGACTGGTGCAAGTATGCAGACTTTTTGAAAGAGAAGGACTTGACTTACGAAATGAAGAGAATATTCCCAACATTGCTGAAGGATTGGAAATAAATTACAGAATGTCGATTGTAGACGTTTAAGAAAAGTGGTTTAAAGTCTTTTCATGTTCAACTAGTTGAACTAACTAAGATTGAGTGAGTTACTAAGATCTAAGGAGGTTTTTGAAGAAAGCAAAGTTTAGAACATGAATAGGCAAAAATACTGAAGAAAGTTGAAGGCGTGGCAGAGAGGAAAATATTGAGAATTATGAAAGCAGAAGATAGCTGGGTCAGAAGGACTCGTTAGTAGAGATAACAAAGGCAGGTGGAATTATTTCTTTTTTGCAACGACTAGATAGACTCGTATCTATTGGCCTCGTGAGAATAGATTCGTGTTGCCTACTGTTGTCCCCGAAAGTTGACAAAACACTGAGAGTATAATAATTTCATCCACCTTTGTCCTCTCTATCCGTTGGTATACGAGCTATACAATGAAGAAGTGATAACTAAGTTTATAAATAACGGCTTCCGTACTTAGAGCGCTTCAAGGAGAATGTTAAAAAAAACAATGGTAGAAAAAAGGAGAGAGCGGATCAAAAAAAAAAAAGAAAGAAAGAAAGGCGCAGTAGTGGAAAATTTACAAGAGGTGGCAATTACGGACTGGAGAAAAATGGTAATGCTGGACAACAATGAGCCTAAATGGCTTGTTAATGTTAATATGTACGTGTAATTGAAGAAGTTATTTAATTATTCATACTTCTGATGTTTCGTTTTACTATTTTTCCTCTTCAACTTCGAAGAAAAATAAATATTTATTTAACAGTTGTCGTTCCAGAATTTTTTGTCGGTATACCTGTACTCTTCAATCAAAATTGTAATGTTTGTTGTGTATTTAATCGCGTTGCCAATATGAACGTGAATAGAAAATGTTTGTTTATTGTCACCGGATTTGAACGTGATAACTAGAGAGGACAAAGTCGGATGAAATTATTACTTTTTGCAAAGACTAGACAGACTCGTGTTTCGTTCACTCTCGGGGAAACCAGTAGACAACACGAGCCCTTTCTTATGAAGCGAATAGACACGAGTCATCATCGCTGCAAAAAAGGAATAATTCCACCTGCCTTTGTCTTCCCTAGTAAAAAAGCACTCAAAGAATTTTGGTATTTCAATTTTAATATTTATTTAACAAATCTGGCTCGTCTTTATTTCGAGAATGTTTAACAATTCGAGTCATGTGAGTTTATTTTTCTTTTTTTTACCTACAGAATATTTTTCATTTCCTACAAATTTATACCGTACATCGAAATGTAGTCATTCCTTTCTTTTTTGACTTTCTGATGTAATTGTCAACTTTTACACTTTACGCTGACTAATTGTAAGATCCTAATGCTTATCTACCAAAAACGTGCATTTAATTCCACAAAAAATAACGATTAAGATTAAATTTGTGGATTTTACAGATTTGTAACATATGAACAAATTAAATTTTAAGCTCCAGTCTATAAGCTTAAATCAACATTAGCATAGAATGCAATGTTTCGCTTCAAAGAATTGTTGTGTAATCTAGCGCTTTTTCGATTCATATAAATATCAACATATTTAAATGTATATTTGTTACCTCTCTGAATTTCCATAATATGTTGACTATTTTGGAAGAGACATGAAACCGTAAAACAATTATGCAAACACTTTATTTTAATAACGTAGTGTGAATATTGCAATCACCTGTATTTGCTGTATAAGGAAACTACTAGGAAGATATGCAGTTGTAACATCATAGAATTAAATAACAATAAAATTAAGGTTATAAGATCTCCATTAACTTATTTGCGTAATATACGATAATAATAAAGGTAAAAAGTACACTTAAGACATGATTATGTGTACTTCCTTATTTGAAGATTTCATGACTAACATGATTAAACTTATGTATACCATACATATAACCTTTGAGCTAAACATTACAAGAATTTAGCCGATGACCACTGGAAGAAGGTAAAAATTGAATAGTAATTGTAGCAACTTCATAAACGTGATTTTTGACAATTTTATACGGATTATATTTATTGACGAATCAATAACCATGGCGATAACATGACGTACTTGTTTAGAAGACATCCAGATAAAAGTTATAAAGATTGCATCCTGAAAAGCGAGAAACATCTACTTTCTGTAATGCCTTACAACATAAGGTGTCCAGAGTCACAATATTTTTGTGACTCTGGACACCAAGGGAACCACGGTTCCCTTTACAATTGTTGAAATTGTGAACAATTTAAAAATATTATTTATTTAGCTAGGAGCCTACATAGATTTATACATGAGAAGACATCCGTGTTATACAGTACATTATTTTAACTCAAAAAGATTTCCTTTACTGGATTTGTCCTGAAATTCCTTAGATTTAGACTTGACAAAATTTGTTTTAGAACCAATAAACAGCATACGTAATGTTTTAAAACAACGTGATGTCCTTTGAAAAATTAATCAATAAAGAAGCATTAATGAAGGATATTAAAGAAGTGTGGAAAAGACAACGATGAAATAAAATTCTTTTTACAAAAGTCAGTATAAAGCATACCCAATAGTTGTCTTTGGTTTTTTCTTTAGATTCAACATCCATAAGGTAGGTACCATAAGATGTGAATTATATTACGTATTACTGCCAACAACGAAGAAATCATGTCACCAGTTCTCTAACCGTTACATTTTCCAAGGAATAGAAAATCTTGAATATCAGTAGGCTAAATATAGTTCCAAATTCGACTTCTTTCTAAATACCAATTAAATACCACTTTAAACTAAATATTTTTTTCAATTTTTCTATAAAATGAAATACAAAGCAGTAATTGAAAAAACGCTACTTTGTACGTTTGATTAGATTAGCTATTGTTGACATTTGAAGAAATGCGTACTTGATATAACAATTATCATCTAGGGAAAACCACTGGGATATTGATATCACAAATTATCATTATTCTGGGCTAATATCATAAATACACGCGGAGGATGTTAAATTCAAACAAAAAACCTTAAATAGGCTTCATCTCCAGTTTCAAATTGAATTTATTGAAACAACGGATGTGGTCGAAGGTTAAAAATATAAAAGCTAGCTCTCAGATATATTTTTTATTAGATTAGCGATAACGGCGTAACTTTCGCTTTCAATTGTGTAACAATGAAATTGCTACGAAGTTTTCAGGCATATTTAGTGTATCAGGAGAATTTTTCTTTCCTCTAACATTCTGAATAGGTTTTTATTTATTGAGGCAATGTATTATTCTGGAACTTTTTAGACATTTGGTACACTTTCCCAAGACTACATAATTAAATTTCAACTCCAATAATGACCATATATGTAATTATTTGTCATAACATACTTCTGCATGTATAAATATTCATGTTCCCGACATATGGTACACACTTCTTGGTTTACGACATAAGTGCATAACGCTTCTAAATAATGAACATTTTGATTAGATTGAACAAAATATTTAATATAGCTGCATATGCAGGTTGTTTCATTAATGATGGACACTAACCTTATCTTAGCAATGGTAATTTCTACAGGATTAAAAAAAAATCAACAATAAAAGTTATCAGAGCATCAAGGATTCAGCTAATGTGAGAAAGTAGGAAAGGCATAATTTCTCGAAAAATTCAAATGGAACGGTGAGCTGATGTCACTGTCAGTGCCTAAGTTTGAGGCTTAATGGCGAATACTTTCAAATAAACTCAAAGTACGAGGTTCGAAACAATTCGCTTCGTTTTAATAGATTATTTGGATTTATTTGGATTCGTTTTAAAGCGAAATTTCATAATGTTAAGTTTGAACATATGTTTCTCATCAACCCTGAATAGGCGTTGTTTGAAGATTCTTATTTTTATTTTTACATGGAAGGATACCCTTCCAAATGAAAAGTATGGTGACTTATTATTAATAAAGACTGCATATTACGCAACCATACGAGGACTGGCCAGTAAGGTAGAGACAGAGTTGTTTAGCTACTAACTAGTCGGATAAGGACACTTTTCATGATACAGGTAGTATAAATTTGCACAACATGCAACATGGTCGCAGATAAATCCACAGTAGATGCAAAGAAGTTGACTACCAAAATCGATGGAAAGTGAATGTGAGGTGTAAGATTGCAGGCTATTTATATTTGACAAATAAAAAACACTTATTTCTGTGTTAGGCTAGAAACTTTTCAGACTACCCGCGTATTTAAGTGTGAATGCATATAACTCCGTACTTTTAATTCATAACTAATTGGATTATAATTGCTGTTAATTACGGTCGTGGTATTTTAATAAATTGATATATAGCTTACTTTGAGATCGTAGATTGAGAATATATCAAATTGTGTAATAGTGAATAACGTTCTATGAACACTTGTTTATCCGTATTGAAAGGAATTTTGTGTACACATTAATGATAAAACCAATAAAGCATTTTTCTGAATATTTATTACCAATTTGCCCTACTCAAATGTAAAAAAATGTACATACGAGAATACCAATAAGTAGATATTGTGAAGAACAAACTATGGACATGGAATAGGTAAATGCAAAACGAACTATGTAGGCAAATTTGACGCCAAAACGAAAAAGTAACCAGTTTTAAATTGAACAAGTTCGTATTTCGAAAATTCAATTGTACATTTCTTTTCTACCAAAAAATATAGAAAAAATACAAAATTGCATAAATAAAAACAACAATGTCGAACGTCAAATATTATTTGTTTAGCGTTATCTTGGTAATCAAATACTGCTAACCTTAGAAACCAATTAGATGCAAATATCTAAATACCGTATTTGTATTTCATTATAAATATCCCTGTTATTTTAAATATTAGACATATGCACCTTTACATATATAATCGTTTCCCCCGGCTAGGTGAAACAACTTATGTAAGTGATAAATTTTTGATTTAATTCATAATTTTTTAGGGTTTAACCCTGCCTTGTTACAGACTAATTTCTAACATATTTTAATTATTTGCGAAACAAGTCGGCCTTGACACTGATGTGAAAAATATTTTCGTCGCAGGTAAAGCCAAAGTGTTACCAAGTTATTCAAAATGAAAAGCTATGACCATATGCAAATTTTTGGAATAATCTGCCAAGTTAGATGAAATCCTATATCAATAAATTTTATTTCTAAATAAATAATGGTAATCTGTCTAAAAACTTATATAAACAAAAGATCGTAGCTAATTTCCCTTTTTAATTTTTCTCGAAAAAGACGTCGAGAAGTTATCTTATCCCCTCCTGTACATATAGTTGAAATTATATAGTTATATAGTTTATTTTCTTCTTGTATTAACTTTAAATAAATTAAATAAAAAAATCCAAATATTTCTTTTCATTTCAGTACTCACAATTAACAAAAAATATGACACTTTTTACAGTCATAAAGTTCGGGAATTTCAATTGTGTTATTTGTGTGTTAGACGCACCATAATGTAATTCGAAAATAGTCCAGTTTTTAAAAATTTATAATACAAACTTTGCGGGTTTATTTGAGCCTAACTGTTTTTTAAAGAAAGTACACTAAATATACAATTCCCTACAGTATCAATTTATTTGCATTGTGATAATCAAGTTTATGACGCACTCTTGGAAATATTTACTGATCAAAAAACTTAATAAATTAAAATATTTCAAAAGGAGATAAACTATTTGAGGTATAATAATTTCTAAATTAATTACATGCAGCAAAACTAATTACATACGGTTTGCTCGTATTCGTAGCATCAACAATATAATTCATCCTTGAAATAAGTTCGTATCATCAATATTGATTACGATTGAATTTGAACTTCAGACGATTGATGAAAGCGAATAGAATATACAGGACAGGAAAAAGCAAGCTTGATTTTTTTTTATCAACAAAACGAAAGCGCTGTTTTACCTTTGATTTTCATGAAATTGGACAGGTTGTCTTATTACATCCTTTTCGTTTACGAAATTCGTTCCGAATTTTGAACGATTCGTGAACAAATAACCTCTAAAATAGAGTTAGCACACAACGTACGAAACAACACACCAACTATGTTTAAAGCCGAACTGTCAAATAAAAACGTTTATTAAGTAAATTGGTCGTTGGAATAAAAATTTCAAGAAAACGTGTTTGAACCGCGCATGAACAGACATTAAAGAATATTTTAATATCTTTATCTCGTGTGTGTTTTAATAATTATCCACGTACATGCTATAAGCGGACTATATACAATACTACAAACGCGTGTATGTATATATTAAATAACGTGGAGCCGTTTATTAGCGGTGGGGAGTCTAGCAGATCCAGTAGAGTTGCTATTGGGAATATGACTTTGGAACTTTTGAAGTGTTTTCTATATCACTATGTGTATCTATTTGGATATCAATGGGTTAGCGAAATTTTATAGATCAATCGTAACGATGAGTTGTAAATAATCAGTATAAAGGATACTTCGTTTAAGCAAGGAATATTTGACGTCTTTTTGATTACAAAAAAAAAACTTTGAGAAAACAGGAACTTTAAAAGTTAATACAACACATCTGTTGTAATTTCCGTTTATGTAATAATGAATTAGGAAGGAACCACGACAACATACTGAAATAATACAAACATGATTATGTCATATTACATAAACTTTACTTTTGACATATTGTACAGTAATATGAAAATTTGCTTCCCATAAACCATGTGTAATTCTTTAATGTCTTATTTTACTGAGGTTATTGCCTAAATATTCACCAAGTTTACTCCATATGTTATATCTTAGCATGTTGATAACGTTTAAGAGGAAAAAATAATAATTTAGATAAATTAAATAGATTCTACGAGTGAAAACTACCAAATTTGTTTCGTATTATTTAAATTTGTCTAAATGGAACATCCTGTATATTTTTTCAAAATCTGTTAAAGAAGCTATTCCAGTATTTGTCTGTTTATTTTCGCTATTTATTATTTATGTGTGCCTATTAACTTGCCAGACAATGTATGTAGTAGAATGGTCACTCTTACAGTATATTCGTTTACACATTATTTAATAAATATTTTTAAAGAAATAACATTTTATAATATTTGGCTGTAGCACTCTATATATTAATCAAAACAACCATAACTTCATATTTAATTTACTAAAGAATGCATTTTAGATACATAGAAATGTTTTTGTGAAAGACATTTTTCACAAGCTTCTCCATCTAAAAGAATTCACAATTATTTTTGTAACAACATCTGCAACAACAGCCAGAGCATCTAATAAGCCACTGAATTTTTTGTTTTAATGTTGTTATCATTAAGGACAGCATAAATGAAAGTGGTTAATCCACTGCATAGAAGTCCAAAAATCTACTGGTCGAGAGAAATTAGAACCTTGATCAAAGGCAAACGAGGACAACTTGTACCTATTACATGTTGTATAAATGCGGAAGAAAATTGTGTCCCTCCCGTAATCATTTTTGCTAGAAGAAATAGAAAGAAAGAACTGTTTGATAAAACACATGTCGAATGGCTGAGTCCGTGCATTCAACTCCAGTGAAAAGCTTCCCTTCACTGGGATGGCCATGGTAGCCACAATGCTTACAAAATATATCCTTTTGTCAAACAAAAATAATATCATACTTATGTATGTGTTTACCTGCACACAGTACATACATGTATTCGCTTGATGTCATTTTTTTCGATCTCCTAGAAGCTTACTACAATCAAGCGTGGACCGTATGATCTTGGAAAATAGATTTTCGAACGTAGGAACTCGGGCATCACCGTATGCGACAAGTGTTTATTCTGAATTTGGTATCCAAATTATCCAAAGATAACATTGTCAAGTATAAACACTTGTTACATGCATACGTTTGGTTTTAACGAAGACGGTGGACGAAAGCTTTGAGCGTTCGGTTTGAGGTCTACGATACATTGAATGTTTGGTGTTCGAATCCGACGTACGTTATTCTTTTGTCTAAAGATCTAGGAATCAATCTATTGATTCCTTTTATTCACATCCATTTGTTTGTACTGTTTCATGCAAAAGTAAACATTTTTCTATATATTATATAATCTGTTTGTTAGAAACAATAATATTTATTAATTAATCTAATTTTGAAATTAATTTGCAGATCATGATATAACTTACGCTAAACGTCTCTGAAAGTTGTGACAATTTTTACAGTGCTAATGACGTTTAACATATGTTAAGTATTAACTAAACATACCAAATTCGACCATTTGAGATCTACTGGTCCAAATTAGAGAACATGCCTAAAGTGTGCGTAATTGGTGCAATGGCTCCGCAAGATGTGCAAAAATATTTTGCACAGTTTTATTACCACTTGTAACCTAATTATGAATGCATTTATATTATTTATGTAACTTCTGATTTTGATATCGTAAAGGATCATATAAACATTATAACCCTGCATTTTATTTCTAAAATATTAACGACATAGAGTGAAAGAACTTAATAACGGTTGCATTCGTCAGTAAAACAGGTACATAAATACAGCAGCGTACATCTTACCTTTGTAAAATATATTGTAAATACCTACGCTATTGAATATAAAATAAAAGGACCTATCCTTAATAAATAAATGTAAATAGACAGGTAGATAGACCGCATAATAAAACAAGGACTTTTAGCAAATATTACGTCTGCCTTTAATATATTCATTCATTTAATCATTATTGAATCGAGAATTTCAGGTAATTTCAAGCTGTTTAAAAAACTTGATAAACAGACATAGTAGACACATAAAGATTATTGGAACTATTTACTTTACATTTAATTATAATTAATAAATATTTTGCTTGCAGGAATATCTGAATCTCAATGTTCAGAAATGCCAATAATTAGGTCGAAATTTAACGTTTTGGAAATAAAGTTTATTGCAAAAGTATTTTGAGACGGTGGAAATTTTATTGAATGATGAATATTTAAAAATTTTCAAAAATAATATCATATCCAACTTTATCTGTTGAAGCTATGGTTCTTTTTGAAAATATTTCTTTAAAATATGTTCAACAATTTCGATAATAATGGATGGTTTTGAAGGAAAGATTTCCATTCCAACATTTAATTTTAACAATTCCCTTTATAAATATTTTTTTTTTGCTTTCCTTTATTCCATTATTCAATAAAGACTTTCCTTTTGAGTTGTCAATATTGAACACACCATTACCTAGCCAAACAAACGTAATAGCACGGATATATACCAACAACGACCACATATAGGTATACATTTGAAATGTCAAAAGATATCCATGCAAACAGATGATAAATATGTAAACGGATTTGTTTTCCAGCGAAGATATCTTTGATCTACATGTGTGAGTATCATTAATTTAATAATACCTTGGTTGTCAGCGAATTGCTTTACATAGTGTAAGAAGTGAAAATACTGTATGATGTATTGAAAAACTGCTCACATTGTTGTACAGCAAAAGAAAAGGTGTTTAGATGTTTGTTCTGTCAAAGAAATTAAATTTTCCTTTGTTTTACGGGATACCTTGGATGGTGTCGAAAAAATTACATAAAATTACTTTTTGCTAAAAGATTATTGAGGAGATCTAAATCTTTTGCCAACACAAGAAAACATCAACCGCACAGAGTTGACCTTAAAAATAATTACGCACATGAATATTGAATTTCAAAAGTAACAAAACTTGAAATATAACAGTTTGTCTCCAGATATTTAGGAAATTATCACACAGTATATAACGTTTCCGCTGGTTTAATAGAATACTTCTCATCAATTTTAGTATATTGACACATAATACAGGAGTCATCATCCAACACTTTGTGAATTGAAAATGAAGCCTTTCACTAATATAAAAGCAGATGCAATAACTCTAGAGCGTTAGTAGCTGTGAAGGATGTTTTCCCAAGCCAGCATATTGGCTAATTTCATTATAACTAATTACTTCAACGAAAGCAATTGTGTATTAATATTAACAGATAAAAATAATTACTTTGAGTACGTAGGTCGACATCCTTATGTGAACATAAAACTTAGCAGCGATGAAATACCATATCACCTAGTCTTTAGGTCATTTGGCTGCCAGGGAATCTTAATAGTTGGTGAAAATTCGACTGGGATATTTGAAAATTTAGAGATGGGAATGAAATTGGGAGATGAACGTTTTAATTTCAGGAGATATTTAGTTTTACCAACAGAAGACCACCCAGAAAATGGTTTAAAGGTCTTCAAATCGAAAGCCGTGGAATTCGTAGCCGATATTTTGGCTATCGTTTTCAATAAAACTCAAGAATCTACTTCTAAAGGAAATTTTGTTTTTGATTTATATACCCACAAATTTGTAGGCCCAGATAAGAATTCCGAGGATGTAATCCTCTTAGATAGATGGCATTCCACCAATAAAACTTTCCTGCTAAATTCTAATCTATACCCTAATAAACTGAAAGATTGGCAAGGAAGATCCTGTGGAGTTATCTGTTTTACTTATAAACCGTACTGCATTATCGGTAAGTAAACAATATTGCTTGCTAATGCAACATGTTATAATTTTAATTATTCATTTATTAAAAATTGTAGAATCGTATCTTGAGACTTGATAAAGATATTATTGAATATCGTGAATTATCGTATTTAATATAGAGTGGACAAAGTAATAATTTTTGCTGACTTCATTAATCGACGTTAAAAAATCGCAAGACTAATAATTGTTCTATATGTTTAGATCCACCTGATGGAACAGACATGCTCATTGCTGTAGAATTCGCCAGAAGACACAACATGACTCAAAAATTTGTGGTAGATGAAGAAGGACAATGGGGTCAAGTCTACGATAATTGGACAGGCTATGGTGTCTTAGGGAATTTAGGACAAGATAATGGAGACATAGGATTAGGTCAAAATACCAATCAAACATATATCCCCTTTAAAGATTTAATATATTTACAGGTGCTCTGTATACTTGGGAACATGAATATCACTTCTTTGACTTCTCCAAACCAGTAATGAGATCCGGCATCACCTGCATAGCACCTGCTCCTAGGTCTTCAAAAGATCTTCAAGAAGTATTCCTAATATTTGGTCTATCCTTTTTAGATTGGCGAGTGGACTGGCAACACCGTTTGTGTCATTCTCCTACGAAATGTGGATCATGACCGCTTTATCTTATTGCTTAGTGTCGGCGTCCATGTATGTGGTACTTTCTGTGTATGTTTTCATTATCATTTCATGTATTTCTTTATCTTCTTACAAAAGAATAACTTAATAGGTCTGTCAAAGAAGAAACTAACAAAAAGAGTAAAAAAACTGAAGATGCTATAATATCCTTTAACTTAGCAGCAAGAATCTTTCTACTACAGAGTTTCCAGAAGGTACCAAACATAGAACAATCAAGGATCACTTTTGGATTAGCACTGATTTTGAGTTTGATACTAAATACAATCTACAGCAGCGGATTATCCAGCACAATGACTATTCCTAGGTAATCTTTCAAATAAGATTTTTTGCACATTTTTCATATGAAACGTTAAGGTATTATGGAACCATACATGACGCAAATGATTTGGTCGCAGCTAATATACGATGGGGAGCTACATCTATTGCATGGGTAGAGTCTATTGAATCAGATACCAATGTACATTAAAAGCAATCTATTGATTAGATCAGCTAATCGTATTTATTTCAGGAAATCTTCAAACAAGTCGTCAAAAATTTTGTTTGGACAACCGACGAGGAGCTAGCAAAATATAACCATCAAAATCTTGCGTACGCTGTTGAACGACTACAAGGAGGTACGGAAGAACATTCCACCGTTTCCACCAGAAATTCTCCAGACACTAATTGTGAGCACATTTTAGGTAATTTAGCAATCGGGAACTACATTACTCTAGAAGGAGCTCAAAGACGTCGTTTGCTTGATGAAGACCTCTATTGGGAATATTGCGTACTAATGCTGAGGAAAAATTCCATACTACTACCCCCATTAAACGATCTAATCCTTGCTGTGACAGAATCTGGGTTGGTATACTACTGGGAATACCAGGTAATTGAGGAACATACATTTGAGAAGGAATATAAACTTTAGTTCTTAGGCTGTTGTACAGTACATGGATATGAATACACAAAAAGCTGTCAAAGAAAGTTTGAAGGCAGCCAAACATGGTACTTCAGAGTTGACGATCAAACTAGGCCTGAAACATGTGATTGGAGCTTTTACTATATGGGTTGTTGGCATTCTAATTTCTACAATTGCATTTGTTGTTGAATTGGTGAAGCAAAGACAAATTCACAAATTATAGTTATATTTAGCATAGGTCAAACTAAACATTAGACAATTTCTTTATATCTACTCTTGCTACCGCATTCGTGACTAATTCCATACGCTTATTAACTCACCTTTTCATGCAAAGGAAGTTCGGAGAACTTATCAATCACCTCTCGCAGTGAGGTTATCAGAAAATCATCGTAACATATACACGATCATTTTCATAACATATGTAAGAATTGAACTTATTAACGTATTTGCTGTTATTTTTTTATGCAATTCGAAGGATAAAGATAAAGATAAATGACTCATCATAATCTGTTGTATATCATCCATGCATGTATTTCGTGGCTTCACGTGTTTATGTTGAATAAAGAAAACGATTAATTGTTTGTGTATACATGATAATAACGAGAAATTACCCTATAACACAGCATCTAAATATTGATTCGTAAATATAAGTAAAGAACAATTTTAAATTTGGAATCTTTTTTGAAAAAGCTTGTATCAGCTGTATTCAGGTTAAAATATAAAACCCAGTGTTCCAGCCCATGGAACATACCGTGAACTAGTATTAATTTATAGGTTATCTTCTAAAAAAAAGAAAGTAAGCCATAATTTATCGTCATATGTGCTGGGTGTAAAGCCGAGATAAAAAAAAGGAATTATAAACACTGGTAAATATTTATTAAAACAGGTCAATAGGTGACCTGTTGCATGCTTAAGTCCATTTAATTGTTTATGGCATTACAATTTGACGCACGCGGTTGATGACTGAAGTCAAAGGAGAGAATGTCGCTCAAAAATATAGAAAAAATGATAAGAATATCTATGACGCGTATTTATGACCTTATGGTTCCCCTCCCCTAAGATTAAAATATTATTTTAAAATAAAAGTTCAAAAATTACTAAAATTTCATAAAATACCAGAAAGTTCCAACTTCGAGTTAAACAGTTTTACACATCAAAATACTTTTTTTATTAATCTTCTTTTATAACAAACAACAGCATTGGCACATTACGTAACTACAAATGATTGGTTCAAACAGCCAATTATCTCTTATCTCCTTGCCATACTACCACTATAGCGACGAGACATTTTCAACAAAAAAAAAAACATATTCATAAAGTGTAGACTTTTTAGTTGGTTTACCATAAGAAATAAGAGTAATTGGATGTTAGAATAAATAAGTCGGAAAGTTTTTTTTCAACTATGTTTCCTCTTCTTTGTTTAATTTGTGTTCTTTCAAGCTGTTTACTTTTTCCTGTATTTTGCGTGTTACAAAACACTATTATTGTTACTATTATTGTAACCGTAACTATCAAGAAAAAAAATTATTATTTCAGTTCTCTAATACGTCTATCGTTGTAACTTTGTTCTCATATTGCTTATTTTTAAATTCTGTTAATCACGGTGCCTCTGAGTGAATCAAAACACATTCAAATGTGGTGGGGCTACAGAAGTTGTACGCTTGTTCAATGAACTCAGCCAAAATACACAAATTACTAGATCTGTAGCGGTTGAGTCGCTACATATAAACCAATTACGTAAAATCAGCGACCTAAATTAGGAAATCCAAATTCTGGCACGAATGATGATAAAAAGTTGGAGCTACTATTTATCAATTGAGAAAACGCAAAAACAACAGCTAGGCAGTCGATTGTAACATGCCGGCGGTTACATATAAACATTTTGAAGTCTAACTGATGTCCTAGGAAGCTCACTTTTACCATGAATTGACGAAAGATGTTGCAAGCAGCAGAGCGGAGATTTGTGAAATTATGCATAATCCAGAATTTGTCTTCACATTAAACTACATTTTGCCTTAACAATCAGGTTAGCAGACAAAATTATCGCACTTGGTCTAGAGATGGATACGACAAATGCGTACTCAGTATACATGCACGAGCGAGATAGACAATAATTGGACCTTTCTTTATTGAAGATAGTCCTACTGTGTCACGTTACTTGGATTTGGTGAAAGACAATATTGTACCTATTATTGCCGATCTTTATCTTCATTCAAACAATCCGCTAATTATCCCTACCGATGATATATGGTTTCAGGAGCTCCGGAATTGCAAGAGAAATTTTTCCTGCAGGATGGATAGCAAAAAAAAAGACACAGTCGACGCATTTTTCTTACCTCTGAATTCTTTCGTGCGAGAACATTAAAAAAACGTTAAATAAGCTCAAAATATTTACAAGAAATGTATTTTTTTGAATGTCAGGATAATTTTTGTAACATTCTTTGTTGCAACAGAAGTCGAGCATCATTTAGGATATTGTCAGTTACTCAAGGGCAACGCTCTAAACATTTACTTTAATCTGTATTCAATACTCTTGAAAATTGAAATATATTTTTAGGGAGTACATGAGATATACAAATTTCTATAGCAAATTAAAAAAAAAGGAAAAATACAAGGTATCTTGTTTATTATTAAAATAATATTAAAAAAATGAAAGTAGTACATCACTTCTCATTTACGTGAACATTAAAATGATAATAAAAAAACTAGAATTTCCTAGAGGTTTTCCAACATATAATTGATCATATGAAAAAAATCCAAATTTTTATAGTCTATCGACCGGAAGCTCGTTAATACATATGAATTAAATATTGTGTTTGGCGTCTGAGAATAATAAATATCTGTGGAAATGGTGAATGTTACATTCGAAAATACCAGGGAAATTCCAGATTTTCATAATTTACCGACGGAAGCCAGATTATGTTAATAATATATTTTTTATTATATTATAATTCATTTATTACGTTATTTGATAACGTGTGTTTTTGCCAGAAAGGTAGCAAAAAAATCGTTTATAACTCTTTACTATAATACCTACACATCTTTTGCTTCCATTAGTTGCGTTCTTAGTTTTTCGTTTCAGTGTTTCTTACTTTATTTAAGACTATCTATTTCCTCTTCTTTCTATCGAAAAAAGCATTAAATAAATATTGACTATTTGCACTAACGGGCGACTATACGTCTTTTCAAATTAATAATCATAAGAAATTAAATTACTTAAAAACAATTTAATAACACACTACCAATCTTTTAGTGCGCATGTGAAAAAATTGGTACAAGATCAAGCGTGCCACAGGGATTACAAAACCTAAACTGTACCCCGGAGAGTTAGCAATTGCATCTTTTTCTATAGACGCATTATATATTTCCTCAATTACTTATCTTCTTTAGTTCTTTTATCTAAATGAAAGATTTTATGGGATTGAATGTGGAGGCCGAGGGAAGTAGCAGAGGAAATACAGTTTTGATTTTTTTCTTCCATAGAGCTAACAAGAAATCTGAATAGGAGTGTATCTACAGACACGAACATCTGTTGGAAATAAAAATAAAAATAATCTCCAAAGATAGCCAGATCAGAAATATATTAATTTTGGGCTTAGATTACAAATCAAGTATGTGACCGATTGCTTGAGCTGATGATAGAAAGCTCTTGAGTCTATTGTATTTAAAGTTAAAGAAATTAAAAGGAAGATGCGAGATTAATAAAAAAAATAAACGTTAATGTTAGAATTGCTATTATATATTTAGTACGTGATCACAAGCTGGGTTGATTAACAAACATCATTAAAAAAACAATATTTTTTTTGCACTCATGAAAAAAGATAATTAAAGTTCTGAATTATTTCATTTGAAGCAATCGAATATTTTATTAACTATAAATATTAGTAAGATTGGAAGTGACCTTGTTAAATGCAGTTTATTTATACAGTAATTACATTGATAACACTATACTACTTTGAATTTCTATTGTGACTGTCACAGATTATTTTTAGAGCTTTATATCATTAGATGAGCTCTATTAATAGTGTTAATTGTCTACAAATCACATGCACGCACAATTTTAAAACAATCAACAATATTACATCCTCAAAGCCGTAAAGTGCGATTTATACAAGGTTTCTTTTGTAATTATTAATACCGCATTGTTTTGCAAATTTTGATCCAGTTGAGAGATGAGAGCGTTTTGGATTTCACCCATAAATGCATGGAAGCCGAACCAACATTAACTGGTATCATTTAAATAGGTAGATGGTATTTAAAAAATCATAGTTTGTTAACAAACGTCGAACTTTATCCAGACAGATTAGTAGATTAGCATGGAAAACGTTTAAGGATAACTTGTTTTCCTTGCAAATCATTCACAATTCATGGTAAAAATATTATGGAAATCCATTCCCTTCGTGAATATCAATATCTTCAGATCTACTTTATACACCTTAGAGTAGGCAAATAAACAGAATATGACTCCAAAATTCAAGGTAAATGAGGGAGACCTTTACGGCAATTAAAATGGTTACTGTCTCTCTGGAAATTTGGTTAAGGACAAAAGCAACATTGGTATAGGTCAGAATACAAATATGAAACCTTAAAACTAAGGAAAGTAGATGCCCTGTTTTCCGAAGAACAGTGAAGAATTTTTTGACTTCTCCGATCCAGGGATGAGAAGTATGTTTGAAACCAATTCCGAACCTTCCAAATTCAAAGACTGCCCAGACATATCTCAATATTTGTATTTTTTTTTTAATTTTTAAATTAGCAAGTAACGACAACTTTTAAATTAGTTTCTTACGATATGTGGCTTGTTGCTTCGTAGTTTCTGCAACATTCGTTATATTATTTGTGCGAAAGAGCTCTTCCATCATTCTTTTTTTTAATAACTCCCTAAATTATAGTAGATCTATTCTTGACGAAAATACTAAGAAGACTGATGATATTCCAAAATTCCTTGGTCTCTCAGAAAGGATGTTTCTGTGCAGCTTCCAAAAGATACCTAGTCATCTGCAACAGTACCTTGTTAAGTACTACGACTGTTCCTAGACAATAGTATTCCAAATAAAAACCTTTTAAACCCTAAATAATCATATTAGATATAGATATCCAAAATAAATTAGAGAGACGCATTTGTAGCAAGAGCCATATTCGATCCTATGGTATGTCTGCAAACTCTATGCCTTCTTGGATGAATAAAATCCTCCATCAAATATTTAGATAACTCTTAAACAAGTTTATTCTAACAACCGTGAACGACCTTCGTAATTATTTTAATATAAGTTACATTTTAAGGACCATTTTCTTCTAAATGAAAATCTATATCATCTATGCATTTCTGACTTTAATGGATCTGACTAAATTCCTTATTAGGCGCAACAAATATTTCTGATGTTCTCTTTTAATTTGTAATTATAAAAATAGTGAAAGACATCCAATCTTTCACTATTTTTAGACTACCATGAAATATACAAATTTAAATATTCAAAGGGCCATTAAGCAAACGTTAAAAAGAAATCAACCTAAAAGTTTATACAATAAAATTTAAACGACTTTACTGGAGCTTTCACGATATGGGGTAATTTAGATCGTGGTTGTACTTTCAAGACAGATCAACCACTAAATGGTTGATCTGTTCACATAGATTCATTTATTGTATCTGAGTAACTTATTATAAGAATTAATGAATAGTTACACATAAAGATTGTGCTGACGTATATGACAAAAAAAAAGAGACCTTTTACATGAATATTAATATAATCCAGATACATACATTATTACGACGGAAAATACATAAAACAAAAGCATTATCAAACAATAGCCGTAATATATTGACTACAATATACAGTCGTCCTTTACAAAATAATTAACAGGTAAAATGCAATATAAAAAGGTATTATAAAGTCCGCTTCGACGATAATCTACAATCAAATATCCGTAGCAGTAACAGCAGTTTGAATAACATTTTTTACCAGACTATTCGGTTTCTTAATTCTCAATATTATGGTTCCTGCCTGTTTATTCGAATTACTTTAAAATCGAAAAATGATGTACTTTGTAGTTTTTTTCCACAATTCCATTAAATAGAATATTGCATTAAGTAGTGTGCATTTTATAGAAAAAAATGCATTACATAACATTTACTACATATTCTGAAGTAGTTATATAAGGTTTTCATTGCTGCAATTCCTTCGAGTTTAATAAAATGCTCTTTCAAGCAAATACCTTGATCAACTTGATCCTTAATCAATATTTTAACGGTACTGGCTGCTTAATAATATTAAGCCATCATAGGCTAGATTATTTTAATTACAACGGAAAATTACCTTCCGTTTTTGTAAACTTACAAGACACCAATATACCAGAAAATTTGATCTTCAGATATTACGGTTGTCATGGGATCGTAATCATTGGGGAGAATCCAATTAACATATTTCAAAATCTAGAATCGAAGATGAAATTTGCTCAAGATAGATTCAATTTCAGAAGGTATTTATTGATATTCACTGAACACCATTGCTCGAGCAATTTAAAGGATCTTCGGTCAAAAGCGATGAGGTTTGTTGAAGATATCTTGATAATTTGCCCGATCTTAAATCGGAATTTAAATTATTTGGAGGAGGACGAGTATTCTTTTGAACTGTATACTCATAAATTTATCGGGCCTGAAAAACATTTAACCGATATAATTTGGTTAGATAGATGGTATTATCGAAATCACAGCTTCTTATTAAACTCCAATCTATATCCAGATAAAATTTATGACCAACAAGGGCGGATTTTGAGGATAGTATGCTTTACTTACAAACCTTTTACCATTGTTAGTAAGTGTTTAAAAATATCACCGATATTCTCATATAATTCAATCATAATTTTAGATCCTCCAGATGGCGTAGACATGTTAATCGTGTTGGAATACTCCAAGAGGCATAACATGTCCACCGAATTAGTAGTGGATAAAAACGGGAATTGGGGTAAATTCTATACCAATGGAACAGGTTCTGGTATCGCTGGGAAAATGGGTGAAGATAAAGGAGACGTAGCTGTAGGTTGGGATTTCAAACATGCAAAGATGGCAGAGATATTTTATTTCACGGATTAATTTTTAGCTGCATTAAATCGAGGAGACAACTATCGCTTTTTAGATTTCTCAGTACCATTTATAAGATGCGCAGTTACATGCATAACACCTGCCCCAAGGTATTCAAAAACAGGACCAAAGTCATCTCAAAATACTGGTTTTAATTTTTTAGACCTGTAAGTGGATTAGTGATACCTTTCGTGCCTTTTTCTGGTGGAATGTGGGTCATGACAGCGGTATCTTATTTAGTAGTGTCTGCAATAATATATACGGTGTTATCTACGTAACCTACGTACCCTTCTTTGTTATTCTTTTTTCCATATAATATCTTGCATAGGTCTATTAACAAAAGAAACGGCAGAAGATGTAGCAAAATTCGCAAGATGCTTATGGCATTTCGCTTTTCCGGAAGAATATTCTTGCTACAGGATTTAAGGAACAAATTGGTATTGCAACAGTCCAGATTACTCCTGGGACTAGCACTCATTTTATGCTGGTTACTGTACACCATATACAACAGTGGATTATCAAGCACCATGACAGTTCCTAGGTAATTACCGAAATAAAAGTAACGACTTTAACGTCACTTATTTGCATTAAATCTAGATACCAAGGCATTATTCGCGACGTAAATGATCTTGCCATGTCCGGAATAAAATGGAGTGCCACGTCATACGCATGGACTATTGCTCTAACATCCGATAATAGGGTATTTCAAAAAAACTTATACTTTTCACCTATATTAACCGTAATCCCCTCAGGAAGCATATAAAAAAGTTGTCGACAATTTTATCCTTGCCACTGAAGAAGAACTCGCGAAGTTTAACCACAAACACATAGCTTATGCAATAGAAAGATTGCAGGGTGGTATGAGAGACCACCAATAACTCGCACCATCCTTGAAATGATATTTGTTTCAGGTAATTTAGCAATTCAAGACTATGTAACGCTAGAAGGTGCCCAAGCACGTCGTTTACTAGACGAGGACCTTTACTGGGAACATAAAATAGTACTATTGCGGAAAAATTCCGTACTACAACCTTCGCTAAATAAGCTAATTTATTCTATTACTGAATCTGGATTGGTGTCCTTTTGGGAATATAAGGTCTTTTAACAAGCTTACAGGGAATATTTTCGAACGTAAACGTTTAATTTTTTGTTTTCGATTTACAGATGGTTGTAACGTATATGGATTTAAATATTCAAAAGGCCGTCAAAGAAAACAGATGGAAACTCAGAAGTTCCGATTCGAAAATTAAATTAGCTTTGGAACATATCATGGGTGCTATTACTATTTGGTGTGTCGGTGTTGTCTTTTCGATTATTGCTTTTATTTTTGAATTGTTGAAGTAAATTAATGATTTCTAATCTACACCTAAAACATAGATTTGAACCGCTTTTCGAGACCAACGACGTTCCTTTTGTTTTGATTATAATTTCACTTGGAAGAATCGTTTCTTATATTAGATTAATATCCAACGAAACCCTCTTTTTCTACCAAACTCCTTTTGCAAAGTAAGGTGGATAAATTTGCATAGCAAATACCTACAGCAATCATTCAGTCGTAAACCAATGTTTCGATGAAAAAACAGGAAGCGATACTTACATGACCATTGCTGAATTTTTCATGATTCGTCCGCATGGTCCAAATTGTTGTATTGGCGATGGTGCGTTCAGAGAGCGTGTTCTTCTGCAATTAAACAGAAACAAAATTAGATATCATAGTAATAATATAAGCATACGTAATCCTTATTTTCTTTAAACTCTCTCTTTACATATTCCCCAGTATAATAAAAAGGTTGGAGCAAACAATAAACAGAATTTAATTAAGAATATTCTAGACGCATGAATTATTAATTTTCAATCGAATTCAAATCAATAGCCATTAATTTGCAGGAAGCTATCCAAATGAAATTAATCAAGGTAATTAAACAAGTTTATATGTATATAGATTGAGTCGAAATGAACACGCTAAACTTGAGGAGTACAGTTATTGTATACGTAACAACAACGCAAAAAAGCTTAAATATTAATATCCAATTTTTGATTACTTTGAGATTATTGGATCATTATAATAAAAAAGCATTACAATAAAAATGTTAAAGCCGCTGTTGAAATAAAGGAACGACTCTCACTTCAGATAACTCGAGACAAAAATATATTTCCTAGGGTCTTCAATAAACTGAGCGAAACAAGCAGAATTCTTCTTAGCGCTAACATAACACCTAAACGTGCTGAACTTGACAAGATGTAAATGAAGAAAAAAACAATCTAATTTTGGCCGAAGATACCCCAACGATCGAGTCACGAAGAATTAGAACTCGGGCAAGAGTAATTCACACGAATATCAGCTTTCAAAATTATTTCATCGAAATTCCTGGATTCGCTAAAGTCAAACGGCGTAGACTTGCTAATATTTTTCGCAGCGCGTTTATCGAAACTGCAACTTCCAATTGTTGGTGACAACTGTTGGACCCTAAGGGTCAACTCAATCACGTTTTTAAGCAATTCTGCCATAGTTACGAGTTCTGTCACATATTGCACTAATTATTATCGGCAATATTATTAATCATGACCTTTCCTTCAAAATGTATCAACATTCTTTCCTCACTATCTGGGTGATAATCACGAGGAGCGCTGGCATCAAGTCGTGCACGTTTTACAGATTTTATCCCAGCGCTATTCCGATATATCGTACTGAATACATGAG
The DNA here is from genome assembly GCA_020654165.1 of Oryctes rhinoceros. Classification (NCBI taxonomy): domain Eukaryota; kingdom Metazoa; phylum Arthropoda; class Insecta; order Coleoptera; family Scarabaeidae; genus Oryctes; species Oryctes rhinoceros. The sequence continues at coordinate 9,770,265 of JAIOKQ010000230.1, read as the reverse complement.
TATTTGGTATGCGATAATTAGGGGCGTTCGAATTCTCAGCAGATTTCGGCAGCAATTGCAGTGAAAACGTTCAAAAATGGTTAAATAAATATTTTTTATAAAATTGCAATTTTTTTTGAGAAAAACTTAGAATTCAAAAAACTATTGAGTTTTGCATACTGCGTATTAGGTTAAATTTAATACCAACAATGGCAACCGTACCTGTTTGATTTAAAAAAGAAAAAAATAGAACTCACGAGTTTTGTGTCACCGACACAATGCGGTTAACAACGTAAGTGACTCCATGTTTCTCCTCCATATTTTCTATTAACATTACGTATCTATCAAATATTATCTGAATAATATTGGTCATCTAGGTCCTACTAACAATGCAAAAACTGATTTCAACACAATATTTGAAATAACAAAAGTTCATAAACTTATTTATTTTAACAGTGGAGTAACAAATGTCAGCTTGACAAAAAATTTGGTAATTTGTCAAGTTCGAATGTAGCCAATTTAAGCAAATGATGTAGCCCTAAACAATTCAGAACATATGGCTCTATTCTTTTTCAATGGTTGAACTTATTTAGGACCGCTCCAACCAATCGTTAATAATAACCGGAAATGCTGAAAGCACATAAGCATAAGTAAGTAAATATCATAAATGTCGCATTCATATGTGGTCCACTAAAATACAGTTGCCTTGCGAAGGTTCCAAGGGATAGTTTACCTCAAATACTTACGCAAAAAGCTTCATATCTGGGACCGTCTAAAACATATCACATACAGAATCGACATATTTATGCACGATTCCATCACCGGAACAGTATTGACTTACAAAGGATCCCAAGGGTAGTTTACCTACTACCCCTATACAAAAAAGATCATATCTTGAGTCGTCCAAAACAATTCACCTACAGATTCAACATACACAAAAGATGTTTATATACGATTCTACCACCAGAACACATTGACTTAGAAAAGGTCTCAAAGGTAGTAGCTGTTGCCCTTGGCGAGAATACTTTAAATTAATAGGTCGGATGCTATAACTACCGATTTCAAAATTTCGGTTTCATTATAACATGATTAAACATTCTAACTGACGAGTGAAATAGCCTGTATACTATACAGCAATTTTAGCTGTTCTTATGAACCAACATAAGTTGTCGTTTTGGAAAGCTATTGTTCTAAGAATGTTTTTTTCTTTGTATTACAGCGGCTTGGGTAATGCTTATATTACTTAAAGTAATAGTAATAGATGCAATAGATATGATAACACCGAAAAGGAAACTCGAACATCTACGCACTGAATAAAATCCCAAACATTGAAAAACAAAAACACGCAAAACAAAAACAAACACAAAAACACCAACACGGATTGACCATTTAAACACAGTCACTAAACATATTAAACACGACAAACTAAGTATATTAATACCTCATATGTTCCTCATCCATAAGGCTAACGCATCTATTAAAACACTTCGACATCCCGGAGCAAATGGAACTAATTTTCGTGCGAAACCACATACAATACTGGCTGTATAGGCACTTTGTTTTCCCGCAAATCCGATTAGTAATAGTGAAATAAAATTAGAATCGGAAATAAACACGTGAGTAAAAGAGGGCTGTAGAATAAACAGAAATCTTGCCTATACGACGGAGTGAAAGTGAAAAGTGGAAACGTGGATAATGTCTATTTTGGTAACCAATCGTAATAAAGTTAAACAAATCGATTATTAAATACTAAACTTGTTATTTACTTTATTCTATCCAAGGTACCGAGAAAAATAAACTAAGAACTATTATTATACAGTACTCTGTTATACGAATGTACGGTGAAGGAATTCAATAACCGCGGTGTTTGCTGGTAAGGAGATACGTAAATGTAGTAACGTGTATCTCATCTCTGTGGGATGTATTGTAAATACTCTACTGAATATAAAATAAAGCATCCGTTCTTGATGAATAAATACAAATAGAAGTAGGGAGCCTAATGAAACAGTATTTATTGATAAATATAATGATAATTTTCACACACTTAACTCTTAATCTACTTAAGAACCGGAAACGTTTGATATTTTCTTTGTATATTTACGAATTATGCATCAATACACCATGATGTATTTTTATATAGCTTGTGGTATTAGCAATAAGTTGGATTATTACTGGCATTAATTATTACTATATTTAACAATAACAGATCATTTTGTTCCGTTACGTAAAATATCTGCAAGCTTATGTGTTATTTCTAATAATGTCTTTTACAAACGCATACACGGTATTGAAATAAGTTTGATTTGTATTTAGTATTCACACATTTAACTATGAAATGGCTCGATGTCATGGGGCCTTTTGAAGCTGTCCTTTTTCGGCAGTAAATAATAGCAATGAAATATCGATTTTACATGCAATTTTTAAATGATTTAAATTAAAAGCCTAATATAGATAATCGTTTCGAATTAATGAACTTTAATCAATAATTTAACAATGAATAATGCGAGTTAGCAGTAAATTGATATGTTAAAAAAAAACTTGAAAATACGGAAACGCTTATTTCCTTTAAAGATTTTCATCCTTCAATGAAACTTCGATTCTCCCAAATCACGGACATATCCGAAATATTTACAGTTATAGAGTTTACAATATCCTTGCAAGGAAAAACTTGTTATATACAAATTACGCAGGTATTTGCAATACATGCCACGAAGATGAAATACACATCACTACATATACGCATCCTTTTTTAACTCGCAAACACGATAGTTTTTAAATACTTTCACTATACTTGTATACGCACGAACTCAGTATTTTTTACACGTTTTGCATTGATGTACTAATTGCTATAGTATGTAAATAAACCTGTACTGAGAATTCAGTAGTATTACTTCAAGGATTTAATTGTATCCTGCATAATTTTATCGTTTCCTTATGTATTACTCTAACTGCTAAAACTATAATTTACAAGGACCCTTTGTAACCAAAACATTTTCGCGCCAAGAATACAGGCTTATTTACTCGGGTAAACAGCGTGGCATTTTAGCAGGAAATTGTTAAAGTAATAGAAGCGGTGTGGTATGACTATATGAGGTAACGACGATTTTGTAAGCAAATATGGCGTTTTTCCTTAACTCAGCAGCGTGTTGTTTTTCGCTCAGATTTGCTACATAATAATGTATTCTTTCACCAGTGGCGGAACATACGTTCGGTTACTTCCGTACCTAAAAGCTTCACTTTATTTTAGATTACAATTATTTAATAAAACAATAAAATACTTCTGTATTAATATTATTAATTTGATATTCAGTGAGTACGAGATAATTAGCAGTTTCATTTTGTCTTTATTACTCGTTGACTAATGCAAATTAAGCATTAAGAAAGGCTATAGAAAAGGATATATTGTCTGCTAAACACCATAAACACGGTAAACAAGGTTTATATTTATACTATATAAATGCTGAAAGAAAAATACCTAACAAGTTCAATAGACTTCAGGGAGAGGTAGGAGTTCAAAGAAATATAGTCACAAAGCGCCCATGTACGGTAAACTTTAAAAACACATTATAACTTATGTCATATTTTATTGATTATTAAATAAGATTTGTTTATACTAACACATTTCGAAATCGGCGATATTCAATATTATTCAAAGAAAATGATAAATATTTTTAGTTTTATGACACTCGTAAATATAAACAAATGTATCTACCACTCCAACTTCTTTGAGATGATCAAAGAAAAAAAAAAAACACTCAAGGACTGAGTTGAACAACGTCAAGTTATAATTTTTTAATACAAGCTTCATCTGAATGGTAAATGCATACAATACTGCAAAGAGTGGTCTAAATACACTTTCCGTGCGCTATACAGGCGTCAGTGTGGGAATGTTCGTTCGGATGTGTGATTAGTAATATATGCACGGGCAGTAATACATCCGGTATGTGTTTGGCATCAGGTTGGTACTCACGCGAGCGTAGCGAAATGTTGGATAGACATCGGTAAGTGGATCAAGTGAACCAGCATTGTCAGATAAAATTAATGAATTGATTAAAAACTTCCCAGATTCACTATATGATGGGGCAAAACCAAAATGTTTAATTTACGATATATTCAAAACTACGTGGAAAGTGCTAAGTACAATAATAACAAAACATTTGCATATAGGGAACGGGTTATACATGATTTATGTGTAACTATGTGTTCAATCTGCCGTTTACTTTGTTAAGTAACGAATGATTCATTTCGTTTTGGAAGAAATACGCCAATCCTACCTTACCGAAGCAGACAACGTTGGGAAGGTGTGCACCATTTGTGTATAACTGTGATTATGTGTGCATGAAACAACTGATTGTAAAAAAAATAGCTCGTAAAATAGAACTACATCATACGTTATTCATCAATCTTGATTAAAGATTATTCGTTATTCATTAATCATGAAATGCTAAATGGTATCTCAAGCGCTTCTTTGTTCTGAAGATTTCTTTCTAGCTAACAAATTCCAACGAAAAAAAATCGAATTGTACAACAATTTGTGTGCCATGTTTCTATGGGCGAAAGTGTATTTTATTCTACTCATAGCACAAAAAATAACCAAGACCACTATTAACCTGCTGCACCATTTTTGACACACTAGTTTGTTAAAATATAAAACTGAATAATAACTTACTCATCTGAGGTTTAGGAAGATGAATTGTTGAAATGAAAAATCAAGCCATTACTTTTTAGATAAATCAAAAAGTTTCTAAGCAGCAACATATTCGACACTTTCGCATGAATTTACTAAACGGCTTAAACTGTAAACAGATGCCATCAATTTCTTCTTAAAGCCCCACTCATATTTAACCATAAAATTTGCATTCACTTCTGAATAATCTAAATTAAAACAACAAGTAAAATATTCACATTTGATCAAAACCGTTGTTAAGGATTTAACATTTTATTTTGTTTTATTTTATTTTATAACTTTAACCATTTTTATTTATTTTATAAAAGTAATATTTTGTTTGTCTAAATTAAATGTTTCATTTGTTTTGTTTTTATATAAACTCCTCTAATTCGTATTAAGCATCATTTAAACTTAAACGTGTGCGCATTCAATGTAAAAATACGTTTAATTTCTTATAAAGTTTGCAAAAAATATAAAATTCGTTCTAATTTAAAAAAATATCTTTATTAGTCATTTTGTTATATCTGTTTGATGCTACTCCTAATGGGCGTATCGGATCGAGCGCTAGGCAGGAAAGCCAATAACATACACATATATACAAAGTATCTAAACTTCGTAGGAAATGGAACGTACAAACTGACACGACTGCCTGCCATCGCTCTTTCGCTTATGAGTCACGTAGCACTCGGATCCGCACTATCGTTGGTTTCTTCTGATTTTTCCGCTTATACATGGGCACAGTAGCTCAAAACGAAATACTAGAGGTGGTGTATCAAATAAAAACGCGAACATCTGGGTAGCCGTGAATTGTATGGCATCTTTTGGCGGTAGTGATCAGCTATCGGTAGGGTTTCGTGGTGGCCCTAGCGTTAGATATTAAACATTCGAATGCGTACACAAAGAAATGAATTCTGAAATCCATTTGAATTTTCATATATACGAAAGAGTACCATATTTATCTCATTTTTGTCAAGGGAATTGTTTATTTAATAAATATATTTTGTATATCGACGTACTGTGTTTAATTTTAAGAGCAACTGATTAAGCGAGTAAACATATAAGAATTACATATAAGCAATTGGTCCTTTCGCCTCACAAGAAAGATGCACCGAAGCAGATGACTACCGGCAGTGTTCTTCAAACCTGGAGAAGTAACCGTTTTCTCTTGTTTTGTAAAGAATTGGAAAAGAAATTTCAAAAGAAAATATTACTGGGGATACTCAAGCAATGTTTATACTACAACCTATTCTGGAATATGCAAATTAATATTCTTTGAAAAACTGAAATTCCACATCTACTGTTGGTTAATATGCATTTAACAGAAACGCAAATTAATACTAATAAATAAATAAATAAATAAATAAATAAACATTATATACTTTCTAAAATTTCGAAATTTCCTGATGTAAACGTTTTGTCATATAAATATAGGCTATTGCCACTTTCTTATTATACATTTCTTCAAATTTGTTTGTAAGAAGTCAGCAATTAAATGGTCTTTAAGCATTTTCAAAATTAAGTAAATTTTACTTAATTTGAATTGCCCTTTTTGTATAAAATTTTTGGAGATACCAATAAACGTAGAAATATTTATTATTCAATTTGGTTATCAACAAACCAAATACTCAAACATAATAGCTGTAAGTAAGCGCGATGATGGTTGATTTCCAAATATACTTATGCAAATACCAAAGATTAACTAAAGTAGATAAGGAAATTCAATAGAACGAAAAAAGAAAAAGAATTCCGGTACCGGGAATCGAACCCGAGCCTCCTGGGTGAAAGCCAGGTATCCTAGCCACTAGACCATACCGGATTTATACAAAAATATGTCTTAAACAGGTGATATAAATACTTATATTTACATATATTCATGAAATAAATAAACAAAATTCTACTTCAAATTAAATCAAATTATTATACATTTAAGAATTATATTATTACTCACGGCCATGTACCCGATCTCCGCCTTCTACGATAACAATCTTCGATGTTCGACTCAAATTCATCATCGTCGCCCATTTCGTCAATGATTTTGCAAGGAAGGTTGCCGTTTTTCGCTACGTTCCCGTTCTTCCGCAAACATTCCAACCGAAATTCAAGCCTTTCCGCCATTCTGCACTTACGTAAAACGGACAGATCGACGTCCGAACCGATCCATAGCGACTCCATTACAACGGCTATCGCGACGTCAACGGTACAAAATATAAACAATAACAAAGACGCGACAACAACGACAAGGTTTCATTCATCAACATTTGGACTATAAACTTTCCAAATCCCAACATATGTGTTTGCAATTTGTAATACGTGTAGTATAGTTGGAGGCGGTATAACCCGAACAGTTGCTGTCTGGCAATTTAGGTTATGAGCGTGCTTCTTTACCGTGACGAAGGATCGAAACATCAGGAATGGGAGAGAGTATTGCTTAAAATAGAAAGCAGACTCGCAATCATTTCTTCTAATTAACATAATTTGAATTTCTCGCCAACTAACTTTCAATTCGCGCACGTCACACACACCAAGTGGTTTTTGCGATTAAACAAAATACAAACTAACATGCCATAGAATAGATCATATTATATTATTAGATATAAAACTGTTGCAATCATAATGTTAATTATATATACCTTCATTTTATTTCTTTAAAAAGTCAATAAAAATGTATTGTAAATATGTTTAAACTTTTCCTAACAGATGACACTCAGTGTTGCCAACCAACCTAATAGAAAAATTACCTCTTCCGGGCAAGAAATATTCCTTCTTTTTAAACTTAATGTCCCATCTACGTACATAAAAAAACCGTTTAAACATTTACATTATTCTAGAAAATTTATCTGTGTTAGCGCATTTGGTAAAATTTCTCCCCTGAATTGTCTTTTAACGTGTTTTACGGTTTAATTGTACTTACTTATTAAACTGCCTCCTCTAACAACACTCCTCATTTAAGAAGATTGACTAAATATAGATGGCGCCACAAGTATTCAAATCCAATTAAAATAATAAATTATTCCTGAAACTAAATTTTATTTGCCATAAGGGAAGAGTATCCTAATTTTATAAATTAAATAAAATTTCCCAAAAGGAGAAATACCCCTTGATTGGCAACACTCATTGGGTCTTCAATTAACATGAAAAAATTACACAAAATGAATTACTTTTACTACAGATTCTGTTGATTATGATTGCAAATTTTTCAAAACGCTTGACATAAAAAGTCCTCTCGTGCAAAACGTTTCTCGCGCGTCTTATTCGAATAGTTTTTCATGCTTTATGAATGAAAAAAAGTGCGATGGCCGGGAATCGAACCCGGATCAACTGCTTGGAAGGCAACTATGCTGACCATTACACCACCATCGCCCACGTACTATAATGTTTCTGACAGGATTTTATCAACATTTATACTAGCCTAAGATTTATATATTTATAACTTTAAATAAACTTTTATGTTCGGTAAACATTTGTATTGCGAGAATTAAAAAATTACATTAATTTTATAAAAGTAAGATGGCAATATATAACACCCATTTTGATTAGTCACTACAAAATATATAGAATCCGGTATGGTCTAGTGGCTAGGATACCTGGCTCTCACCCAGGAGGCTCGGGTTCGATTCCCGGTACCGGAATTTCTTTTTTTGTGTTTTTTTTTCTCTTGTATTTCTATATTATAGAGTACTCTCACAATGTAATATTTTAAGATATATATGACATATAGACATATATATATATATTTTTTTTATATCATATATTAATCTTTTCGAAATCAAATTTCGAAATCAATTCTATAAAGTTCAATGCTATATTTACACATATGTATTATTTTTGTCTCTGTTAAAATAAGGAAAGTAAGAGAGGACAAACACTTATTTTTTTTTTACTGGAAAATTAATAATGGTATTGATTTGTACTTGTGGAGTAATGATAGCAAAGGGCAATTTATTGTCTGAAAGTCAAAAAAAGTTTAGGATAAATTAAATGGACGAAATCTGGCTCACATAACTTCCGTTCTCTTTTTACATTATAACTGCTTTACATTTTCAATTATTTTAAACGGTAAGAAGAAAGACGAATTTTTTAAGGATGTATTCATTCTAAATAAACAATGTTTATGCTTCACTTCGAAATATCTTGCCTTGGTAGTTCTAGATACTTCAACCATTTTGTACTGATAAAATAAGTAAGTAGTATCATATACTTTAATTACCATTCCAAATTTTATACATTTAACTTCTCTAAACTTAAAATTAATGATTAAGAATTAATAATAATTAATTTGCTTACAGGAGACCGATGGCTTTTAGTTTGTCTAGTCTAGAATTGTGATACCGGATACTTATTCTTAATATTTAACTATCTTATGGTGATTTCATTTTTTAAATTTATCTAGTAATCAAATATCAAAATGAAATGATCAAATATATTTTAATCTTTTATTTTGATTAAGTATAAAAAAAAAACAAATTGCACTGCTCGGGAATCGAACCCGAGTCGCAAGAATGGGAATCTTGCATGATACCACTACACTAGCAGTGCTTGTTGTAAGTACGTACCTAAATAGTATTTATTTCAACGAAAGTTGACATTTAATAAAAAAAAAATTAATTAATTTTAAACAATGTACGTAAAAATAATAAAATTTACAAAAATACCTCAATGTGTGGAAAAGTAGAATTAGTTATCAGTACTATTTTTCTTAAAAAAAATTGTTTTAGAAAAAAAAAAGACTCCTTCGAGCCGGATTTGAACCAGCGACCTATGGATTTCCATTGTACTATATACTACCAACTACAGTCCACCGCTCTACCAACTGAGCTATCGAAGGTTGTGAACTAAATTTTCACAAAATATATATTAAGTGAATTTATGCTATTATTTTATAATAAACTTTTATAATGCTAATTTATATATAAGAAAATTAAATATCAACTTAACCTACTATATACGAGAATAGATCTTTCTTATAATTTATTTTTTATAATTTAAATTACCTTTATTAAAATTGTTTCAAAGTGACTTATTTTTACACCATTTTAACAGGCTTGGTAATTAAATTTAGTGTATTCAAAAAAAAAAACACTTGAAGAAAAAGGAAAAATGTTCGCCCGAGCAGGGACTTGAACCCTGGACCCTTGGATTAAAAGTCCAATGCTCTACCGACTGAGCTACCCGGGCTGTTACTTAATTGTTAACAAACACTGTTTAACACTTACCGGAATAAGTTTGCCTTTTCTATTTTAAACTTTTCAGCTAATTTAGGATTTCTACCGGAACCACTGACCGGTTTATCACCTTCACAATTGCAATCGCTGTTATCTACTTCACCATTCATTTTCGTAATTGGGCCTTTAGAGTCCATATCTGGAATTTTTTTAAACCGATATATTAAACGTTATTACAAATGGTACCTATTTACATATATGTGCAAACATAGTGTCGGCAATAGTAATGTGTACAATTATTTAGATGTTAAGTGTTAAATGTGGATACGACCCTGACCTGATTCAGAAAAACTGAATCTACCGTGGGGTATACTTCTCTTTCTAACAATGTGTTAAAGGTCAAGCTAACAAAAAGGTATTTGTCGTATGGTACAATTCTAAGAAAAAATACAACGAATAAATTCTTAGGTAAATATTTCAAGTGATAAACCCAAAAATATTTTTATGGTGCTTGACGAAGTGCTCTTATCTTGTAAGTTAAAGATTGAGAAGTGTTTACCAAAATTACCTTAGTTCGATGCTTACCTGAAGATGCGGGAAATTTCACGAGGGTGTTGTTATTTGTCACTGATTTTTCTAACCTCCTGTCGCAGCAAAAGTTTTAAAAACACTGAATTGCGATCGCTATGTTTACTTCCATGCGCTAAAAAAAGTGAATGTTCAATTCATTCAAGATCAAATGAAACTAGATCTATTTAAAAATTTTGGAGCTACTAACGAGTACATAAGCTATTTAACTTGAATTTTTCTTTTAATTGCGTCGGTTTACGTCGAAATACGAAAATATAACTAACGAGTTTTGTTTTAGAAGTCAAGGCCCCAGACTGGCCTAAGAAACGCTACTTTTCTGGATTAAATTCAAAAATTAATTCATGTGAATGCACTGAATAAATACAAGCTTATTAAAAGGTGTAGTTTCTTATATATATACACATGTAAAAATACCACAATATCATTATCGTTATAACTTTTAACCGCATTTACTATAATTGGTTCTCACATTTACTGCGTCTAATAAAAGGCCAGTTTTGTATAGTTAGAATTCTTAATTAGATATGCGGAACATTTAAAAATATTCTTCTTGGTAATATGTTATCGTGAACAATGTGAAACTCATCCTCACAGTAGATTTTAGGTTTGTTCCAACAGACAAAGCTTTAGTCCTTTTCACAGTGCTTCGATCAGTAATGAATTGTTTTAGGCGCATACGTTAAAAAGGTACTACTTCTGGGTTTGCCACGTATGAATATAATCTAGGAATCAGGTTTTTGTCAGGACCATGAACTGATTTCACCGTTCTTAAATCCGCAACGAATCGTTTTAAGCGCGTGCGTTGAATTGATTTTTTGATTGATCTGTTCTGTGATGGAACAACGGCTTTCTCCCTAGCTCAATTTGAGCAAGTGAGCATAACCACAATCATTCTTCAATCGGTTCAGAATTAATTGCATGTCTGTTGCAATGATGATGTTGGAATGAGTGCTAATTTCCTATGCGCATATTTCGTACGGTTCTAAACTAATTCTAATGCTTGTTCAAACAAACACTTTATTGGTGAATTCTTACTGTTTTGAAAATAGGATGCAATGGTCAGTGCCGTTTTGGATGTTTAATGCCAAAAAATTTAGGGATAAACAGAGATTGGGAGAAGCTAGATTCATCAAGTTTCGATACATGTCTTCTTATGGAAGTACCTTCAGTCGAATGGCTGAAATGTTTTAAACCCTCAACATGAAAATATTTTTAAAACGCATTGATCATGTCATGATAACTGCTTAGAGAGACGTAAGTGCGATTTGTACCTTAGTTGCCTTTGCCAGTGGGATGTGATAAAATTTTAGGTCACTCTATATAGAAACGTAAAAAATATTTTTGCAATGTGCTGATCTTTCGAAATTTTGAGCCAGTAGTAAGAGGAATACAATAATATAAATAACTATTTTTTGCTCATTTTCTATAATCCGTTCACACCTTAAAAATCAGTATTGGGTCTTATGGAGTATTACCCTCTCTTTCCACTGTCAGGGAGCTTGTGTACGTATATCTCTTTCCAACTCGACCAGAGTTGCGCGATCTTTGTGCTAGTGACTTTTTTGACAGTTGTAGTATCCATGATTACCCATCTCCGATGTTTATATTTTTTGCGTATTTTGGTTAAATTCACTCAATTTCGTGTTGACGTTGTAATTTAAGTCTGTTTTGTGTGCAGATAATACTAAATAAATACACAGGTATAGTTTAAAACTTTCTATAAATATAATTTTAATAAGAACTGACAACCGTGCTCGCGATTCCCATAAGAACTGTACAGATTTCTAAGGTATAGACACAAACTATTGAAATGTACTTCTCTTTTAACGTACTCTGTATTACAAAGGTTATAATTTTTAGTTCTACGAACCGGCATATATCTTGGGGATGGCGTCTTGTGTATGATACGTGCGCTTAAATGCTGTAAGGGGACGTCCAGAAAAGACAATTTCACTTATTTCTTTAATTAATATTTATCGCCAACTTGTTTCATACAATAAATTGATATAAAACTTTCAGTAAGAAATGATATAATTGGGACTATATTACCCCAAATTCAAACTAAAAGAATTACTTTTACATAAAAAAAAAATCAATTAGACATAAACTACTGCTCCTTTTCAATCGATTTCAATTCACGGAAACCATCGTTCTCATTGTTATAATGAATGGAAAATTTCTAATATGAATATTAACTAAAATTTCGATTTTTAAGTATTTACCTTCAATTTTTCTAACAGATTGAGATCACTTTTGCCAATCTTAAGGAGAAATGTTGCCAAATTCTATCTTTACTACTTTACTAACAATAATATAATCTACTTTAAATGTCAAATTTCTTACAACAGCATTAATTTTTACAGTAGCTCCTATCATTTCTTTTGAATTCAAGTCCGGATGATATGGAGTTAATCTTGAAATTATGTGCCTTTCAGTTTCATTCATCAAATTCATCAAATTTAGAAGACGCATAAATATGCCGACTTTTATGATGCTTGATAATAATTCAGGTGTTAACATGGAATTATGAAATGGAATTTCTATTTTGTCAATATCTTGTTTTTTACTAACACTTCTAATTTTCAGTAAGTTAGTTGCTAGATTGGTTTGTTGTCGTTTTTCTCCGGTACTACAAAATTTCTATTCTTCAATATTTATTCTTGGTTCATTTCTTAAATAATTCTCTGTATCCTTCTTACAGACACCTGTTGCTTAAGAAGCACATTCTTTTAGTGACTGCTCTTCGATTTTATCACATAATAAACGTTGTAAACACTCGTTAACACGGGTTTTAAACTATCCAGAGCGCATCCCTCATCGCTCGCCAAGATATACGCCGGTTGCTGTAGTGTATGCGGGAATAAAAACTATATTTATTAAACAATAAAGACTAATTCGAGCTCGATATATTGTTCGATAGAATAAGTGTTTATATCTAAACCACAATCAATACAGAACTTCTATAACCGCATGGAGGTTGAAGATACGATATCAGTTCACTTAAAGTTGGAATCACATTTTTCGGAACTATAACCGCTGTATTATAAAGCTAAAAAACGTGAAAAATTTACCTGGAAATATTTAGTTGGTCAAACTTCTAACAGCTACCAACAATGGAAGCTCACCATTTGAGTCAATTATTATATTTTAACTGCATATAAAAATTCCTGAAAATATCGGTAAATAAATGTATCCTTCCCCATATGTTCACCTAAACTAAATAAACGGATTTCGATTAAAAAGAAACGTCTTTGAAATTGTATATTTTTATTTCTTAATTTTTGAAAATACAGTCTGACTATAGCTACACAAAATACATGTTATATTCATTTTTTTCAGCTATAGAAAACAACAATAAAGACTTTTGTATAACAAGAAGAATTTAAAATATTGTAAGATGCTCCGCCAAAAGAATAAGAAAGCTCATGGTAGATAGAATTTGCAAATATTCAATAATATCACTTTTTTCTTATTTAACACTATCATTAATAGTAATAATAATAATAATTTTGTATGTATAATAAATATATTTTTAAAATCTAATAATAATTAATTATTATTATCATCATATCATAGATGATTTGTCGTAGGTGAATGAAAAAAACGACTTCAATTAAATTAATTAATACAGTTTCGTACTTTGTATTATATTGTTTTTGCGCATATCGCATATGATTATTACTTATTAAACCAAACTTTATTTTGTGAGAGGAGGCAGTATGGCACATTGGCCCTTACAGATTTGAGCTGTAAATTAATTAACATACAGAAAGAAGTGGCCGCTGGTATTTAATCACTTTTCAATTCCGTAAAAATGCCGCTAAGCATCTCCAGCTATCCACCATTGAGTTGCTTTTCCAATCTCACCTTTAAAGCTAACTTCTCTTCCCTGATATCGGCTAATTCTTGGCTTAACTCCTGACACATTCTCAACAAGACCGTATTCTGCTCCTGTAATTTTCTGAACAGTTCGTACCTTTGTTTCTCCTCATTTGTTGGGCTCTCTTGATTCTTAGGCGTGGGTTTCCTATATATTTCGAAAGCTCCGTGCTTCCTCGGGGCATCCCCCGCATCCAAATTCGATTCGGGCGCTGAGAACTGCGCGAATAACTTCTTCCTTTCGGCTTCGTACTGTTCCCCAGGGAATATACCCTCTTGGACGTTTTCATATTTGCCAAATTCTTCGAAATTTGCAAATTGAGTCTCGCTACCGTTTTGCGAGCTATCTCCTTCCGATTTTTGATTTGTTAGCTTTTTGGAGCCTTGGATATTCGGACTTATTCGAGGAGGAACTGAGGGAGGTGCAAGATTCTTATTCAGTCTATTTAGGTCGAGCGAGGAACTCCTGCCGTGCGTTTTGAAGGGTCTTGGAGGTGGCGGAGGTGGTTTTTCCTTTTTAGGAGGTGGGAAAGCTGGTAAACTTACTGGTCCTTCTTCTTGATTATTTTGTGTCGTTGGCGGTGGTGGGATCGCTCCAGGGCCCGGCACACTAATTTTTTTCGGCTGAGGCCTTTGTATTGCGCTATTCTGCGAATTACTTGTTGCCGTCGGTAAATTTCCTCCTAAATTATTTTCTAAGAACTTTTTCGGGCTGGTACTATCAGTGTTCTCTTCGTGATTTTGAAAAGAGGTTTCTGGAGTTAGACGTAGAGCTACAGGATGCAGGATTTTTGGATCTTTCTCAACGGCACCTTTATGGAAATCAAAATTAACAGGTTTGGGACCTGGAGATGATACGCTACTTGTCGGAGAATCCACAAACTTTGTCCATTCCTTCGCAGTGTCCTTGGTTTGCGGAGATAATATTGGTTCAGTCTCTGGGGTGACTGACATAGGCGTTTCATTTCCAGGCACCAATTGCGGTGGCAAAACATCTGGCAATTCAATGTGGTTTCTTCGTAAAACCACCAGATGCATTGCTGTGCTAAATTCTTGCAGACTTAAAGCTCCATCTCTCGTAACATCGGCCAGCTGCCATATTTTACGCAATTCGTGGACGGGTAATCGAGATTTCTCAAAGAATATCCGTGCTACTGACCCAGGGATTAGCGCATTGACATCTGGTTGTAGGGTACGAAACTGTGTCGTATAATATTCTTTTTGTTCTGGTGTAATAGTCCACACTTCATTCGAAACCTCTGTATCCTCTTCGCTACTATGCCTATCAGAAGATTCTTCTTCAGTACCTAAAAGCAATTAGGTAATATGCATTACAAATCGTAAATTAGTAAGCAATATGCAAAATGCATTTCAAACATTTTAAATTGATTAATACCTAATAACTGTCTTTGCTCTTCTGAAACAAGCCCAAAAACTAACCAACTACGATCCTGTACACTATTCGTAGGTGTCGGACTATCGGATGCAGCACTTGAAGCACCTGGTGAACCACTTCTTCCGACACTTAACGTTTCACTATCTATTTCAGAATCTGTACTCGTAGTATCTACATGTTCCTTATATTCATTTAAATCACTACTCTGTAACTCTATCAGATCTGGAATCGGACTTGTACGCTCCGGTGGCGTCCAGGAAAATCGTGGAAGAGGTAAATCTACACATGATGTTAAAACTTCTCCACGTAATTGAATATTGGCTTGATAGGCTGCTACTAATTTCATTACAGAATAAAATTGTTTCCTATTTATATAATTGATGTTTTGATTCCAACATAATAGTTCGCGAATCTGAAAAATACATTTACAGCGGTTTATTTTGCTTTAAACGCAAAAGCTAAGAGATTTCCTTACCTGCGATAGTACATCGTCTGGTACGTTTCCTGACCTGATAAATTCTGCAACTTTATTTATGTGTATCTTTCCTGATTTTTCATCATCTAGAGCAACGAAATAATTATTAAAATACCTCTGCAGAGCATCTGGCAGATGGAATTCATCCATTTTAATATTATTTTTTTTTTAGATTATTGACAGTTGCTATTCTCGATCGGTATATAGAGGTTATAATCAACAGAGTCGGTAACTGTGTTATCAACAATTAGAAAAATTCTCTTATTTAATTTGAATACCATGAATCCAAAAACAGACGGTTGCGATTAAATTCAAAACTTCGTGGCATATTTTGGAATGATTAATCGGAATAATGTTTAGTTAACATTAAAAAAAAATCAAAAATATATATCACTATCTAGTAAGCATAACCATCCTCATTACAGTTTTCTGTTTGTAATGTTGATATTTCTGTCAAATAAGTCAAATTTGGTAATTGTTATGATTATGATTAACTTTCCGCTTTTATACATTTAAATTCACTGGAAGATTTAAAAAATTGGGGATGTTATAGTGTATGAAAATGAGACCGCACTTAAAAACTCTTTATTTTCTTTGTAAAAGATTTGGCCGCTATCACCAGGGAAAATTGAATTGTAGATATCTAACAACAGAATTCCCAGAAGCAGAAAAAAATAAATCTCAAGAAAATGTACCGGAGAGGTCGAAATCTCATGCAAAAAACTCATTGGATGGTCCCCACTTAAAAGATTTTATTGCGAAAGCCCATATCCAGCAAAATAATGAGTTAATTAATGAGAATATTCCATATTTGGATAGCACAAGTTTTGGAGCAGGCAGAAAAGTATACTTTGATGTGCATGGTTGCCAAATGAATGTAAACGATACTGAAATAGTGTGGTCAATTTTAAAGTCACAACATTTTCTCAAGACGAACAATTTATATGATGCAGATGTTGTTTTGATTATGACATGTGCCATTCGAGAAGGTGCCGAGACAAAAATATGGAACAAATTGGAAAATTTGAAAGGAATCAGAAACAAGAAACTTGAAAATGGTGGATCCAAGATGCGAATTGGAATACTAGGTTGTATGGCTGAAAGATTAAAAGAAAAGATATTAGAAAAAGAAAGAACAGTCGATATAATAGCAGGGCCAGATAGTTATAAGGATTTACCTCGATTATTAGCTTTAACTGAGAATAATCAAAGTGCCATTAATGTTCTATTATCATTAGATGAAACATATGCCGATATTATGCCTGTTAGATTAAATGAAAACTCTGTTACAGCTTTTGTGTAAGTATTTTGCATTTAATTAATATATTGGGTTCTTTGGGCAAGTAGTGAAAAATAGGTTTTTGTTGGTTTCTTCAATGTGTTTATATTTAATTAATGAAATGAAGGTATCAAAAGTGATTTGTTCTTATAGTCTAGTTCTTTGTTATTGCAAATTTCCATAATCCACTTGCACTCAATATCTGATGCTCCTTTTTTATACAAACTGTATTTTGTTATAGACTTTTCCGTTGGAACCAATTTTTTACTTTTTTTTGGGTTCCCACACTCAAAGAATTTAGGTTTCCGGGTTGAAACCGCAAGTCTGCCAGCGTTTCGCTCTCAGAACCAGAAGCTCTAGGCAACTAAGAGCGAAACGTTGGCAGACTTTTTCAATAAATTTGTGCAAACTCTTTAGAAACACTAATATAGATTACTTTATTTTACATTTATTAAGAACAATTTTCAAACAGTATAAACAGAATTATGAAATTTAACCATACATTAAAGTAATTATCCTAACACCAGCTTTGCAGGTTCTCCATTTATCTTTCTATCATTACCATACTTCAATAAGTACTCATGTTTGGAATGAGCAAAAGACACATCTGTTAATATGAAGATGTGTGCAGTTATAAATGCCAGCGTTGCTCCAAAGAAAAAATTTGCATTTGCACTGCCCCAATATATCCATAAATTCCATAAAATAGGTGCTAAAGTTGTTGTTGTGATAATAGCCACTATGCTTACGAATATCTGCTGCATACAGTTATACATATGTTTCAAAACGGGTAATAACGCTAAAGTGAAGCCGAAGTCTCCAATACTTGGATACGATTTAAAAATACTAATGAGCATTATGAAACATATTGCAAGTAGAACTGGATCTTTTCGAAATTTAATCGTTAGAGGCATAAAATATAGAATGGTAACATTAATTTGATAAGAATAAATGAATAATTCTTTAAAATGCTCGAACATTTCCATAAAGAAGTACCAGTAGATCCCGATGTTAGGTTGTTGATCTGTTACTTGCAATATGAATCCGTAAGTTTGTTCTAAAAAATTCCAACTATTCATAATATAACGTGAAACAAATATTAACGCAGCAAGTAATCCTATACACAAAATAACCGAAAGGGCACTTTTAACAGCACATCTTTGGTACTTTAACACTGACAAATACAATGATGATATTAATGTTATTGGATACAAGCTTTGTAATGTTGCAAATGCTAAAGAGACTGCTCCGACTGTTACAGACCCACAACTAATTCCATATAAAAACATAGCAAAACATAGGTTCAGAAATGTGGTTGTTGTACATGCAACACAATTAAAAACTATATAAGGGTTTAACAAATACATAGCGGTAACAAATGTCGGTATTGTTTCATTATCCATTACTGTCAGAGTTTGTTCCTTTAAGTTTTTCAAATACAAATGTGCATTCGTGTACTGTTGAATTCTTAGATTAAACACATACTCCTTGGCAAAGAGATACAGGAAATATGCAGTTAATAAATCCCAGAATACAAATATTAATGGAAGGTATAATCCTGTATTGTCGACGAAGAATTTGTAAAAATATAAATGTATCGGGGATTCATGTAGGACGTCGCTTGAATATGGGTCAATTCCGATATTCATTCGGTAGCAACTTTCCAAGATTCTGCTAAAAGAATTCAGCGGGGTCGACACTTCAATCCTATCGGCTATGTCTTCTCTGTATTCTGAGTAAATCAAAAAGATCCGTATAAATAAGGCAAAACCATAAATGCATACGTTGAAATTCATTTTTATGTGGAAATACGTCCTCAAGTAGGTGAAAAATTAGGCTTTTCTGTATAAATCCAAGTGAATCATATCAAAACATAACCTAAAAATTGAACATCGTTTGGATTAAAATTTTTCATACAGTGACATTTTGATCTACGCTTCAAATAAATTTCTCACTTGTTTTTTAATAATGTTAATAACTTACCTTAATAATAAACATCATTTTCATTGAATATTTATAGTACCGGCTTTTACGATTTTTTTTTAATGAGATTTTATACAGCGGTGACTAAAATTATAGAACTATAGTTATCGAGTATACAACCTTATCTAAAAGAAAAGTAACACAATTTTTTTTGGCTATTCAATGAGGGTGTATTGTAATGTTTTATTTTTAGTTCTATTATGAGAGGCTGTGATAATATGTGTACATATTGTATAGTTCCATTTACAAGAGGCAGAGAACGTTCTAGGCCAATATCCTCCATTCTAGATGAAGTAAAATATCTATCCGACTTGGGAGTTAAGGAAATCACGCTTCTAGGTCAAAATGTAAATAGCTACCGATACCTTCCCAATACAGATGATCCAGAGTTAAAAGCTACGACGACAAATTTAGCCAAAGGGTTCAAAACCGTATACAAAACTAAAATAGGAGGTATAAGATTTGCCGACTTACTAGAAAAAGTAGCCGATGTTAATCCAGAAATCCGCATAAGGTTTACATCGCCACATCCTAAGGATTTTCCCGATGAAGTTCTTCAGGTATGTTTCAAATCATTATAAAACATATTTAATGCATTATTTCAAAGATCCCTTTAAAGTTAATTCAAGATAAACCGAACATCTGCCAAAGCCTACATCTTCCAGCACAATCAGGAAACAGTAACGTTTTAGAGCGCATGCGTAGAGGCTATACGCGTGAAGCTTATTTAGAATTGGTCAACCGCATCAGGGAAATCTTGCCACATGTTGCTTTAAGTTCAGATTTCATATGTGGATTTTGTGGCGAAACGGAAGAAGAGTTTCAGGATACCTTGAGCTTGATAGAAACAGTGAAGTAAGCCTTCTAGAACATTATTTTGATATATAGTGTTTAACATGTTTTGTTTTTTTTAAGATATAACACCGCGTATTTATTCCCGTATAGCATGAGAGAGAAAACAACGGCCCATAGAAGATACCAAGATGACGTTCCCAAAGATATAAAACAACAAAGAGTAGATAGGATGGTACATTTACATAGGAGCATTGTAAAATCTTTAAATAGACAGAAAATTGGTCAATTACAACTACTTTTAGTGGAAGGTAGAAGCAAACGGTCCAAATTACATTTAGCTGGCAGAAACGATGGTAATATCAAAGTCATTTTCCCTAACGGAGAAATACCGGTTCAAGAAAGTAGTAGTCTGTGCAAAGGCGTAAAACCAGGGGACTATATTGTGGTGCAAATAAACGATATCACCTCACAGGTGTTGAAGGGCATCCCACTGTATCATACAACGTTAACGGAATTCAATAAGAAACATAAAAGTAATTACAGTCGTTGCAATGATGATTATGTTAGATATACTAGTATGCTTTGAAGTAACTGTTGTTTGCGACATAAAATGTAACTATGGAAAACTTGCATCATATGGGGATTTTTTTATTTATTAAAAAACTTTTTTTGAAATAAATAATTGGAATCAAATTATCTATGGGCGCTGTGTTTAAATACTCCTTTTCAAAGAGAAGTCGGTAATTTCACCATTAAATTTGCTTTGTGTCTTAGTGAATAGAAGGTTATATGCTTTCCTGTTTTTGGATTTCGTAACAAGGGTGATGGTTCCATTATTTTTTTTTAAACAATACGTTGTATAACGACATCACTAATTATAACTTTTGTTAAAATTGTTTTTTTTTACTATCGATAAGTTATGCAACAAAACGGTGTTTATTATTAGACTTATTTATTTTTATTAACAAATAAGGCGATAACAAGAGGTTTGTATGAGGGTAGTGTCTTACGTTTTTAAAAACAACCACTAGATGGCGGTATTGATCATTTATAAAATTCTATATTTGGTGTTGAAGCGAGTATACTGCCATCACTGTTCAGAGCCACAGTTTTGTTGTTAAAAAGTGAACGAAAAACACATCAAAATATTAAATCGAAAATAATCCGTCGATTTGGAAAATGTAAAAAAATTAAAAATCAAAAGTTAGAGACACTTGCGGACAAACTGAAAGTAATTCGACATTTAGATTTATCTAAAAAAAAAATTGCTACGCTATTCCTTCCGAAATTAAAACTTTTATTTGATGTAATAAAGACTATGGATTATATCTATTTTCTGTTATTGGCCTGTGCTACAGTCGGTAAATTTGAATTTAAGGGGCAAGTTAGAATTTGATATAAGCGATGTATTTAATCACGAATTAATTTTCATATACTTTTGTTTTTTTAAGAATGGTTTAGGCTTTTAATTGTTTATTCACAGAAAGTCCGGACGTGTTAGGTTTGACGCATTGGGTAAGTGCAATGTCTTGATAAATAATTATTTTTTCTCAATTTCTTGTCTCGGTGAATATACTAATAGATACCGTATAAATCCTGTATTGAAAGCTATGGTAGTAGGACTTAGAACCTAGATCCTAGTCATCTAATCAATGAAAGAGGTTGGACACACAGTTCAAATCATCCCAATCAAAAAAATTGCTGGCTTTCTAAGATATGCAAATATGTAGTGCGTTGAAATTTAAAAAGTTTCTCTTTCTTTTTGAACGCCTTTATTGTTTTGATATCAAGAAAAAGTTTTGAGTGGTAGTAGCTCAACGGAACACCAGGACTCCTTAGGATACAATTTGAGAACAGTATAAAAAACTGTTTTTTTTTTTATTATTATTACTGTTAATAGTAAAGAAAAACTAACGATCATAAATAAAATATATTTATTTTCTTTATTCAAATAGAATATACGTATACAGATTGAAATATTTATTATATATTACATAATATTCTTTTAGAAAAAAACATGTTTTTCTTCGTTTTTCTAAGTATACATTTGAAAATGGCAACTATCTTCGAAGAAAAGGGAAATAAAAAGGAAAAAGGAGCCAACAAAAAATTTGCAATGCTATTGTGTATACAAAAATAATCTTTAAAGACGCTTTAACAATAATAGTTATTTAAAATCGACGAATCATTTATAATATTTTTTTTTACATATTTTATCCTTAATAACAATCGTTTGCAATAAAAAAAATGTGCTTCTCCATTTTAAGAATTGTTTTCCTCTTACAATCTATTAAATAAAATTAGTATGATGCTAGTAGATTTAAGGAAAATTTGTGAATTAATGAAAATCAAAATGGCACGTCATTTCATTCTGATGTTAATGTCATCAAAATCACTGCAACGGATCCAATGTTACCAACATATTATTTCGTTGATGACCCTGATAAGTTGGCCGTAGAAACTTAATGTTGCCTTGTTTACGATCACAATTTTTGGAAGTAAAATAAATCTGCTAGCATCTTACGTTCGTTAACCTAATTTAAAATAATTTGCAAATTTACAACGTTATATATTATTAATAAAAGATCATGAATATATTACATATTTAGTGTTCCGACTTAAAACTCTATTAACAAAATTAAGGCACATTATGTAGTAAAAAAATTAAATGGAAATGATTTCAAGGTTGTAGCAAATAAAAGGAAGAGAAATTTGTTTACTTATTAAAGCTGTTATACGCATTAAAACATCTATCCAGTTTTAGCAACGATATTGAACTCTTTCTTCTACATATACTGTACAAAAGGAAAATAAATTAAACAGATTGGAAATTCCCGCTAACATTTTCGAATTTGAACATAATGGGCGGTAGCGGCTACTTTCAAGTTGGTGATTCCGGCAATAAAATCATATTCGTATTCATTGCACTAAGATATTGGCAAATATGTCTTTTATTGCAAGAATTACCAAGTTATATCATCTGCAACACTCAAAAAATGTCAAGTATCAAGTTATGTACCAACAGTACTATTGTAATAACCAAACATAATGAACAATGTTGCCAACATATAATTTTTTTTCTTTAACTAAATATCACATACCTAATTTTCGCCAAGTACCCAGTGCGTTGTGATTAAATTTACAAGATATATATTTCCTGATACGCAATGTATTTATTTTTAATAAATAAACAGCGAAACAAACCTAACTGGAATGTATTATGGATATTTATAATTTTAAAATATAATGGTATGTTAACCTGATTAATATAATAGTTATAATTGTTATAAGCGGATATGTTTGACTAGGATTGCAATTAAGTACAGATTCGATAAGGTTTAAAGTAGAACTACGAAAAAGTAGTTCGGCTATAAATAATAATTACATAAAATCTCTTGAAATTGTCGATTTTTACGGTTTTCCGTATTTTTGAGATATCTTCGTTAATGTTGGCAACATTGTTCGTTGGAATAATGTACTTGATGGAATTAAATAGTTTTTCGTGCTTTAAATGAGATAACGCTATACAGTTGGGTGAACTTGCGTTTCATATTTATTTTATTCAGTACAATAATATGGCGTTAAATTTATGATAAATTTACATAAGCAATAAATGCAGTTGCTTGAGAGATTTTAGCTATGGCGGAATCTTTGATTGAATAGAGCGTTTTTAAACGATCTTGTTTTAAAATAATTCGAGCATTTTTCCCGAGCAATCTTCATCAACGTTAATTTTGATTGAAATATTGTTTTAAACATCGTTCCATACAGTCACCTAACCCAGAGGTTCTCAAGGTTTTTTTTTGGAACCCTTTCAAAATTTTTATTCCTACGCGGAACCCAAGTTTTCACTGATCAAATGAAAAATTAACACCTTGAATTGATAGCACTACTATCTCCACTTAAATAAATTAAAATTTTGGGTACTGCTAAAAGGTTGATGTTCAGACAAAAAGTCGAGTTATTTCTTTTTGAATGCGTTTGTCGCGTGGACGGCAAATGAAAACCAGGAAGCTTTGAGTTCCGTTACATAGAATTTATCTTATCGCAACATATACTAACTGGAAAGGGTTTCGCGTTATTGCTTTAGCTTTACAATTCCAAATGGATTTCAGAAAGAATCTCGATAAATTGCTGTTACATTAACACTGTGTTTGATTATTTTGTATTTGGCGTAACGTTGTTTTATTTAATTTGATTTCGATGGTTTTACCAAATTTTTGAGAAATATTGTAAGCATGGAAATGCAACGGAAAGTTAATTAGAAATTTTAGATTTAAGAAAAGGAGGAAAAGTTAAACTATACTAAACTGGACGCTCCTAAACAATCCCCTTCTATCTGTCCTGATAAACTAGGCGAGTTACCCTTAGAACTCCCGTACACTTTCGTGCTATAACCGGAATCGTTGTTAGTATCTCTGTCGGCACTATCCTGCGGATTCTCGAGCATCCTCGTGGTGCTCTCGAACATCTTGTTCGTGTCCAGCATCCTCGAGGTGCCCTCCATGGGCTTTTTTGAACTTTCGAACAGTTTAGAGCTGTCCAACATGCGCAATTTGGCGAATCTCGTACTCATCTCACTGTATTTCATTCCCGGCTCAGTGTATCTGGGATTCTGTTCGTAATACTTGGGGCCCGAGAACTTGGGATCGTAATAACGCGCGTTGTAGCCTTCCATGCGCAGTTCGGCGGGATCGTAACGTATTTCGAGGGGGTTCGAGGGATTGTGTCTTAATCCGATTGCTTCCGAGCACGGCGGAAGGCCTTGGTAGTTCTCGTTGTATCGCGGAACGCCACATTCCTGCACGCGCACTACGGGTTCGACGTGTCTAACGTTAGGGTCGACTAGAGCCGTGTTGACTACCGTCGGGCTGTACATTCCGCATCTGCTTCGTGGGAGGGCATCTAAAGGGACGTTTTCGTAGCTTGGACCGGCCGAAGCTAGGTTAGATTCACCCATGGGTCCTCGATGTTGGATCATCCGCATCGGACTGTCTTCGTCATCGCTGCTTTCGCTGTTTTCACCTTTTGTACTTGCCGTCACTTCGGATTCTTTCTGCTGGATTTGAGCGATTAATTCTTTAACGCTTTTTCGGGGTTCGTTCTCTTTTCGCTCTTGATTTTCTAGTTCGTCCATGCTCCTGTAAATTGGAAAAATCAGTTGGACAGAGGCAATGGATGCATAAAGTTTTGACCCTGATGTCATTAGATGAGACTTACATACTTGTACAATAAATGGTAATACAAAACGGAAAAAGTTTCTTGAATATAAACGGTAACACATACAACAAACATTCTTTAGTAATGTTGTTGATGTTCATGTTTTAGTACGACAACAATCGTATAAATTAAGCAAATTTATACATAGTGACGAAAAAGCAGAACCTACTACAACAAACATCGATTCGTCCTCTTTGAAAAGATTTAATTAATATATCTTCTGCTCATAATCTTAATTGATATTTAGCCACTGCATGCAAAGTATACTAAAAAAGCGAAATAATTCTCACCTGAAGGTCTAAATTTGTAAACAAAAAAAATATTCATTTACATCTACCTCAAACGTTCAATCCATCAAAGTATCGATACTTCGTTAAATTATAAAATAAATAATTTCATACCTCGCTGTATGCAGATGCGTCTTCTCATTATTATCCAACATTTCCAAACTTCTCGATCTTGGTAAGGTCTGCTGCTGCGTCTCCCTGTTAGCGATAACCCTTTCCGATCGCCTGCCATGGACCCCTCTATTAATCTTCTGCTCTAGACCAGCTACTCTTTGGCCCAAACGTATCTGTGCCTTTTGCAGTTCCCTTTTATCCTTCTCCATTCTAGCTTCGAGATGTCTGAAGAGCGGTGCGCAGTAGCAAGTATACCCGACACCCACCGGTCCCTTCCTGATATTCCCCGCTAAATCTAAATAATACTGTTCGCCTCTTTTGAGAGGTTCCGGAGGTAGGGAGTCTAATCTGGGTGCCGGAAAAGCTTCTGGATCTGGATAATAGTGGCAGCCATAGGGAGACCAATGTTTGACACGCTCTAGATCTTCGGGTTGATCTAAATAAATAAGGAGAATAGAAATTATTCCAAAATACTTAACTTAGATAATGTCAATTTGTGTCGAAAAAAATATGTTCTATCTTCATTTTTTGTTTATATCGAAACAGGTTAAAGTAGTTTAAATTATTAGACTGGATAGTTTAATTAATAACGCATTTAATTGAATATATTGTACAATTAATTGCGAATCTCTACAGAAAGTCAAATATTACTAGAAAAAGGGAAATAAAATTGATTTCAACGTTAAAAGGTAATATCCAAAGATCAAATATACTTATTCATGATTGCATTTAGATCCCAATTCTAACCATTTGTAAAACTGTATTAAAGTTTCCTTTACCCATATCTTACATATTTTTTAGTAATTTTTCATTTTCACTTTCGAACATTCGTTTCTTGCCATTTATTTTACAAGGGGAGGCTTTGACAAAGATGATTTTATCATTATTGCTCTCAAAAAAAGCAATTTCATGGGTGTAGCCAGAATTTCATTTGAAAATGATAGACATCGCTTTGAAAACTTGTTAAAGCATTAGTTTTCTACAATTAAATTTGTTATTCAATCAAAGTCCAGAAGTATCTCGATATTATCTTTTACAAGAAACTCTCACGAACCCAATGCTGGTATAAAGAAGGATGGAGTCGTCAGAGAACGATGAAGACAATCTATTGCCTTGGTGCACGTAGCAAAAACCAATAAAGAGCATAAATACAATCGGAGGAACTTCACATGAATTAAACATGGATGCTAGGCTTGCATATCTTCGATTTGATAAGACAGTTACGGCGTTGACCTCGGCTGCAAGCTATTTAACTGACTTCAAGGTTGCTGGCGGAAAGATCAACCTAAATTGCAAAAGAAAAATGCTGCAACCGAAACATGATGATTTTAGACTTGCTAGGACGTTTCTGTGGAGTTTTCGGAAAGAAAGTGCTGCTTTAAATAAACAACTCTTTCGATAGTTATGCACTACCATGGTTCAACTGAAAGATTATCATTCAAGGCTTACGCTGGTGAGTGCATGCAAATAACTTACCACGTATATCTTTTTATATTCCGAATTATGCTCTCGCGTCGCTATATTCGATACGTTTGTAAAATAAACGGTATATTCGAAATTGAAAATGCTAAATTATTACAAAAAAAAAAAAGATTTAAATACGAGAAACTTTAAAACGATTTTATTTAAAGGCGATCATGAGTACAAAATCTTCCATTTAATATTTGACTTTAATGATGGTTCAAATTGAAAGTATATTTTCATTCATTCTGTATATTTTTTGGGATGATTTTTGTTTTACCATAAAGTCTAATGTAATATGTAAGACGCGCACGCCTCTTAAATTAATGCCCACATTTTCAAGAATAGTTACATTATCAAAGATAGCTTGATTTAGGAAACATAACATTAACTATCTTTACTTGGCCCGTACTATCACAATATGAAATATTATTATTTTATTATTAATTTAAGTCACTCGGTAAGTATCAAAGTAATTCTAAAACTTGCTTCCAATAGGGCTACATAGCTTTAACAAATAAAAATATTTTATTACTTTTCTCATGTGCTGCACCAACCTATATAATTTAAAGTGCGGAAAGTCACATGCATATGCAATGTCATCTTAATTAGATAAATACTTATGCTTTAAAATTGTCAATTTGTTTAATTAACTTTACACTCAACACGCTATATTCTTCTAGTACGATAAAATAAATTTCATCTGAGATAAAATCACTTTCTCCTTAAATAAACAAATAAAACATATGCATTGTTCGTAAGTGAAGGGGCACCATCTAGGCATTTGTTGCAAAAAGATTCTACCCAATCTGCAGAGAGAATCTTCGTTCCTGATCCTTTTCTACATGCAATCGAACATAGCTACTCTGCACTTCAAACGAAGCTAATTGTTAATACAAAAAACAAAACGCTTTGCTTCATATAAGACAGCACTAGGTAACGCTAACTGTAACGACTTCATAATATCTTAAATGTGGTGCAATTTTTATTGGGGAGAGTGTAGTTTATCGGAAGTTCCTTAATGTTTTAATATGTTAAATAAGTTATTTACATTTTTCTATGGTTGGTAACCAGTGCATCCAACGAGATTATTGCGTACTTATTAAGCAAGTCCACGGATCAATTACGAAAGAAGAAGAATGAAAAAACAAATTCTGGTTTAACATCGTTCCTTTAAACTTGTCGGTGTTGTCGGTGTGTGTATTTGTTTGGATACAAGCAAGCTGCATATATCCTTTGCATATGCTTTTAGTTTAATAAATAAGAAGAATAAGAAATGTTAGAATTGAACTATTCCATATCTTTGTTTTTTTGCACGCGTAAACTTGTCATTAAAAAAATCCACATATTGTACTAATAATTTTTGGCAACGTTTCGCGCTATCTCCATAAGACGATCTAAAACATGAAGCAGACTACCAACTATCCAGCAAAGGGAATATGATTCAAGAACATTTTACCATCAATTACCGGCATTAAACAAACGCTTTTGCTTTTACCTTTACTTTTAGGATCGAATCTCACTTTACTCTTCGATCTCTTCTTATTCTTCGCCTTCTTATCCTTCTTGCTAGCGCATTCGTCCAGTATCGATACGATCTCGTTCAAATCCTTCCTCAAAGCGATGTCCCGCGCCGTCTCGTTCTGCTTATTCCTAACGTTCTTATCGCAACCCGCCTCCAGCAAGATCCTCGTCAGTTTTCGCCTGCCCATCGCCGCCGCTATATGCAAGGCGGTGTCTCCGTTCTTGTTTTGCTCGGACACCCTGCACTGAGCCGATATGAGGATCCTCGTGACGCCGGCGTGGCCGTACCGAGCCGCTGTGTGCAGCGCGGTGTCGCCGTAGTTGTTTTGGATATCCGGATCGCAGCCGCCCAGCAGGAGCTCCCTGCAGGATTGATTGTGGCCGTTCTGACAGCACAGGTGTAGGGCGGTGAAACCGCCGGCGTTGACTTTGGATAAGTCCGCTCCTGCTGTAACGAGGATGCGTACCGTTCTGCTGTAACCCTTCCATGATGATTCGTGTAAGGCGCTGTTACCATGCTAAAAGGAGTAGATGATTTTAATCGTACATATTTTTCAAAAATTTAATATGTGAACCCCGTTTAGTAATGATAATTGAATAAACTTTATATCGCATAAAATTAGTGGTTTTTAACCTCGAAGCTTGAAAAATTATTTATAGTTTTTTGAGAGATACGCCACTGTCAGTGATGTTTTAAGCATTGCAATTACGTTAAGGGTACCGTCTAACCGGAGAGCATGTGAGCGATTTTAAATGATTTAAACACGTTAGTGTTTAATAGAAATGGTCACGCAACTGCTGGGAGCTTTCGAAATATACAGCTTGTTTATTGCTGAAACATCGATCTTCAAGTGGTAGGTACCGTTTTCAAGTAGTTTCTGATGTTAATATTTTTCGTTTCGGATCCGGATCCGGTCTACTATCCGGTTCCCTGATCCGAGTTCGTTATTATTTTCAATATAAAAAGTAAGTGATAAGAAAGTACTTAATAAAGAAAATATCGAATTAGTGTTTCCCGGAGAAAAAGTGCACTCAGAATAATACATATTGTTTGTATACGCACAATTCAAGGTTTGCATTATATAGATGTTGAAGTCTATAAAGTTATATTAAAGTCTAGTGATCATTTGATTACATGCTATATTGTTTAACAATTACTCTGTTTGTTACAGGTATTTTGTCAAGAAAGTTCTCGGAAAACGGGGCCGGATCCACGTTGTTGGGTAATGGATTCGGGTAGATAAAGAACCCGAATTAAAAGTTTCGGATAATGGACCCGGATCTCAGGTTTCGGATAACAGCTTTGGTAGTTAGTGTTATTGAATGTTTCCAATAGCTTCAATCTTAGCTTTTATTTGGCAAATGTTGTGAATATTGTTGATTGGGGTAGCCCAGCCTATACATCCTTATTTTTTCCTTATACACATAAATGATACCGCACCGAGGAAAAAGGGTTTAATATCGTATTTTTGGGACAACGATATTTTTCTGTTCAAGTTCTTCGTTGATTTGAGACAACTGTAGTACTTAGTCTTAAAAAGTAAATGATAAAAAAATGCGTCAGGGACGTAGGCAGCGGGATTTCTATTTGTGTATTTTTTAATTTTTTTGGTTCCATGTTAATTTTATTGCGGAAAACTACGCGTATGTGGGTTAGTTGTTGGCTGGTTAGTGTGTTCAGTCATACATTTACGTTGCAATCTTCTGTATTACGTGTATGCGCTATGAGACAAAAGTAAACTTGGGTAATTAGCAGGTGATAACGTGATAGATTGCAAGCGAGGTTATGCCTTATACCAATTTCTCATATTGTTTACTATAAAAACGGAGGAAGAATAAAAAGTAGTAGTATTCATTCGTCCGGCTTTCACAAAAAAAAGGTTTAACTTGTAAATCAAGCACAAACTTTGGGTTCCATTTTCAAACTGATGCGTGGGGTACTAATTGTTGATGACTCTAAAGAAGTTTCCAAAAGGCCTATTTTTCATGTGTTTATGTAAAGATATCGAAAACAAACCGTCCAGTTTTTGTTTTTGCTATTGCAATTAGTATTAGAAATACGCTAGCACTAAACTTAAATAATAATTCGTTGATGTAAGTATATTTGAACGTCTTGTATATCTTGTAAATAGATAATTCATGATATTTATGCAAATACGTTTAATTGGACGTTATTTCAGTATCGAAGTGAAAAGAGCTGTTAATGCCACCTCCACCTTCTTAAAAAGGTAAGATGATTTAATGAAAAAAGACGTGGGTGTACCAAAAGCTTTAAATTCAAAAGCAAAGCGGCAGCGGCAAAAATTGCCTTCAAAATCAAAGTAAATTTTGGTAGACTTTCTACTAGATAAATATCAAAATAGAAAATAATGTATAATCCCGAAGAAGCTGCCAGGATGGCAGCTATAGAACAAAATGTGAAATACAAATTTTGACACAACGAAATTTGGAGGAAATCAACGCTCGGTATTGATGTCGTCAATTATATAAGGGCAACTATGTAAATGTTAATTTCTGGTATTAACTGAACGCCCTTTAACGTATTCGTGTAGAATTCTGAAGATCGGGTTTTCTGAAACTCCCAATAAAACTGTTAATTTTTGTCTAGTATCTAATACTTGGCTTTTCAATAATTGATCACATCAACAAGCTTATCTGGATGGGGATCATTTTCGAACAAGTTTAAACAATTTTGACCATTCGTAAAAAGTTGATTATGAAGAAGAATACTCCTTCACAAATAATTTTTTGAGATTGTTCTTGTTTTATTTAATACGTGACAGTACAAACTGACAGAAATTAGAACATATTATCAAGGCATATGTATATAAAGAAAAATTACACTGAAAACTGAAAACTGTCTATTCCAGGAATATAAAAAAGATTCCCTGCAACAATAAATTATGCTTATTAATCCTTTTAGACAAATAAAATCTGGCTAAAAGTTGCAAACAAGTCTTTATCAATGCCACAGAATTGCAAGATATTCGTTCTATATAATCCAAACGATCGAATAAGTTATTGCTATTGCTAATACAAAAGTACTCACCACGCTGTCCTGCTTATCGACATCCGCGCCTCTGGCGAGCAGCAACCGTACCACCTCCTCGTGTCCGTCGGCGGCGGCTCTTTGCAGCGCCGTGCAGCCGGCGCCGTCCGGACTGTCAACCTCCCTGGGCGCGGCGGCGTTGAGCAGGAGTCGCACAGGCGCAACGTGCCCGGCGCTCGCCGCCAGATGCAGTGCCGACCGGCCGAGCTCATCCCTGGAGAAACGGACCGATCGGGCGCCGCCCAGTAAGCGGGCACACGCGGCTGTATCGCCGGCCCCGGCCGCAGCTCGAAGTGCCGCTCCGCCTGCACCTGCGGAGGAGACGCCGCCGATCATCCGGTGTCGGGCATCGCTTCACCTGCGGACAAAGGAAAGGGAAAACTTCAGCGATGTGCGACGAGGCAATCTTTAAAACTTAGATACATACTTAACGAGCATATTTATTGTATTCTATTACTTTTGGGGATCTGACGTCTCTGAAGAGCACTCTTTTTCAAGCGCTTATTTTGGGATAACTTGAAATTCTTCAGGATACTCTTTTATATTGGGCAGCTGCGATCAGTTGGACTATTATAGAGGTTGGTATATGATACTCAGTTTATTATTTCATTATATTATAAATATTTGTTGTCTGTTAGAAGAAATATTTGGGAAGTTAAACAAAAGTTTTTAATTTATCTTGTTTATTCTTTCAGTAAACCATTACATATCAAGGAAGCTTCGACAAGTCCCATTACTTAGATGTGCAACTTCGTCTTAATCTGTACAATTTATCGTAGTACTCTAACTACCTAACTTTTGCAAAGGTAAATCCCATTAAGCGCTTGTAAGCGATAAACAAATACCAAAAATGTAACGTTCGTCAATTAAAACGCATGCAATCTCCTTCGCATGCACGTGTTTTATTTTTACAACTCTTCAGCGGACCGAGCAGTATAATATTTAATTGGGCAGTAAAAAGGATATTTACGCTTTCAACACGTATGTGTCTAACAGTAATTGCGATATTCTATTACTTTTGATTTACACGAACGTAACTAAATTTCTTTCCTCGCAGCCATTAGGTACACTTATACAACGGGATTGGACACGTGAATAGTATCTAGAAATACAATCCTCACTACTTAAGGCAAGAAAGCAAAAGTTAAAAGGTTGTTTCAGTATTTTACTTTGCTTTATCTTGTACATATTAAATTGTCAAATCTATTAATTAGTTTATTAATATTAATATTAATTAATATTATATTAACACTTGACCATTGAGTAAACAAATTAAATTAACTAAATTCAGCGTTTATTTATTTACGAGCAAATTAAAATTCGACCCACTTTTCACTCATCATCAGCAGTAAAGTTACTGTGGTAAGGTTTTAGTGGAGTGTTTCAACAGCTTGTAGCTAGCAATAAGAAAAATTAGTACACGCGAAGGCAGTTAGAAGCGAAGGAAAAAGACAAGAAATTAACGAAGAAAAAAAAAACAGTTTTATTGGTGCTGTAAGAGTTTTAGAGAAATACTTCAGTGTTCCAGTACCTAAGTTTGAGTACACTTTATTTATCTACTTATTTATTTAATCCGCACGAATACATTAAAACTTCTTAAAGTTCCCAAAATTAAATAATGCAAATCTAAAAATATATTAATATGAAAAAAAAAAATGTAAAACCGTCTTACCTTTATTTTAACATACTAGTAAATTTATCATTAAAGTAAAAAAAAAAACAAAACAAGAAATACTAAATAATCCGAAAAATTTGTCTAATTTTAGATAGATTTAGATTTTTTTAGATAGAGGATACGCAAATAAAAGAACAAAAATGTTTATAATAAATTAGAAAGCAGCAAAAAGTTTAAGTGCAGAAAATACTTTAAAGTATATATTTAAGTATATCAGAGTATTGTTTAAAATATTAGATTTCAAATTTCAAATATTTCTTGAAAGTACGCCCAGCTTCTCTTTGACAGGAAACATGGTTTCGATGTATCATTGAATATACGAATCTATATGGGATGCGATCTGACATCATCGCAGATTAAGCGGGTCCTTTTTGTTATACGAGGGTTGTCAGTTTAGTTTTTCCTGTAGTAATTTACAGTAAACACTAAGTATTTGCATTTTCATTCCTTCAAACCAATTGTTAAACCAGCTTAAAGAATGGTATCGACTTTTTCCTTGTGTGACTGCATTCATTGAATTTGCAGCTCTTTCGTATACGTATACGTTCGAATACGTAGAATTCAAGATTCATTAATGCTTAAGCATGTCCTAGTCTTTAGATATACCATATATCGATCTTTCTTGATCAATTGGTGCACAGCAGCGATGTTTTTTTTTTTTAGTGACTGTAAGAAAATGTCGAATAAAACGATGCTTCATTACCAAAAACAGAAACCAACTCGACGAGACACTATTGCTGGGATGATCTTCTTGGAAGATCATAAATAACTATTTATATATTTTCTCGGCTTAATTTCATTTTTCGAGTGACTTGCTATAACTAAATCGTTTGCCTTGGATTTAGGTTCAATAAATATATGAAAGAAATCGAATGGACTTAAACAGTGATTTAGAAAAAAATCGAGTTTGAGGATTTTTAATCTTTCTAATAATTGAACTATTTTTACAGAAATAGTTCGCTCGCTGCTGGTCCCAACTCCTTCTATTCGAGCCACGCCGGATTGGAAGAAAGTTGGTTTTTCATTCATTTTGAAGTTGTAGCGCAAACTATTGAAGTTATGTATAAACAAACATATTACATTGTACATTTTGCTATCTTAATAATGGTATTACTACGGATGCTTGCCCTGCATGTCTTCGCCGGTATATCAAATTTTCTATACTCTATTATTACTCTATTAATTTGCGGGACATGTCAGTCCCGCTACTTCAGCATTTTACATTTTTGTGTACGCTATCACTTAGTGAGGTTTTGTGCCGGAAAACAATTTGCTGCTTTTATATTAACGCAGTTATAACGGTTTCCTTTTGGCGCGACCTCTGCATTTTGAAATTTCATATACGTATTCGCTTCGTACAGCAAACAGAGAATTTTATTGTTCAATATTAAATGAGTTATAACTAGAGAAGACAAAGGCAGGTGGAATTATAATTGCTTGCAGAGACTAGATAGACTCGTGTTTTGTCGACTCTCGGCGAATGCGAGTCATGCAATGCAAAGGCGAATTACACGAGTCTATGTAGTCGCTGCAAAAAAGGAATAATTCCACCTGCCTTTGTCACCTCCGGTTGTAACGCTTTTTTTGGGCGGAGCTAAGGACATACTTGCTGCTATACATACCGCATGTCAGAGATTTATAAAGTATAGATTATTGTTTTAGCGTGTAGAAAATTTTAAATTCCGGATGTGGTGGCGCTGAGGACAAGCACCGCTGTTCTATGTTTATTTAGAACTGTGTTGACTACATTGTTCACTCAAAATTTCTCAATGTGCAACGATTAATTAGTCCAAATAATCATCTTTTTGATAGGTTACTTCTACGATTGTGTATATTAAAACCTAAATCAATCTCTAAAAGTGACAAACTTTTTAAAAAGGATCTTACACTGATACATTTAAAATTCCACTTGATATTTTTAGTTTTTTTTTCTCGTAGGATTCGAGGTAATGGAAAGTAAAAAAGGATCGAAAGATATAATTTCTCTTCAACATTAATCACCGTTCTTATTTACGCAAAATCGGGTCAATTGAGAAATTACAATGCAAGGCTGACAAGCAGCACCTTTTTAATGACCGATACTAAGTCATTAATACCGCGTATTTTCGAATAAAAGAGTCCGTTTCATCCATCGCTGATAGTAAAAAAGTACAAAAAAAGAAGAAGAAGCAAATAAATATAAAAGTGCGAAACAACGAGAGATGTATATATGTGTAAGAGAAGGTCGTGCAACAGGTGTGCTTGAACGTACGCCAATGCATTGCAGGTCGTTGTTTACATCCTTCTCTTTTTCAAACGAATTCCTTGAGTCGATCTTTGTCTATAATTAGTAACCTGGTTACGCGAAGACGAACGTTATTAAAACGAAATCTGTGAAAGCTGGAAATTAACAAGTTTACGTCGGGAAAATGATGAGATTTCAGTTGGTCTTGGTACGTGTAGATCGTTTGCCAGATGGAATAATTAGCAGGAGCGAAGTTATAAATAACGCTTAAATATCAAACTTTCGAGAGTAGTATTTAGAATAACACGCAAAATTTCTCCGATTTTCCATTTCATATTCAAATTATGTACCTCAAAATCATTATTAATTACCAAAAATAAACACTTGTAATGGGGTAATAAGTTGACTAAAGAAACGGCAAACATGCCTTTCATTGGTTCATAACCTCTTTTATGGCCTCTAAAAGAGCCACATAAAACAAATAACAAGGATATGGTTGGACCTCGTACGGGGGAAGCATTCTAGGACAAAAACAGACGAAAGCACTCATAAAAAAGAGCAAAAATAGTGCTATTGTTCTGAAAAGGGGACCTTTGGTTATTGGCAGGATCTTTGATAAATTATATAGGCTCCCAGGAAAAGCTAAAGATCAAATTGCCGTTTATGCCAAAGAAGAAACAACAAAACACATTCTATGCATTTTTATTAGAAATTTATTTAAAGGAAGCAGCTTTAATTCAAAAACTCAATGAAATCAAAATAATTAGGCGATAAAGTGAAAGCTAATATTTGGGAACAAATATTGGCATAAATGTAATTTTCGAAAGATATACATAGTATACGATGGATAAGACACTTTCTTAGATATCTTTAGGCTCCGAGGAGAATTATTAAATTCATATAAAAACAAACCATATTTTTAATGTTTTGCCAATGGGAAAATTGCTGAAATTTCAAAGTTTATATTATTTAAATGGATTTTTAAGGTAGTGGAAGTCGGGAGTGGTTCTAAAACCCTCTTTCGGCAATTTAAATTTTTATTTTGACGAAGTACATTAATTTTTAGAGAAACTTGAACGAAACTATATACCAAAATAACATATTTAAAAATACTCATTTTCGAGAATTATTATTATTCGAGAATTAGAGAATTTTTGAACCTCGCTAACGATTTAACAGTGGCAGTTTCCGCAATAAAGATGTTATTGTCAGATATTGCTCCGAGAAATTAAATATATTTTTTAATCTCATAAATTGTCCGCTAGCTTAAAAAAATTCCACCTGTGTTTCAGTATCTTTAAGAATTAAGCATCAAACAAAATTATGTTGTTTCTTTCACATTATTTTCTTTATTGCTATTTATGGTGTTTACATTATTCACTTTTGTAATTACAATTATGAAACTGACGTAAATTGCCCCGATTTTCAGAAAAGGGCAAAAATAAGCCAAAGCTAATATAAAAAGGGTCGTCGTTTTGGTTATTTATAATGGATTAAGTTTCCACACCCGCAAGCTCGTGGACATCCCAAAATAAAAAGTAGATAGTAGGAAACGCAGAAACGAAGAATTATTCAGAAAATTCAGCTAAAATGGAAGAGTCTTCTTTCAATCGTCAAGGATTAATCCGTAGCCCGTTTGTTGCTCTTGATTTTTGCTAAATCAACACGTTTTTGTATTTTTTAAGCAAGGAAAGTATTTCTTGTAGATGCAAATAAATCAGCTAGATTGAAATTTTCCTTGAAAACTTTTACGATTGTGTTGATATTAATGAAAAGTGGTTTTATTTAGCCCAAACCAAACATGCTTACTACATTATGTTAGACAAGGGGGAGCCATTTAGAACACATAAAACAAACTCTCATAGCAAAAGCCGCGGTAACAAGACCAAGATAAGATTCCACAGGAAATAATACTTTAATGGAAAATTTTCGAAGTCGTCGTTAGTGTAAGGACAATCTCGATAACAAAACATATTGAGTCTACGATTACAGAAGAATTTAAGAAAATGATTCCAACAATCAAATGCAAATTTCCCCATTAATCATAGGCACAGAGCAATACAACAACATAATACCAAGCTCCGTTCTTATAGAGAATATGAAGATCTTCTAAAAGCGTGCACTAGAGGTATTACACGTATTACACCTCCAAATATAATCGAGACGAATTGGTCGAGTATAGGCTAATATTTCGGTTTTGTCCAGCATTGACAATGTTAGTATAAGGAGCAAATTAATGTAAGACTCCGTATATCGATAAGACTTAAGCTTTATCGTATGGAAAGGCTACTAACCACTTTAACCTGTTCCCAAGAATCTGCGGATAAAACCAAGTCCATATTGCAATAAAATTATAGTTAATTAGATGTGTTATTGACTTTGTAAAAGAGTAGTTATTTCATAATCGTACAACATTTTCGAACGAAAAATAAGATCCAAAAGACAGATGGAGTATAACCTAAAAAGGTCGATCCTAATTACGCCAATCTTTATAAGTTCATTTTCTAAGCGGGGAATCTATTACCAGCACATTTCTCGCATAGAGAATGGAATGTTGGAATCATAAAGAACAGCTAATTATATACATTAAAGCTGGGAGCATAATAAATCACTTTAAATTACGCTAATTCGCAGTCATTAACATAACTCGTTTTCACACTTAGTACTGATTAGGAGTTTCGTTTAGATTCTCGCATTTTTTTGCATTAGTTTGAAGACATTTAAATTGACTCGATTTCAATATGTCTTAATGGAATCTGTTCTAGATTGCTGAAATCCGTTAAATCGTCTTTTGTGTTAGAGGAAATCGTCCAATATAATTTGAAATAAAAGTTTTTTTAAACCGGTTGAATCTATAGCCCTTAATTTGTCAAAAGTCTACCAAAGTATTGCCGAGACTAAATTTATTATGATGTTAATGAATATTGATTTAAATATTAGTAAATATCTATCCGCTAGCGCTCTTGAAGCTATGGGAGTGCGATAAATTGCAGCTCTCGCGTGTTATAAGCCAATTTGTTTCCAGTTAGTCAGATGTATACGATTACCCAGCGTTTACTACTAATGGAATTGAAGGGCGCATGAAATAAAATAGATAATTATAGGTATATCTTTCTTGCTTTTTTTTTTTATTTTTACGAGGGACCACTTCACCCAAACATTTGACTTTTAAATTAGTAATTTTCTATGTCCAGTATAATATTCCTTCGCGTGGTTATTTAGACGTCGAGTTGAGTATCGTTACGTAAAGATACAGTAAATATGTACTATTTTTGCGTATTTTATGCGTAATATATGTGACGTTTTGTCACTTTAAAGGCGTATAAATAATGTTTAGTAAAGCTAATTTAGCTCGGGCCAGCCGTATTCGTGTTGTTCTCGACATTCTTAAGTAGTAGGATTGCTAAAATATTATGAAGCCTTTTAATTGGTTAGCTTGTACTACTTCTATAAAGCTTATACAGTGTGGTAACTGATTATGAAATGGAGGTCGAAATTCTGAAATTTCGTGGTCAAGTAGATACAAGACGGTAACGCTCACAATTATAAATGCGGCACATCCCTTATTTTATTGAAGCGACACGCTTCAATCATTGTTGCTTTCTCCGTATAAGTCTCTCTTTATTAAAGATTACGTAGGTACATGTAACTTGTTTAATCATTTTATTTTAAAAGTTCTTATTCTTCATATTGCCTTTTAGATGGAAGATAGTGAATACATTTATTTCTATTTAATAATAGCTGTGGTGACGAACAACGACAAAAGTGTAACCTCGGATATTGCTTTTAGTCATATATGGTCTAAATTCTTACTACAAAGCTGTGAGATTGAGCTTATAAGTAGAATACAAAAGCAACTTCTTTTTATTTTTGGTTAGTTCCTTTCATCCTTCTTCGTCTCTGAAAAAATAAAAAGTATCCAAAAATTGCCCGGTAATACTTTCCATATAATTGTTTGAAATGGAGAGGCGTTGGTGTTAACAATAGTACTAAAAGAATTGCGATGGGCGCATCTGGAAACAATTTCTTAACGAAAACACAGCTAACAAGATTTTTCTGAATACTTCACTACAAGCAGCACTATCACACTGTTTTATACAGAGTGATGGGTCCTTTATCCGAATTACGAAAGCAATAGAAACGACGAACGAAGAAAGAATTTCGCAACCTGCTCATACAAAATTATCCGCTCTAAATTTACTCTCTAAATGACAAGTTTTCCGAAAATAATGAAATATGTTTCTTCTAACTAGGAGGTTGTATATTTTCCCAATCCAATACGTTGTAGAAATTTTCAGTGTAACATTGGTATTCATATTTTTAAAATATTGTTATAATAATTTTTATATTTATAAGGTCTGACTAAAACACATATTCACTATTTTTTCGAAATTTTTAAGACATTTAGTGTATTTTAGGCATGCTAAAAGTGCAGTGCTCCGAAAGTAATCGTAATGTTCTTTTTTTAAGTTTATGGCATGAATTTAGACTGAAAATCTATTCTAATCCTGAATGAAATTTTGATGAAAACAATATTTTTTAATCCGTACATTTGCTGAATAAAGATATTCTTTAATAATGAATTACAAAATGCATGCTTTCCAGATTTCAATTTTTATGCTTTTGAAAATTATTAAAACCGTTAGACTTAAAAACAAATTTACAGCCTTTTAATACGCCACTATCTACATAATAGAAATAATATTTCTTGCCTTTTACAATGATTAACGTATTCTGCTTGACGACGAAATAATTTTTTTATGCCATAACAAGCCGAAGAAAAATAATTATTCTTAAATGCAGCAGGAATAACGTCTGCTATTTGCATGAACTTATTTTTGGAGTTAGGCTAATTCAGTATAACAAGACACGCGCGGTTATATTGTTTACAGTACCATTTTTTAACATCTTTCGCGAGCTCTCGTTTGATATTGCAGAAATATATTAAAAGCGGAAACTGTTCGTATCTTTTATTTTAGTTAGTCTTTTACTTTTATAAACTTCTGCTATACGATGAAATCATTAAAATTATAGCCACAACCTCCCTAAATATCTTTTGTCTTAGTGATTGTACAAAAACATACCGCGCTGCCAATATGTATGATAACAAATCTACTGGCGGTGATGACCCGCTACTGACTTATACGTTATTGGTGGAGCAAATATTCTCAACAATTCGTTAAAACTTTTTAAGATATCTTCATAATTCTTCAAATAATTTGTAGAGTTAATAAAAATAAATAAATAATCTTTAACTGGTTATTGAATTGGTACCTAAGAACGATGCTTGCACCGTTCATTTCTGGTGCCAAGCGAAAGAGCGTTAACGTAATCAGTTTCACTATTATCTATTGTAAAATTGTTCTTTTATTATCGATTCATATATATCGCAGCATATAGATTTTTTCTTGTCATAGTCGCTGCGACCAGAAATCGCAAATGGAGGCCCAGCTTAAACATTAGTGTATATGGAGAACGATCCTCTGGTACCTCACTGTACATCATTTTAAACAAATTTCACAATCTAGGTGCAACAAAACACGTATTTAGAAAGTCTACGTTCAATTCTTTCCTGCTCCACCATTACATTTGTAATTACAACCTGTATATCAATCTTATTTTTAATCTTCTTACAACAAGTTGGTGTATCTTCCTCAACCTCTTAGTAAAGGTAAAAAAATTTCTCGCTAGAAGCATTGCGCATCACAGATGCTAGGCTCAGATATAATTCTTCAATGCCAATTTAGTCTAGTAACCTTCGATGTAACACAGATTTGTAAAAGGATAAAACTTGTTCCGAGATACATTCGGTCCATTCACGATAGCTTTAATTTATAGTAATTCCCACTGTTTAAAACAACGGTTTGCTTTTTTTAATTCGTCGCTCTTACATGGCGGATAATTTTTAACCCATGTAATCTCCGTCGGTCTGAATTGTGTAAGAGTAACGTATCTAGAAGATGTCAGGTTAATGTTAATGTTGTTTGGCGTTTAAATCAATTAATTATATTCACGTGAAGAGATTATGCAATAAATTAAAATGGAATACTTGTTACCATCATGTATCGTGCAATAACGTTTAATGAAAAATGGAGACTAGAAGATCTCAAAAATTACACTGATGAAACATCTGCGGATCCCAATATCAACTTTGAGTGCCGAGTGAAGACAAAGTTGTCATCGCCTAGGCGGGACCCACATAGTTAATCGCTGCAACGAAACAATAGCCTTTGAATCTCGGAATATTAATGATCTCAACAGCGAATGTCGTTGGCATCATGGCGAGACCGTACCCAGCGCCCATTGTCTTTTTTCATTTCTTTTCCTTTCTCAATGTGCTGTTACTGTTGCTATTATTATTGCTAAATAAAACGCAGTTGGCAAAGCTTTCGTACCGTTGCAGATGGCTTGATGATTGGAGAAAATACGGCATCCTGTTTTTCGGGAAAAATTACGGTCGTAGGCCACGGATGTCGTTTTGGTACAGCCCGCTTTCCTCTGTTTTACGACGTTTAATTTCGATTGTTAACCTTGCAAAGATTGATGTCGGTTTCGTTCCGAAAATAAAGTTATTATTATCATTATTGCAAGCTTATGTTCGAATGACAATGCTTCTTTTTATATTCGGCTACGTTACATTCTG
Source organism: Oryctes rhinoceros (assembly GCA_020654165.1). NCBI lineage: Eukaryota > Metazoa > Arthropoda > Insecta > Coleoptera > Scarabaeidae > Oryctes > Oryctes rhinoceros. The sequence continues at coordinate 9,727,860 of JAIOKQ010000230.1, read as the reverse complement.
AAATAAATTAATAATTTTTGCACAAATAAATTCTTGAGCATACATCCTCTGGTAGTTTTTTAATCTTAAATTAGCTATCGAGACCCGGGTTGATTTTTAGTAAAATATGAGATGTAAAATTGTTCGATGTTTCAGTGTCGCACTTCGTTATTCACTGTTTCATTTCATGAATATTACATTGGAAAATAAAGAATATGTTGAGTGACCCATGTATTCTCGTACAAAAAAAAGGAACAAAGATGCCCTGGTGCAAATATTCATACCAAGCACGTTTCTTATAAATTTAATACAGCCTACTTTCCTCTTTCTTCCTAAAATTGAAATATATTATACGTATGTTTGTTGTTAGTTATACGTCCTTTTTGTTTGTTATATGCACTTGCTTGTTATTCTGTGAGATTTTCTTTTGTTTCTATTTAATAGGGCGGTGCAAAATGTTTCTCGTTACTGGTCAACAAAATCTAAATTAATATAAAAAATTGATATGAATGAATGAAGATAATTAGTATTGAAAATATATGATCGATAATTCTGTGGTGAAGATTCTACGCCTGTACCATTCTCTCGTTTGAGAAGAAAAGAATTGAGGGCATCCTTCTTCTATCTCCACGACATTAGCAAAAGCATACAGAGCGAGAGAGTGTGTCATAGACCTAAAAAGGTAATTTCAGTTTTAAGCCAGATGTGACAACTTCACCCTATTAAATTCTTCCAGTCTTCTGGAACACTTCGGACGATACGCTTTTTAGGAAACAGAAATAGTAATGCTATTTCTATTGCCTAAAGTTGCATTCATTCGATCCAATTGCTCGCAGTATAGGTCAGAACTTGACGACCTAGCTTCTGGTACCAACTAAAGACGGATAACACTTTCGCAATTCCATCAAATACACGGCATCATCTTGGATTGTGCCACACATTACAATTCGCAAGAAGCTGATTGGAGACTTGTACCAATATCTATGCCTCTTCTACGAGGTACTTTTCTACATCGTCTGTTTACCACAGACTGTGAGTGTGGTGATTTATCGTCCACCGTGAAGGGCCAAACTCCTGCGACAATTGTCAGTTTAGGAAGCCAGAGCATCCTGGCGAATTTCTTAGCCGAAGAATCGCTTGATTACCTGAATTTCTTTGTACCAGTTTTACACTGCCGGATCTCAGATGACTTCTTTACCTTCAACTTCACGGCATTAACAGCGCTCCTGTCCTCCTGCCCAGTTTCCGATAATGACTCAAAATCTCTTTATCTGCATTGTGCATTTTATTTAACATAGCATTAATGTAAATATTATTAATTACAACAACTATTTTACCTTTTTTTCCATTTTCATAAATCCAACGTTTACCAACCCCAAAAACGAAGAAACTTGTGCTCCACAATTGTAATTTCTGACAATTCACATACCGAATGTGTCAATGTGAATAAAACATCATGAATATTACTATTCACAAATAACGGTGACTACCTTTCTATTTGTTATCCTATATATATTTATATTAATAAAAATGCAATAGCGTAAAAACAAAAGTATACCATTGCTAAAGAAACATAATTGGAGATTATGCAACAGAATAAATAAATCAAAGTTATAGAACATATTCTTGGTAATGCACTCCTTTGTATTCTGCGTTTTATAAATAATACGCGATTTTTACTCCATTTGTCTTGTCAAGAAGTTAATTCGTTGTAGGATTCGTGCCAAGTAACGTCTCTGATTCGCTCTAACGGGGTTATTTTCACAGACTTAAACTTGGCCAAGCGATGCCATTGTTAATTTGCATAACGGAATGAAACCGATCTGTTTGTTTCCTCATGGTGACTCAAAATTTATTTTAACAAATCCTCGTGACGGATGCAACAATTGAGGTAAAACTATCGAAATAGGAAATTTCGAACTCTAGCTTCTATTAGGGTATCTCCAAGATGTATGGAACAAAGTAGAGGCCGTATGTAAATATAAAAACAAACCGGATAAATATATTTTCGTGGTATAAACTTAATGCACTCAAGAGTTTATTTTTAAATCGATACGAAAACATAAACGTGAATGTATTTCGGGAAGACTTTATCATTCGGAGTATGCGTCAATTACTGGCCTTCTCAATTCAAGTGTTAGCGTGTGTATGTATACTGTAAGCTTATAAATTAGGATACATTTTAATTAAGAGTAAAGTTAATGAAATCAGAAAAAGAAATTTGATCTTACTTTAAATAATAACAAGATGTGAATTGATCATTTACAATAAACGTTTTTAGCCAATATTATGATGCTCTGGCAGTTTCTTGCGATGTGTGATAACTTAATAATAAGAATGAAACCTATTAACAGCAAATGAAACATAATGCATGTAAATGACATGAAATATATTGGCAAAAACACCTATTGTTACTCTACTCCTAATTTCTGAGTTGAAACCGCATTGTTGTTGTAGCTTCTGCTGGCAACCACGTTCACATTCCTACCCGGGCTGAATTTTGAAGACTGTTACTTGCAGATTGAATGTCGAATATTCCTTCTCATTACTGTTTACCGTCTTTTATGATAAATCTTTATTAAGTGATGAAATAATCTGTCAAAATCGGACCTGCGTATATTGAAATTTTAATGAAAGTAATGTTCCTAAGTCAAGCACAAATACATGCTGTTTGGTAAATGCACAAACTTTTGTATAGTTCTATAAAAGTGTTTTAACCATCAAGAAAAGCGAGAAGAACAAATGATGTAAGTAAACCAATAAGTTGAACGAAAAATGGGTGTCAAAGTGTTTTAGGAAACCTTGAAAGCTATGAAAAGATTGTGACCATCTTTGGGCAAAAAAAAAGATTAATCATAATTAGCTTCAAAGATAATCTGGCTAGGTTTGAGAAATCTAGTGTCGCCCTGAATATTCTTCAAAGAATGGCAATGTTAATAACATAAAGTTAATCAAGCACGTAAACCACAATGTATAATCAATTTGTTATGAAGTTCCACCGTACCCAATTCCGCGTATTCGGTTCTAGAACACAGGTAACGGGAATCAGAACCCGCTGGATAGGTACCCTATTCCTGAAAAAGGACGAATTTCGGCAGTCCAAATATACTATTGTTCGAAAACGTTCGACACTATTATATTTAAACGCTGACGCAGAAAAAGTTTTGGGCCAGATGAGTATTATTAAAAGTAAATTAAGAAAGAAATTACTTTTGCTCAATTCAACAATATCAATTCATTATAGGCAAATAAATAGTGTTATGGTTATAAAATATTTGACATAACCTTAGAAAAAATAAATAAAATAAAACAACTAAGTCTTATGTTGCAACTGAAGAAAATGACATTGCTTTCTCATTGTGTGAGTCTCTAAGATATGTCTCCTTTGCTATTACACAATATATATATTCATATTTGTTTAAATTGTGTGTCTATTGTGAAAGAGAACCACTTGGGTTTCACTTTCATTTAAGTTTTAGTAAATTTGTACTACGCCAATTACTCATCGAATTCACTGTTAATTGACACCACAACTACAAATCATTCTCGTTTTTATCATACATAAGTAATGTGTTATCATCTGGATCCATAACTAAAAAAATATTGGAGCATACTAAAAACAGTATAGGGACTAATAAAGAACCCTGGGGATACCTAAGGCAGTAACTCAATAGTACGACTTACAATGTGGAAAACGTTCCAATTATCTTTATATTTCTCATTAACAAACTGAAAAAGAAGTTAACTAGTCATATGCTACTCCACCAACATTATATGGATATAATCTAGACCAAGGCCTATAACGATCGGTGTCAAACGCCTTACTAAATTTACAAAAGGCACCCACAGGGCACTCACTTGCCTAAAGCTCATAAGCGCAGTCACAGTTGATTTAGTTGAGCGGAAACCATGCTGATTATCTGTTAAAATATTATTCTTATCTAAAACCTCTTTACAGCACGATCTAAAGCACAATACTCGAAATCTGGATGGAATTGTTACTGGTTAATAAGTGAGCTGTTTCTTTAAATGAGTCGAAATTAAATATTTGATATGCATCGTTTCAGAGTCCTTAATTTATTACATTTCAAAGAAATATTATTTCCCCATATCCACTATGGTTGTTAGAAAAGATTTTAAATGGTTATGCAGACAAAGAAACGTTGAAAGAAGAACTAACACAAAGAAGTCGCTTTTTTAAACCTGATTTCATGTGGTATTATCTCGAAGGAATTCATAAACTGATTAATGTGATTCTTAGAAAATAGGTATTCTTCTAATGTTCCTATATTTCAGTGTGGAAAATTTAAATCAAAGGAATAAATTTGCATTTACATACATGATATACGTGCGTTCCTGCAGCTATCGGTAATGCATTGAAAATATTTTCGCAACCGAAATATCCTCTCCCTTCTTGTAAAACTGGTCGAAAATAACGCGGCGAAATTTATAGGATTGAAAGTGGTCGTTGGAAGTTTACGTTTTGAGTACTTAACTCAACTGCGCTTGCAGACATTGTCGAAAGCGATTTTATGGGCACGGCCGATAGTGAAGTGCTTTTCAATTAAGTTGATGCGTGGTGAAGAGGTACACTATACGTCATAAGTTTGAAATCGCTTCGGACTTGACGAAAATAAGCGTGGAAGATTTAAACATTGTAGAAAGTGGGTGTGGAAAGTCCTGTTAAGAATGCTTAGTTTTCGAAGATGGGCTAAGATATAAGATATGGGCTATAATGATTGTAAAGAATAAAGAATACTACTTCTAGTCGATGTTACTCTTACAAGAACATAATAAAGTTTGCATATCTAACTTACATACGTAAATTGTGCAATAATAGCTTCAACAAATTCGGGAGCTTTGGCTAAAACAAAGAACTCAGAGGATATCTCAAGATCTTTAAGGATCCTCGTACAAAACAATTTTGACCAGTTTTATACGGCGGTATTTGAAAAAGCGGCAACATTGTAAAAATTATCATTTTGTATTTTGCCATGAATACGGTTGGTCTTTAAGGCTGAATATTTTGCTTTTAATATATGGTGGATTTTTCTAATGTTTTACAGGAAATAGCATAGTAAAAGCTTGGTTTTTCTACTTTACAACAGTGTACAAGATTAGTTTATGGTGCATCCACTATCATAGCATCTTTTACTTTACAGAAATAAGTAGATTTTGTCAAATATTATACATGAAATGATACTATCCTTTATTTGTCTGTATTTATGAGAAAGTCAAATATAGTTCCAATGTAGAATATCTTCAACTTGAACTACAAAGATAAATAAGTACCATGAATATAAACAATACGTGTGAGCAGAAGCTATGGAAGGTGTATTTACTGTGCTATGGCAAATTGTATGAAAAATATCCGCTGCATTAAAATAAAAATACAAATCAACAGTAATAAATTATGGTAACAACCTTTTATACCCAAATGATCTCGCTATACTTTCCATATTACCAAAACAGTGGCATTCAAATTCAAATTTCTCAAAAAAATGCCGCAAAATTGTCGTAATCCTGGTAATCAGTAAATCAAGTTGCATACGGGACCATCATCAAACTAAATAATTTAAAACCGTTTTGAAATCGTTAAATCGTCCAATGGGGCAACCCTGAGAAATTTTTTCACCATTTTCTTAATTTTCCCGTATCTCTCCAACTAACAATTTCATTTATAGACTACCATATGCTGGATATATTAAAAAAAGAAAAATTCCCGATATCTCTTACGGTAAGCGAGCTATAAGTCTTAGAATATTGGAAAACTTTGATTCCTATCTTTAGCTTTTTTATCGGTGTAATTCGAAAAATACACGAGATAGGTAAATGAGAATGGTGGGAATCAATTTTCTGGAACCGATTTTAATGAGAAAAGTATAATTGAAGCGCTAATAAGTCCTCAATGATATTTAGAGTAAAACAGCAGGTTTTATATTGGAATTTATTACATATTCCAAAATTATCAATTTCGCCTAGAAATTATCTGATGAAACTCAAAATTTAAACTTAAACATTTTTATTAGGATGATCTATTGGAGACACACTCATAACTAATAGTATTATCCAATTTCTATGTCGGAAATTCTCTTTTCAGAATTATTTGCTCCATTATTTGCCACAACAACCACTTCTTTTAACTAACTCAAAATTTGCATTGTAATAGGAAATTTGTATACAAGTACTTTGAAAAGATAGAATATACCTAATCTTCCGTTAGTTTTACTTAATAAACATGCTTGTTATGCTTGCTTGTATTCGCAATTAAATCATATGCACAATTCTTCTTCTTTATAATACTAGCAATAACACTTTCTAAACTTAGCTGCAAATTATCGCGCTTATAACCCTTAATAATGGATCTTATTAACAAACACATCAAAGCAATTGGCAACTAACGAAAAACACTAACATGCAGCATGCGTGTTAGCGTTTTTAAGCCTTATTGTTGGTATCTTATTGATTTAGCGTGCACGATTCCTAAGAGTATTCCCTTTCAATTCAATTAGGAGCGTTAAATAACGTGGCTATATTAACCATAAGATGTATAATAAGTACAATGTTTCATCTGATTTAACTGTTTCTACAACATAACAAATTAAAGTAAAGTGAACCTTACTTAACCAATTAAAGAAAAATAAATATATCAGCGTTGTTGAATAAAAGCCATAAGAAGAATTTAATCAAACGTACCATATGTTTCTATTATTCTGTTAATGGAGGGCTATTACGGATAGCTTCGCATGACATTCTTGAAATTGCGTGTCACAGAACGTCGTATTTCACGGATTTCTGACCACCTGATTTTCAAAAATTAAGCGATACATGGTGCGAACGTTTAAAGCAATTTGTGCGTCTCGTTTCGCGGCACAATCTTCTTCATTATACTTAATTAGTGTGGTAGTAAATTTTAGTTAACAAAAGCTGATATTATGGTATAACGTGTAATAAATTACGGTAGATTTCTTTTGTTTTCGCTATTTAATAACAAGGTTTTTCTTTTTATTTCGTTATTATGTCTTGTTATTTTATGTAACGGACTGCTATATAAATAAGCGTTTGAATTCCTTAATTGAGTGAAGTTAATGTTTAACAGTAACAGATGTTTTAGGAATTTATCCGATCTAGAGGCGTTGGAAATGCGAAGTTTGATACGAGGAATACCTTTTAAGTTTTCACAAAAACAATAAAAGGAAAAAAAAAGACCTTTTGCCTCTGCCGAATTTGTTCAAGATTTCGTTACACCATTTAACACGACACCTTTTCACACTTAAATGTTCATCCACGTCGAATCTATTGCAGTCTGTAATCTGCCCAAGAATGTCTCCGTATCATGACAAGTTACATGCCGATACTTTTGAATCATGCTGCAAACAACGACCATAAAAAATTCTTCAAACCGGTTGTAAGCACTGTTTACTAGTGGTGCTTCGTTACCAAAAGTTAAACGCTAACAGTAAGCAAACTAGTCAGCAGATAATAAAAAGCTGTAAAAGCTTATACACCTATTGGGCCTTCACCATACGTAAAAAAGGCACAAAGAAGCAGATTGAATATTCTGCATATCGTGGCGCTAATTTTCTGGTAAAAGTGTCACTAAATATCTTTTAGCATTGCTAATCATGCGATAAATTGGCGAAAGGAAATGTGTCCTTAATATCGGCATATTAAAGATTAAAACGTAATAGTATGCTATTCCGGATGCATTGAAGAGATCTGTATACAATCGACCTCGTTATTAATAAGTAATTTGTGCAGGGATCAACAAGTATAATAATTACGATGGGATGATAATGAACGAAATTGATGTAACTCGAAAAGAATATTGCAACTAGTACACCAAAGCGGATATTCGCAATTAACCTTGTACGATGAGGCGATGTAGAAAACGTTTAATCAAAGCATAATGGGACATATAGGGGTATTTAATAATAGCGGCATATCCAATTTGAAGGGTACAAATGAAAAAAAAACATATTTTAACACACGCGTGTCAATGAAATATTTAGATGAAGAAAACCTAACATTTTAGAGTCAAATGAGAAAAGTTAGGCAATCTGTAAGGGTAAATCTTAAAGATTTTGAATACTCACAACTAGTCAGTATAATAATATTCGTTTGAGGGTCCCCAATGTCTTGTTGATAATAAATATCACAGGATTGCTTAACATCGTGGGCACAAACGGCAATATGACGAATATTATTGGACCAAAGTTAGAGGCCGCTACTAGAGATAAATTCGAAGGAATTATATCAGCTTTAAAAGACATCGTCAGATCTGTCTACTCAATATGATTTTATTAACAGGGTTGCTTGGAAAGAGTCACAATGTTGATAGTAACATAAAAACAATTGAGAATGTAAATAACAATGTACCATTAAATTACTACGAACACAGTCGAAGATATAAATAATTAAAATTAATGTAAGAATAAGAAGGGAAAAGTCGCAACAGATTAAAATGAAAATCATAGTTAAATGGTTAAAAATGGATCAATAAATGTTTATAATTTTTTTATGTTTTAAAATAAAACTTACTCCGTTCAACATCGACGATGTGGAATGAAAGAAGAGAAGTAACAAAATATAAAAAACATTTTAATCAATTCGGATATAGGATTAGGACCTCTACGTTCGAATCCTTACTTCCCGTTAAAGTTAAAGTTTCGTTAATAATGTTTCATTATTGCAAAACTTCTGATTTATAAATCATAGTAAATTGAAATAAATACATTTTATTGAAAGAAAACTCTCTTTTCTCAAAAAAATTGTGAATATCAAGTAATCAAAAAAATTGCAAGCGGTTTCGTGCTTAGCAGCACATCCCCAGAGAAGTTTCAGTCTGTCGTATATGGTCTGCTCTGACTCTAGACGCAGTTGTGTCAGACTTACAGCTCGAATGATTAGTAAATAGAACAGGTCTTCTTTCTCATAAAATATCATATTGATTTATACTTGAGAACCATATGCATATGTACAACAGATTGAAGCTTGCCTGAGGATTTATTGCCTACTTAATACATGATTTTGTAAATAAAAAGAATTGCTTTATTTTTCCTTCGAGACGAATCCTCACACAGAGGCACCATCGATTATTTAATAATTGATTGTCAACACTCATTGCATAAATTCCTGAAAAACAATTACTTTGTAATCAAATAAATAGGCCAGTACTAATATTCTTAAACAATAAAGATAGGATACAATATTACATTTCCTTAAAGAAAAACAATAATAATAATAGATCCAAATTCGTTTTTCTTTCCGTTCTCCATTTGCGTTCAGATAAGTAAGATAACAATTAAGAAAAGGTTTATCTTGTACCTATGGCTAGCGCGAGATCGTTAGCAAAGATTGATTACTTTTATACGCCAAAAAGAACAACAATAACTTAACTAATGGGTTTTTGAGTCATAGAGAAGCCGATCATAAGTTTTCCTAACAGCTTTATTGTGTCTCGAGCTCAAGTATCGACTATCAAGAGTTTGTAGCGATAAAAGAGAACGGAAAGCGAGACCTTAATTAAAGCTATAAATTATACCGTTATAAATTGCCTCTAAGTGCCTGGGTATACTTTTTGCCCTTCGGACTGTATTCGCCAGGAACAATTATCGCGAAAAAACAACAGACGTGCCTCTTGTTTACAAACCGGTGAACGCGACGTTTGACATGTATGGCCGAGGCAACATTCCAATTATCTTCTTTATTTTCCTCGCACTTCTTTCTTGTTCGTTAGGAATAACTTTAGTGAAACGTAAAAACGAAATAGTAAAGAAAAGTCAATATTATTAATAAGCTATATAAGCATACAAACGAACGAATCACAGTAAAAAAAAATGAAAGTATTTTACGGTAAAAAAATTGTATTCCTTTCTACGTAAATAGTTTCTTAAGCGTCTAATTCCCACGGCCAAGTTGTTCTTAATTAATTTCTACTTTTATAATTTAATATCATATGCTCGGTTTCGTTTATGTGTTGTGCCATACTTGATGACTCTAACCTCCGTATCTGTAGTACTTAATGTGCTGATTAAATCTAATGCTTTGTTTCGTCCAGCCACTAATTGTCCACAATATTTGGCCTCTATTTAAAAACGATTTTCATTCGTATAAGATGAAGTTAGTTTTTTTTTTATTCTACAATTTTCGCATCATCAATATTACTAAGTTACGTGTTCAATCAAATATTCTATAGTTTCTGGAATCAGGCCTACGCGGATACTTTGGTATTATTAGTTATTAGTTATGGATAATCTTCTGCAGGTCTTTTAAATGTATGACTTATACAGCGTATAGCAATTCCGAAGTTGGAAAAGGTTTTTTCTTTTTATAATCTTATTGCTTTTCTGGAAAAAAAAGAAAGAATGGCAAATGTAAGCGAGATTGTTGTATTCCTAAATGACTTTAACTTGCAGAGGAATCTTCTGGCTCAAGCTTAACTCAAGGTTAAATTATTTGTTATTACTAATCTGAAAATACTTAACCAACGTATAAATCACAGTTATTCGCTAAGCATACATAAATATTCCTTTGATGATATGTACAAAATACATCCTAGAATAAAGAATTCCTCGATTGCCGTTTTATATCACGTTTTACGGTAACCATTATTATTTTCGCGACTCCATCTCAAAGTAGAAAAAGTTAATAAAGCCATAATCGTTACACAATTCATGTATTTATGTAGTCCCATCATATGCCGATAGCACCTTCTGTAAAAAAAAAAGCCCCCATAAACCTAATATTCTTGACCGTTATAAAATGGTTTACGATCTCAGTTTTGACCTACATCTCTCCTCGCCGACATGGAAACAAGAAACTTTTATAAACGGAATCGCGTTCATAGTTGGGTTATTATAAAAATAGGATCGTTTTATATACAGGATGTGTTAGAATAACTAGCTACAAACAGTACGCAAGAATACCTATTATCGTAGAAACTTGTGATAAAGCGTATTTTCAATTTTAGCAAATGCTGAGATAATTAATGGTGTCTATCACGCCAGCTAAAAAGCAAATTCTATATGATAGAATGAGAATTATAAAATAATGCAAATTTAATTTATAGCTAGTTATTAAGCAATTATAATTTAAATTAATTTTTCATGTTAAGTAAATTAATAAGAGAATGGAAGAAAATATATTCTTAAAATTATGTAAAAATTAAGTATTAAGGTAGCTACGTATGAATTGTAAAATTATATTCAAACAATTAAATGTAATTCTTAAATTATAGTTGTTTAATAACTAACTACATATAAATTAATTTTATTATATTTTATAATTGTTATTCCATCAGTAGCCGGCTCGATGGTATGTTTGTGAAAACGAAACCGGTTGCATTAAAGAATTTGTAAGAAAAAAGGACGCAATCTTTCATTTTACCTTATGATGATTAACTCACACAGTATCGCCTCAAAACTAATTAAATAAATGAAGGCAAGTAGATGCTGCAAAATATTTTGCTGGCGTGGATATACATTTTATATCTAAGATATTGTCAACTCATGAAATGCATAGTCCGCTAATATGTATTTATTGCAATAATGAGGTCGAGTTAGATCATCTGTTCTGCTTAATTAGGCTCATAGGATGTTCATAGTGATACGAGAGAGAGTTGGGTTAACTGAATTGAAGGTGGTTCTTGGCTACTATCTTTATATCCATTGTGGCTTCTCTTCTGCTGGATTATTTACATTAGCAGCACCTTTTCTACCAGACCTAACGTATAAAAAGGTTGGCGTGAGTATGAAGAACCTATCGGCGAAAAGGGTGGACGGTCAAAAACGGCATCGAGCAATACTCGAACATAATCAAACTTAATACGAGTGAATCTTTACGGTATTTCACTGTACATCAGAAGCCAAAAGTTAATCGCCAAAAATGCATTTTCTCAGCGAACGTGCACTAAAGAAGACGAAGATGGTTCCACTAGCTCGAAAAGTTATAGCGAGGATTTTATGGTATTCGTATGTCATGATCTTTGTAAAAAGGAACGATTTTCACGGGACAGTACATCATAACAACGTTTCGGACCACTTATCGTCCATTGCGACAGCAAAATTGATTCAGTATAGTAATCCTATCCATCACACTTGCACAGATTTGGCTCTCCATAAAAAACCGCGGAAAGCTCCTAAACAAAGAGCTGGACTATGTGTATAGAGCTATAAGGGTATTATGTTCAGAAATGTTTATCATACATGATTACCGTTGATACCACAAGCGTTCTAATGATATAATCACTAGTTTATCGAAAATATCGCGGTCTTGACCTCAAAATCTCACGATAGAGTCGTTTAAACACTAATCCCTATAGCAATTTTTGTTGGTTTTAAGCAATCTCTAAACGCTCGTAAACGCATTACGTGACTAACAGTAATTCCTTTCCCGAATATAACCATTCACCTTTCGCGGCTTTCCATCTGGCACTCTTCGATCGTAAATAATCTTCCATGGTGTTAATTTCAAGACATACCACGTCATTCTGCGTTAGAGAGAGCGGATTGTTCGACGACATGACCTAATGCGTTAATTAAGAATTAATGTATGTATATGTACGAACATACATGGATCCCATGCCATGCAATTATATAGCTACATGCGTAGATTTTCAATCAACATTCGAACGGTTGATGTGGAACATTTGGAACATGTGCGCCGAATTATGAAGCGGCTTAAATCTACGTCATCTTTCGCGATGAAAAATGGTTTTTAGTTGTGAGTGATACAACGTAAAATGTAGCTATTTGCGTTCGTTCAATTATCGAGAGGTTAATAACATCGTGAATAGGTTGTAAATAAGTGCGTGTGCACTAGATAAACCATTTTTACCTAAGTTAACACTGCAATTACAACATTCAAATAATCTAATTTATGAACTTCAAATCGTAATATTTTTGTTTTTAATTAAATAATTTCATTTGAAACGTATGAACAAAAAAAAATCTTAACGCATCTTCAAAACGTTTTCTCCACGTCTTTTGAATTTATTTCAATTTTAAAAGTGACAGTTTCTTTAGCCGTAAACGTAAACGTATATCCAGTAACTTATTATTCACGCGGAAATAAAAAGATATCCTCATCATCAGGTGTGGACTTTACTGCGACTGCCATTAACATTTTTGCCATTCAAATACTCATATTGTCCTTCCAGTTGGACTTTTTCGAGAATGTTTTGGAGAACTTGAGGCAAACAGATTGTAGTGGATTATTTGTCCAGTGTTGAAGGGAAAATATGTTTCGTGATTCAAAAAAAAATGTGACGACCATTTTTTTGTTTCATCACGTTCAATGATGTAATACACCAAATGAGACCATCAAAGCGATCCAATGTAAATATGCACATGCCAAGAATTTTGTTTAAGCTAGAAAACAAATTGTAGGGAAACCGATGGCTAAAAGGCTCACATACTATCAACTGTTTGCATAAAATGGAGTCAGTTGTTTTCATATCCGTCTTTAAAATTACTTCGATACTCCTTTAAAGATCTTCAAGTATATTTAATAACTGTGACTATAATTAAAGCTGTAAATAACCACGGGAATATTTTAAGCCAATTTGTTTCAAAATGTACCCTGCTGATGTACAAATGTAATATGAGAATTTTTCCAAATTCCACTAAACTAAACTAAAGCAATTTACAGTCATTTCAAAACCGCATTTTTTTTAACTATTTTATATTCCCTTGTAACAATATTACAAAATTTTCCTGAAAACACTAAACACACGGAATCAATAAACCGAATTCGTTTAGTGGCTTTTCCGAAAGCAGCGAAAAAGTTGTTGCCTCAATGACAAGGCTGGTAGAAGTAATAAATTGGTTCATTGATGTTTAATCTTCAATACGAATATTTACTAACTTAGTTAAAGTTAGTTAGTTAACTAAGTTAGTTAGAAAAATGGGAGGTTAACTACAAGGTTCTAGCGCTTGTCATTTTGTATATTTTTCTATTACTGTACGGTCTAGTACCTTTTAGTATACTGTCAGTGTAAAATAAAGAAATATACTTACAATACAATAATAAACAATACTGTTAGAAAATTCAATCCAATAACAATTAAACAAGAAAAACAAAATTACAAAAATCAAGAAAACATCTTGAACTATACGGATAGAAAATTGATTAATAATAGCCAGAGATCATCGTTGTATAAATGAAAGATGAAGGAATAAAGGTAACGATATAAATATAACAGAAAACATGAAGTATTGAAGTATATTATAGGTGCGATTACAAACAATTGGAAAGAAAATAATAATTTTGTTTTTCTGCCAGTATTAATTTATGGCAGTGAACCTAGAACCAGGAAGTGGTGCAGTTATTTTCAGCTAAAGTCACTTCATGAAGTGAAGTAGCAAAAATCACCAAAAATTGAAGAAGTTATGTAAACCAGAAGTAAGTAAGTAATCAGTTAGTTATTAGCAATCATTATTCTTGGTAACTTATTCCCAGAATGTAAAGAAAACTGGAACACTTTTTTTTAATTTGATTTGTCAAGAGATTATTTGCTTTTGGGGTACAGGTTAGGAACTCTTGTTCATCAAGCGGTTGTATCTGTTAAGAAGGTTCATCTATCAGAGGCCTTTTACGAATAAATTCATTTAATGATTATAGGTACCGTGTATCCATTTAAGAAACAGCAGCGGCTCTGTTTCATTAATTGTAAGCTCTAGAGACTGCCTGACCACTTTATCTTCCATACCGCTTCAAGAAACATTTTTCTAAAACGCATATTTGTCGAAATATATCTTAAGTGGTTAACCATGCACACACACACATTAATCAAACTTCAATCTCCATAAATAAGTGCTTGAAAAGATCTGGAAAAGTGCGTAAACCTAAAAATGTTCGGATTTCTGTTTGCGTAAGCGCTTACTAGTTTAAAGTAACATCCAAAAAAGATTTCTCGCCATGAGCTATAAAATAGTGGCTTAAATTTCAAAATAAAGATTGAATATAGATCTAATAATAGAATCATTTTCTTGTGATTTTTTTTTATTAGAGTTTTGCATTTCACAAGGTTCTTTTCTAAAATTAGGTGCCCTTCTCTTTTCATTGTCACATTACCCAATGTGTTCGTTCAACAACACCCTAATCTTTCAAAGCATCTACGATGATCCAAAAAATGCCCAAACACATTCGAAACGGATGTTGTTCTGTTTTAATGACCAAAACAATCTTGACACTGGTAGAAGAGATATAAGAACAAGAATTCAAAGATGCGTATCCGAAAAACATTTGAGTACCTTCCAAAGGAGTATATTAAAACGACATGAAAGAAAATCCATTATCTACGTTATTACGATGTCGTTATAAAATACACCAGAAAGAATAGGTGATATGGTCCACTTAAACGGCAAGTATAAACAAATAAGATCCTATATAGAATATCAGAACGGAACGTATTCACTTAACGAAAACAGACAATTTTTGAATACCGAGAAGAGGCTTCAAATGTTTTTTTTCCCCTTTCGAAATTTAAGTATTTTTCTGCTAGAGTATTTTTAAACAATTTAACGATTGTATTTACGTTTAGGAGTATTTTTATAGTCTCTGAAAACGCTGTGAGTAATTACAATTACTCTTAATAATATTACCAACTTGTGATCTAATGGAATGATTAAATCGGCTGGAATGTACACAGAAAGGAAAGTTAACGTTTATTTTTATTTGCGGAAAGATGCCGCAAAATAGTTAAAATCCTACGCGTGCATCCTTTTTGGAGAGAGCAATCAAAGTATGTTTTTTTTTTCTGGTTTACGATCAAGGCATATGTTCTTGTTTAGTTAAACGGAACACGGAGGGAAAACAGTGAAATCCAGAAAGTCGGATAATTTAGGTTAAAAGACATCAGAATTTAGGATAAAATTACCCCTAACCTGTTGTCTACCATCCAGCCATATTTAGTAGTGAAGTTATTCATTTCCTCAACGGCACTTAACTACATCATTCGAATAAGATAAATAATGAATTTGTAATATTCCAGCCAATCCCAACATTTCTTTATGACCAGTTGCACATTTATGAATTAAAATTTAATATAAAATTTAGTTAAAGAACTGCAACGAAATATGGTATATTAGCGATCTTTTCCAATATCATATCCACCGCCTAAGAGGCTCCCTATTCACATAAAGTAAAACCTTTGCGATATTGTGGAATCTACTTGTGTTTTTACAGATGGTTCTAAGTTTCAGCAAGATTGCCGATGTGCTGCCTTTATTCCACAGGACAAGTATTAAATTTATCAATAATACGTCCATCTTTTCTACTTAAACCTCAGCAATCAAGAACGCCCTTTTACATGCGTAGCACAAAGTTCAAACAAGTTGTACGATTATGACAGACTCTAGATGCGTTTTAGATGGTCTCCAAAATAGAAAGCATTCCACGCATATAAGTTGGATCACCTTAAGCATCAGAGCAAGTACGGCAATTACAAAGGAATCAAGTTAGTATTTAATTTTATTGGGTCAAAAGTCACGTAGGAAAATACCCTTACACAATAGTGGACGGTTTGGTCAGCAAAGGAAGCTACTCACTTAGATTAGACAAAAGGCAACATTAATAACTGACGATACGTTATTTCCACTGAAGAACAATATTTTGAAAAATCAATGGCAAGAGAACTGGAAACTAGTGCACATGATTAGAATGACGCATTATGCAAAAATTTATCCGCAACCTGTAGAATTCGAATCAGAAAATATCCGGGCTTTTACTATGTCGCGATTGCAAAGATAAATTTAATCGTGGGCAGTTTCTTGCTCACCTACGTTAGTATATTAGTATATTGGATACAGCTGCTTCTGGAAGTAAGATTGAAGATATCCGCTGCGTAACGAGCATCAGAAAGGTCTAATGTAAAGTTTACTAGCGATGAGAGTTGATGCACCAGCAAACATAACCTGCTTGTTACACAATAACCGTAAATGATTTTACGATTATCGTGGAACACTTAACGCATTTATGATCAGATCCTGAAATATTTACAAGGACAAAAGACAAAGATTACGATTTGAACTTGGGTTTATATATTCGAGGTTTCATTTCTCACCTTCCTGATGATTGGTTTAATTCAATAACCGATGCTTGTGAAAGTCGTCCTAACAGGTCCCAGGACATCAAATGTAGGTGTTTTCAAACCTAGTCCTTTCCTTGATCCACTGCTAAAATAAGTTAAAGTAACAAGTGGAATGTGACTATATCAGCCTGACCTTTTTATTTAATCCGAGAATAAATATATTTTTCACACTTGTATCATTTGCAAAAGAAGGTTTATGGAGGTTTGCTACTACGTCATATCACCCTAAAGAATACTCCAGATTTATTGAATTACGGCCAATTTTTTTTATTATTTTATTTTTCTAACAATACAATATCTCATTCTACCGATAGTATCTTTCATCGAAGGTAAGAATGTTTTGAATAAATTATTCAATTACTTCTTCTTATTCTTATTTCGCTTAGAGCGGTAGATTGTTGCAAAAGAAATGGAGCTGAACAATAACAATGCATTGAATACACGAAGAAACAAATGGAAATGTCATCAGCGTTCTGAAGGAACTCAAAATTTAGTTTATGACGTTATTAATTTTGACCTTAAGTTACCCCTAATTTGGATCCCCTATGCTTTGCTATAAATTTCATTCTGATCCGTTTTAACAAACTCCTAGATGATGCATTTACAATTGCAGAGAGTGCATTGATAACTACGGACATTTAGCTTTGGAATTTCAAAGATTCCTTTTTTTCGGAGTGTACTTGCTGAGTATACAAGTACATCAAATGTGGATATTTATGGAGATACGTTACAAAAACGGTTGTTGCATGCTCAGAGGTAATAGTATTCAATTTCATGCAGCAAGAGATCTCGAACAAAAGACCACCTATGTAAGACTGTACTCCTACATGTAAGTACCATATACATACATATGGTTATGCTGCTTCTTGTATGTAAAACTGGATGCGAGATTAAAATACAACTTGAACTCCTTCGCGACCTACGACGCGAAAGATTTAAACTCTAGAAGATACGGTACGATTGTAATTTCGAATCTGCATGAGCCGGCTCGTTTCACTTTAAATAATTCATGATGCGGAGATGAAAAACCCAAGACGTTTCGCTACTCTTGATTAAGGATTTATTCTTGCTGACGCTCAAGATGACACGGCTTCGAATAGAAATAGTATATCAAGTTAATATTATTTGTTCGTGTTTCGTATCCTAAATTTATGTCGCAGTGGTGGTTGTAGCTGCAATAAATAACGATTGTAACCATAAAATAGCGTCTTATAGTTAGGAAAGGATGACGAAAAACCAAGCTAGTGGGTTAATCTGTCTGTGTAGGATTGTTGTTTACAGTGTGGGCAGGATGCATACGCTACTGCTGTTAGTAACTCATTCTAAAAGGAAATGAAGTGGGCTGTTAAACATCCTCTTCAATGAGTAAGTGGAACTTGATCTTAAATCTTAATTTGTGCACTTGTAATATTTTCTTAACAGTCAATAGTCGTAATCGAAATGTACGTAGAGTATTAATAGAATATTGTGAAACATTGCCAAGTAAGATTTTCTTTCATTGTGTTTGAGATATGTTTCACCATAGGCAATCTATTACAAGCAGCTTCTACAACTTCTAGTTTTAGAAAATCTAGTAATTAGTAATACGCAAGACACAAGAATTCAAAACTTCTCTCAAACTCTCAAAACATGTACGCGGCATTCTAAATTGAATCGATCTTCAATCCAGTGATAGATATTAATTCATGTTATATTAAATTCCGTTATTTTTCTTTTTTATCTGGCTATTTGTGATTCAGTTAGTTCTTACATCTTCAACCGTTTATAATAAATTTGTGATGTATGGAATTGATGAAATGATGATGAAGGTCGCCTAATTTCAACGAAATTTAGTCATTTTTCAGAATATCAAGAAAATAGTAGTCATAAAAACTAGAAGGAGCTAGTGACTAGAACTGTAGGCCACAAAAGGTTAAGGACAAAGAACCACGAATTAAAAGAACTCGTGGGAGAAAATATAGTACATACTGTTAAAACACAGAGGTTTAGATGGTGAGAGCATATAGAAAGGAAAGAGGAAGAATCAAAAAATGAAGGACAGGAAACTAATGGAGGATAAACCAAGAGGTAGACCGAAAGCAAAATGGGAAGACCAAGTCAGAGAACACGTAAGAAACTGTGAATAGGAAAAATAGATTCAATAATCAAAAATAGAGAAGAACGGAGGGAAGTCATTGATAAGATAAAAAATATTTACTTATAGGACAAAACAGAGTAATTCACCGTAAAAAAGGGAATTGAAGAACTCCTCAAAGGCGGCTTTAGTCCGTGAGGAATGTAAATGGTTTCGACTATTTTTGCCCTGAAACAACTTCATAGTACGAGATCTTTTGGTTCTTCACTCATGCCTTTGCTTTCTGTATAAATTACTCATAATAAAGTCAAGATTAATAAAATTCTGTAATATTCAATTAAAACCGGTTACGTGCGAGACGCACATTATCGGGGCAACTATTCTGGATTTCCTTTGTAGCAGCTCTGAAGATGTCGATGAATCTAGTCGCCTGTATTGATGGAATATTCAGAATTTGACGAATCAAGATCTTGTCTTAGTTATTTTACTTAGGATTTTATGGTTATATTGTCTTTGAAGGCAGAAAAGACAGAAAAATGTTTTAAGATTACATCGAATTTAATGAGGTTTAACCATTAAGTTGATCCCCCGAAATACAAATTCGAAACTAGTATGTCAAACTTCTTTAGAGGTTATTAATATTGTCCATGAGGCAAAATTAAGAAAATTTATACAGCACACAACAAAAAAAGCAGTTGTGTAACAGTTAAGCAGATCAAAGGATATCTTTTGTAATTAATTTTGCAGACGGTGGCAACGACAGTGAAAGTTACTATTAGAAAGTTAATACAGCGTAAAATTATACATTTTTCCACTATTTTATGTAATGTACTATGAATATTACGGTTACATGACTTTCACTATAAAGTTTAATAGAAGAACAAAAGCTTCAGAAAGTTTATAAACATTATTGCAGTAGACCAAATAACAGGCTATACTTTTTCTCTTTTTACATTTTCTCTGTAACCAGAGCTAGGCCAATGTTGCCGCTTCTCGAATCATTTTTATTTTATATATGCTGCTGAATTTCATCAGTTACTAACTTAGGGTAAACTTAGGGTTGGTCAGTGTTACCACCGTGCTGAGAATATTTGCGTTATCATTGCATTCTATTTAAATTTAAATCTACTCTCTCAATATTTACCAACGTTCTTGGTGTAAGAACAAATCCTGAAAATCTCCATACAACATTGCCATCTAAACGAAAATTAACGAAACAACAACAAAAAAACGAAATCAACCCGATTTAAAGCTTCAGTATTCTCCCGCATCTAAAAATTTCAAATTCAAAATGAAAGAGTTCTTTTTTATTTAAAAAAATCTTCTCCGCGGGGAACACTCGTTGATTTAAACTACGAAAGTTATAGTAGGTGGTAAGCTATTTATGGATTTAGATTAGCCACCATCTTCTATTCTTTTTATTCAAGAATATTGTAGGTCATTAAATTTTATGTATGTGAATTGTTCTGCTTCCACTATTTTTCCTACATAAACATATGATTGTAGAGAACAATGGTGGATACTCAAAACGTAGAAAAATTACTTAATGTCCATTAGATACCACAAAACAAATTTTAAAGAACGCAATGGAATAATAATCCACAATGAAATTGGATTTAAACATTTCGGTAAAGAACTACCTTACTAAAATTATAGCTTTATAGATTTTAACTAACTACGAAGTGGCTGGAACAATCAAAATAATTAAAAATATACTTGCCACTTATGCATTTGTTCATTTCCCGCTAGTTACCACAGCACAATATATTAGATATAATGCCGCACCACAAAAAAGGTTAACAATCGCGAAGCAGTAGCACGAATCGGATTTTAAGCGGACCCACTCCCATTTTAGGGTTCATCAGCACGTTGCATGCGACGATTTGATGATTTGATCTAGGAATAATGAACGAATGGATTAGAATTATTACACGAACATGATGTCACGAAATCTTCACGCCTCAACGGGTCCAGGAATACAAGCCGTAATGAAAAATTTAACCATGACCGTAGCTTACAACATCGTATGTTTATTTGTAGGATTTGCATACATTAATGTACAAAAGAAAACCTTACTACATCTGCAGTGTAAAGTGTGAAGTTTTATTATGGTTGCGTGTAATAGCATTTATTTCATCAAATGATATATTGTGGATTTAACCATGTTGATGTAGATCATACTAACATTCTCTGTTTATCGGATACAATATTAGAAAGTAACATTTTATCCGCTGAACACATTTTCTTGATTTGTCGAATTTAGAATATCAACGTTTTCTATTTTTGTACATCTTCTTGAGTTAAGCAGTTGATCGTGTGAAAAGTATTTATTATTGCGTGTCCATCAAACATAAATATCGGAATAAAGCTCGGAAAAATACCGAAATGAAAGTAGTATAAGCTTTAAAATCGGTAAAACCAATCAGACTTTTTGTTCATCTTCATATGTTTTACCTCAACTTATCATCTAAACAACCGATTTGAGCCGAAACCAATTTTAGACTTGATTATCAGACTAGGGCTTTTCAAAGGTTTTCAATCAAAAGTGGATTTTATTCCGACTATATGTTATGCAACATTCCCCAATTTAATTTCAATTTCAAATTATTCAAAAAACATAGCAACAATAACTATTTCTAAAAAAAAATGAATATAATATGTCATCAGCGCTATAATTAAGCAGTAGCGGTTTATTAATCTTTTCGCACGGTGTATATTGCCGAAATTGTAAGAATATGGCTGTTGGTGATTGGCTAACATGGTAAGGAAATCAGAAAAGGGATAACATACCACAAAATATAAATGAACTTTGCGCGA
The DNA here is from genome assembly GCA_020654165.1 of Oryctes rhinoceros. Taxonomy (NCBI): domain Eukaryota; kingdom Metazoa; phylum Arthropoda; class Insecta; order Coleoptera; family Scarabaeidae; genus Oryctes; species Oryctes rhinoceros. The sequence continues at coordinate 9,705,898 of JAIOKQ010000230.1, read as the reverse complement.
GTGAGAACATCTCATTGCATAGAGTATCAAGAACATAATGATCTAATGAAGTTACCAGAACTTAATTAACGGCAATAGAAACGCTTTGTACGTTGCAATAAATGTATGAGGGTGATCTTTTAAAGAAATACGTTGCTTGAACCTTTTAAACGGAGCAGTTTAAATGGTTCAAGAATCGATGAGGGTTGGTTGAAGACAACTTTCGCATTGGGAGGCAGTCATTAACATAAATATAGTCATTACATAAAACATGATTATCAAAATAATACTATGGATGCTGACTGCAAAATTATCATCCGTCAGCTTGTTAGTCAAATGAAGTGTAGCAAATGAGGGATGGATGTGCGTTTGTTTTATATATATCGACACAAGTATAAATGAATGTACCTCCGAATTGTTTGGGCTTTCTACATCTAATCCTGACTATTTAGACTGGTAATAAGAAGATGAATGCTTAGATATCACCCAGGAACAAAAGAACATTCGAGTGGATCGCACCTACATCTTCACAGCCAAAGATATCGTTAGCTAACAAACCCAATGTGAACATTATACTGGTAACATTCTTCGACAACGAAGATATGGTGTCTTATATGTAGAGAGGATAAAGGCAGGTGGAATTATTCCTTTTTTTACAGCGATTAGATGGGTTCATGTCTATTCGCCTCATGAGAATGGATTCGTGTTGCCTACTGGTATCCCCGAGAGTCGACAAAACACGAGCCTGTCTAGTCTCAGCAAAAAAGTAATAATTCCATCCGGCTTTGTTCTCTCTACTTATAAGTATCTATCACTGAGATAAACCATTAATTTTTGCGTGAAGAAGCACGAAGACAGAGACGTATACACAGTCGAACAATTTAGAAACGGGAACCTTTATATATTTTCAACGTAAGTAGGGATGCATAAACGTCCATTTTTTTCATCATAATCAAACTTAAGGATTTTACTTCGCCTGTTGAAATCAGTATACTGTTATGGTATGTACCGTCAAAGTTTCATCGCCTCTTTTAAGGGAAAACATAGTTAGTTTAATTTTGATAACGTTTACATGTAGATTATTCTGTTTGAATCATTCCTCTTTACCTGTTTTTATCTAGCGCTGAGATAAGAATTAATAATATCGCAGATAGATCCTCTAAAACTCTTCTTCTTAAGTTTACTCATCATTGTTCGATGATCCACACTATGAAATTTCTTTGAAATATCTGAAATCATATTGGTTAAACACGATGTGATTACTGCTTTCATCGGAGCATCAGAATGCTTCTTACAACGGTGAAGTTTTTGAAGCAAGTGCGTTTATGCAGATGAAAAGCACGTAGAAGGTGACTATAGTCGCAATGAGCAAACATTTAAAAATTAATACCTCGTATTTGGTGTCACTCGAAATTTGAATATTTTAAGCATATTTAAATCCGGAAATTATGTCATATATTTTCAATTAATCTAGTAATTAAACAGGAATTAAATATATTGAAACACTAAATCACTACGCCTATTTCTACTGCACAGTTAGCTTCTTTACCCATATAAACCATGCCACTTCTTAAAAGAAAGAAAACACAATGGCCATTGACTTTCGACTATCGATGTCCATAGCTCAACAGTACGTGCTTGGAGAATTAATATGGTAGTCGTAGAAAACAGAATCGGACACCTACCGTGCATCTTACGTTCTTCGACGCGACGTGGCGCGCTAGAAGCGTAACAACATCGAATACCAATCATGCAGTACGCGGGCACCGTGGTTCGGTAGCCGCATTGTGGAATATTATTCCGGTAGTAACAGAATAACGTAATATTGTGGTATTGCGTAATTGTCTAGCGATGCGTGTAGCATATAATGCGCGACTCTTACCGTAGTAGTAGTAATAGTAGTAGATATTCCGTTATCCGTATACTTTTTATGTTATTTCCTTCTTTTTGTACATTACTGCACGTTATATTTGTTTCGTTTCTTCACACGATTCTAATTTGATGTAGTGGATACGTTTAATGCAGAGTTTTGTGGTCTGCTTGATCTCTCATTTTACTCTACGAATTGTCATGTAAATTTAAAATGACAATAATATACAAATATCTTATGACGACACCTATGACCGCCAGGAAGACTGATGCAACCCTCGTAAGAAGGGTAGTAATTAATTTATTTATGAATTTCTAAAAAAAATCAGCTGCATTTTCCTTTCTAAGTAGTCCTAAACGTACACAATACCATCGAACTCTGGGACTTTGCAAGGACAAAATCGTAGTTTCCGCAATACTTTTAATTATTCTAAATACTTTTTTTTTTTAACCAGGGTATTATGCCTTATGCCTTAAGCAAAATGAAGAAAACAATCAGAAAATTATGTTCCCAACGGATGTTTATAGGAAAGTTTTCGAAATCTGAAAACGTTCCATTAATTGTCGAAATACCACATTGTCCCATTCTTTGCTAAATACCTTGTATGAAGCGCGGTTATGGCATTATTAAGTTGTTCAGAAATGCCAGTTCCTTCTTTTTTTTTGGTATTCCGTTTTTGTTGAACGATTATTTGTATTTTACACATAAAAACTGTTACGATTAACCAAGGAATTAAAAAAAAAATAGATTTAATAGAACGTATAATTAAAAATGTGTGTTAATACTTCCTTAATATTAAAAGAATTTTTTTAATTCAAATTTCTTTTGAAATTAGTATATTTGAATAACGCTGTATAGAAGCAATATTTTAACACTGTTCAAATACCTATTTAAAACGAAATCAAATATAAAATGATAAATGTTTTGGACCGATCCCTAATATAAAATCAAAAATTAGCTTAGTATTAAAGAAACGAACAAAAAAAAACGAAAAAGAAGTAAAACATAAAAAAGTAAATAATAAAAAGTGCATAACAAGGATATGTGTATCAGCGAGTGAGAGCAAAGCAAAAAAGACCCCAACAACATATAATTAATATCAAAGAGCTTGTTATATATGTATATATATATGTTTGGCGAAAAGCATATTACCACCCTTTCACCCAATTAAAGCAGGCGTCGTAAAGTAGGCGCAGGATTGCGTAAATGTTAACAACACAGTCATCTTGCAGTGATTGCGGCACCACAAGAGCCTTTCGCCAAACCCGATTATGGGTAATGAAATAGGGAATAATGATCAATGAAAGAAAATCAGTACCACACAGTCAGTATCAACATTATTCAAATAAGAGCAAACAATTTTGAAATAATTGGGTATTCATTTGAATCAATGATGGGCATAAAGTAACTATATATTTTTGAAGAAAAAACAAAACAGTTTAATGCTGCCATAAACATAACTGTCTATCATTAACAAACAAATTGCTGATCCGTAGAATAGAACTTTGGGCGTAACGGGTTTACATTTTAAAGGAAAAAATTACACTTTACTATCTTGATTACTATTTCAAAACCAAACAAAAGTGAACATCAATTAACCTAGCAAATATATCTACCGGATGAAAATTCACGGATTATAGAAAGTGGTTAGTTATGGACTTCTAACACGTTCTAAATCTTGTTTTTTATTAAGAATAGTTTTTAACGTCAAGAAGACCACTGCAGTCGAGTAAATTGTTGTGCTATTTGAATAACTTATTAATCTCCTAAAAGTTCTGTCGTCTTTAAAAGATCTAGGATTTTCTTAGGCTCTATGTTTAAGAGTTTTCCTGAGTCACTGCGTCTTATGATGTTGCATGTGGAAACTATATACTTTTGCAATTTTCTTACAAAGATTAACTTTTTCTATTAAACTTAACGACAGTTCAAATAAATAGTTCCAAGAAAGAAAAAGTACTACTCCCATTAGAATATAAAATTCTGTTAGATATTACTTTTCAGATTCTAGATACTTTTGGATTAATTTAATATTATGGAATTTCACAAACTACACTCAGAATATTTTGCTAGTAACATTTAATTTAAAGAGATAAAAACGATTAGGCGGAAAATGTTTTGAGATATTATTTGGATGTAAACTGAAGTAACTATCAATCAAAACTTATGTACTGATGCAGCGAAAATATTTCCTATCCTTAAGCGTAGAACATTCAACATCTAACACTTGTTGAGATCGAAACGATCAGCAAGATCCAAATCTAATTTATTCGATACGTTCTTTTTCCTCTTTTCTAAACCCTTTTAACGCCCGAGGCCACTTCCATCACAATATACATACATACGTCTGTGAGCTAACGCGCTAACCAAACGTGTACTTACATACTCAATTCTTTTGCCTAACAAGCAAGTGCAACATACGCTATAACGACTGTAGTTGATTGACAAATTAATGATGGTTTACTTACGATCTGATACGTTAAACGGCCGACCATTTGTCATAATCGGCTCTCAGCTATGGAAAGAAGAATGGTATGCGGACTTAGACAAATATAAATACATCGTACAAATACATGTAACATTTACACCGCATACATAGGACTTCCTGTTGCTGTAAACCGGTGCAGACAGCCCGTGAGGGAGATATTAGAAGTACTATGTGAAAATATACATAACGGTGAAAATATATTGGTGTCGGCGACATGGTTCTAAAAGCACGCTAGCATAGATTCTGATTAATCGTATGGAGAACAAGTGGATTCTTAATTTGGCAACCAAAAGGAAATAATAATTTATGTATAAAATAGTTTTTGCACCAAAAACAGAAGTTTTAACTTAACTATTGGCCCTTCCGTTTTCTAAACATTGTATTGATGTTCGTAGATTCTAAATAATGAAGTCATAAGCCGAAACTAGTAAGTCCTAGAACACTTTCTAAACAAATTTGTTTGGTCGCCGGTGAGCCATACTCCTCCCTTCACAACCTTAGATAAGAAACAGACCGATTTCTCGGAACCTGCCTCACATCTTGCCCGCTGAGGTTTAGGCCGTGGAAGGCGACAATTATCAATTCGACGGGGCCCTGCCCAAAGAGGGCCTGCAGAAAACTAATATTGAATCACCAACCACAACAGCTAGACTTAGGCTTAATATGAATCTAAACCAGCCAGGATATGGCTGACACAACGAAACATTGTCTCATCCCTTATGTGTATTTGCCTACGTCACGCCCATTACTCTATGGCCAACTAACGATTGAGTAGTAAGTCTACAGAAACGAGTTGCGTTTCACAAAATCAGCACTGTCTGGACAGACTCGCGTCTGTTCGTATCATAAGAAAGGGTTCCTGTTGCTTGCTGGTTTCCTCGAGAGTCGACAAAACACGAGTCTGTCTAATCTCTGCTAATTTTTCTGCAGGCTTGTTGGATAGCAGAGCAGCAGGGTTTTACGGGTAAACGCCATAGAGCAATCGTTTACCAGTTTTGATCGACAATCGGGAAATAATAATAAAACTACCCTTGGCGGTAAACACTTGAGTAACATAAGCAAGTTGATGTTAAACCGATATCGTTGGTTGAAGACCAGTTACCAGGTTTTGTATATAACGTATGACCTCGCTACAGTGAGCCAATTTTCAGAGAATGTTCGTTAAAGGTCGGTGCACAATAAAAGTAAACATTTCACCTAAAGATCAGGTAAATATGTGTGCAAGAACGGTCCGAGCCAATATTCGGTCGAAAGTGTAAAATACTCACTTTCACGTAATGCGCGTCCCGCTACCATCGTTAAGGTGATCAAGACCTAACAAACTGTGCTACTAGAGACGAAATAAATACAATAAAGGAATATAAAGAAAAGCGTAATAATTCGCAGGATACTTTATTAGAGAACCAATGCGCTAGAAAAAGAAAATAAGCGCAATAATATAAAAACATTTTTATATTATTCAGCATTTGTTTTAGAATAATTTCTGATTGAAGAACATTTTCTCTAAATTACTAAAGGAAGGAATTATCATTCAAACGTGCAGTAAATAGATACGTTATATAAACTGTTACTATTGAATCGATTCAGCATTTAAAGAAATATTATTATTTCGGAAATATTTTTTTTTTTCACAAAAGTAAAACATGATCTCATGGAAAATTAATATTGGAAGTAATATTGTTCTAAGTATTCAGTTAACTTGCGCTAAAGTGGAAATGAAAATGTACTCCTTTGTAAAATGTAAATCATGACGTAATAAAAGTGGAAAGAATGGAAAACAAAACCTGAATCGCCCACACTAGAAAAACAAGCGAAACTCGTTCTATTCAAGCAAAATTTTACAACCAATAAGTCAATTAAGTAAACTAATCGTAAACTGTTGAAAAAAATACCTCATCCTATTAGATATTAGATCATCAACCGGTAGGTTAAATGTGATACTCATGGGATAATTTGCGTGTTGTAGTACGTATAATAAGTTTGTATATACATACATACTATTGGAAACGTTGATCTCCAGATTCTATTTTCCCTTTCATTTCTTTTTTTTTTTTTGACTTAATTCATGTCAATAGATCGACGTGTGAATACGAGAAAAACATAAAACTTCTTCCAGATTATTTATATGTAAATATTTAGACGATACGGCCGGCAAATATGCATGTATTGAAACGATGATGTGGATTTACGAATATCTTGTATTTATACGAATGAGGTAAGTGGAAATCGTGCCGTACAATTAGAAACAATGCAGTAAATCGGATGCTTGTCGAAATCTCTTAAATTTGCTTCAAGAATGTTATGAAGCTGCACAAGTTTACGATGGGAATAATTTTCGGAAAGAATTATTGATATAGTTGTACAGTATGAGTAATTGTTAGGTAAACTTGGTAAACTGATTCATTTGCTATTAATAATGAGATTTTGTTAAGTATAAACAAGATATTTCACAAGATTTCACTAATTTACGTTACTTAATTATGAGCCCAGAAATATTTCCATGAATTTTGAAGGTTTTTGATGTTTAGCATCCTAAATAGATACTTACCTTAATCACACGTCGAAAGACATAAACAAATATTTGGAATATTTCAGAGATTATGAGTATATCAATTAAGCAATTGTTTTTAGCCTTTATTAATCTATTGTACTTGCGTAAAAATGCCGTGTCGTTGAGTAAGAGTCGGTTATTAAGAAATAACCAAATTTAAGAGGGAACATAGTGTAGTCTTGCGCGAGACGTGCTTCCGCACGACAAATTGTAGAATTTACTGTGGCGTGGTGTATGATCAGCGCCTGACTAGAGATCACCTTCAGAGGTCTGCAGTATCAATATTTATCAGCTTTTTTGGGTCGAAAAAACTTGATTTAGTTCTTAAAATCCCCATAAATAATTTTTCATCGTTACTGCCTTATTTACTTCTACTTAATTTTGTTCTAATATTCATTTTTTTTGTACTATTTGCTAGATTGTAGTACAACTTTTATATTAAGAAGTTTTAATTTTCTGACGTGTAAACAATTTGCTATAAAACGATCCAAACTTTAATGACAAGCTAAAATTTGTGGTTGAGGCAAAAATTGTGACACAAAGTATCCCACACTAAAGTCATTAAGACATTAACAATCTTACGATCATTCTGGCGGCTTAAACAACAAATCATCAATATTTCCCACTCCGCTTGCCACGGCAGGAACCAAATTATTGGCCGATGTATTAAAAGAAAACCGATAGTTAATTGCGATAAGGTTCGATAAAATAAAGAAGTAACAACCATTAATAAAACAAGTTTAAGTGAGAGAAGAGAATAACGGGAACGGGAAGTGTATATGCAGTATGTAATAACAAAAAACATCAGAAATAATTTGAAAAAAATGGAGCCGAGAACAAGCAAGCTCAGTTACGTCATCAGTCCCAAATACAACTTCGATAAGAACTACAAAAGTGGTAATACCAAATATAGAAGAATCGAAGAAAGCCCCACGTATTAAAACGGAATCTATCTAGTACACGTTAACTGAGTCTTTAATTTATGGAATTAAATCAAAAATATAAAAATCACTATCACTAATTCAAAGCGATATAGTATTTAAAACTGAAATAACAAAAGTGCTGGCGTATGCTGAAGAATTAAATAGGAAAGAAGTTAATTATCCATCTGCTGCTGCTTATTCGGACAGACTCCGCACAGGCGAAGTCGAAACTTATGTGAACCAACTAGACATGAATGCGCTCAATATAGCTCTCAGAAATGGGCTCGAAATATCCAAAAGTCCGAACCAAGAGGGATCATCCACAAAGCTTCTAAGTCTAGCAAATTTCTGTTCGTGTGTTAACTTTTTTGATTACAGTACAAGAGTATCGAGGTCGTTAGAAACGCATGGTTTGATGCTAAGATGATAACCAAAAACTTTATTAAATGAGCAATGATTAGGATGTAACTTACAATCTTACAATAGACAATATTCTGACTTTAGTTCACATGTCAATACGACGTAGGAGCATTCATTGAAAAATTAGGAAATAGATAAAAACTCAAAGCGATGGCACTTGATGAAATGAAATAAATTGAAGCAAAACAAATAATAAGCTGAAATTCTTATAAATTAAAAAAAAATCAAGTATTTAATATGATGAACATGATTTTTAAAAATGTTGATCCGCTGAGTTACGAAATGAAAATACAACCGAACCTGACGATTAGATGTTTATCTTTACCTATGTCATATGTATGAATAAATGCTTAATTACTTAATCCTACTATGTCAAATCTAAAATTCTAGAGTAAAATCTAGAGCAAATGTGGATTTTCAATTTCACTGACAGAAGCTAATACATATTAAGTCGTGTACATTAATCCACATGCCACTGTTATACCTCAAATTCATAAATTCAACTTTTGTATTGAAATACCATCGTATTCTTCCACATGCTGCGATAAGTTGCAGATGTGTAAGTTAGCAAAAATAATTGCTTCATAACACCTACTGACGCTAATGAACATTTTACATGTATACATCAAGTGTTTTTAAAGCTGTCATATAACTCATATCTAGGAAACGCCATTATTTTCAATTTCAATTGCAGCGTATGTACAAGTAATTGGCATACATGCAAATATTTGCCATTTGTTCTGCGCGTTATACACGTATATTTCCGTAATGGTTCGATTTATTCATCCTGTTCGCGAAGTTAAATGAGCAAAGTCGTCGCAACAGATTACGTGAATAAAGAATGGAAAACTGTTTGCGCGGATTCCTCCTCGGTGCCGGAGCGTAGTAAACGGGTTATGGTCTCATCAAGGTCATGCTGTATAGAATCAGCTCTTGCTTCTTACTATACAAGTCGTAGAAACATGTCTAGAACGTTCTTTCGCGTCTTCATCTAACAATGGAGATTAAAATTCTCACAAGATAGATCCTCCAGCGTTCGATGAATATTTATGGAATATCCTTTTAATGGTTAGTTAATTAAAAATCAATTAAAATCGCCTGAATGTCAATTAAAACGAGGTTCAATAATCTTTACGTGCATATTAAGTAACAATATCATAAATGGATAGAGTACGCTTGTATGTGAAAAAGTTATTTTAATTTTTCCCGAAATTGAGTTGGCAGTATGTTAAAAGTAATTTTTTTTGCGGTTGCACATTAACAAGCATGTACAAAAGCAAAAGAAGAGAAAATCTTCTATTTCTTCTAATATCTTTCAAATATCGAATTTAATTATTTAAAAAAATGCTAACATTTTAATCGTTTCCTTATCTTTTCCATTCTTGTTATATTTTGTAACCTTCTTCCAGTATTTTTAACATTTTACAGACAAATACTTTTTGTCTCTTTGATTATCTGTATCCGCAGGAATATCAACCCTCAGTGCCCTAAATATGTTACCAAATATCAAACACTGACTCGAAGCGCTTTCAGGCAAGAAATACCAAACCCACCCAAATAAAGTATTTGGTAAAGCACTAAATACTAACAACATTCTTTATTTTTGTCTCTATTAAATTGGGTACTTGCGTAAGTTCTAGCAAGACGATCAATTCTTTTTAGTTCTAATCGTTTCTCAAAATCTAATTCTTAAGATTCGGTTTATAGAAACTGAATTAAATATTTAACCATGGATTAGTACGTTAATATTTGATGTACTTAACTTTGGTTTACAAAACGCTTTTCAATTCCGAATTAAAGTTTAATTCGTGATTAACTAATTACAACTAAAATTACATTGTCGCAATGAACGCTACTAAAATATCTTAGCCTGTATTAACGGTTTTATTTAAGTGACCATCTGTTCTATTTAATGGAAATTCTTGTAAGATTTATGCAAATAGTAACTATTTCGTTGGTATTTAAATTTCCTCACATTATAATTGACATACGCCAAAGTGACATTTGATTTTTATCCCGAATTAATTTAATGGCGATGTCACAAAATTAACTTAATTAGAGATTAACGTATTAATTCGTAATTAAATATTTCAATCACTTTCTGTAAACTGGAGTTCAATTTTGTAACATTAGTAATCACGATTAAACAACTTTAACTATCGATTAAATTAATTCGTTGTTTGGCATCTCCGAGTATTAACGTTAAAAAACAGAAATACCAAGAAAGTTATTCGCAAAAATCTGACAAGAATTTCTTTAAAATAGAATAGAACCGTTAACATACGCTAAAATATTTTAGTGTCACCAAACGTTAAAATTAGCCAATTAATTTCGAACTAAACCAGATCAGAATAAATTTTAATCACGAATTTAATTTTAGTTGGGGATTAACTTAATTCAGAACTAAAAATTGTTCTGTAAACCAAGGATTAGATACTTTCATATTTTAATTTTTTGTTTGTCCCTTACATTATTTACAACATAGGCACACACGCGCATAACAAAAAAATATGAATAATTAAGTACCCAACATTTTGTTATATCGATAACCGGGTGAAACAAATCCAAAACTTGAATGCAGAAAATATATACTAAGGCGCAAACGCGTCCTTTACTCGACTGGATTATGATTACATATGCATTAAAGAAGAAATAAATTATAACTTAAAAAATACGCTGTCGGTTTATAAATGTTTTTGGGAGGTCATTGCCCAATTGATATAATAGATCACTGCATGACCGATATAAAACAATTTTATTACTGCAATAACACCAGGCTTTTATTGCCACCATTATGGCAATCATGCCAAGCACGTTGTATTGTATATGATTCAGTCGTTAGATACGCCCATTTGTTGATTTCATCTTTTCATGAATACTAAAACAAAAATTGCTAATGTTGATATACTATAAATTGCAGAATGTTGCTTTAGCTTCTTTCATGATCTTTCCTCATGGAATGATAGGCAGTTTTGTTAAAATAAATTGAGTTGAATTAATTATTTCCTGCATTGTTTTATTTCTTAAGGCAATATAAACTAGACTAATTGGACCACCAAGTTGGCTTAAAGTTAGTGGATCTCTAATAATAAAAATTAAACCTAAACATGATAAGCATTAATTTCAAATATTCTCTTTATGTTTAGTGCATTGTCTTATAACATCTTGGAATGTTAGACTCCGTATCAACTTGATATGAAAAATGTAAGGTTAAGAGCGATCTTTTACTTAATACTTAGTTGTCTTAAGACATATTTCCAATTTAATTTCCATTGCGGAAATCCAAAATCGAAAAATGGAAGCATGTCAATTTAAAGTCTTTTATAAGCATAAGCTTAAGCTTTTTACCAATAAGCAACTTCGACAATTATCCAAAAATAAAAACTTAATGGAAAAAATCAAAACGTATCACATTAAACCAACAGCAACGATAAAACAAAATTCAATTCGAAGATCATCTTCAACATTTTTGCGACATTCCTCAGCAGGTAACGATAAGAATTTTTCGCCATACCTCGACGAAAACATCCAACGAATTTGCTAGTGTCGGATTAAAGTCTCTATTCCAAAATAATATATATATATATGTTTTACCTCTCTGTGTACGAGTCGGCCTTGATCCGTTTGGGATAAAAATCGACGATCGTTTCAGCAGTCGAAAGACAAGGCTGTTATAATTTGTTAATTCGAAAATAAATGTGCGCCGATTTCTTAGTAACTATGTACTACATGCGTATATGTTTAGTTTATATACAAGCATATGCGTGTAGATATACAAGAGTATGTTGTGATTTGAAATGTAAACTTGCGGGGAAACATTTTCGAACTGTTAAAATGAGAATTTACTAAATAGACAAGGCGAAAGCTTGCTCACGGATCTTTTAGATATTTAACGGTATTTTCGATATCTACAATGTTTCCTTTCATTTTTCTTGTTACATTGCAGAATTTCGTTCCATCATACACGACATTGCAAACGTGAAAAACAAACATAAAATATAAATATTAAAGCATCCTCTCGGAAAAGTGTTTGGCCAGTTTGTCATTAATTTAATGGTGATTAATTCTCAGCGAGCAAACCTTTACTCATACTTATGAAGCTTGTGTTTAAGAAAGCCAATGCAACAAACTGATTCGGCATTTAATCTAATGGCGGGAGAAGAATCTACTATAGAGCAGTTTTCAGAAAATTTTAAAGAAAATACATACTCTGCAGTTGCATGATGCAAATGGGGACTTCGATTCGGATAATTCGCAAACAGACAAAAATTACATTCCAAGAGACATCAACTGCTGAATCTGACTAAGTTGAGTGAAGCAATTAAAAAACTATACCAGCTACAATTAACAAATGAGAAAACAGTTATACAGACCGTTTTACTAAACAGAATCATAAGAAAATGTCGAAAAACGAAATATTGATAAAGGAAAAAAGAAAGAGTTGGCTAAAAAGGTATCGTTTAAGATCACTTATGTAAAGCAAAATATAATTATAGACGATAAATGAGGCAAACAGAAAAACTGCTCTGGTTGATCAAGGACGACTTCTTTTGATTGTTGAATCTCTTCATCCGTGTGAATTACACAACAGAAGAGATTATAGTGGAATTGTTGTATGATTATTTTAAACAGATAAGCGCATTGATCATATGAAATATATCGGAAAAAAAGTAAAGATATGAATACTTCTTGGGTTATGTTGGGTCAAGAGGAATGTGAAACCTGCAAATTATCTTTGCATTATGTGCGACATATAAAGGGCAACTTTGGAATTAACTGTGGCGGTTGTTCTTTATAGCGAAAATATATTCAGAAAGCAAGAAAAACAAGATTTGTCTACACAGAGGATGCCGAAAAAGCTAAAGACACAGTTAAAAGATTAGGTGTTTTTCTCTGTAGATAAAATATCGTAACTTTTATAAAGAACAGGATAACAGCCTCGCCTTTTTAAAGACTTGTTAACTACTGTTTTTTAAGATTGCGTTAAAAGTAGACATATATTTTTTTTAATTTGTTTAAAATTTGAAAAATCCCAGCCACCTGACCGTCCAATCTGAATCCAGGGGATGTTTAACGTTGAGGTTATTTAAGATATCTTTTATTTAAGATAAGAGCAAAAACGCTGGAGGAGCGGTAAGTAAGTATTATTACTTATAATATTAGGGAGCAAATTGCCGAAGTTTAATCCAAAATATTATATAATGTGCCACAAAACTTAAAGGATAAATTGGTACTTTTATGCCAACAAATGAAAGTCATATTACAACAATTACGTGAACATTATCTGTTAGTTTTCGAAGCTTTTCAGACTTTCTAAACCTACTATCTTAAAGCAAGGCAATCGATAGCCATACGACTACTTTTACCATAAAAAACGTTAAAATGATGCTACGTAAAAAATCGTAATATAAAACGAGAAATTTGAGATCTTTAAACCGGATACTATAATAATCACCATTCACGCATTTTATATAAGTTACCTGCTAACTACAAGGATAATTCGAACTCAACATGTAAACATATACACATGTCCAAAACGTAAACCGTAAATAAAAATTTAAATGAGCCAAACTATAAATTATTTAACAACAGATGTCGTCTTTTTTGTATGTACCTTTATACACGGAATTCTCGAGAAAAACAGGTTTTCGAAATGTCTCAATATCAGTATGCAACGTTCCAGCTCGCATTTAAAATTTAAAACCGCCAAACAAGAATAATGTGGTATTTGGTATTTCACCATTAAACTAATTCTTCGAAATAAGTATTTAATTTATTTTAAAATGGAGTTTCTTTTTGAGAGCATTTTTCGCATACCCAATAAATGAATTTGGTTGTTGTATTCGGCCACGACCTATTAAATTGTTTGCTGATGTCATGCTCAATTTTTTTTTGCGTTAAGGCATTTTACAGGTTGTAGAATTTGTAAACATGCATCATATTATACAAAAAATAACCTACATAAAAGTTGCAAAACGAAGGAGGTATTATATATAGGTATATATCCAACAATTATGCTTCCGATCTTCAGCTCTTCATTGCGACGACGATTAGAAGTTGAAAAAGCTATACTAGGAACTGCAGCCGATCAAAATAAAAGCCTTTCTTCTTTGAAGATCTGAAGTTTTCGCAGGTTAGCATAACCTCGAATTCGCCTCATGGATTTTCATCGCTTTGGAATCCTTTTATATTTCAAATTATTTAGGTTTCAGAAAATTTTAATGAATTGCAATCGTCAACGATGTTAAACTGACGTTTTCTTGTGTGTTGGACGTTGTACCTACTATTTTCTTTTTCAATAATGAACAAAGTCTCTTATTTGAATCGACTGCAGTAACCAAAGCCATACTTCTCCTCTATTTCTTTATTACGATAAATTAATTGTTTTAGATAGCAGTAAAGAAATGTATTATTTAAATCATAAACTTCTCGCATTCATATAAACAGGAACAGCTTTTAACAATCGTGTTAAAATATGTCGAAGAAAATCTAAATAATTTTCACCTGCCATTCAAGGTAGAATAAAGTATAGTCCAATAAGCATAGCATTTAGTAGACTAGCCAAAACGTTAACTGTATTAATCTGCGTTGAAATCGATTTTTTCCACAACAAAATTAGACCATAGTTATTACGTACAAAGATACGCTAGATGCCTCACAAAGTATAGATCATATGGCTAATTGTAAGTCGCCTATATTCTGTTGTTTACTTTCACATTTATATTTGGCAACCCGCTGCTCTAAGTCATTTGAAATTATATCTACCTTTTTGTCGTAAATTTTAGTGATTAAAATAATAATAATTTTATTCTATTTCCGGAGGTCCCATTTTCAGTAAAAGAACTTGTTTTAATATATTTTGTATTCGTTACTGTTCACTCGCGATTACCATTTTTTATAATAAAATATTGTTTTTGAAATCACTTTTATTTAGTGGTGTATGCCTCGAGAACCGCACGATCTGAGAATTATAAAAAATAAACATTTGAAAAGTCGGTAGTCATTTTCATTAACGTTAAAGTTCTATTCACCTCAGTTGAAATTTGACATCCGACATTGGATCAGGACCATTGTAAAAATACACAACATAGACGTTATGGTTTTTAATATCTCATTTATTTTTAGGCAATTTTTTATAAAATCATTTATTTTTACCAAATCTGTTAATGTAATTGCCTCAATTTTAAGAACACTCCATATTTAAATTTCCTTTACTTTCGAAAACTGTAAGATCATAAACGTAATGTTATCCCTAAATTCTAATAAATCACATATTAGTTGTTATTTAAGCTAGAAAATCAATACATAAACAAAATTCTAATTTCAATCGCATCCGTAAAATTAACAAAATAAACAATGCACATCTCTTTCCACAATTAAAAACGTTCGGGTAGATAATTCTGTCGGTCAAACGTTGTACACCCAATCACACGTTCTATTTCAATATTTTGACTACGCGTTTACCATGATTTAGAACGCCTAAGTTGCCTTTTGTTTCGAGATTTTTATTTGGGGATTTGACGCAAATCACAAGCTACTACATCGAGTTACTTTATTACGTGACGATTCGGAAAATCAAAATTTTCGTTACGTCTTTCTTATCTGGTTTCTGTTAGATCGACGCGCGACCATTAGCTTTTGTTTTAGGTCCCTTCTATGCCGATTCCATTGCCAGAAAAGCATCCGTCGGCCGCAAAACGTACAAAGCAAACAATAAACGTAGCCGAATTTACACGCGTTGAAATGAAGCGAGCGGCTAGAAATTATGTTCCAGCAATAATTGGTTGGCAGACAAACCGCCTACGATAGATCCTGTGATCTATTTTGCTTTTTCTACGAGTTGAAGTGAAACGATTTTTATGATAAATGGTGGTGTAATATGTAATAGCGGTAATTGAACGATTTTTTACTGACGAACTGTTGCCAAGTCTTTGTCACAAGCAGATGTATGATGTATGGTCTGTGACGTAGGCAGAAAATTAACCAAAACGCTTGTTTTCAATTTGTAGTACTTTGTTGGCCATAATATATTTTGAAATGAAGCTTGTTTCGTTGGAAAGAAGTATAAGTATATTAAATATATACATTACTGTGAAAGATTAAGAATTTAGTCTACAACATTTACGTTTAGAGCTTTTGGAATATCTTTATCATTGCATTCCGATAGGTTATGCTGTTTTTATGAAGGAAACATGAAAAGATTTTGTTAGGAATATTTATGTGGCACCTTTTTTTATTCACAACAAAACTTTTACTAAATACTGTCGTTCTTTATGTCTTGAGGGCAGTCGTTATGGAAGAAGCTAATATATTAAACAGAAGTAGCCAAGACCAGGAAGAGACAATAAACGACACGATATCAGTCGAATATTTTCGAGAAAAGTTCTCGAAGTAACCAAAGGAAATTAAAAAAAAAATTAAAAAGTTAAATTAACAACGCGGAAAAAAGCACTGCTGATGTCCAAAAAATAAAATAAAGAAAATACAAAATTTTAATAATGGGTTTCATTCAAACATATGGCGCTGCTGACAGCAGTATCGTATAAGTAGCTAACTTATATAGAAGCGTAATTTCAATATGGATCAGAAGAGACATCAAAACAACAGAGCTTTTTAGCTTGAGTTGCGTTTGCGGGAAGATTTGTTTAGCTGTGTATTTTCACTATCAGCAGTGCTTAAATAGAATTTCAAGTTTGAATCACGTTCATTTGAGAGGACACTACATTTCTTATCTGACGCCCTAGCGCAGAAAAAAGATTAGTTTCCTTTAAACTACCGAAAGGATATCAAAAAAATATTTATAAAACAAACATTTGTAATCATAATTTCAGCACACCTTGTACAATTGTCCTGCTAAGGCTTCCTAATTTGCCACGTGCCTTGCTACTCCATCTTTAACATTTATTGTTGCTTCATTTCCCGGATAATTCTATCGCCTCACAATCTCCTCCTCTGTTCTTCTGCGTCGGATCTTTTCCTACATTATTTCCTTTAAATATTCTACGAAGCATCTTCGTCAGTAAGCATTCCACTTTTGATGGATTCCAAAATCAAAGCATAAATTTGATTTCCCATTTTCTTTGCTTTTAAATTTTCATTGGTTAATAAGGTGGTATCCACACAGTATCTGGATTTATCACTAAACACACCATGTTCACCATTCGTTTGTTTAATATGAGTGGTCTTGACAACCATATATAAAATTATCTTGTGGATGAATCCTCTTTTCTTGACCACTGAATATACCGTAGTTGTCTTTTTTTCCAAACTTGATATACATGCATAAAATTAACGTAATTTTTTTAGTAAATAAACATTTTTACGTTTGCCAAAAATAAAGGAATACTATGTCCCCGCAAAGTAGTAGTATCCGGAGGAAAACTGCTACCGGTATCATTTAATAGTAGATTTTACTAGCAATAGTAGAGCTATCCAAAGCATTTTTTAATACTTCTTATAGTTTCAGAGATATGAACGCAAACATGGAAGAATTACGTTGTGTTTAGTGTGCCCTACAGTTCGAAAACAGGCGACCAAATTGTTCTACAAACCCACAAAGCTACATTAAAATTGGCAATTGTTCCTTTATTAGTAATACTCCGTTTTATAGGTTAGACAGACTATAAAACGATTGCTAAAGGATGTGCTGCATTTTTTTTATCATTACTTCTTTTTTGGAAGATATGTACATAATCATTTATCGGCAATTTCGTATCTCTGACTAAATTTTTAACAGATGGTGCGATGTTTTTGGTAAAGAATTTATTCAGAAAGAAGTATATTATTGGATGCAACCCATTGAGAATAAAACAACTGACACCTACTATCTTGCGAACTATTTTGCTAATTATTTGCTAATGTGATGACGTCATTTTACGATTTCCTCGCGCCCAAAATTATGCTCATTATTACCGACGTATACCCAAACAATAAACGGCGATCTCACCAGACGTCCAAATTCGCTGTTTTTTATTTCTCGTAAAACAGCTTTCGCCTTCCTGTGCGCTGCAGGCCGAAAGGTCTGAAGTAAGAGCATAACTCTCGTTACCTAATTTTCGCGAATGTAAATATTAGCCGACGATTTATTAAAACGCGCTTGCACGTAGCCATTGTCAGTTAATATCATTTATTTTAAAGATAACGTCCTGTAATAATAATTAAAGCGTCCGAGGAATTTCCTCTCCTATTTCTAGAATTTGCGCTCCGAATCGCAGAGTGTGGCACGGCACGGAGAGAAAATTCTATTTACTGACGCGTGACGGGTTAATTACTCAGGAAATTCTCGCATCAAGCTTTTTTCTACGTTGTGTCTTTTAAAGTACACTGCCAGTCATGTACCTGAGAACGCTTTTCCTATGGAAAGGTCGTAAGAAATAAAACGAAAAAAAATTGAAACGTAAATTCATATCACTTACTCAAAGCAATAATTTGATTAAATCTCTGTAAAGAACTTAAAATTTAAATATTTCGGTTTAGAATGTTATATAACTTGAAAAGGGTTGCATTACGTTGTTCATCAGCCCTTTCATGTTTCTCAAGTTTAAATTTATTTGGAAACCACTTTAACTTCAACTTATTAGCGGAAAATATTATTGTTAATTATTATTAAACACAACATTTGCGTAACATGAAGCGCTCTCTAAGTACGCAATATATCCGATTTTCGTTATACACGGCGATCATGGTAGAACGGATAAATAACTTGTTTCGAAAATGTTATTTGCAGATAGCTGGGTCTCTTCTTGCGAGAGAGAGAACTAGTGTCTTTCCATTCAAGATATTGCCGCTTTGATGCTGACTCAAAATTATGGATCGATGTTTCATAACATTTAATTGAAATTCGTTTTTTCAGCTGTTCACCGATTTGAAACTTGGTTTCTTTCCATTAGTACAACGGCAATACACTCATTGTTCCAGATTAACTCATCAATACGAGATTCGATGGAGAAGTTATAGCTTTGACCGGTCCTCCACTTCTTTCCTTAGAGGCACTTACACAGCCACTTTTAAGCTATTGTTCCCATTTCTCGAATAGTTCGAGAATTTCTTCCGTGCACTTTCAATATTCTTCCATCGTTTCGTTCCTTTTCTAAGTTTAATCTAAGTTTCCTATTACTTGAATTCAAATTATTCTAATCGTTGTCTTACATTTGACGTGTAGTGTACTTACAGATATCTATGCTTACTTGTACAACTTCCTGGCCTACAGCATTACTAATTGGGTCTCTTCTAAGAGAGAAAAATTCATCTTCCACTGTACATTTTCTATATACACACGTACAGATTATCTCTGTCATGTCGTAGCTTAGCGGTCCGTTTATTTTGAGTTCGGAGAGATTCTGGTAATTAAAAACACCATCTGAATAACAGATTTCGTTGTATGGAACTTAATATAGACGGCTATCAACGTTAGCGGCAGACATATAAACATTTCGAGATTTATGAACTTAGTTATTTGTTTGCCCTTCCGTATGGAGATATGCTTGAACTGGTAATACGTAGACGACTTAATGCTTGTCCTAAATCTGAAATTAAGGACGTAGTATCGTAACAGAAATAAAGACGTAATTGCCGTAATTTATATTTTCCTATAAAGCAGGAAAGTATCTGGTTTCCAAGTGATTTTTTCACTTAAAGGAAATGGAAAAAATGTTACTATTACTAAGTAAAAGAAAGATAAAAGAGAAAATATTGGATTATATTTTGTGTGTTTAACATGCTTCTTTTTAGCAAACGCAAAAATATTACGCTGTTTGTATTGCTAAGTATGGTTGTGTAAAAGTGTGAGACGTAATCTTGGTAAAAATATGTCAACGTACACAATTTAAAATATTCAATTCAAAGTTATGAAGTAATTTCCTACAGGTTGTCCTTGCAGGGACTGCATTGATCGATACATGAAGGATTAAAAATTTTGAACGCTTGCCAATCCGCTAAAGCCGTTGTTTTCTCAAACAATCCTTAAAATTGAATCAGGAATTCAAATATGTAATAGTATTGAGGGGTGTTCCATTTAAAATAACAAGGTTGTTAACGATTTCCGGTATAACCGGAATTGCCAAATTGTAACACGTTTCGGCCTTAGTGTACTGGCAAGCTTTCAGAATTCGCTAATCTTCTTTCACACATTGAACGATGCAGTTCCCTGTGATGCATTTTTGTATTGCTGCGAGTAGCCGGATAAGTCCTTTAAAAATTCAAACAAATCCATAAACAAAATTTATGTTACGTATGCTTTGATAATAATAATGAAGTATATTATCCAACAGACTGTTACAATACGATTACCGGATAAAACTTACATCTAGGTAGCAGACAAAAAGAAGTATGAAAGGAAAGCATGCTAAGCCCTACGACTATAGCTATAAGCGTGAACTGGTTATCATAGACAGTATAAGGAAATGCTGTTAAGGTTTCGTTAAATAACTGCGAGGGAGACAGCGCGAAGCATAAAATGTCAGGTAATGGAAAGTTCTCGCTCAGTATTAGAGAATCAACAGAAATGTCTCACACCTAGCGGTTGCCATTTTTAAAAATAAAACTGTTCTTTTTTGACACATGTAATGATTTTTACTTTTCCTACTTCGCTAATGATATTTTCATCGCCGACAAGAAGACAACGACAGTTTCATGTTTAATGTCACCAACTGTCTGAATTCAGTGAGAAGGTATTTACAATAATTTTCGACGTACGTATAAATTATATACTTCCTCAATTATTCCCCGAAGCAATGACTATTTATTCAAATATATGCGCATTAACAATTAACTTATAATTATTAATAGGATAAAGAGCATTTATAATGGAATTAGCGGAATCTGACATATGTACAGCGAGTAAACTAGGTTAAGCTTAATTTATAATTCCCCATATAACATTTATTCACTTCCTGATCACAGCGATTACGACTTTTTTCCCGATTAAAGTAAACGTATCTATGAAGCCGTATCTATCGAATTGGGAAGTGTTAGAACCGTTAGATTGAAGGAATTTCGTTTGCCTTCACTCGCCGGTTAGGTAAGTAGGATTGGTAAAAGTTCTTGCCGAGAAAATTGAAACAATTACACGGTACGAAACTCCATTAATTGAACGGTGTATGTGTTACGTGTTGAGGTGATGGTTTTATGGTCCTCTCGCTGATCATAACTAGAAATTACTGAGATAATTAAACGTTCACGTAACATAAATCTTCTACTAGCACGTAAAGACATTACTGGTTTAATAATCCCAGGTTAATTCTTGTTAATATGTTTAATTATGTAGCAGCGTCTTTGTTTTTATCGGTTAAGTGAGTTGGTACAAGGAAATTCGTTGTATCTTGTCGGAAAGGTTTTGTTGGAAAATATTTACGTATACAATTAAAATATTTCAATTTAGATTAGATTGGATTAGATTTAGATTAGAGAATTTAGTTCAGCTCAAACTAAAGAAAGAGCTTACTTGAAGATTTAACTTCCTCGTTCAATGTAAAATATAACCTGCAAATACGAGAATAGTATTCTGAATATCTGTGATAAGGAAGACAACGCAATTGTTTTACGTAAATTTATTCCTTGGCATAATTTATATCTCTATCCACTTGGATCAGCAATCGACTTTTTAAAGCTATTCAAATAAGCTTCTATTTTGGCAATGACCCGTTTTGATGTGAAGCACTTTCTGCTAAATATTTTTTCCAAGTTTGGAAAAAGAAAGAAATTACAAGGAACCAAACCTGAGGAAAATGACACCAATTCATCCCATAACTGGACTAGTTTTGCTATCACAATTGCCGATGGTGGATGTTATCATGATAGAAAATTCTTTTCCTTACTAGATGAAGCCATTATGCCGACTGACCTTTGGTTTCGGGCGTTTAATGATGTATTCACGTCTAATTGCTTCCCATCAAAGACGGATATTCGAACTCGATTAAATTTATTAAATCTTTTAATATCAGTATTATCCGCTCACTATCTAGCAACCGCCAGACCTTCTTTATTGCTTATGTCGGTAAATGTGATAAACCTTATTAACATTATATAGTAAAGCTTATTAACTATTAATCTAGGTTTTATTATCGGATCTTTTAGGTGTAATAACGCATGCTTAAAACACCTTACATATTGCAGGAATTAGTCGTGAGACAGAATACAAAAGTTAATTTCCCTGCTGCAACTTGCAAATTTTTATTGCTTTGTACAAAAATGCAATTTCGAAGCCCTACAGCGTGATTCTGCACCGTTATTCTACGTGATTTCAATCATCAAGATCGCTTTTCCTTATTTAGTTCATCCATCTTTTCTCTGTAGCTATCCGCTCCAGCGATTCCGCCCGTTGTAATTCGCGTCTAACAATAACTAACGACTTTCTATTCATGAGGCTCGCGGGCTACGCCTCGTCCTCGTAGCTACAACGTTCCAATCAACCGTCGCGAGCCAGTGACTTCAATGCTAGATCTCGACGTGCTGCTGCTCCCTTGCCATTTTGCCCGTTTGTTCTTCCGTCGCCGGAGATTCTTTGTCCGCACATTACGACGCCATACGTGAACACACGCGGCGAGCTTACAGCGACACTAACGACCGACCGGGCGGTTTATTGGTCCTTGACTTCTCCTTGACTGGTTCTTTTAATGTACACGTTTAATGGTATCATCGTTTTGTACCGTCTATTAAAAGTGTACCATTCGGTTTAGAAATACAATTGTACGCAGGACTATAACCAGCACCATACCCAGCATCACTTTCCTTTAATAATCCAAGATGCATGAAACGAGATTTTGGTTCTCTTCTTGTCTACATCATCTCTTCTATGTACTCTTAAAAAATGGGCAACTTTGTAATTGGGGCAACTATATCCAAATTAAGTGGCAGATATTACTTCTTGTGGAGAAGACCTAGAAAGAATATGCGCAAACACATGCAATTTGTATAAGATACAAAACAGTTTATCTATACGTACTGCGCATGCATATAACTTCGTATACCATGCATCGTGAACTATTATATTGCTTTCTTTTCCTATTTTGCCTACTTTGCGATCAAATATCTATGATAATGAAGACCACAACAATAAGTTATGCTACCAAGACCAACACAGTACTAGAGGCGTGATCTGCGCTCAAACAGTACGGGCTCAGCCCACCACGACTGGTAATATTCCGGCACCATATAAAAGCCTGCAGACTTGAAAATTTTTTTTAGGTGCACCCTAAATCACGATCCACCCCTTATCTCCGTCGACAAGGAATTGTATGTGGTGATTCATACGAATGTAACAATTATAGAATTTGCTCGTTCCCTGCGTATATAGTCCGAATGTCGAGTAGGGTAACCGTGCGTGTTCGCGTTGGTTAAAATGTTACTATTGTTATTACTTTGAACGCGAATTAAAATGAGCAAAGTATATTACTCTCAATGTAGCGACATTAAAAGTATTTTTCAGATTCCTTAAAATGTATAAGCCATTATTTCATCCTGAGATAACGGTATTAATATGCGACTGTCGGGTCAATTTAACGTCCAATGTTAATCGCGAAGCTCTATATGTGTAATGCAACATTGCTTCTATTCTCGCAAAACATTAACAATTTTTTCTGCGTTATTATACTGTATTACGTTACATTGTTACCCATTTAATAGATGGGGGAAACAGTGACTACCCAGAAAATGAGGTAATTATACAGAGGGATCAACCATTTATGTTTTTATAAAAATAATAAAAGAAATCATTTTTTACTACGATGCGTTACATTACTTATGAAAATATTCTCGACAAGAATTTGCACACTTTTACATGAGTTGCAACTAATTCTCAAGACATTTTTTTCACTCTGGAGGTGGTTTTCGAAAGCTCCAACAGCATCTTGATAAAAATCGCTGTCCACACATTGCCATCCATGATGAAGGATAATGCGATGTTATTGATCGTTTTTCCCGATTTCCTCGATCCTCCCAAGCAATACGGCGAAAGAAATAATAAGCAATCATTTTCTTCGCAAACAAACAACGTTTGCTGAATCTGGTTCATTTGCACCCAAATAGTTAATTGTTGCTCAGTTTCTGGGTAGTTTATACAACTACACCCATGTTAGCATATTCTTAAGTTCTCTATGAAATTTTTTTGAGCATTTCTTTAGACCAACTGATACGAGCTTTTTTCTTGTTCTTGTGTCACCATCCATCGGCAACCGGTTTTTTTCACATTTAAATGTTCATGCAAACTTGAAGGCACCACAATAAGTCTCCGTTTCACAATAAGTCACATGTCGATCCTCTTCAATCACGACATTGATGTCTTGTAGAATAACAATCGATTGTGATCGGTCTTCACGAAATTCATTGTTGACTAATGCACAACTACGATGAATTTTGCAAACCAAGTCTTTTCTAACAGTACCTCACCTCCAAAAGTTGAACGAAATAGAGACATTATTGTTGTATTAGAGTTTTACTAAAATCGAAAAAAAATTCAAGAAAAACATATGTTTTTGTTGAATATTTGGCAGATTTTTGCATACTCGTTGTTTCAACAGCAATAAATGTCAAGTTTCACGAAAGTACTAATAGTAAACGTTAATAGCGCCGTCGCGTAGTATGTAAACATTTAAGGCAATATTCTAATGCTAAAGTCTATTCAGTGATTCTTGCGCAGCATTTATACAATCTTTGAAAACACATACCTTGCTTTGAATCTCGTGAAATGCTGTAAAACCCTAATGTTTTTATTTTTGTAGAAGTAAGTTTCCTAAGCTGCACCAAGTGCAATATTTTGACATAGAATTGTTAAATTCGTACGAAGAGTTTTTCGTGTTTTGTTGGTAAGTTGTTTATACGTTATTTGAAATTGGTTAAAAATTGTGTTTTTTTTTTAAACTAACATGAAAATATGGACTTAATAATAGTTGTCCTTATTATTAGGACATCTAATTTAAACTAACTTTGGCATTGGTTCCGTCTTTTCTAGTATAAATCATTTCACTTATGCTGCCAGAAGAAAATTCGTTAAGATTAATACCATTTGTGTGAACTAATAAGTTTTTAAGAAAACAGCCCTAGATCATCTCAAAGTTAAGGCACTTATTTTATAAAATTGTAGTGCTCGTCAAAGTAAATTATAATACCATGAATATAGAACATAGACGAATATAAAATAACGGAAATCAGCAAATGCATAATGGCAATAACAAAAAAATTAAAAATCATATATGCCTCTGATTTTCTGCTGTTCATATTTCACTATTATAAAAATAGACCAAAATCAACCATTTATTTGATGCGTACGATGCAACTGTATTTATGGCGAAATTTAAATCTCCTTGTACCCATATAGTTTCACATCATTCACTTGTGTTCGGTGTTTTAGATGGCTCCACAGAAAGAAATCGCGAGACGTTGAAGCCTAGGAACATACAGGCAGAGGAACTGGTCTGTTGGACTTTATCCACCTCTGGCAAACGCATTATTTAGATGTTAGTGAACGTCTACAATGCCTCTGAGCTTCGGCATGCAGCAACCATATGGTTTGTCTCACTTCTAGAGGAATCATTTCTATCTTTCATCGAACATGGAAGGAAGTATGATGTTCGGTAAAGCAACTCAATCATTCAACAGTAACCTGAAACACTAAAACCCTTACAAAGCAATACTTCTCTCGCACTGAACGCACGCTTCAATAGCCAAGCTATCATCATCAACCTCAAAATATGAAAATCGTAAATTATTATAGTTAGCCGGAAAGTGAATATTTTTAAGATATTCACGCGCATATTTTCTGATACATAGGTTAGCTTTTTTCCTAACCTATAGAAACATGCACTTTTTTATACATACTCCTTATACAAATACTTTTATACATTGTTGTACACATGCATATCCACCCTTCACCTTTACATACAATACCAATACATCTTAAACAACCGCGCAAGTCGTTTATACCCCGTGACAGATGATTTCGATTGTGGCGATGGAGCCAGAGGTAAGCATCTTTCCATATAACGACTTCATATACGCGCCACATCCACCATTATTCAGTTCGGCGAAGGACAAAAGCGTACGGGAAACAATCGAAATGCCGCGTAAATTAAACAAAAGATTATCGTACAATTTACAGACTTACACGACTTCCTTTTTGTTTTTTGTTGTGTACACACCTGGCGATTGAAATAATGGGTATATATAGACGCGCACGCCTAAAAAAAGCTCTTTAATGCAGGCTTAGATCTCTCTGATCTTTAGTACTAGCGTCATCCGCTGCCGAGAACTATAATTAATTAGAAAAAAGGGATCTTTTCATCTTTTGGTGGATCTATTGTAATTATGTACGAGGAATACGTGATATTGCTTCTTATTCTCTTTTAATTGATTCGTTAGAATTTGATTTTTTAATTGATGCTCTAGTCATTATGCAAATTTTGATGGCTGACGTGAAGTAATTCGAAGGAAGAATAGCGATTATATAATAGTGAAATGTTACAAAAATAAAAAAAACACTTCAAAATTTTGTCTTAAGCAGAAGAAGAAGTAAGGGGAAAATGTCGGTTGGTTTACGGAATTATCAATGGTTCTACATTGAATACTACTAAATATAGATAGACTCTATTGTTGGCGAAGGAAACAAGAACTTTGGATTGAATTTTATCTTTTATTTTCTTAATAAAGAAACGGAGATTTTGATTCACAATTTAAATATTAGGAACAAGAAAATTTGAAGTTCATCATACATCCAATTACGTACTATCCCTATATTTATTACTTCAAATTCGATTTTTGAATCAATTGAAGCCTAACTTCCGGAGTACCTACTTTTAAGTTAAAATTATACCTTCTTTTTTTAGTCATCAATGTAATTTGGTATTCAGGACACGGTTACATACATAACAAGGTTTAAGTAGCAGAATAGGACCATGTCAGTCATGCCTTATGATTTCCCTTCTTTTTCTTTCATTTCACATATCGCCTATATTAAATTACACCACGTACCAGATTTTTGTCTTATATGTTTGGTTAACTGAAATAGAGATGCTATTGTTATAATTATTATCAATGGAATAATTAATCATATTAAAGTATTTATTCATTTGAAAAACAAGTTGGAGTATTTGGAGTTAAACAGAAACAAGTGTTGGGGATAAACACATAAAGAGTACATCAGAAAATGCGTAGAAACAATGACCAAAAATATATAACGCTAAGATAGCTAAAAGTACACTAACACGCGGACATGTTCCGGCGTCATCAGCGCCGTTTCGAGAGTACTTCTTTATCTCTACCTTCTGTCTCTGTTGCCTCACAGGCCATTAACTGTGAGGCAACAGCGGTATAGGTAATCAAAACATGAAATTAAATATAGAAAAAAACTAAACGCATAGTAGTAAGCTAATCAAGGGGTGGCAATAAGAAGAAATTTAAATACTTGGTGACAATAATTAATAATAAGAGAAATTTCTAGGAAAACAAAGACAATATATAGAACAATATATACAACATGGAAGTAAACATTGGAATCTGCTGAAAAGAATGCAAACGGCTAATATGAAGTACCACAGGAAAGTAATGGGAGCAAAGAGGAACAGATAAGAAGTGAAATAAAGATATACGTTGGTAAGGACTTTAGGTAAAGAAAAAGGGGCAAGCAAAAAATATATACTAGAAAAAATAAAAAAGGAAGAGTCAAAAGAGAATAAGATAGCACAATAGACGATATCTTATGGAGACAGGATGAACACTGAAACTCAGTGAAATAAATAACAAGAGAGAGGAAGAAATAACAGGAAAATGTTCGTAAAACAAGAAACTTAATTTGAACTAATTAAATCCTTAGCACCCGAGTTGGTACAAATGAGGAACAAATTACACATCTGTAGTATGTCCTTGGATTAACGCGTGGATAGGTAAGGCAGGCAGAAAATTATTCAATTTAAATAAAAATGTTCAGATCTGGTAAAAACACCTATACGGGTACCCTCTTATCGTATCTCCTACAAAAAATATACTTTATTAATTAAAAGAATTCCTTTCCAACAACTACTTAATTTTCCGTAATAAAATTATGGCATAATTTTATGTTTGCCTTACTTATCCAGGTGTTGATTCGAAGATACACTATATGTATTTGGAAACAACCAAATAGCTAAATCCACATACTTGATTAATTCCGGTTCTGGAAAAATCGAGACATTTAAATCCAAAATATGTTGGTAATAGCAAGATGGGAAGATTGTAACACGGAGGTCTTCAATCGGATCGGTATTAACCTCTTGGAGGATGGATGATTTCTTAAAGGGAAGCAGTTATAATTAAGGGGTCGATAGTCGAATATACACTGGCGATTGGTCATTATTAAACATTACACTATGCTGAATATTTTAAGAATTACGTTAAGTAATTTTGAGCTTAGAATTAAACGATAGAGAAAATTGTATACAACTAGAATAAAAAAAATCTTCATAAATTCAGGCTAACATAAGCGGTAGAGCAAAAAATCTTTAAAATAATTAAAAGAATCAACAGTAACATGAGAAAACCGGTTATAATTATGTTGGAAAACTTACGAAAAGCATACCGCAAAAAATTTAAATCACAATCAACTCCAATTATTATATCAAGTCGCTCTTTTAATTATATATGCAGCTTTAAATGTAGGACAGTTGCTTCTGCTTTAAAATTGAAATTAGACAACTTTCTATTACCTAATATCCAAGCATTTATATCTAACGGTGCTTCCACTTCCATTTAACTTGAGACTTTCAATTTCCATTCATATACGACTTCATTTATTATAAATTATAAATAGCATGGTGCAAAAATTTAAGGCAACTCGTTTTATATATAATAATAATCTTAGTCGTAGATCGGAGAGAGATAGGAGAAAAGGCAATTTTAATCTTAAATAACAGTAAATAAAAACAAGCTTCCGTTTTATGTAATTCGCTAACATCGATATTATACAAATATAAATTTAACACGGGTAATTTTTTTCTGGAGAATTTAATTATAAACGTATTATGTGTTAGATGGATTTTATATCTACTGAGTCGACGTTCTACGGTATAATTAATTTAATGATACTCCAATTTTTATTATAGAGAGATGGAGGATGTGGACAACTAGCTAGCTATGACATCGATGAATAATGCAAAGGTTATAATCTACATTTTATTGTTGTTAGGCCCCACCTTTCCAGGCGTGTATTAATTCCTTCGCATTTTTTTCGAATGGTCCCATCAATAATAGGAGGAAGGCTATAATAATATACACTACCGTTCGTAAGTATATAAAATGTAATAAAATGCACAGTTAAGGAATTGCGACAATTTAGGTAAATCATTTCATCGTCGTTGATTGTAGTATGTAATATTGTAATATCTAATATTGCCCACAAAATATTAAATGAGAACCTTAATCTAGCAAATGGCTTCAGGCATACACTTATTTAGGTACAAGTAGCAAGTAAACGAGTACAAAAATTCACTAATTAAAATAGACGGTCTAGAACTAGAAAATTCAGTGGACTTTGATGTGGAGACTTTAATATCGTTTAATGTTTGTCCACTCTTCTCCAATGTAGCAATTTCAGAAACCATATAATATGTGATCAAATTTTTAAGACCCAATAAAATTGGTGATGTCAAAATTGTAGAATACAAAAGACTAACTTTATTTTGCATGAATCAAAATTCTTTTGAAATACGGGCCAAGTAACTATGTACTAGAAGGTACGGCAGTCGCCTACGTAAAAAATTCCACACCTTAATTCCCGCAAAAACTCAATAAGAAATTTGAGAAACTTCCCTTTCACAGCACATCGCAAGGTATTAGTTTCGAGGAGTCAATATAGCAACGTATATTTCAGTTCGCACAAACCTTCTTTACAATCCGAAAGATAAACCGGACGAATTTATATTTTTATTTATAAAATTGCTCCTAGTGACTGTGACAACGTCTACGAAAAAAAAAAACTCATTATTTTATCCTCTCTGTTCCTGACATTTTTTACCTTCAATGAAACCTAGCAAAATATAAAAAAGAAGGTAGGCAGAGAATTTTTAGATGTTCTATTTTCTATTTTTTTTTTTTGCAGTAAGTCCTTTTTATGCGTAGGTACGGTGTAATTTTTTGGAGATTTGGAAATAGAGGAAGTTCGTTGGGGAGTGTCACAATTTTTTAATTTAAAAAGACGTAATTTGATATTTAGTTTTTTGGTTAAAAATAACAATCTACTACCAAATTTCAGAACCAGCTGATGAAAAATTGTCCAGCCCCAGTTTAAGATATTTAACGTATTTTATGCATGTTCCAAAGATAATCTATATTTTTTTAAGTTTATAGCATGAATTTCATTTAAAGGTCCATCCTCTTCGTGAAACTTTGGATGAATATAAGGCGTCAGAAGTAACGTTTTTTGTTTTTAAAATTTTAAAAGTTAAATTATGCAACAACGATTATATTTTTAAGGCGCTACTTTTTTAATATCTTCTCTCGTTTAGTATTACAGCCGTATATTAAAGGTAGAAACTCCTCGTATCGTTTATTTTACTTGCCACCAACTCTTGCCAGACGATGAAATTTAAAAATTGCTGCTAACCAAAAGGATTCCTTAAAACCACTGCAGCTTGCTCAAAAAATTGACTCTTATAGCGGAAAGCTATTTTTGTGGAATATTCTAAAAAAAAGGCTTTTCTATGTTTGGTGTAGCCCTTAGCCTTATACAGCGTTAGTAAAAAGTCCCGGAACGGTCATATACTTTGTTATTTGAAAATTATGATTTCTGAAATTTGGTATGGGGGTATAGTTAATATAAATGCATTTTATGCAATACAGTTAATATTTTTTTAACCAATTTTTTCATACCAAATTTCAGAAATCACAATTTTCAAATAACAATGTTATTCGACCGTTCCGGAAGTTTTTACTAACCCTGTATTTATTTGTATGTTCGTCGAATAGGCCGGTTTTTAAATCATAACATCTCATCATCTTTTACAAATCCGGATGTTTTTTACAACACGTTTATTTACTTCAATAAAATATATAATTTCTCTAACAAAAATTTGATTTAGTAGGAAGTATTGCTGTCGAATATTTTACTATATTAATATTGTTATTTTAACTACCCATGTATTTTTCTCCGTGTGGAAAAATGCATTTGTAAGTACTTCAGTTTTTATTACAAATGGTATTATAAACAAGCCACTATTGATGATTTTCAAAATAAATGACTATTACATTTTTTAGCTACTCGATTCAACTTATGAGTGGTAGCGTAGCTACAGATACATACATACATATATACGATTCAGATGCTGCTACGCTATTATATTCTTAGCTTGTATTTACAATTGAAATATTTGCCAGTGTTAAACAGCCAATATCACTTAATGACGGCCGGTTAAAGACCTGTTCTTCTGTTTGCTTTTTTTTATTATTGCGGTTCCACCTTCTCCGCAGGAATCCTTGTCTGTGTATACTGATGGTGGTTTAGGCCATTGAAGTGTGAAGGCTGCTTGGGCATTAATTTGTTTAAGAAATACATGAAGAATTACCAATAAAAAAATTAATTTGTAAAATGTACCTGCATGAAAAAAATTATAAAATTGTCGTGAAATAAACGATAAATGAACATCCTTAACTCACCTCAGCGCTAGGTATTTGTAAATTAGCACGTACTTTTATACTTGAAGGTTTTGATTTGTTTTTGGTTGATTTTTTTTGCATGTGTGTCCCCGTGCGTAACTGAATCTGATTGATTGAGAGGCTGATACGCTGTAACTGCAGGCTGCATTACAACTTGTATATCGTGTGCACTAATATGTAATATTGAACGCAAGGCCCTATTTTTCGGAGATCTTTTATCGGAAATTCTGTCACTTTCTTGAATCGATCATGCAGACTACGTAATATGGTGCGGATATAATAATAATTCCATAGTCTTGAGCTCACCGTTCCTCATTCGCCCGAACCAAACTTCGCCGATTAAACATTCTCATCCGCACTGCTGCTTTTAATGTGAGCACTATAATTAGAGTAAATTGTTATTAGTTTTAGCCTGTTTGTTTGGCTAGTTAGTGTAATTACTTGTGTTTATGGATCTCTAATGAAAGTTCTAATCATTGATGCTTGCTCGATCAAGTACTAGATGACTGTAGTAAGCCTGCAGAAACGAGTACACTTTCCGCGTAAAGCCATGTTGATTCTTATGAACCAACATGGCTTATTATTCTTATGAAGAGTGTTATGTAATTGTAATTTGATCATACGATTGGCCTAAAATTTTCCATCTTCCATGGCAATTTACTGTACAAGCTTTTTAACAAAAGCTAATTGGACACAAAACTAAGTTAAGCAGATAGTAGAGAGAAAGGGAACATCAGTAACCGAATATTGGACGAAAAACACATGAGTAACCTATGTACATCTTTCAGAGAAAGCAACATCCAGGTTCTGTCAAATGAAAGTAAAGTACCACGTCCAAATACTTTGCAATTACCCACGATCAGAAGGAATATAGCTCTTACAGGTACGCTGCGAATATTTAAAAACCTACCGAAAGAGACTACTCACAAGTATACGATGTAAGAATTAAGGAATTACCTGATATCAAATCTAATATGTAGTAGTAAATAACGAAAAGAAACCTTGAATGCCTGTGAAAGACCTCACAGTTCTAAAGAAGTAAGCTTTGAACTTCCTAACGATAGGACACGATATACATCTTTAAATGTCATGTGTATATATGTACATAGTTTAATTATTGCGACAAACCTAGCTTGGAATAACGTCGAGAAATATCTCTGCATACTTAACTAACTTGTAATATGATCCTTAGTTCATTCGTATAACTTCCAAGTAAAATTATTTCAAGATATATTGCAGGTTTCACAGAAATTAACGTTGTAATATCCTTATAGCTAATATAATTTATTGTAAACACATATTCTCTACAAAAATTAATTCCCACGCATAAAAACTTTTTTTTTCTTTTTCCAACAATCTTTTTAAGATGTCAACTTATATATACGAGTAGGTGTACAAGTAGGTAAACATAAAATATTCATTGCATTTTCACACGCAAACGTTAGATACATACAGCAAATTTAATTACATCTATTCAAAGAGCTGTTATAGAACCGAATTCTTCTCGTGATTTATGGACGGTAATACAGTTAAAGCCGTAGGTTTTCCTCTGATTCCATGAAGTTAATAATAATCATTGCATTTTATCTGAGCAGATAAGGATTTAGAAAGGAATGCTGTTGCCCGCTTAAAGATCAGCACAAAATAATCTCTACAGCGTGGTGTGGAATCCCGTTCCAGAGCAAATAGTAAAAATAGAGATTCAACCTTTGATGTCTGAATAAGTCCTGATTTCCTGAAACGATATGTGGTAAGAGTAATGTGTACGATGATTCCAGATATATCCTGTAAATGAAATTAAAATCTGAAAAGAGGTGCAGTCACCTTCACAGGCTCGAAGTATCATGTCTTTACGAATAGCAATTTTTCAACATGGTCTTGTTTTCGTTATGCGGTTCGATTGAGGCATTGTTTAAAATTGTGTTAAAAGCAACAGTGTGTTTCATAAGTTCGTAGCTACTCAAAATTGTTTCTTCATCTTTAACGGAACATGCTATATATTATTGTATTTTCGAAATTTTGAAGCAAAAAATAATATTGTTACCCTATAGCTAAATTATAACTACATGAAACTGTGGATTATAATTACATATGAGACAAAGCCATTGGACCCTTTTTTCAAAATGAAAGAGGCAGTTAAAAACAACTGCAGTCTTTCACGGAAGGTGTTTTTGCCAAACACTAAGGTTGACATCTTCATTAGTCGTCTAACAATTGTGCTCAGACTAGGAACGCTCCGCAATTTATCATTCGCATGCTCTGAATAGCTGTAGAAATTCTTCTTTTCGACTGTTAAAAACTCAATATCGTTCTGAAGATAGCGTTCAGCGAAACGTCAGCCCCTACAGATCAAAGATCACAGCTTATCAGCCTAAAAACACGCACTAGCAGGGACAGTGTTCTTATCTCCGTTGAGTTTTTATTTATGCGTTAGGCAGGTACAAGATTTTGGAGTATAATGTCCATTTTGACGCTAACATTCCCACGACATCGATCCAACCGCTCTTGACTAAGTGGCTCTAACGGTTGAATAGCATTGTTCACATATCTTGGACCCGTCGTAATCATTCGCCGGATCTTATTTCGAAACCGTCTAAGTTTGCTTAAATCTGTGCAGGCCACCACATGCCAAATAGCTACCCCGTACGTTATCTTGGCCCAATGTAATAATAACTTCTGGCGTCTAGTTTTTTGTTAGTGCAAGTGAGGGAACAGAGATTGATAGTTTTATGGACGTTAATAATGACGCTCTAAACGTGCTCTTACCACAAGAGTTGCTTATCCAAATCCAAATCATGGGATCTTCTTTCTAGCTAGCCTCAGGTGGTTTGATCCTCTTATTGAAACGGATGGCTAATGTTATTAAAATAGAGTAAGTTATGTAAAAATTAATGTGGATTTGATTTCGTTGATTACGCAATGACCATACGACTGTATTCTTGAAGAGGATATGAACTAGATTGTTTGAAATGTAAGAATTTTAAATATTTTCTTTGAGCGGTTTCTAATATATTTATATGCGTTGCTAAAGTCGATGGTCATATTAGTGACCCGTATCCTAACAGAGCGCACAAAACGCAAAACAGAGCGCAATAACTGCTTATAAAGAGTTGAATAAAATCGAGTGTTTCTTATAACAAACTTAAGGTCTTCAAAGAAGATTTGACGATGTTTATAATGTGGTCCCAAAAAGATAATTTAGCATCGTATGTGATTACCGATGTTTCTAACAGTCACGGAATGAAAAACACAATATCATATTTTCTCCTGTTTCTACATTATAAATATTTATAAACATACAATGACAATGCTAAGTGTTAAAATAAAGATAGACCGAACATCGTGGATTTACCATCTCTAGCGTGAATTTACAAATTTGTTTCTATCTATTTACCTATCGTAAAAGAAATCTATGCGATAAAAGTTATTCGCTAAGTAATAAATAAATTCATTCAATAGTTTACTATCAAACCTGAAAAATCAATAACTTAATAGTTAGTTACAACGTTGTTAATATCCACTATGCCGCTACCTCAAAAACAATCAGAAATAGTACTTAGGAGTCTATCCTATTAGTATGTTGTTTTTCCTGATAATGACATTCTGGTCTATTAGTATCGTATTAAATGTATGTAAGTAAGTACATTACATACGAATAACACCTGGATACGCGTTATTTACAGCCGCAGAAACATGGACATTTATCTCAATTTGCCTCGAAAAACAACCGCTACAACGACGCGTTTCATTCAATAGGTTTATTTATTGAATGTAGCATTGTAAATTAGATGTGTTGTAACGATATTTCGTGTCCGTATAACACAAACAAACTCAGGTAAAATATACTACATTTACTTAGATCTTCTAGTAGGATAGATAGTATTTGTTGCTTATGTAACAAGGCGCATAACTTACGCTCGCCCCCCCCCCAAAAAAAAAAAACAACTGGAAACCGGTTCTTTTTTTCAATGTTCTTTATTCGAAGAGATTCGATGTGAACGTAAATGACACGTTTGGATACACAGTTGTCTGTGTGTTAGGATATACTTTTCAAGCTATACGAGATATGTTCTGATATTAGATATGATTTTTTTTCTTCTTAATAAAAGCGTTGGGCTTTGAAAGATCTATTTAAAAGTAATTACATGAGGAAATTCTAAACAATTACTTAGTAAAAGCTTCTCTTTCGCGGGATAACATGCTTCAATCATTATCAAACAAAATTATGGCGAACGAATAGAATCGAATGAAGTAAGGAGGATGTGGAACATGCAACGCTATTTTCTATTAAATTCAATATTGTTTTTGACTTCACCAAGAAATCTAAACATATAACATCTCTAAATCTTAATTATTCCTTTCCTGCAGCGACTAGATAGACTCGTGTCTATTCGCCTCATGAGAATGGATTCGTGTTGCCTACTGGTGTCCCCGACAGTCGACGAAACACGAGTCCACCTAGTTTCTGCAAAAAAGTAATAATTTCAACCGCCTTTGTCCTCTCTAGTCGTCATATTCGTCTTTACTATAAAAGATGTTTTGCAATTGACTTAGCAATGAGAAATGAAATTTCCCAAAATTTTAACAAACACAAGAGAATGGTTGCCAAATGGTAGTATTATCATTTTAGATAAAAATATACATTGGAAAAGTAAAATATTTGAAATTAAAAAGTGGCGTAATGTATACAAGCTCGCCGCCACACGCCCACCAGCTCGCTAATTCATCATCTCTTGAATTAATATTAACGCAAATGATCAATATCAATTATTATGAGGTGAAACATACATAAAATGTTAATAAAACTTCAATATGTTACATTACAATAAGTGTGATCCAATAACAATTCCTTGACACGAAATTAGAAGGTGTTTAATATTTTTTTGAATGAGTGTTTCTTGCAAGTTTAATACCATGATAATGAAGTATTGGATCGCATTGCGTCTGTCATAAGAAATTTCTAAATCACTACAACTTCTAATACCGTGGTCGTGCAAGTCCGTACCTTGCCTAAAACTGTCCAAATTCTCCCTAACATAAACCAGACGTCTAGATGTATATAAAGATGAGATAGTCAGCGCCTTTAATTCCTTAAATATCAACTTACAGTGTTTCTAAGTGAGATTTTGCCTCATAGTTTTTTTTTCTTTGTATTTTAAAAACCCTCAAAGCATAGGATAATGCGCCTGATAAAATAAATTACAATCTATTAACAATTTTTCTAATTTGACGAATACAAATATTTAATTTTTTACATAAAATGTTTTCAATTTAAATCTGAATTAATAATGACATATAAAGATTTTATTAATTATACGTATATTACATATACAATACATATATCTCACTTTAACGAAAATACTACCTCATTTCATATTTTGTCGGAATTTAATTTTAATTTTACTTGCCGCAAATCAAACTTTGGCTTCTATAAGTGACCTATAAATTCTGTAAAAATTATGAGTGTGTTAATATATCCCCTCTATTTATCAGAATAAAACAGTATGGTGCAATACAAATCAGAATACAAAGATTTTAACTATAAGGTAGGTAAACCATCATAAACATTTGAGATAGGTCTGATCGGTTCCCATTTATCTCTAGTACTTCTTGATGATCGCGTAAATGAGAAATAATTTTAAACAACAAACAATTTTAAAATTCTAGCTTTAGTCAGTCTGTTTGATAAATAGTTATGTGATAGATCAACAGTAGCAGTTATAACATCAACAAATTTTATTGAAACCTAGTGGCTGATTTGTTTTTACCAGTAGTCGTATTGTTGACAACATAACATAACAATATTGTTTTTTAAGAAAAGTAGCTAGCTTCAACAAATCGGCGAAATTTTTTGAAAAACTGATACGCAACCTTTTTTACAAAAGTGCATCCATCTTTCAAGCAACCCGAGCAACCCTCAGCAAGAGCAAATGCACTTAAAGAGAAAAATATAAACAATTTCTTTAATTTTTCCAGCAGCATTTTCATGAGCACAGCTTTAATGCAATGAGTATATTGTAGCTAGATATTAGAATGAAGTGTTTGCAATGTGTTACCAATAATTTACTTGATAATATTTAAACACAAAAAAATGGCGCAGAATATAATATAGGATCTAGTAAACAAAATCCTCTATAATACAGAAGACAAAATTTGGTTTTACTGGTTTGAAATGTTGTTTAAAACAAATATTTAAAATTTTTTGATCATCAAAAAAAGTGTAAAACCACTTTGAGGCAAAGGGGAAGAAAAGTTGAACCCAAGTTGATAGAAAAAGAGGTCCAAGCAGATTTAACGTAAGAGGATCCAAAAAGTCAAATAACAATTTGAAATGAAAGGGGAAAAGGATCTTATAAAAATTTTATTAATCCACGCATATAAGAGCCATATACTGACCGATATATTTTGATCAAAATATCAATCAAAAACGTTTATTAATATTAAAAAAAAATAATGAGGGAATCATTTTTTATTTTGCCACGCAGTATTTAGTATTGTCAGCTTCTTATAACATCTACTGGCTAAGGTAAGTGAACATTTAAAAAAAGACAACTAAAAATCAACTAAACTTCTTATTAAATGTCATAAGATTGCAAAAAAAAAACTATATTTTAAACATTTATCTAAAATTAAAAGAATCTACAAAATTCCAAATATTAAACAAAAATAATAAGGCCTACTAGCAACATTGGTTTTTAAATAATAACAATAAACCTTCACGTTAGAATTGTTCATTACCATGAGGGTAATAGTTAAGGAATTATGAATTAGGTTTAGTAATTGCCGAAGTGAATTTAAACAAAGAATTATGTTTGTGGTGTGACATCCAAATCATCCCCCGTTTAGTAAGAGCACGAGCTTTGAAATTAATAAAAGAAAATATTAATTAGTTGGTGTAGTAAAATAGCCTCCTTTTAAGAAGTAATATCCTAAGAAAAAAATTTACGGAAACAATTACTTCAGAAATAACTTTATTGCGGCTAACTTAGATTCGAGCAGGCCAAAGTAGAATATTGGCGAAGCCTTAGAAAGAACAAAGTGAAACAAAGGAAACATTCTTATAAATTTCTATATATTCTAGTACATGAAATTTAATTTATGGATTCAAGGCGGGTACCTATGATGATGACATGATGATGATAGACATTTTTTTTAATATTTTAGTAGTAAGATTTCGAATAAAAAAATCGCTAATCGAATTTTTCTATTTTAGAACTCGAAAAGTAATAATAGTAATTATAATAATTATTATAAAAATAATAATATAAACCTGATCTATAAAATTAATATAACAATAGAATGTTGGGAAAAATTGAACTCACTATTTTGCGTTACCACCTACATAAATACCTCTTATATACGTTCTAACACCGATAGATTGAACTAGTTAGATATAATTACATACTATATATTCGGGTAATACATTTATTGTATAATTTGTAGAGCAACAACTTTTTTTACTGAAATGTCAGTTGTATAATAAATTACACTCACCCGATCGTCTAATCTTGCCCGATATATACTAGAAATTATTCGCTGCAAACTAGTTTAGATGATTTTGAATGCAGACGCCGTGTATAATTTTAATTTCAGCAGACAATTCAGCGTAAAGCCGACGTTTCCGAATAAAATTAGGAGCTGCTAATTCTCCAGACGTCTATATAATTAAAAAAATATTGCCGATTTTAGAAAGTGTCACTGCCTCTATGAAACAGGATCAATAAAGATAGAACGGGCAACGCAAAAATTACAGGAAATTGATTCATCAAACGATCCATGACGAGGTAATAGAACCACGGTGTATTTTAAATTGTCTCCTTGAATTTTTAACGAACTGTAGGCGGGTTAAAAGTAGTTATTACTATTTTTTAACGTCTTAATGTACGGTTTTATGCATATACGCGTAGTTCTCACGTGCTCATTTAATTGGAGGTGGTCTCGTTAATTCTCGAAATTTGAATCACGCTTCTAAATGAAGGCAGATACACTGAAAAAATTTCACACTGCGTGCACACTAAAGTACTCGATACTTTGTTAAATCAGTTTTTTAAAGTAGGCCTCTTTTACGAAAAAAAAAAAACAAAATGCACGTGTAATCCAGCTGCAACTACCTACGCTCACCTAATTATCGCTACATACCCAAGAGGTAAATAAGAACACTTATGAGCAGTCGCGCATTCCATTGATGTACTTTATGAAACCACGGTTCACAAAGTAGGAAAACCGCCTATCTTGCTCAGATACATATCACGTCAAATGCATGTAGAGTGACTTTTTATATAGATGCCTCGTAGGAAATATCATGGCAAAAACTTTATTTGCCACTTCTGCCTTTTTCCAAAAACAAAAATGAGATTCAACAGACGAAGAATTGATACGATAGGAGATCGAAGCTGAGATGCGGACGGTCATGCAGTCATTAACGAAACGAGACTTCCGGAATACATTCCTTTCGTAGCAGAGAGCCCAGGTATTCTTCAATTTTATTTGTCACTACATCTCGGTAGCTTTTAAGTACTACTTTGTATAAATATAAAATGCTCTAACTGTTTGAACGCATCCTGCTTAGAATACTGAAGTATTTTATTTTATACAACGTACCTGCGATTTATAATTTTTGCCAGTTTCCTGGATAAAAGACGAATGTATCTAAATATTTGGATTTTTAATCGGTCTTTCATGTACTTTTGTTTTTACAAACGGTCGTTTGGTTTATATATTGGTAAAGCGCTTTTGTTAAGTTGTAATGGTTATTTATTTACAACTCATTTAATCGCCTTATCGTCAGATTATCTATATAGTATTAAATTCGCATTTTTATATAGCCAGCGTTGCTTTGAAACGTTTGTGTTTCTAAAGAATTCTTAAAAATTATTCAAAAAGTTATTCGTTATTTACTTAATTTAATTCTTTCATATGATTTTATGAGTAACCCCAATTTCTTTCTTTACTTTCTCTTTGTTTACTTTAAAAGACGCAAAGAAGAACTGTGCAAATAACCAGAATCTTTCAACATTTTTTTCATGTGGCGGCGGTCCAGCGGGGTATATAAGCTTTTTTCAAGCTTGTCATAACCTCAGGAGCCCTTTAATGTGCAAGTAATTGTGTTTAAAGTATGTTCTCCATTGCCTTGTTACCGTTAGCTCCTCGCCGTAAAGAATGAAGCGCAGTTACCCCAACTACGAACGGTGTACCGGACCCACCAAGACAATTTGTCGATTCTAGCGGGACTCGAACACATTGCGCTTAACTCTACCCAATCAAGCGCTGGCCCTCTTACCACTGGGCCACCGAGCCGTTAATTATTATAGATTAATTACAGAAATGATTATTAACTACATAAATTTGCCAACCTTAACTTAATAAATATAAAAATTTAATAGACAATCGGATATTACAAAATGCCCAAGATTAAAATCAAAATAGTTTTGACCTTCGACTACGACGTCAGTTCCAATAAAATAGTACCTGATGCTATATTTATTATCGTACATTTAATTACCTGGCTGTGAATAGACAGACAGTGGAAGTCGATTTATTCTACTGACTATAAATAAATAATTGATTCAATTGGAGTTTGCACACACCAAGTATTAAATTGTTTGTGTGTATGTACGTTACATTTATATTTTGATAGGTAAGGAACAGATGGCAAAATTTTTCTTGGGAGAGAAAAAAGTTTACGCTACAGATCATCGGCTAAAAATAAAATACAAAAAGTTTATTATACTACTTACGTTACAATTCCACCTATGTATTTAATAAGATACAATGTATCTAAATTAAAGGCTCCCTCGTAACACAGACGGTTGGCGCAACATTGGCTCCCGATCACCGATCGCTTGATTCAATATGTCAGAAATGTCGACATTACGTGGAAAGTGTACTTTTGGCCAAACATTGGCCGCATACTTACCTAATCTTTGGGCGAACTATCTACTTTGAGGTGCACCGACCTTTAACGAACATTCCAAGTGTTTGCTTATACCCATCACTAGAAAAGTACCACTGGTTTTATACGCCTTTTTTTGTTTTGCTGGCATTGTAAAACGAATGAAACAATAATATATTATATACAGTTAAACTCTTAAATATATTTACTTAAGGTCCGGTAAGAAATATAATAATTTTTTTATTATTTGCAAAATTAGATTTCTGCCAACAAAAGTCTCGCTAGACTACAGTGCACGGCAATGGACTTTCGCCTTCGTTAGAAACTTAAGTCCTGAGTGAGATCGTATGCCATTGGGCATTATCAGTAAAGTTCGCCACTTTCTGGGTACTTCACGAAATTGACAGAATATTTTATCGACTCTCGGGGAAACCAGCAGGCGACAGCAACTCATTTTCATGAGACGAATAACCACGAGTCTGTTTAGTTTCTGCGCGAGGAAAGTGGCGAATTTTAGTTATTAATGGAAAATGTTAGCACGTAAGTGCTCCTGGATCGGCAACTTCTGCTTCAGTAGAAACACGTTTTTCAACATTAAGAAGAATTAAAACTTGCAGCCACAACATTATGAGAACATCTATTAAGCAGTGTTTCCTGAATGTCAATGAGAAGGACTCTAAGTTAACGAATAGAACAAGTAATAGTTTTCTACATTTCAAAAAAATTTTAGACTGTTTATATAACTTTTCAAAGAACATCGATTTATTTAGTTATTATCATTTATCAATTTAATTTTTAGTTTATCGTAAACTTTTATGAGAGGACTATTACATTTATTATTTTATTATTAGTTTAGTTTTAGAATTTATTCTTGGTTTTTTATTAAGCTTATTAAAAGTTCGTACCTTGCATTTTCCTTTCCAAACAAGATTTAACTCACCTTTGCTAGACAATAAATTATATTTTTTTTTTCAAATTTTATTCTACACTTATAGCAGCATTCCTTACAGTGCGTGGTAGCACTCCTTTTGGGGATTTTCAATTTCCAGGGGGCCGTTGGAACGGAAGGAGATATTTGGGTAGACGTTTGATCATTTGGAGGGCGACAAGGGGACGATGGGCGATTAACATCTTACGCTATTCTGTTTTTCTATTTGTTTTTTATGAGAATTTAAATCCCTTCTTCGTTTATAGAAGCAACATATTTACTCACTCCAATTAGATCATTCTGGCCTCACTATCAAACATTTTTTTAAAGAAATTATTCCACACAGCAGTCTGTCGACAACCTCTTTATTTAGAAAGTTTATGATTTGTACCGCGCAAGGATGGACGCGTTAACCAGCTCCTCAGTACGGCAAGGGCACGATGAAGCGAAAAGCTTTAGCAATTTCCTAGGATGAAAATTTCAATTGGAGAACAGAGATTTCCATCGAAGAATGAAAGATTGACATTTATAAG
Source organism: Oryctes rhinoceros (assembly GCA_020654165.1). Lineage (NCBI taxonomy): Eukaryota > Metazoa > Arthropoda > Insecta > Coleoptera > Scarabaeidae > Oryctes > Oryctes rhinoceros. The sequence goes on along the minus strand of JAIOKQ010000230.1, from coordinate 9,662,704 downwards.
CCCTATTTTGCAGAATAATATAATAGCTATTATTTCAACGGATAGAAGGGATAAGGGCATCGCTGAAGAGAGCGTATAGACATACAAAAATAAAACTGAATTTGACAAAAAATACCTATACATGTTTCTGTGTTAGGCTAGGAATTTTTCAAACTATCCTCGTAGTGTCTAGTTAATTGTAGAATTAAATAAGGACAATCAAATCAATTTACATCTCCCCGAGTTTTTAGTGAAGGCGTTCCTTTAATCTCGATTTTCTTAATACTTAAAAGTTTATTTATTTATCATTACATAAGCCTTAGTAATAATAAATTTGACGATTATTTGCTTTTATATTGTATATTATGCGATTCCGATATGATTTATAACCGAAAGTCTTTGATCTTTCCATCATATTGAGGCATAAATCTATTAAGAATGTAAGTAGAATACATAGCTAATGTCTTGAAGAACTTGTTTATCTAGAGTCTGTTTGCAGGAGTATTTTCTTATGTTTGAATAATATCAGAAATTGATCGCCGAACCGAAGGTAATTCCTTTTTAAGAAACAACAACTAACATATTACTTTTTTTCGTAGCTGTTTCCCACGTTAAAGCATTAAATTACGTATGAATAGGTCACGCTTACTGAATATCGACAAGCAATCCCACACTTTCGCCAAAAAAAGAATAAGCAAACATAACTTGCCCTGTTCAAAAATCATGAAATCATTAGTTGACCTCCGAAATCGGAATTGCTAGACACCTATCCGTTTTATTTATGGCATTAGACCGCTGAAATATGGACGAAGTCCGAATTATTAATGATTGACACTGGCGAAATCGTTTCAAATAAATTACCCATACTTACGTTTGTACGAAGCTTGCGAAGTGAAAACTTTTCACCAGCGCTCAAATAAGCGATAAATCAAAATCATTCTAATTACGTTCTGAAAGATACAATCGACCATTAGTTTCTTTTAGGTCACGGCTAGCTAAATTTCATATAAGGAAAGAACTACTTTGTTTATTGGCGCTTTTTTATGTAAGTGGTTATTGTGCCACATATACTTTGTTGGTTTAATTTCTCTGACGAAAACCTATGATTTTGTGTTGTAGATAATTACAATGAATTTAAAATAAACTATGATTATACACAGAACGTAAAACAAAAATAATTGCAATATTTAGGTAAAAAAAAAAGAAAGCGATAGGTCTTATTTTCACAAATTCTATTGGAAAAGCTGCTGATTCCGGGCAAAAACACTCGTCTCAGATCAGGTTTATTATAAGAATAGGAAAGAAGAAGAGAAGTATAACTCTTAAAATTACTCGAAAGCGGTAGCTTTTCCAATAAAGAGATTGTAAGATTATTGGACTAATCATTTTCCCTTTTTTACTTAATTACGAATCACTCGCAGAGAGTCGCTATGGATTATTTATAATTACCTTATTTACTTACTTTATTTTATTTACTTTAATTACTAAGAAGAAGCAATAGACAAATTTCAGCGAGGTATGTTATTATGTACGCCAAATTTGTAATTTGTTACTATTAATACAGCAATGACCACCTTAAGCGAACTTGAAAGAATTGAAACTTGTGATGTAAACTTCACGCTCTTCTTTTGTCATTGCAGTCTTGTTCTATTCTTTTCTAATGTTTATATAAAATTTTGTACCCACAATATTCCTTTCTTTAACGAAAGCTACTTTTTCCTTTACCGATGAAGTAAACAAACACAACCGCAAAGGAAAATCTTTCTTGTTTTTTTTAAAACACCATACGCAGTATCCCAAAAAGATTAATGTTAATGTTAGAAAATCATATTATCGGTTTCTTTTTCATCAATGTTAATTTAACTTCGGCTCTGTATTTGCAGTTATTGAAGTATGAAATTATATTGCTTTTACTACGCTCGATCCACAGGAAATGAATGAACACCAATCGCGGGAAGCATTGAAGGGGCAGCCCGGTCGCCAGATTTAGGCCCATTTCTTTGGGAGACGCAAAGAACAACGTTTATAAAACCCGATAACGTCGAATATTCAAAAAGAAACTTCCAGAGAATATTTATAGAATTTTGTAAATTGATTGGGTCATTATCAAATTGCTAATAGAGGACAATTTCAATATTTACTTTAATTTTCTTAGTTCTTAATTTATTTTTAATGATAGACGACAGATATTTTCCAAATTTTACGGTTACATGACCTGCTAGGAATCGCGCCAGTAATCTAAAATCCCCTTTGCCGAACGATAACACTATTTTTGCTGTCTTAGGCGAACCTGATATGAGTGTTTTCACCTGTTTTTATCCTGGATTTGATTGTCCCCCCATGATTTAATTATTTGTTTCACGTGGCACTCTTGTAGACGGCAGAAGAGGTTAGGATCTATGAAAGACCTCTTTAACCAGCTTGTCTATCATCGATCTCTTGATGGCCGGAGACGCATCGCAACGTAACGTAATTTTTGTGCCCCAATTGCCTTACCTTTGTTATGAATCTGAAAGTAATATCTTTTAGAGCACAACCGACGAAAATGTTGATTTGATTTAACAAAAATAATTGTCTAAAGATAGGTTGTATATACTCGCTAAAGTGTTGAGTAAACATGTTTTTAGTTGAATAGACATATAAATGTGCAACAATGCATTTTGTTGGTTGAACTAGTTCCTTTTCCTCAGTGTATGAATTTGTTTAAACAACGGAATGTATTACGTAAAAAAATGATTTCATCTTGTTACCTTACCTTAAACAACGTTTTACAAAATATATATTATTTTAATGAAAACAGAGAATCATATTTAATGTTCATAGGAACCCCATATTTAACATTATTTAAAGATTATTCACCCAGAGTGTCAAGAAAACCCCATTAAACACCCTGTATTTACAAAGAAACCTCCACTTTACGCTAATGGCTTTTAAACATGCATTCGATCTAAATACTTTCGTCTTACTTCGCTCAATTTAATGTACACATTAATTTGTGTACAGTTTTTGCGTCGCGCCGTACAACTAGCGCGTTATCTAACACAATAAAAGCGTTTTCTTGCCCAGCGGCGCGAGCTATCTCGGACTCGACGAATCGATTAGCCTACATATTTTAGCATTTTACATTTCAATTAAGCGAACGGTATACTTGCCGTATAATTAAAATATGTGATTGTCAGTTAAGTTTACGCGAATTAAATACGGTAGGTAGTAGGTAGTATAGCGTATCTGCGTAAAAAAGGTGTGTTTTGTATCGATAAATATTTATGCAACTTGAATTCTACTTCTCCTACGGCTTAGATCGTTATCTAAATAAATAGATGTAATTTTTCCATGCATGAATTACAGATCTGTGTTTGAACAATTATAATTTTAATATTAGTACAAGTGCTTTTAAATAATATACAATTATCGTGTTTTTACATGTCAATTGCGTTAATAAACTACTATCAATTAGCATGTTCCACGCGCTGTACACCAACAGTAACAACCACATGCATAATCCATGACAAACGCTTTTAATCTACCGTCATAGGAAGTTTGGGCAACGATCATAATATCAATGCATATTTGCCATCAAACACACCTACAACTTAAATAACCGAAGTATCAGGAAGAAGAAATATTATTATTCATTTTACGATCATGGCAATTACTCCCAATTATTGCAATTCATTTATTAGTCACAATTTATCGTTGGGACTAAGCAGATCTCTCTTCTTGTGATAAGCCGTACTGAAAAGTAATAACAGTGTTCGAAATGACTTGTGGTAAATCAGTAGGAATCGGTAAACTATCCACCTTATAACTTTGCATAAAGAAGATTATTCCAGCAGACTAATCCGTAAAGAATTCACTAATTTCGATAAACGGAAGCAAGAAAGACCATGACCGTCGAAGTTTATTAATCACCCCCGCAGATACTACAATTAATAGATAATAGAAATCGCATCGCATAATCAGAAATAGCGAACGAATCCAAACCACGATCAAACGCTGACTAGCGAAAGGAAATTTAAACCGTCGCGTGGCAGTTCGCGAGCTAACGTAAGTGATTGAAAGAGCTGCAGTGGACACGAGAATGTCGGAACTGGACGGCAAAATGTTTTATATTTGATGAATCGATATTTAAAGTGTTTGGTCCAAGCAGGAGGCTGTCAACGGTGCTTCCCCTAGTAGCAGTTTTGACCGAACTTTGGGTCACATTGTTCTCACATACTTACCTCATGTTTGACGAACTTTTGTAGATCTATTTTCACTAAAGGTGGATTTAATGGCAATTTCCTGAAAATTGCTTCACTGTTTTCTACCGACTCTATAATGTGATTGATGATGAACATCAACTTACTTATGTCACTCAAGTGTTTACTGCCAAGCGTAGTTTGATCAACATGTTCCGATTATCGACCAACACATAACTAATTTCGTTAACTTAAAGCCAATACCCAACGTTAGAAAAGTACCATTGGTTTTGTATACCTGCATTACAACAATAATAAAACATCCTCGTAGTTTTTGGGTCACTTTTCTTACTCCGGAACAGGAACGTTACACCGAATCGAATGAACATTGCGGAGATACTACTCCCACCCATTACCCACTCCTTCAGGGCTGGGAGTAATCGGCGAGAATTTCACTTTTATGCACGAAATTAATTCGAAACATGCAGCACCAATATGCGCACAGTACCTGAAGGAGCAAAAAGAAAAGAATACTTTACAAATTATGACAGGGTCCCAATATTAACCACATCAAGATACTTAATGGAAGAGTCGGAATTTTTGGTCCTACTTCCAAGGAACAATTTTTGGAATCCAAATCGAAAGCATTGCATGCAGCGAGTTCTTCAGGCAATTCTTAATGAAAAGACGAGATTTATCTGCGAGAAAAGTATTTAGAAGTTTCCCTAATTTTTTGCTATTAGTTGCCTGTTGATTTTTAATTCTTTAAACTTTTATTACTTAGACAAGCTTAAATGGACGGTAGTGTAAATTCAGGTACCTAGTTTTATAGAATTGCAAAATTGCACATCATTTGCAATCTCTTTAGACTTAATTCAAATCATCTCCTTCCTATTTTATTTTAATTTCAACAGCACTGTTCCATCTGTGCCTCGGCCTTTCTCTTTTATTTGTTCCTCTTAGCCAAAGTTTTTTCCCCGAAGAAAAAAGATGAATAAATACGGGCGTATCTAGTCGCTGCAGAAATTGAAAAATTTCTCTGACATATAGTATTATTTATCGTTTTTTAGCCACTGTGAATTTAAACTGCCAGATTTCAAATACTGCATATTATGTGAGTTTTACTGGTTTTACAAAAAATCTATTGTAAAAACAAAATAATGTTAATTAGTCTTTTTCCTATATAAAAATTTAATAACATGAATTATCAAAAAAAATATAAAAAAAAATAGAATTGATTAGTCCAACAAACCACGATTTTTATGTATTAATTTAACTAATAATATGCTCAATCAATGTATTAGTGATTATCTTGGAATTTAAAAAAAAACATTATATTTGGTTGAATTATTTTTGTTAAATGAAACCAACATTTGTGTTGGTTGTGTTCCAAAATATAAGCACAAATTCATTCATTCATTCATTCAGATTTGCTTAATCGACGCATTATTTCCTTATGCATACATATAAATTTTTCTACGCGTACATTTTTTTGTCTTTGTAGCAACATTCAGATGTAGGTTAATTGAACATTTACGTTAGAGTCAATCCAATTGAAAATATTTGTTTTCTATTATTTTAAACCATATAAAATATTGGACATATTTAACAAACAAAGTTGGTTAAGTTAATCAATTTTTTCTCAGTGTAACCAAAATGAACTCGAATTATGCAAATTTTGAATCAAATCTTGATGCATATTGAAATTAAATATTAAAAGTTAAATGAATTGTACGTACTTCAACCCAATGATCCATTGCAATGTATTTCAAATAAGTAGGTAGTAATCGTAGATTCATTCTATCTGCTTTAACTATGAACAGTCGTCGTAATTTAGCGTTGAATGTATTGAATACCTCCTCTGAAAATATTGGATTGCTCTACATAAATATTTCATTTATTCAACTCGAATAGCAAAGTATTTAAAGATATACTTCCAGTACAAGTTAATTCTGCGTATATCTTATATCTGAAGATATCATTCTTAAAATAATAATAATTAGTAACTTCGAACTTAGTATTTGCAGTTATATACGTTAACATTCTTCAACCAAGAATACATTTTCATGCGTGCAAAACACTATATAAATTATTAACTTCACTCAACGTAATGTAATCAACCAATCTCTGCACTACATACAATGCTAAATCAAATTGTGTACTTTCTCTACTGCATCCTACACGGCTACTTTTAGCGGATATTAATTGCTGCAATTAAGTCCCATATTTCTTTCGATGCCCGTTCAAACGCCATCCCATTTGGCCGACATGTAGGTATTTATACCGTCGTTGTGCGTGACAGTTTCACAATTTTGGCGACATTGTTATTCATAAAAGCGACAATGATCTAACACAATCTGAATTTCTATTTCCGTTCGGGCGGTATTCGCGAAAAACAAGACATTTTGGGAAGCAAACGGGAAACTTTAGTTTTTTATGTTTGTGTGATGCTCTGTTTGAATTTGGTCAATCATTTCAAGAAAGACAACAAACACCAATCATCGCACGTTCCTCGAAATAAGGCGATTAAATAAGTTGGTACATACGTATCTCTTGGTGAAATTGTAGATATCCCTATACACAATCCGCAGAACAACATTTTACGTTATGCTTTACGTAAGACAAGAAAACACGGGCAGGACAATAAATCAAACGCGTTCGACCTTTGTTTACCGTATTTTGACAGATTTATTTCGCCATCCACCAATTTAGATCATCTGAGGTATTTTTATTTTTGAAGTTTCTCTGGCCTTCTCATTTTTTTTTTTCGAAAAGTTGCTAAAAACGTAACAAACGGTTTTAATGGTTACATTGACTCACAGCAACAAAAATAGATTTACTTTTCTTTATGTATAGTCGAACATTGCTCAAAAAAAAAATAATACCTCGATAAAATAAAATTATAGACTTATTTTTTCCCTAAACAAATAAAAGTTTACTGCCTGGTATTTACGTTAACTATAACAGGACTAAATCCAATCAGAACAAATGCTAACATGTTAATAGATCCAAGCAGCTCCAATTTCAATTTGTGCATTATTTCGCCTATTGTGCTACTTACACATATGACCAACATTAACAGAATTAGCAGAAAAAATTATTTTAAATTATTAAAAATTAGAAAATAGAAAAAATTATTAAAAATTAAAAATTAACAGAAGTGGTATTATGAAACTAAGAAGATAAAAGAAAAAACGCCAACTTTATTTCTTGTTTACGAATTTAATCCTTACTTCTCTAAAGTAAATCTACGTCCAATGATTTAGGAGCATTTTATTACTATTGTTGTTGAATTGTTGGACGAAGCACGGAATTACAAAGTACCCCTCACATATTTAGAGATCGATTGCTTTGATCATTAGTCGACTCTACTAGAATTTCACTGAATCTAGACTGCTTCAAATCTCCGGCTACGATAAAGCCTTTTAACGAGCCAGATATCGTATTGACACGTGATGTACGGTTTTGCTGGTCGATCCGTAATTAGAAATCAACCGTCCCTGTCGAGATTTGAATCCGCGTCATTCGGGTCGAAAGGCAGCTGTACTAATCATCCGACCACTGAGATGGTGTGTTTCTTCTTCGTAAATAAATAAAAACCTAACAGCAACGTCCTAAGAATTCTTTAAAAGACTATATTTTCCATGTTGTCCATATTGTGACCTTAAAGGCGGCCGAATCTTTAGAAGACCATTGTGATATAATTATAATATTTAAAGAAAACCAATAGCAACCGTTAACATTCCTTGAAAAAGAAGTTTTTCTCAAAATTGCATTAATTATCTTACACCATCCGTATATTTGCAACAATTCTCCTGATAGGATGACCGCACCTATCTTCACGGTGACTTTTTTTCAATGAATGCCGTACTATTATCTGAGAGCATGCATCATCTCACGCATTCTTCCCTATTTTTCCTTTGATCTCACTTGATTTTATTCAAACATTCATCAGTAACATATTTTTAAAAAAATTATAAATATCGAAAGTTCCCAGAACATAGACGTGTATGGTAACTTTCCCCTAACTTTGTTGATAAATATCGACAGCTACATCTTAAAAATAATTTTTGGATTGACAAAGCCGTTGATCCAAGTATGTTTCTGTAAACGAAAAATACTTTGAAGTTAGCCAGAGTCGCAATGGACCAACATCGTTTGTAGGTGAATTCCTCGTAAATTTCAACAATTTTTTGATACCACTTCATGTAATCTATAGCAACTTTTCTTCACAAAAAAATAAATAAATAAAACAAGAGAACATACATTACACATACAGTCTCAAAAAAAAAACAACAATAATCACTTAACTATCCTTAAAACAACATCTTTCGCTTTTCAAAATCTCATTGAAACCTAAATGAGGGTCAACAGGCTCGTAAATATCAAATCAACTTTACAACATTGTTTGGGGCGCTCGCGGTTTAGCCGATTGTAGATCGCAAGCCGTTCATTCCGACCACTTCGAATAAAAGAAATCGTTACGTCGAGGAAGCAACTCGCAGCGACCGATCCAGGAATGCTGGGTTGTGGTCTCGCCATGTGGACGAAATAGCCGCAACCTATTCGTAGCAAGCAAGCATAGATGGACCATTAAACGAGAGTTATGGCCATTTAATCATCAAGTGCACAATATTCTTTAATTAAGTAGTGGATTGGAGAATACCGGTAGGATACTGTTGTCTGTATTTGCGGCTATTACGGTACTTAAATACTTAATGGAATGCTTGAGAAGAAAAAAGAAAGCTAATTAAATATATGACTATTGAAAAGAAAACGCAAAAATTTTACTACTTGAATATTTATTTATTCAGACAATCTAATAATAAAAACCAAAGTGATTAGGGATGATTAGGAATTTTCCTAAAATTCTAAAAATATCCTAAGCGTACCTATCAGTACATTTTTAGGTGTTTATGCTTTTTTATCCAATGGTATAATGTGATTTGGAATCCTCCTTAATATTCCATTCCAAGACTAACAATGGCATAGATAACATGATATGAGTGAAATGCCATTTGAAATAAAGTTTGCGATCGCCATTTCAGCAGATCAATTTTGAATTAAGTTACGATTATTGACGATCCGGTATGAGTCATGAACAACGTTTTAATTTGTACTCATACCGATGAGTATTTGCACATCCACTACTTCTAATCAAAGTCTTTTGGTACGTTTCTTGAGTTTTTCTCATTTTTTACGTACAATACAAGGACGATTATTCAAAAGGCTAGATACACCGCTTTTTCTGACAATTTAGTATATCTACTCGTAATATGCAAAATCTCTTAGTATCAATATATTTAGCAACTCCCACATCTTTCACGTTTTTGCCTTTGTTTGCTAAGTATTTAAAATAAGATTGCAACCCAAAGCCTAAGTCCTCTTTAATTCACGAATAATACCACTAGATCTGTAACCATTATTTGTATTGTTGCCTATTTTTGGGCCAAAATAAACATCAATACAAATGCGTCGAAATGTTTTTTTTTTTTTACCCATTTGGTGTTACCATTCCCTTATTTATGCCATACAACAGAACGCTTCTGGATTTCTAGAAATACGTAAAATAACGTTAAAAAAAGTCGGTCTGTTGTGCACAAATCGAAAATTACCGATTATTTAATCTCTCTTTTTAACTTCATATTTTTGCATTGCCAATAATAATACCCGAGACTCCAAGAAAGCGATTTTTTCAAACGCAAAATTCATTAAAATGATCACATTGCATAGAGACGATATTTCTTTATTCGAAATTTATAGAAGGGCTTTTTTTGTTAAATATTTAAACATAATAAGATGACACGAAGAGTCCTTTACAAGCTATGTAAAATTTACACTATAACAATTAAAAAAGAAAACCGAAAAAGAATGCTAAACATCTAATAAAATCCTAGCAGGCTACACTGCTTCCGACTTACTTTTGTTTAGTCTACAGCACCATCTACCCGATAGCGTTCTAAACGTGATTGACTGAATATAACAAACACGTTTTTATAGCCGTTCCAGGCGGGAAATTCCTAATCACTTACAAAATGTATAGAATCCATGGATAGAACAAAATTTCCTTCCGTTTTTTTTTTTCTTCTATAGGCCACATCTTATCTACGTATTTATTTATTAATAAACCTAATCACGTGTCATATATACCTTGCAAAAGGTTATTAGTTACTTATACCATCTTACACGTAGTATCGTATATATGGCCTACGTTTTAATACAAGTCTGTTTATTTTCTTTTTTCCGCGTGTTTAAAAATATACCTGTATATATGTACACCTTTTTCCATTCCCACGTACATAGATATACTAAATATTAAAGCGGATATAGGGTGTATTGAAGCATAAATCTGATTCCTGCTAGTAAGTTTTTTCCCGTAAATATTTCCAAGGAAATTAAGTAGATCATCGACGTACATTCCCACGATAGTAACGAGAAATTATGACCCGAATTAAAACACATAGAACAGCAACGCTGTTTTAAAATCTAAAATGTAACCTTAGACGAGCCATAGTTAATGATCGAGATGCGTTATTAAAAAATGGTGAATTGAAGATGTCTTCAAATTCGATATTTTAGTGTTAATTTCATGATATTTACAAATCTATTTATATTAGCAACTATTACAATATCAATATTAAAAGATCTGTTGATAACATGCAGGTACGTAGTTGGGAAGCAAGGACTGCTCTCAATGCCGACTTACAAATGAATGTGGGGCCCCTATTCCAAAAGATTTTGAAGGTATCCCGATATAAAACAAATTACACCTTCCTTTTGGCTTCCCCTACTGATGATCAATTAAGAAAAGAAGGTGAAAATTTTACAGAAACTGTTTCTGACGACATAACGCTTCTGTTTTGCAAGTGCTATTAATTAGAAGTTCCTTCGGCTCTAAGATGGAAAGCACGACTAATGTGAGCTTGGTAATTTACTGTTAACTAAAGGATAATTTTCTAATTTAAAACTATCTTAGAAGTACTATGACTTAAAAACGCCTAATTAGTTTAACCTTATTATGAACAGAGAATGAAATAGGATGATAGGTTAACGTTGAAGCAGACGTTTATATGTTTCCTGATTTGAAATGGTGAATGAAAATCTTAAACCTCAAATCTAATCAATATTATCAGCAATATTTCCTCTTTCCAGAATAGTAAGACTCCCTGTTCTAAATAACACCTGCTTTGATCTTGCCGATCTTATTGTAATGGTAAGTACGTAGTCTAGCACTTTAGCCAAATAATAAGCTAAATCAAGCTAAGTATTTCGTATACTTAGCTCGTGTAGGCTTAAATTTAATTAAATGTAAAGCGCACCTGCAAGTACAAATTAGATCTAAAACTCGTGAATTCACGTTTAACAATCACAGATAGAAGCTCCATTTACAATTCCTACACTAGTACCTCTAAGAACCCAGCTGCACCACTAATAACAACGCACACTAGATGACACTCGATAAAAAAAAAACTTTGAACTATATAGTTAATGTAATTTAATAGCTGAATTTTCAACCGATGAACAAATCTAGTAGATCAAATTGAAAAAAGTAATCTCGTTTAGTTTTTTTTAACAACTTTTATTTTAAGTATATTTTTTTGAATACAGAATTGGCTTTTGTACAAACTCAAGATTTTTTACTAGAAGGTAGCTTTCTAAATTCAAGATTTTTGTCAGAAGCCAGTTTTAATATATATGTTAAGAAAAAATAATATTCAGATAAAATAAGAATCTTTATTTGTCCATTAGTCGTGGATTTCGTTCTGTAGAAATCGCTCAAACCGCTCAATGTTTTAAGAAAGAAATAGGGAGATATCTTTGATGTTAATGAGACATTATTTCCTTCTTAAAACATAAAAGAAATACAATTCAAATGTACCGAGGCAAAATACATAAAACTTAGCAGTTGTGACAACATTTTTTAAACTAAACGGATCCAAATCCATTTCTAAAAGTTTCAACAGAAAATTCCAACTACATCAAACCATTATAAACAATTATAAAAGTGTTTGATAAATGTAACAAACGTAGAGTGGCAAAATTAATTCCAGAAGAAAAAAAAAGCTATAAACTTTGAGTTTTATATCGAATTTCAAAGAACAAAAACGATAGATTGTGTAAATAAGTCATTGATTCCAAAATTCCAAGTTCAAGCGAATTAAATCCAAAACAATATAACTTCAAGGTCTGTTTCCAACAACATTATACCAAACAAAATAAACAAGATATCGAAAAATATTCCAAGGAATAGCTCAATTAATTCCGCACATGTATAAGACTACAATTCATCGCGAATAATGCGTGTGATTTGTCCCCTCGCAAAATCCTACGTGAAAACATGCAGATGATTTTTTTTCTTCGTATACATCGCATTGTATCTTCTTCTATCTTCAATAATTCAATTTTTTCGTCCTTCTTTATTGACTTACCTTCTACACTACATCCTTATCCGCGATTTTCCGATGTGGAGACCCGAAACACCACATCCAAAACGAGGAAGAGTTGAAAAACTCCGTGAAGAATCACGAAAAGGCCTGCTACACTAACTGGACATCTTTCACTTGCCGATTAGGTTATGGGAAATTTCAGGATTTCGCAGCACTATCCAATTTTTTTGACCGGGAAACACTTGGATGGATGTTTGGATGGAATTGCTCGAAGGGCAGTTGGTGACAAAAGCACACGAGCACTAAATTTCGCGAAAACTAAATTTTTTTCACGTTAGCTTTTTGACAAGACACTCCACCACCAATCAAATAGAAAACAAACGAACACTCGTATACACGGCCCACTAGATTTACGATAAGATTCCTATACGAAACGCTTTGTTTTAGGTTTCGGCATTTAATACAATGTCCAAAAGGAACACACCAGTGCGTACTGTTAATGCACACAACGAATTTCGGAATCCTTGACGGGACTATCTACGTCTCTATTATTAACCCACGATCTCGCCACGGTCTTGTAGTAAACTAAAACGTTCACGGTCTTCGAGTGAAAATAACTCTCCGAGAGAAACTTATTCTTGTTCTTTTACCGCCGCCAATGCGGTAGCCATGATAGGAACGTGTGTGCGGTGGGGTCCGGTTTTTAAACTAACTGGGTGCTACCTTAACTCAAACCTACAACAGGTAAAACCGCGAGACGCTAGCGCGTTGAGATAATGAATGAAATTAAGCAGGATATTAAATCCCTTCTTTCAAAATTCTGGATTCGAAGCTATCCAATTCAATAAGAATCATATAGTTTTCAGATGAAAAATCCATTTCAGGCTAATTTTCCATCATTGAATTCCAATTAGAAGAATCAAGGAGAGAAAATGTAAGTTTTTGAGATATCGTACGGTCTCAAACGAATCCCTTACGACTCCAGATGTATGCAACCAGTATCGCGTATTCGTTTTAAGCGTATATTTTCTATATTGTTGGTTCCCTATGAAATCGCCAAAAGTTCTGTATGGCATTATTACCTCTGATTCACAAAACACTTATCAATCTTAAATTGAAGTTAAGAAATGAAACACTTTCTGACAACCTCAAAATACAATACAGCGCCGATAAAAAGTAAGAAAGCTGATTATGGCGAAGAGAACAAAAACGTCATAAAAATGGGGTATTAGATAAAAAAAAATCGGCAAATATTAAAAACGCCAAGAAAAGATATGACAGAAGTAAAAAAAAAAGAAAATTACGTTTTTCCATTTTTTCTTAAAGATTTCGAATGTTACTTGTTTTTTTTTTTTCGAGTTCATAACATAAACAAAAATTTAACAATTTTACAAATTTGAAACTTAGTATTCGTAATAATGTAAAAAATTTTATAATAATTTTTATGGAACGTATCTTTTTATAAGTTTTAATTTCGAAAAACATTCTTCCGCGTTGGCAACTGTAACTTAACGAGTTAAAGAGATTTTCAAAATTATTTAACTCAGATTGAGATGCATCTTAAATTACTGCTTGTTTTTGTTCTTTTTGTTGTTGTTGTTCTTGTTTGTTTCATTATTTAAATCTGACAGTTTATTCAAATTATACAGAGATTCAAAGTAGTTATTGTTTCTTATATGTTAGTTGTATATCTAAAAGTAGGTTGCAAAAATTTTTCTTAAAGATCTTGTGTTCTTCATGTCAAGATCTTCATGTTTACGTATCGTTTCTGTTGCTGTTTTCTCGCAAGCAATTGATTTAATTTAATAAATACATAATTGGGATATTAAAGGAGTACAGAGAAAGTCCTCGAAGATAATATGCATCGTTGATAGGTACAACGGGTAAAGAAATATTTTTTGAAAATCCAAAGTTCTTACTCCTTCTAGCTTTTCTTCTTTCTATAGTAAAATAATTGAACTTTCCACATGCAATCTGTTTATGTTTATTTTGTTATCAAAGTTGGGCGTATTTTGTAAGCAAGTGAGGTTCGCCTGAAACTCGTCACATGACGCAATATGTTTACCACGTAAATCTTTTGGCGTCATTTTGCTTTAATTTAAACATTTTTGAAGATATTCGAACACAATGGAATATCTTCCACGTTTCCATTTCCCATAACTTACTCCATGTGCTGAAGTATTCACTTACCTCTTCAGATTTTCTGCTTTGTCTTCTTTTGACAGAAAACAAAATTATTATCTCACATAGGTGACTGTTTTGCTCAGATTTCGATTCCTGCTTATTAAATTTTGCTATAATATTGCGACAGTCCTTCGCCGAAAAAGATGTGGTCAAGGTAGAAAACGAACCACAAAATAGGCGAATAATAATAAGCACAGAATTTAGTAACCAACTTGACACACTAAGAAATGTCAGAGTTTCTGCTTTTACTGTAAGAAGAAGTAAGATTGAGTAGTAGGAGGCCTGTAGTTCGACCCTCCAACAACGTTTAAGTTTTTGTCATAAATCATGCAGATTCGACAGCTGGAGTTTGAAAGGAAGTTTTTGTTTTCGGACGAAACTAGAGTAAACTTAAAATCGCCAAATTGTCGCGAAATTATTCAGAACCATGTTATGGCTGCTGCCCATTTTTAGGGAACAATTTCGTATTTATACAGTACAAAGTGAAGCTACATCACCAGACATATTTTGGATTATTTTCAAAAGGTCGAGTCATGGATTGGCCACCACGAAACCCGAACTTAAATTCGTGCCTTTGGGACGCCCTAAAAAGACAATTTACTAGGTCTGGGTATTCTCCAGGAATTGAAGCGTGCCGTTCTTTTCGAGTAAAATATAATTCCCCAAGAAGTAATCCAAAATTTGATAATGAGAAGGTATCACGTGTTTTTTTTTTCTTGTTTCTTTCATCCTATTTTTTGTTTTTTTTTTTTTATTTCTAATAATACAGTTTTATTTGCATTTTTATCATAGGTTTCCATTAAAAAAGAAGTTAAATGATGTTTAATTATTCCCAGTCGGTGAATACAAAAAATCAATATTTCCTCGATTCTTTTTTTTTAATTTTTATTGTTTAACTTTGTCCTAGCATGTCATTGAACAACTGATTCTCAAACAACTATATTACAAGGATAGCCTGTCCGTTTTCCATCGATGAAATATATACCACGGTAGGGTATATATTTCATCCCTGTTTTGCATTTAATTTAATTTAACATATATATATATATATATATATATATATATATATATATATATATGTATATGTATATATATGTATATATATATTCTATGCCAAATTTGAAAAATCGCTTAAAAGAATATCTTATTCTATGTTAATTCAAATTCTTCAAAGGTTAAACCGCTATCTTAAAACTTTATGATTTAAATTGTTAACAACCGAATAACATTAAATCCGAAAAAATTAAATGTTTTTACAACGATCCTGTGAATTTACCACCAAAAAAGTTAATCCTAAGTGTTAATGCCCAAGTAGATTTTGTTTCTAAATAGTTTAGAACCAAGTTTCTGTTCCATTCACGTATGCTTGCACACGACGTAAAGAAATTCCTTTGCACCTATAGACAGTCTCTTTGGACATTTTTTTCGTGAACAAATGGCGTAAGAAATTACAACATACGTTTGTACAGGATCTTTGTCAAAAATCTGTCGATAAAATTATCAATGATGGTACTACCCAATGTACAGATTCGGTGGATGAAACCTGCGACAGCCCTAACCTGTGGGTGGAATATTGAGGGTCCAGTGTTGTGTACAACTGCTGACAGACGGATAATACATTCGAATGCCATTTATTTTGGTATAGTACGACAATCTCATTTATATGTGCGTATGTTTGTATTTTAAAATGTATTTCAAGGTAAAATTGTCACATCTCCACTTTCGATCTTTAAAAATATATAACTACTTAACACAACATATAAAACCTTTACCTATTAAATTCAAGCACTATTTGAAAAATTAATTGCACAAACAAGCATGCTATAACGAGATTTCTTTACAAGAATAATGATTTGATCGGAATGGCCCAATATGTTGTTTACTGGCGTTAAGATTGTTAAATGTATGCATCTATACTCCCTTTTTTGTATATTGCAACCGTTAGCGATGTGAACAGAAACTACAAGAAACTATTTGACAGTAGTTGTAGCGATTTGAACTAATTTATTAACTATGTTGATAAATATCAAGACAATCTTCTACATATTACAAATTTCACATTATCCGTTTAATTAGACCATTTTCCTTCCTCCAAAACATCAAATTTGTCTCCAATGAGAAAGCAAATGTTCCAAAAATTAAAGCCCCTTATAAAAAAAACACACATGTAGAGTAATAAACTCAAAAAACCTTTATTTAAAATGTTTATTTTTATATGTAACTTACAAATACATCTCATTTTAAAAATTAACGTGCAGAGATGCTGACCTGCCAGACTCTAATAGTATTGTCAGAATAACCTGCAAACAGGGTTTGACCATCAGTAGACCAGGCAAGGGACAAGCATTGTGGCGGTTCTGCTTTACTGGTTTGGGAAACGACTTCTGGTCGTAATTCTTCAACCATCTCCTTACTTTCAAGGTCCCAAATTTTGATGGATGGTCCAAATGCTGCACACAACCAGTATCTGTTTTGAAAGAGCGAAAAGAAACATTTTAAAAGCCGGAGGGTGATTTAGAATCTCGTAATAGTAATGATCATAGGAATTTTCGCTATGGTAATTGCAAAAACATCTAAAACAACCTTGCAATGATTCACTTTTTCACATACCTGTTTGGCGAGAAGCACAACGATGTAATGATGTCATTATGGTCAAGAGTGTGCAAATGTTTTCCATCGTTCAAATCCCACAACATGGCTTTGCAATCTTTACCACCGCTAGCACACAATGAACCATCAGGAGATACGGTCACTGTGTTCAAGTACCCCGTATGGCCTGAGTGGTTGATCTTTAGGCGACAATTGGTCAAGTTCCAAACCTTAACCATACGATCCCAACCAGCTGACACAATGATTGGATTTGAATGGTTTGGTGAGAATCTGACACAAGACACCCAATCAGTGTGACCATCTTCTTGGATGGTGTACTTGCATTCAGCCAAGGTGTTCCATAGTTTGATAGTTTTGTCGCGAGAACCGGAAACGATTTGACGATTGTCCACAGAGAATGCCACACTCAAGACATCCTAATAAAAGACAAATTATGAAAATAAAAATAATGAGGTGTTCATGAAATTTATTTTATGTAAAACAAGCAACTAACAACTAATTAAAACAATGCTCACATTGCTTAATTGTTTAATACTAGATTCCTTTTTTTTATTACACACACGTTTTTGATAGATGTAATATCGACAATATAATTGTCGGTCCATTACATTTAAACTCGAAAAGTTTACTATCACTGAACCAAATTCGTAAATATTGTTCTTATTCCACTATAAATATCAAGAGTTTTGTATCAAATTTAAAAGGCTTAATTCATGCTGCATTATATAATGAATAGATAGATATCTTGAATTACCAGTAGTTGGTTTGCAGAATGATTATTTAATTTGCTTTGAAAACGTTAGATTTTGCTAGATTGTGGCTTCGTCTATAACTTCGCACATGGTGAATAACAAGCGTAAAACTGGTTGCCTACAGTTTAGCTAATGCTTTGACAATTACCATTTTAGTATCACATATGGCAAAAATGTATGTGTAGTAAAAAAGAGCAACCCAATATATTCAGAAACTTGATATTCTAAAGAGAATGATGATATTTGAATTTGTGTTCATTGTAATGGAACCAGATCACGATACATTCTATTGCTCCCATACTTACAACTTCACACTCGATGCTGAGCAAAATACAACTCTTCTAGCTGTTTTAAACATGGGAGATTATTCGTAAAAAGTATTTTGATTACTTATCGAACCTTAGTATGATCTTCAAAACGACGTGTTGTCTTTCCGGCTGCCAAATCCCATAAGCGAAGAGTTTTGTCCCACGATCCAGAGAGGGCATAATTACCATCACTGGATAGTACAACATCCGAAATGAAGTGAGAATGTCCATACAAGCGTTTTTCTGGTACACCATACTGTTGACCATCATCACGGGTCAACTTCCAAACAATAAGAGTTTTATCTGTAAGATTAGTTTGGATGAATAATACAGTTGCGTAAAATTAAAGTAGTTTTCATTAATTTATTTGATTTAATTCAGTCCCATATCCGCTATCCTCTCATATAAATATCAAGTGGATAAAATGTTTTCTCATCACCAAAAGTATATTGATTGATAAAAATAAGCGCTTGGTAATATCGATTACATCAATTCATTAAATTGTAAAGCTTTTAAAGTCCCGATGATTTCATATGAAATAAATAATTTCAGAAAACATGTATCATAACCTCAATTATATAAGAAAAAATTAATAATTACCTCTAGAAGCGGACAAAATCATATCCGGATATTTAGGATTTGTAGCAATTTGTGTTACCCATCCATTGTGCCCTAAAAGGGTGCCTTTTAATTGTAGAGTTTCAGAATTCATTTCAGTTTCTTAGGAGATACGATGCGTTCACTACAACAACTTACGCAAAAAGGAATCTGAAAGAAATGAGAAGGGGTAGATGTCATAAATAAAGTTTACAGTTTCCTACTTTATGCTTAATGTATGAGTAATAGAAATTATTGGTAGCATTTTATAAAATTCGCATTGAATAGATTTAGTATAGTATAATTAATAGAACTCATTGATTTAGAAGGGTTAATTTTTATAAGATTTAATAGAAGAATTGTTAAATAAATAATACATCTAATGTGTATGATGGATGTATGATAAAAAGATCTTATTGGAAATGTGTTTTTAATATTAGGAGATTTGTGAGATATTATTGTCACATTAATCGAGATATCTTATTTCTTAGCTTTGATTGAAATATTCTGTCATTTCAGATATGACAATGGCAAAATTAATTTGATGTAACTTAAATGAGGGATTGATCTTTCATTTGAACACAATTAAAAATGAAGAGTTCAAATACAACTCAGAAGTTAAAAAATAACGTATCACATCCGGATGGAATTAATCAAAAAGTAACTACCTTGTACCATATTATCTTCCAGTTTATTTTTAAATTTGGGCGGGATATTTTTAAATCGCCCGTAACCCCTCCAAGCCACTACTAGAGTGCACTGTTATCGTCAGAATTGACATCACCGAAACCCTTTTACGTTCGCCATTTTGAAATTTCAGTGTTTTGTGGGCATATTTGTGAGTTAAGAGCGTTTCTGTTATGCGGATCTATTAGTTGTAGAAAATACTCATAGTGTAGTTTAATATATGCATTAGTGTTTAAGTCCACAGACATATTTATTGCATTTTTATATTTACCAGTTACATACAATGGATGAGAAAGCGGTTTGGAAAGAATTAGACCAGTGGATTGAACAACTAAATGACTGTAAGCAATTAACGGAAAATCAAGTGAAAACATTATGTGATAAGGTGGGTTTCGCCGATTATACAATATTTATAATTTTCATCCCGTTGTTGATGTAATTATCTGAGGATACTATTAGTCATATTACATCAAAAATGATTAATACTCAAAAATATTTTTTTTAGGCGAAAGAAATTTTAGCGAAAGAATCAAACGTGCAGGAAGTAAAATGCCCCGTAACAGTTTGTGGGGACGTGCACGGCCAGTTCCATGATCTAATGGAGCTGTTTCGGATAGGCGGTCGCAGCCCGGACACAAACTACCTCTTCATGGGAGACTACGTGGACAGAGGCTATTATTCGGTGGAAACTGTGACACTGCTTGTTGCACTTAAAGTACGGTACAAAGAACGAATCACAATTCTGAGAGGGAATCATGAATCGAGACAGATTACCCAAGTGTACGGTTTTTACGATGAGTGTTTGAGGAAATACGGAAACGCCAACGTTTGGAAATTTTTCACGGATCTTTTTGACTACCTACCGCTAACTGCTTTGGTCGATGGGCAGATATTCTGTTTACATGGTGGTTTGAGCCCCAGCATTGATACTTTGGATCATATTAGAGCATTGGATCGTTTACAAGAGGTAAGAGCCGTTGTTTAGATTTTCCATAATTGTGCTCTGATTTATTGCTTACTCGCATGCTATAAAACAAAAACTGGTGGTACTAATGTGAGATTGTAGTATATATCTTATCTTATATTTACTATTAATGTAAGATAATCTTTATCTATTAGTTTAAATTGCATGCCATGTAAATATAGTGAAGTTAGATATGAAGACCACTTAAATTAGAGACTTTTGTGTATTAAATTAATAATGTTTCACATTACTGAATTAAACTTAAAGTTAATTTAAAGAGTCTACAATAACAGTTAAGACCTGAAACATTTCTATCTAAACTTCATTCATTGAAATCCTAGTAAAATGTTTCTAACACAAACAGGAATCATATTTGTTTAATATAAAAAAAAAATGAATCCGGTGTAAAAAGTGCAATGTTGTAGTTTGGGTTGGTGTTATAATTTTCTTCCATGCTTCCGTCCATTTAATCCGCACAGCTGGTAGTTAGCACCTTATTCTACAAAATAAGCATTTACGAATGTGATGGCCTCCTCATTTCAAGATCTTGTCCTCCGAGCGAACTTTAAGTCTAGAAAACACAAAAAAAAGTTGTCAGAGCCAGACCCGGCGCTTTTATCATTTCAAACCTCATTTCGGTAATTTTTACCTGGAAATCAGTGAAGTACGAGAATTGTTTTTCTTCAAACGTGGCCATTCTTCCACAATTTCTACCTTCAGCTTGTCAAGTAATAATGCCTAATATGCATCCGTTATTGTTTTTCTTTTTTCAAGTAGTTGAAAATCTTTCCCAGCCGATGAAACAGCCGTTTTCGGAATCGATTCATCTGTCGCATTCTACCCTTTCGATCGTGGCGTGGTGTCGGCAATGTATTAGTGTATTTAAGTTTACAGTTATTTGCCGATTGCAAAACTCCTTCATGTTAAGACCTTTCGGACAACTATCGTATGTTAACTGCCTCGAGCATACGTATTTATTTATACGTCTTTTTTTCGCCGACCTAAATTGCAGCATTACCAAAAAAAAAATGTATCTTCGCCAATGTAACGAATCACCTGTGGGCCACATTGGAATTTAATATCAATTTAATATCATTTTATTACAAGTTCTTGACAGGATTTTAAGAAAATTAAAAGAAATTCTCAAAATTTAATCCACTGAAGCCCCGCAAGCGTTTTGTGAAGAATTCAAGATTCAAAACTCTCAATTCGATCATATCTGTTTCCACTTTACGTATATTCGAACTTTTATAGTAGCTAGTGAAAAGTTAGGTTCCGAAAAAAAAAGAGTCATTCAAAGGGTTCCATGAGTGAGGTTTGAAAAAATTGATATATCATGCAGCACTTTCAAATTGCAATTACAATGTGAATATAAGAATAAAATGTCAGCAAGGAAAATGTAAAAAATCTTAGTTAAAGCATTTAATCATTTTTTTTAGCTTTTAATGAATCAATAGTCCTAATTGATTAAATTGTCCAAATAATAAGTGTTTTAAAGCGTTTACAATATTGCTAAATAAATCAAATCTTGATGTTGTGATTTTTTTTCTCATTTTAATAATATAACAGTAACTATTACAATAGACGCTAAATAGTCCAGTTGGAAAAATATAGGAATCTATGATTCCAATTAGAATCATTTGACTAGAAAGACTAGGGATAATTAGTGACTGGGTAGGACTTGTTAGCTACAGAAAGGTAAAAGGTTAATTTGTTCCTATTGTATGTAAAAGTTCGAAAAGTACAGTCAACCAGAAAAAATAAATCACCATTTGGACTTTAGACTCTCATATATAAAAATATTTGTTATGCAACACAACGTTCAATCAAAGAAGTAAAGCAATTTCTTGTAAAAGATTTGCCTATGAATAACAGTATTTGCAAAAAAAAAACGCAGTGTTTATGGAAATATTCTGGGCCATGGAACCATATTTTAACATCAAACAAACAAATGCATTATATATAATAAAAAGCTTTAACACTAACATGTTTAGTGTTAGGAAATAAGAAGTTGTTTTAAAAGACTGTTGACATACACTAACAATATGTTTAGAACATATTAGCTTGTATCAAAAAGAATGCCTCTAAAATCTTTGAACTTCTCACAGCGTGCTGAAGAATCATCGCTAACATTGTATGCATACAGAATTCTATGTGTTCTGCAGGCAAACGTCATTGTTTCGCAATTAGCGATATTGCTAAATTACCGTAAAATTGATACGACTGGAGAACCGTTTGCCATTAAATAGTTAGCGGATTAGCAGGTTGCTCTGCAAAATATTACAGTCTGCAGTAGCAGATTTTCTATGAATTATTAGCACGCCATTTATGAATGTAATAAAAAAGAGTGGTCTACAAACAGATCATTGTGGGTCCACTCGTTAGAGGTAGATACAAGTCTAATCAGAAATCCCAATATTCAATATAAGTGTCACGCTCTAAGTATGAAATCGCCCAAAAATTCTTCGTAAAAAGTCCTCGAAGAAATTCGTATACATCAGGTTTATCTGAAAACGTTGATACAGGGCCTTACATACATCGTGAGTAAACATGAAAAAATCAATAAATGTAATCCTTATATAACTGCTAACAATAATTTAGATTGCATAATTTTGA
This sequence comes from Oryctes rhinoceros, assembly GCA_020654165.1. Classification (NCBI taxonomy): domain Eukaryota; kingdom Metazoa; phylum Arthropoda; class Insecta; order Coleoptera; family Scarabaeidae; genus Oryctes; species Oryctes rhinoceros. The sequence continues at coordinate 9,639,439 of JAIOKQ010000230.1, read as the reverse complement.
ACTAATAAAGACGCAAATTTCTATAATTTCAACGTTGAAATCTGGGGATTTAATGCGACCTGCGACCGCCAATGGGACAGTTATTCAATAATAACATTGCTACACTTACTTTCACTATGACTTTATGGTTTGAAAAAAATGGCGTAAATGAGTTTTTATGGAAGGAATACGTGTTTTGCGCACGTATTTGTTAATAATCATATCATATTAAAAAATTAATCTATTGTGAAGTTGCAATCTATTAAAATCTTAAATGAAGATTTACATGTCAGTTGATTCAAAAAAGAATATTTATGCAAAACCACTAGTTATTTTCCTTGTATCTGATTTTTAAATTAGTTCCTTTGTTATACACCAATTACGGGAATTTGTTTTCATAGCTTTTCAATCTTTCGCATTTTATAATTTTCTAATTTGATTTTCGATATTTGCATTCAATTCAAAGATCGCGTTTAATTACCATTTAATTGTAAAACTAGGTGTTCTTTTCACTTATACAATTCTACAAACGTATTCTGTTTAATAGATTGACTGACAAATCATGTTTTTTATCGAAAACAATTTGATAAAAGTGTGACATTGATTTATTGCACGTTGTATTTCCTTGTGTATAATTTAATTCAAGGCAATCGCGGTTCTATCATTTGTACAGAAGTATAGGAAAATTGTGAATTAACCGTCAAATTCTAATTACTAAAAAAAAAGAAAACTTAAAATAAGAGATACGGACATAAATAGGCAATGTGAAGCCAGAAAATTTGATAGTAACCCCAATTTTGCACATTTACCTAAAAATACATTGTTAGTATGTATGGAAATAATATAAACATTATTGACGGTCTACAAGTCAAGTGAAACGTGTTAATTTAATTACGCGGTTATTACTCATTGCTGCTAACTTTAAAACCGCTTACCAATACAGAAGAGAACAAAAATAGCGTAAGATCTATACAAATAATTGGATAGAAGTAATATTGCCAGATTTCAATAATTTAACATAGCATTGACATTCTCTAAACTAATTGACGAATCTGTTTTTTCATCCTGTTTTACTTTGATACTTATCGGTATTCACGTTGTTATTTCATGATGTGAGCTTGTTCAATGTATGGCGTAGACAATAGGGAAAGCTGGATAGAATCTGTTACAGCGGAAATGATAGAATACGTACATTACGTTTGTTTTCAAAAACCATGAAACAAAACTCCATTCATTAGTTTTAGGCTATTCGGCAACTCTTTTATTCCTTTGTAAGGAAATGTTTATTTTACAGGGTTATTCATAAAAAAGTTGAATGTTCTATTGGTAAAGTGCTATAACTTTTTAAACCTTTACCATAGGCTATAATTTACAAAAAAAAAAAAATAAATAAGTAAAATATGTATTAGTGTACCTAAATATATTATAGTATACAGGGAGATTTATCTCTACCAGCGTGGAAGATTGTTATGGGTAGAGGTAGAGGAAACATATTCTGTCCAGTACACTACTTTGAACAAATATATGTTAAATGTATAAATAGGACAATATAAGATCTCCAATTTTCAAAACAAATAAAATGGAATTAGTATCAACGATTATCTAGGGGCAATTTACCCTCAATCACTTGCCTAAAGAATATTCTGGATCGTATCGTTATAACCGAATATTATTTGCATTGGAATTTTGTACATCGGTTTTTCTTAATCCGACGATTGTAAGCTGATTCAAAAATTCAAAATAATGTCTTGTATTAATATCTCGAAATGTTAAAAACGTAGATAACAGTCTGAATCATTAGTTGGTCACAGTATATTTTAATTTCTTTTGTTGCCAGTGGGTCATTTAACCAATATCTACAATAGATTACCTTTTATCTAAAATAGATTGCCAATTTTTTTCTATCTGTTCCAACATATATTTTATATAGATAAAAAATAGGTCTTTAAGTACCAAACATTATTTGGAATATTTTAACATTTTTATTGACGCATTTTCCATGAATCTAATTCCAGCAACATTAGCGGCGTATAAGTAGTTCATTTAATGTAACAATGTCCCAACTAATTGCACTTTATAGGAAGAATTTATTAGCAATTATCTATTGGTCAATTGCTTTAAATTAGCTAAAGTGAATTTATTAATACTAACGTAACATTGAGATCGAACAAGGATGCGTTTCTTTAAGGGTCGTTTACTGGCACAATTGTTTTTTTATTATATATTTTTTATATTCTTCTATCTCATAAAAAAGGGAAGGATTTTTTTAAGTTTAGATATCTTCCAATTTTATATCATTTTAAAATTGTCAAGACTTATTAAATATTTAGATACCTATTTACTTTGAAAATTATCAAATCCTTTGAAGTTGTTACTCACTACTCTGATGTTTATTGAAGATATTAAAAACGTCATTTTTTCCTATATCATGATTAATGCTTACTTAAAAACTCGAGCACAAATACACCGTAAAAGTATAAGATTTGTACGCCCGCAAATGAAAAAGTATCGCTTTTTACATAAATATATGGGATTTTCCAACAAAGTCGATATGAAACAGAATAAAAACTATTTCGTATACAACAAAATTATTTTTTGAGAGACACGTCCATCTAGACTTTATCCGTGCGAACCTATTCGATGATTTTGTGCAATAATTCTGGTCTAAAATCAGGAAGACAACTGTCGATAGTCGTTCTTTGTGTATCAAGGGTTAGTGATCTGTTTTCATGAACTCTAGGTTTTAAATAACCCCACAAAAAGTAAGAAATTAAGTCATAATTTCTTGGAAGCGAATTAACGTTTGCATTTTTTGAAATTGTCTTTTCACTGAAATATGTCAATAGTGACATTAAGTGGATATGTAGCGCCGTCTTGTTAGAAGTACGTGATCTCCAAATCTACTTCATTTAAATTTGACCACAAACTCGGTACATCAAAAACGACAATGTTGTTTATTAACATATCCGCTTAAGTAAGCCAAAAAGAAGTTTTACATGGGAAGATAATTTTTGACCCATACAATCTTGTACGGGTATAAAATCGTCGTTTTTCTTTTTTTCCTCAAAATATACCAGACTGTCGTTCTTCTAAACCTTAATTTTGGTGTACTACGAGGAATTCATTACATTATTCACGATGAATCAATTACAAACTAAATTTTAACGAATATCGTTAGTGAATCCTAACAAATTGTCGTCACTCATATTTCCAAATACTAAACAATATTATTTGCTCAAGCAGTTGAGATTTAGCATTTATACTGTATTCGTCAGAATTTAGTTAATACAAAAAACAATGTTGGCACTAATATTGATCCTCAAAGTAGTCCTATGTTGATAGTTATTTTATGGGAATTACAATATGATGTCTGCATTAACATTGCCTACGTTTTACAGAAGAGCTAATACAGCAATAGTTGATACTTTAGTTAGTTACCGTAAGTTTACAGTTTATACAATAATCGTGGTTATATTATTACAAAATTATTATTTATTATTATTAATTGGTATTAAAAGGTATTGAAAGAAATTCTTCTTTAGATTTACTTTGGTTTTTATGATTTTAGGTGCCACACGAAGGTCCCATGTGCGATTTGCTGTGGTCAGATCCAGACGATCGCGGAGGATGGGGTATCTCGCCTAGGGGCGCCGGATATACGTTCGGGCAGGACATTTCGGAGACGTTTAACCACTCAAACGGCCTGACGCTGGTCTCCAGAGCCCACCAGCTCGTTATGGAAGGTTACAATTGGTGTCACGACCGTAACGTCGTCACCATCTTCAGTGCGCCCAACTACTGCTACCGTTGCGGTAATCAAGCGGCCATTATGGAATTAGATGACGCGCTTAAGTATTCCTTGTAAGTGGAATTATTTATGTACATAGAAAAGTAATTCCTTATAAAAGATTTTATATTTTTGCTTAAAATCTTATTTTAGTTTTGTGAATGAAACAAATTTGTCTTTGTTATAAATTGGTCGCTCATAATAAGTTATTGATTTTATTGGATGAAGTACACAATTCGATTTAAATTTAATTTCTCTATTGTAGAAATTTCTTACTTATTTGAAATATTCTAACTCTGTTTTTGCTTTAAACGTTTTTTTTTGTTTTTTTTTTTTTATTATTATTATTTTAGGCATAGAATTCGTTCGCAAAATAGTTCTTTTTTTATTTTATGAACCTTACTTTACCTTTAATGTATAGGTGGATATTTTAAAGTTAAATTGAGAAGTGAGAGTTTCGCTATTATATAATATGAATAATAATCATATTATAATATTTTCATAGAGATGCACTCGGTATTATTAGCAAACATTTCTTTTATGCTGATTACAATTATTGAACTTCTGAACTGACAAATATGATGATGAAAAAAGGCAGCCACAAGGCGCAACTACCATCCGATGATTGTACGATTAATACATTCGGTTAGGCATCGAAAAAAAATGATTTCCTAGACTGTATATGTACTACGAGAAATGACTGGGTAATTCTAATTTTTAATTAAAATACAATTCTTTCCTTTTGAATTAATTTTACATTGAGTACGTAAATTTCTTCTCGTTCTAGGGCATGTTCAGTATTTCTAGAAGCATCAATCTGGTAAAATCTAAAATTAAAGTAAACTACACTTCAAAACAATACTCGGTCTAGAAGAAAAGTTACATTACACTTAATAAACCTAGCATATCATGACAATAAACGAAACCGCTCTCAATTCCAAAGTATTTTAAAAAATATTGTTCCCTATTAGGATAAAACATTTTTATTCCTGGCCCAAGTAAATGTTTTTCATCTACCTTTAATAATTCTTTGGAAAACCCAAAGTATCTGATTAGATATTTATTTATTGACATATCAAATTTAGTCTATAGCAAGAATTAGTCCATACTCAGCGGAGAAAAATGTAAAATTTGTTGGCCTGCGTTATCACCATAAATTAGATAAAAATGACATCTTTTTATGGAATCTTGGCAAACGGCAATATTGATAAGCGTACAATTAGAACATTAAGAACGTTGCAAACAAGATCATCGGTAACTATTGAGCGGTTCTCCTCGGTTTTGAAGTATTAGGTCTTTTAGAATATAGTAATTTTAATTTACTCGCTAATTTACAACAATTTGTACAAGGATATCCTTCTTCGGAACCTGCGTCATTACCATTCTTTTCGGCGGGATTAATCCTCAACCATATTTATGTAACCTGTCAGTTCCAACTGAATTTAGCTTTCGAAGTGTATTGCCGAATTCGTTCCTCTTTCCTCGATACAGTTTGATAGATGAACATTTTGGGGAATCCTAACGTGTTTATGTAATGCTTTAAAGTGTTTTTTTTTATCCTAAAATGTTAGCGATACGACGTGTCTTATGTCGATCGAATGGAAGACTTCTAAAAACAATGAAGTTGGCGTGAGTATATAGCACCAATATACAATATCAAAGTACTAAATAGCATAAATCTTGGCGACACTTGCTGCAATTTTTCGAAGCTACAGTGGAACGCCCTAAGCAGCCTGTAAATATTTATTAAGGTGGAAGAAAAGGTCAAAATATGGCACCTAACGTTAAAAAAATTATTAAAAACCGAAACGGATAGAGACGAAAGTAGCCTTTAATTGCTTTTGTCAATTAAACCTAATTGACTCTATTATTGCCCAGCCTTTTGATAAGAAATCGATGGCTTTCGTAATATATAAATTTAAAGTTAGTAAATACTTTGTGATTTATTTAAGCTGAATTATTTAAAAAGTTCATGTAAAATATGTTGCTGCAGGAAAATAATTCATTTTATACTAAGTTTAAGCTTACATAACTATAGCAGTATTTCCGACTCCGACACTTTTTGGCTTCTCTGGCACTTGTGCAATTAGTATTAGGTGATCCCAAATCTACAAAAGAAATTGTTTTGTAACGGTATCTTTATCCGTAATAAAGTTAATAAAATTTCAACGTATCTTTTATTAGCAGAACATAATTACGTGTATATTTTCAATGTCTTTCCATCATAAAGACGTAAAAATCTTTTAAAAACGAAAATATGCATTTAGGCCAGGGTTTCGTGAAATTTCGCCTCTCTGGTTGGCTAGTAGAAAGTTTATAGATAATCCAAAAAACAGTTGATTTATAATTTCTTTTGTTTTTACAGTTTGCAGTTCGATCCAGCGCCGAGACGTGGGGAACCTCACGTGACACGCAGGACTCCCGACTATTTCCTCTAAAGAAGTTATCATTAAAAAAAATGCAATATCATAAACTGCTTAGGATTACATTATGTAACAACAAGTCTTTATATATAGTGTGAGATGTTTCCTTGGAAAAAGTGTTATTATTTGTCCAAAAGCAGTCTACGATCGAAAACAAACAAATAAACAAACGAAAATGAAACGTACCCTCTCCAAAATCACGGACCCATTGTAAGTTTTACGATAGTAATATTAAAAATATTCTACGTACTGTTCAAATCCAATCAAACGTGAGAAATGAAAAGAACGAGGATACACGTTATCGGAAAAGAAAATATGAAGTATTAGGGATGTAACGAAATAAACAGGACGTTTTACACCAAATAAAAGCAAACAAAATTTAATAAACATGAAAAGTCTTTGATAAATAATGAACCATTTTCCAAGTGATTGGCTGTCTTTGTAAAATCAGTTTTAGGTTGATATTGACCAAAATTATTACAATTAAAATGAATTATATATAATAACATAGTTTAAGTATGCATGTTATATACACTAAGTAGTCTCACTGAATGTTTACCGTATAAGATTTTGTTTGTTTTTTTTTCTTTCTGTTGTGTATCTCTTTCTTTCCAAAAATACTGTACAATTTAATTTTATTATACTTAGAGGGCTAAAACAACAGCATATTTGTGTACAAATCGATAGTATATATATTGCATTGTTATTTGAAACAAAAGAAAATTAACAATGGAAAATGCGAGAAATGGAGAAAGCCAGCATTGTAGTCGATTGCGTCTGTTCTATATCCTTCCCTGGTATCCCTTCCATTCCCTCGATATTTTCTTAGTTCTTATTTTATATTTTTTATTATTATAGATGAATTGATTAGTTTAAGGTGTTTAAGTACATAAGCCGGGCGTGATCGACTAAGTTAAATGCGTTTTCTTCCCCTCTTTTTTCCGCGAAAAAGTGTGAATAAAAAGCGTAAATTTTAAAAAAGAATATATGTTTTTTGTCTACTCAAGTAATCTGGTAAAGTTAGTTTAATACTTTACAGGTAAATAGAATTATGAACTCGTATATTTTGCATAAACTTACCCAGCTTCTCACGTCATTGTTCTTTAATAGAAATTTTTAAAGTTGCCGAATAATTAAACTTTACCGACAATTCAAATTGGTAGTAATATAGTACTGGGACAAAAATTCAAAGCCCTAAACCCAACTCCAGTGGCAGCCATAATTGTTTAACAATTACAATTACACCACAGTGTAGGAAAAAATAAAGCATGCACTTGCGTTATTTTAAGAATGGTGAACATTTGAACAGATAGTTCATTTAGTAAAAAAAGTGGCAATATCTTCAAACCAATTTTTGTAATAGAAGCGTTATTTACATTTACTTTTTTATTGTATTTACATTTATTTTTTATTGGATTCATATCACTTTAAGATACAAGGGGTGGTATCATTTCAAGTGAGCCACACTGAATAAGAAAAAGTTGCATCTTTCTTTCTTTTTTTAAGAGGTGTTAATACTTGTTTTATCTATTTTCGAATGTTGAATGCAGTAAGCAATCTTATCAAAAACCATACAGATTATTGAAAAAATGTAAAATCAACTCAGCAAATCATTAATTTTATCTTTTATCGAAAATATCACTTAAGATATGGTTTAACAATGTTTTTAATTTGAACTAAAAAAAAAAGCTTAATATACAACATACATATATATAACTCGAATTTAGCAAGGGTTTTGCCTTTTAATTTATTTTTGTTCAAGAATTATGTTTATTATCAGTTTTCAATCTATATCTTATATAATAATCAAAAGGAATCCGTGTATCAACTAGGACACACTTATAGAATAAGAAGGTGTTAGCCATGTTTTCCACAATGTTTTAAGGAGTATTTCGAAGAAGTATTATTTAAAAATGAAAGTAATCTAGAATGTTTTGTTCTGTTAGTATTATACGAGATGTTATCTTATAAACATAATTTTATTAACCTGCGAAAATTAAATAGACCTCGCTAGATTACCGACTCACCCTGTATTAAAAGCAAACCACGAACGAATTAAAGACGAAAAAAGAACTAATAGGTATTAAGTTGGCGAAATGAGCAAAGCTGATAAAAACAATAAAAAAATTAGATCGATATAAATGAAGAAAAAATTTATAAACCATACTTTATTTTCTAATGCTTACTAGCTGTAAATACTTGAAGACGTACAGTTTCCTGTATTCTGTAGAAATAAGGAACGAGAAAGCAACTCGAATTAACATTCTAAATTTGCAAATTAAAATTTGGAACATAAATACTGCAGTTCTTCATCAAAAGCTTGCTAATTTCGCCAAGATTCCTGACGATAAGTTTAAATTTATTTGTCTTTATTTTTTTTTGTTTACATTTTGACTATAATGTCATAGGGAATTAGTCTGATGTCACTAATTTCTTATTGTTATTGTGACAATGTTGAGGAAGCAATATTCTAAATTTCTCTAATTGAAATATACAAGGCGCTTCCGGATGGATATCCCGCTGATATAAATTTTCTTATTCATTAAAAGAAAAAAAAAACATTGATCAGTTGTTTTGCTTATTATTTGTTATTATAGGATGTCGAATATAGTAGTCAATGTTGCGAAAAAATATACGGAACGTTATGAAAACTAAATGTGGAATCTCTAATCGAAGTATCCCCATTCGTTTTATTTTTTGTCGGAAATGCCAGCTAAAACTTTGTTACATTTGTTACAACTACAACTAACAAAACAATTCGATATGACATCGTCCAAATTTAACACATTTTCCACTTATTTTCTGAATTGTTCATTTACAGAAGAGATCATTTATTAAGGCTATAACTCTAATTAAAGTAACGATTGCGAGGACTGTGTGAAATAGTACAGGTTACAATACTAAAATAGCAGCATACTCCGCACCATAATCACCAAGTTTAATTAATTTATCTGGAACAAGGATGCAGGTATCCTCGTGTGCTGAGCCGACATTTCAGTGTTATTTGTTCGGTAATTCAACTTTTTATTAGGTTTAGGGTGAAACTTGAAAATACTGTTAGAAATAAAAAGCGATAATATTGGTAGTTGTTTAAGAAGGTAACTTTTGATTTCATTTTTATAATGCCCTGTATATTTTATTTCAATCCTCTGAATTCAACATCCCAAAATAAGCAAAAATACTGATCAAAAATGATTAAAACAAAAATAAATATAAAGATGTTTACAAGAGTGGAATACCTTATACGGAGACACATTCTATGGAAGAACTTTAGAAGAATTATTTTCCACTTTTAATTCTCTAGATTTTCAATGTCTTCATTTTTTGTGATTTATTCTTCTTTCCCCTATTCTGTTAAATATTTTATTTTATTTTTTTCAAGACTGTTTTGCACAACCTTATTTCGTTCTGATCCATACCGAAATAAACTTATTTCTAACAACACTGTTTAATTTTCCAACTATCTTTATTATAACTTCGAATTTTTATACGTTTTCCAAGACTACTTTGCCAAAATGAGATGTACTACCAGGAATGTTAATCAAAATAAGGATATCATGAAAACAGGTAAGTAGATATTGACATAATGGAAGCTATTTAGTTATTTAGATCATTTCACTAACATTGAACGTAGCTAATTTACCATCTTCAGCAGTAAAACTAAACTAATAAACGAAGTTAAAACTTTCTATAATTACCGCAGAATTACCACAGTCACGCATAATTCGGGCAAAATTAAAAGCTAATAGGGCTTCTAAATCGGACCTTCTTAAAAATGTTTGTTGTGAATTTAAAATCATTCGTGTCCTATAATTTCGTGCAAGATTGCTTGTAATTGCTACAAGGATGCAGCTTCTGGTCGGTGAAATTAATAATGGAAAAATGAAAACATGGAATGATCGAACTCCATAATCAACGTGACCCAAATATTGGACAACAGTTCATTCGGAATATACAAATAGTGGGCGATCTCAGCATACCGAGTTTAGTGGAGTATTCCAAGGAGCTGCTGAAGAATGTGTGGATACAGGCGCGTGATTTACGGAATCAGTCCGTAAGGCTTGTCGAGCCGCAAGACCGCTTGCCGCTAAGAATAAAAATCGCAATAACTAGTAACGGCAAAAGAGAACGCACAGTAACAGCTACCGCATTAATCTTATTCAGCTAATCGCCGCGTTGCAGTGTTTCAAAATAGTGTGATTCAAAACGGTGTACAAAAGTGAGTTCATATGACATCCCTCTTTACTTTCTTAAATGCACTATGCTACATTGCAACGCTGCAATAAAGCGTAAACGAACTCCTGACCTAAGTATTCGAACAAATGATTGATCGATACATAAATGGTATTTAAATCTGTAAAATGTTAATAAGGTAGGTGAGGTGACACAAAATAAAGACTTACAATTGAAAAATTAAAAAAAAAATAGAGTATTGTGAAAAAAGTGAATACCATTACGGTATTATACGAACAACCAAAACATCAGCACTAATGGTTGTTATTATTTATAGACTAGCGCCCTAAAAATATTATTTCTCTCTTATTGGACAGCCAATACCTGGGATATTATTTCATTGTGGATGATGGCATTACACAAAGTAAATCCTTAATAGCAGTGACCCTTCCTTTTTCGATATTTTATAGTATTGCTCTGCATGGCTGCAGACTTTTCTATACTGTGTTCTACCGATCTTCTAGTCTTCTAGCGTAATTACAAACGACAAAATTACAAGATAATTCTCACTTAAATCTAAATGCGGTTTATGTTAGTCGATGACCATCCACATAACGCTCGGCGTCGTTTGTAGCGCTGTTTTGCAAAGCGCTCAGCTGAATGGAATCTTTAACAAGAGATCGTAATGACGTAAGCTAGGCCCTATACTGTATCTTCATAAAATTTGTTAATGTTTTCGATATTTGTTTTTAATTAAATAGACATTAAGCAAATGGTGTGATAAAAACGGTTAATAGTCAAATTCTTATATATACATGAGCGATTAAAAAAACTGTAAGATGAATTCGTTATATGTGCCTTCAGGAAATTTATTTTCCGAACGAAACGGAATTAAAGGACCCATCCCCGCTACGTGCCAATACCTTCTCTCTTGCACAGTTCGCCTCGTTTCGTTTGGAAATCGATCACGAACCCTAGCATATACTTTTAACTTATTTCTACTTCGTCACTATCGTATATCCAGGAAGAGCATTCTGTTATCGATTTCCTCTTCGTGGAAAAGATTTTATTTCATATTTCGTGCTCAATGAATGCGTAATAATTTTTAATTGCCAAATCAAAAATTTGTAGAGGTACAGGATAAAACTCATCGCATAAAATTGAGGAAATCGGTACTTTAACATGTTTGGATAAGCGGCAGATTAATCTTATCATATTTCTAATGTTGCAGTTTTCCTTTTGTTTTCAATTAATTTAGTCGGTTGAACATAAATTTAACGTTTTGTCTTACAATTTTTAAAACGTTAAATTTTCCACGTTCTTTTCCATTAATGCGCATCTAAAGAATAACCTTTTAGAATAGAAAATTATCTCGTTTTTAGAAGACGATGTTAGATATAAACTTGTTTGAATACATTAATATGTAAAAGCCATTTTATTACATTATCAGATTTTAAATGAAAGGAAACAACCTTGAACAATATATACATATATATACAATCTCGCGTGACATGGTATCGAAAAAAAGGAATACACACCTGTATCGCAAATAACATAGTAACATGAAGAATAAAACCCGCAACATTAAAGAAAATGGAAACAGAACATATCTAAAAATGCCTCGTCATTGTTTAATACACCTATCTACAACCAATTTATACATGCCTTATCATATTTCTGCTATCCTTTTAGTAAACAAGTTATTTACATACTAGAATTTCTTCTCTGCATTCCTTTTGCTATATAAATCTATTATTAATTCAGTCATAATTAAGATCTCCACATAAAATGAACGATCTAAAGGTTGATTTTATACTTCGTGCTATTTATCTTTGAAAAAATAAAGCATTATTTTTTTTAGTATCTAAGTGGCTTTGGTTCGGAGTTTGCTTCTGAGGATCCTCGATGTCCAAATTCGTTGCCAAAATCTCAAAACAGTCCTCAAAAGTGCCCATATGGCTTATACGCCGAGCAATTATCAGGAAGTGCTTTTACTGCACCAAGAACTGAAAATAAGAGAAGTTGGTTGTATAGAATAAGACCTTCAGTTGGTCATAAACCTTTCAAGAAGTTTGAAAAAGGGAATATTACTCATGAATGGAATCAACAAGATCCAGATCCTAATCAGGTCTGTTACTTGATCTAATTGTAATAATTTGATATCAATGCGCCCTCTTAGAGTAGGGGAGATCCGTCAGCCTTAAGTATTTACAATAGATTAGAAAAATTAGAAAATTTCTTTCTCAGCATTACTCTCAAACTCACGCGACGTTCTATAAATTTCCTGAATGATCCACATTACCAGCGTCGGCATTCTTTGAGAGTGAAATTTTTTGACTAATATTGCTTCTAGATGCGTTGGCAACCGTTTGATTTTCCGTCGAAACTCAAAAATGTAGATTTTGTCGAAGGTCTAAATACCGTTTGTGGAGCTGGTGACCCCAAAACAAAGAATGGCTTAGCCATTCACGTTTACTCTTGCAACAATTCAATGGATAACAGAGCATTTTACAACGCAGATGGCGATTTCCTTATAGGTAACCAAAATATATTTATATAAAAAAAAAATTTTATGTTTGTATCTTCAGTTCCGCAAACTGGTACCCTATACATAACTACGGAATTTGGAAAATTGGCGGTAAATCCCAACGAATTCGTGGTAATCCAGCAAGGAATGAGGTTCAGTGTTAGTATACTTGAACCATCTCGTGGATATATCTTGGAAGTCTTTGGACAGCACTTCGTTTTACCCGATCTGGGACCAATTGGTGCTAATGGCTTAGCTAACCCAAGAGATTTCTTAACTCCTGTTGCTTGCTATGAAGATAAAGAAGTGGATTATGAAATAATCTCTAAATATCAAGGAAAACTATTTGTTTGTGAACAAGATCATAGCCCATTTGATGTTGTAGCCTGGCATGGAAACTATGTTCCTTACAAATACAATTTGGCGAACTTTATGGCAATAAATTCTGTATCCTTTGACCATTGTGTAAGTATTAAAATAATGGAAAGTTTATATTTTAAATTTTGATAGTAAGAATTGTCGACCAGTAAGGCAAACAATACGAAAGTATCGGCACTCTTCGCACTACACAAGGTTAATTAATTAATCCGAAACGGCGTGGGATCCTTATTCGGTCACCGATTGAGAATGAGGATTCCACGCATACTCGAAACGGCCGTCTCGGATTCATTAATTAAACTTGTGTCGTGCGGAATATGCCGATGCTTTTGTATTGCTTGTAATATTATAACTACATTCTAAACTCAGGATCCCTCAATATTTACCGTCCTAAGTTGCCAATCCGAACGAAAAGGAACAGCAATTGCAGATTTTGTCATATTCCCTCCGCGCTGGTCCGTACAAGAACACACTTTCCGACCACCATACTACCATAGAAACTGTATGTCCGAATTTATGGGCCTAATTCTCGGCCAATACGAAGCTAAGCGCAGCGGTTTTTTGCCTGGTGGCGCAACTTTACATAGTATAATGACGCCGCATGGTCCGGACGTGAAGTGTTTCGAAGATGGCAGCACTGAAGCGTTGAAGCCTGTTAGAGTAGCTGAAGGAACACAAGTATATTTTATTCAATTGGAAACTTAGATTCGTTAACTAACTTCTTTGCAGTCATTCATGTTTGAGAGCTGCTTGGGCTTGGCAGTCACGAAATGGGGCGCGGAGACGTGTGAGAAATTGGATCCGGAGTATTATAAATGCTGGAGAGATTTAAAAAAGAATTTCACTGGTCCAAAATGAAATTCTAAAAAGTTAATATGCTTCTATAATACAAAATTATCTCGCATAATGTACATTAATGGGTGTTGGATTGTTTCTTATATTAGATGTATGTATTTTGATGTTTTAAACGTTTTTCAAATATATACATATACATATAAAATTATTTTGTTACTGTATTTGGTACAACGCCATTGCCTTTCTAAAGGTCGCTTTACATACTGCAATATTTCATCGAAGACCATGCCATATATTAGAAATCTTGCAGCACGCATGCGCAGTTATCATACAGCTGACCGACTTCGGCAATACTCTTGCGATTAAGTTTCCAATTCTGCAATTTTAGGGGAAAACATTGAGGCAAATCGCTAAGAAATTCCCTAAAGGGCATAACAATTGCTTTAACTTTGCGCTTAAAGAGAAAGGTGTATTGTAAATTTATGTTACTGCAGTAAAATATATAGATAAGCAACCTTATTTTTTTTATTATTCAAGAATTGCAACATGCGTATTTCCGTATTAAAAACCTTTTAACACAAAAAATGAGGTCCGGAGGTAGTTCATTGAAAGGACTGAGAAAGTCCGAACATTACGTAACGGCCACGGAATGGAATTATAGTTCTTATTTAAATTACGTACTTCAGTTTAGGTTATGTACATAGCATGTAGTCGGACTGTTTGGAATTCATTTAATGTACAAAGTTGACAACATCTCGCAATTATAGAAGTATTACAGTATGTAGAACTAAGTGCAAGAAGTATTGTAGGAATTAACTCGCATATGACCCGTCCTGCTGCCAGAAACTTACAGATGCTGCCGTAGCATGTAAACCGGCCTTAAACTTTTTTCTGTAAATTTCACAAATGATAAGCTGGTAATTCAGGCAATAATTGTAGCCACATTAACATTTTAAATTCATTGCACGAGGTCGATCGATTGACTAACACAAATACACAGGTAGGCAACCTCGAGGAAAGAAATAACAAATTAAAATCTATAATCTATTACGTAAAGCATATGTTACGCCACTGATACATCAGTACTACACATGTTAAAAATGAAAATTGTAATAACAATATTTCTTCATCTGATTAAATTCGCCACACAATACATAATCAGTGATATTCAGTAATTAAGATAACGTAATGACTTAAATAAATAAAAAATAATTCATAAAAATCAAATTGAAATAAACGGTACTACCAATCTAAGATAACTTACACTATTTCTCTGCTAAAATAATTACTAAAAAATCGTTACGATTTGTTATTTTTCCATGCTTTTATTTAGAAAATTGCATTGTCATTGAAATAAAAAAGATTTTTAAAATTAATATATATATCTGTTTTTTATATTTACCGAAGGTATAGTTTAGTTTAGCTATCTGTTTTAATATATTTATTGTTTACCTAACGGTTGGCATCGCACATTGGTTGTCTTTGGCGGGATAGCGTCGATTCCACAATTTTATGCGTTTTTAAACCTTCGCCGTAAATTGTCCGCAGTATGGGTGATAAAGGAGATACAGGTAGGTTATTAAAAAAAATTACAATACAAGTTTTCTTCCGAGAACACGTTTTCCATACTGTTATCGCAAGAAACCGACTCTACAAACATTACAATACACCATTTTGATTTCTTTTATTAAGGGCTAGATTTCAAAAACGATCCTTCAAAAATTCCAGAAACGTTTGATGATGCCGTCGAAGAGCGAGTCATTAACGAAGAGTATAAGATATGGAAGAAGAATACGCCGTTCCTTTACGACTTAGTGATGACACATGCACTGGAGTGGCCGTCGTTGACCGCGCAATGGTTACCCGACGTTACAAGACCGGACGGTAAAGATCATTCGATCCACCGGCTCATATTGGGAACACACACTTCCGATGAACAAAATCATCTGCTGATAGCAAGTGTACAATTGCCAAATGAAGATGCTCAATTCGATGCATCTCATTATGATAATGAAAAAGGAGAGTTTGGTGGATTCGGTTCTGTTTCGGGTAAAATTGAAATCGAAATTAAGATTAACCATGAAGGTGAAGTGAATAGAGCACGATATATGCCGCAGAATCCATGTGTTATTGCCACTAAAACTCCTTCTAGTGATGTTTTAGGTAAGTAAATCTTATTTACGTAATTACTAAAGCATAAGATTTTATGTGGGATAATATAAAGCATTCAGTCACTGTTGTCATCGTGGTTAGTTACAATATTCAGATTTTGTAATTATATATATATGTATATCTCGTTGTTTTTAATATTCATGTTAGTAGGTTGTGTTTATTTAGATATACTTACCTAGTGAAAGAATGGCAATTATTGTTTTGTTGGAAGACGTATCTATTTTGATTTGAAATTTGCATATTTAGTAACAAATTTGCAAGGGAAAGCAGTGTTGGTGCTTTCTTCCTTTGATTTACCTCTAATTTAATTGGATACTTTCGTCTTACATATTATGGTATGACCAATTTTATTACCAATATTATTATTTTTACTTAGTGAAAAATTTGTTGCAATTCGGTAAACAAAAAGGTTAAAGAATTGAAGAGGAACGTTTAAAAACGCATTAATATATTGTGTTGAATTAAAGAATTAAACTTGTATCTCTCGCAGAAGAAACTGAACACCTTGTATGCTTGAATATAATTTCTTTGTAGATTACTTCTGGAGGGAATTGAACAGCACTCTGTATATGTATTTATTTTATTAAAATTTATGAAATGCATCATGCATCTGTGCTTAACCCCTCCATTTATATAAATATAAATTCCATTTGAGAATTAGAACCTGACATCGGACAGTTAAACTTAATGCGGTCCACATATTAGTAATCTATAGAAACTATATTCAACTCTTTGAATTAAATATACTCTGATGATATTATCCTGTAGAATCTCTCGGCTTCTAATAATTACGCAGATAACCTAAATCTTACATTTCACACAACATTTCAATTTTAGTTTTTGATTATACAAAACATCCGAGTAAACCAGATCCAAGTGGTGAATGTCATCCCGACCTCCGATTGCGGGGCCATCAGAAAGAAGGATACGGCTTATCGTGGAATCCCAATTTAAATGGCTATTTATTATCGGCAAGTGATGACCATACGATCTGTCTGTGGGATATAAACGCAACACCTAAAGATAACCGAATTATCGATGCCAAAACAATTTTCACGGGACATACCGCAGTCGTCGAAGATGTCGCATGGCACCTGCTTCACGAAAGTCTGTTCGGCTCAGTGGCCGACGATCAAAAACTAATGATATGGGACACTAGATGTAATAATACCAGCAAACCATCTCATACGGTCGACGCCCATACTGCAGAAGTTAATTGTCTAAGCTTTAATCCGTATTCGGAATTCATCTTGGCTACGGGGAGTGCAGACAAAACCGTAGCATTGTGGGATTTGCGGAACCTGAAACTGAAATTACACAGTTTCGAATCGCATAAAGATGAAATATTCCAAGTGCAATGGTCACCTCATAACGAAACTATTTTGGCATCTTCCGGTACCGATAGGAGACTACATGTTTGGGATCTCAGTAAGATCGGAGAGGAACAGACCCCGGAGGATAACGAAGATGGACCTCCGGAATTGTTGTTTATTCATGGCGGACATACTGCGAAAATATCAGGTATGTTATAACTAATTGCAATATTAGATTTTAATTTTGATAAACTGCTAATTGCTGTCTTGTTTGTCTGTGCCATGTTATGGATTGAAAGTTTGTGGTTAGGTACGGAGTACGATTTGTTATAAATGTGCCTAAAGGTTTGTGTTATAAGTAGTTCCATTACAGGTTAATATGTTTTGCATCCGACCCAAGATTAGCCTTGGTAGTTGTAAAGAGGGATTTTAACTAAATGAATTTCTTCCAGTGAATTCCATTCAGATGATGGGTGACAAACAAATTTTATAGGAACACCTAAATAAATAAGATAACAAGGTTTTTTTATGTGATTGTTGTGAAAATTTTTGCATCTACCCATGCTTAAAGTCTTAGTCGACAACTTTTGACTTGGTTATTGTAGTGATTTTTGATAAATCAAATCAAACATTTCGGAAATTTTTTGTTACGGCGATCAGTTACCAGATTCATCTAGTCTTTGTATTAACTGATTCAATTTTTCAGATTTCAGTTGGAACCCTAACGAACCTTGGGTGATCTGTTCAGTGTCCGAAGATAATATTATGCAAGTTTGGCAGATGGCAGAAAACGTATACAACGATGACGATCCAGATCAAGCCGCCTCCGACATGGACGCCACGCCGAATTAAATGTGAAAAGTAACGATAATTGTTTTAATTCTCAATGCAAGACCTAATACTTAGAATATAATTGTGACTATTGTAACCGATTGCTCTTATTGTAAGTTCTCTACGTCCGTTCTATTTTTTTATATATTGATATATTCAAAAAAAAAAAACAAACAAACCTGGAAGGGCGAGTTTAACTCTACTCGTTCAGTGTCTCATTATTCGCTATCTTCTTTAAATGGGATTCAAGCGTTTCGTTAAGTTTGCCCTTGCTGCAGCTGGGGCACAACTTAAAGTACAAATTATTTCAAAAGAAGAAGAAAAGTCTGTGTATATATTTAATAAATATTACTTTCAACTTAACATTGCATCCTACTGTTCTTATCGTAAGTGTCAGTGAAAAGATGTTTTTAAGGTCTTTAAATGTGAAAAATACATCTATAAAAAGTATTATTCGTGAAGAAAACAATGAACATATTTTTTGTGTATTGAATTTCTTGTAATTTTTAACTAAAATCTTGTTTAAGAGATCATTTAGTTTACTAGAAAGCATGAAATAGAAACGATGTTAAATTATAAATTGGTGTATTATTTCTTCGTTGGTCTTAAGTAAACTTATTACGTCGTAACCAACTTTTTGGGCGGTAATGGAAGTTACAAGTTTTGCTTAATTTCGCTATTGATCAGTACAGAAATGCAAAAGAAAGCTATAATGGTGCATGAACTACGCAGCAATAAGGATTTTATTTTCATATATTTGAAAAGTAGAGTAAAATTAATGTATTGTACCCAGCGTCGGCTTTTCGTGAGAGGCTCAAGGGTTTACGCTTCACAGCTGTTCTGTGAATCTGATTTTTTTCCAATTAAAAAAATTCACAGATTTTATTCGTATCGCCCAAATCGCGCAAATTTTTTAGTTGTATGCTAACAGTTAACGGAATTGATGACGTAACGGACGGCCATGCACGACAATTCGTCGACTTCCTCGTGTATTTTCGTTAGACTGTAAGCAATACCTAAGCAAGGTATGCGAGACTATCCGCAGTCTTCCGGTACGTCACCACCCACCCCTGCTATCTGGAAACTATACAATTTTTTAAAATATAGTGAATTGTTCCTGAATGTTTTTGAGCGCATTGATAAATTAATAATTATAAGATAATATAATCCGGGACGGCCGTTTCGAGGACACGAATGGTTCTTATCATCAACCGATAACCAAATGATTTCAATGAAATTGGCTTTAAACTGTGTCTTTTACTATAGAAATCGTCCAAGCCAAAAGAACACCGGACTCGTATCCTAGCCAACAGTAACACGTAATACATTGTATTACGCAACGGAAATACTCGAGGGACTTGAATCTTTGTAATACAGCTCCGCAGCCACGGTGCTTCAACCACCGCTGAGTATAAGGTAAAAAAAGAAACCAAAACTTCTTAATAATCTTACCAAACATAAAAAAAAGTAACTGAAACTAACAATTCGTAGATTGGTAAATAATCGCTATCGTCAAATAAAGCAGTTAACAACCGCCACTTCGGCAAAATACCAAATTAAGAATCGTTTTAAAGCGACACCCTCATATTACTACGTTTCCAAGAATGAGCCGACTGAAAACGATGGAGATAGATTGGACAATATACAGATGCGAGACGCTTTTGTTCTTACGTAAGCATTTCTATTTTCTATTTAAAAATTTCATCATGAAAGACATTTCTATCTAGTGTAATCATTTCCATAGCATTCGCAATTCTTTCACAATAAAGTCTTCCGTAATCTAGCTTTTTGATGTCAATTTACCAAATGTTCGGCAATCGGAAAACCGCATAGTTATTATTTCGTTTACTTGTTCTTTTCAACCACTACAATTATGAAAACATTGCGTAATTTGCGGTAGTTAAATATAGAATGTTTTAATTGTTAAATTAATTTAGATGATACTCCAAACGTTAACAAGTGACAGCGGTACCTTAGAATATCGGCGTGCAATTTTTATACAGAATAAGTAATAACACAAAGACAAGATGGTTATACAAAAAATTTATTTAGCTATTGTAAATACCTAAATGCTAATATCAGGAGATGAAAGTATACTTAAAATGGGTTCATGGAAAAATAATAGAATTACTATCTCTCGCTACTTTCGAATTTATCGCTTAACCATATAAAATACCAAAATAGGTACATATAGCAGTATACACAGATCATACTTCTTATATCTGGCCTATATTCTCTATATCATCTCACTATCTTTGGATTCTGGCACATCTTTGAGCTTTAACTTTGCTGTAGTTTTTACTTCAACGATTACTATATAGTAATGGTATACGGAATGTGACATACAGAGTGCACCAACAAATAATTCCTAAAATGTTTAAATTACGTTTCAATCATCTTTTCTATATGTTAAAATGAAAAATAACTGCACAAAAGATACTAATTTACTTTAGAGCACTCTGCACTTAATATCTATGATTAAAAATCGATTATTTTAAAAGGAAAATAAAAGAAATGAAAATGTACGGAATTTCCTAAGTTTATTTTACATCAAAAGAAAATAAATCAAAAAATAAATCTTCCTTAAAAATATACATACATCACACCATTCCACGTTTATGGAATTATTTTCCTTAATGATACACCTTTATGTAAGAACAGCATGATCAAAGAAAAACTATAGTCAATTTCAAGAGAAACATTGCTATTGAATTGGTACTTGTATTTATCAACACTTTTCTGGTATATGTTTAAGTGAAATGCGAAATAAAACACAATGATAGCAACTTTTGATGCCATTTATACATAAATGTATATAAATAAAGAAACAATTCCTACTAAAGCTACTTTGTACACAAAGAAAAAATAAACGAATAATACGAGACTTAAATGAAATGAATAGAATTAAGGCACGAATTCTTCCATTTTCTTAAGTTATCGCATATATGTAAATGTATGGTAATAATACATTGTAGATGCAGGAAATTGTAAAATTAAAAACCTAACTACATACAGCGATTAGGAAATCAAAAACTAGGACGATAAAAAGGTATTAAACAAACGAATTCTGTTGCTGTTTCTTTTGTTTTTGTTAGATCGATTCGACACTGATGTTACTCGTACTCGTCGTCCTGCTCGTACTCAATCTTAGCTCGTTCTCTTTCTTGAAGACCGCAAAACCGTGCTTGACAAGTTCTTCGGCGATATCTAAGTCGCGTTCATTGGTTACATCAAATAAGTCTACCCCGGGTACTGGAGAGCCCTCTCGCTTGGCTCTTGTTTTTTCTCTTTCTGTGTAACCGTTAATTTTTGCCGAAAGTTTCTTCCATTGCGCGACGTGAGTCCATTCCTCAAACTTATCCACTGCTTCCTCAGACCATGTTGCTCCAATAGGATCTTAAAAAAAACAACGATAGTAAACTTTTTGTACAAGTTGAATTTGAAATGTGTTAGGCGTTTAATTATAAGATGATTATAACTTGCAAACGTAAAATGGTATATCACCAGAGATTTTTACAATTAAATGTGTAACTTACGTTTGGATATTGTAGTTAAGTGATTTCTAGTGTCAATATCGGGACTACATTTAAAGAGTGGAAAGATTTGCGAAATCTTGGTTTGAGCATGATGGTAAATCTCCGCACTTTGCACGTCTTATTCGTATTTATTATTTATAAATAATATAAATAATTAGTAGCAAAGCATTCAGAATTAAACAAGAACAACATATTACTTTATTTCACCTCAATTTTGGTCATCAAATTCTATTTATTTGTACTTACCAATACGACTCAAGTAACATTCGATAGCTTGAAAATGTAACTGAAGAAAATCAGTGCGGATTT
Organism: Oryctes rhinoceros; assembly: GCA_020654165.1. Taxonomy (NCBI): domain Eukaryota; kingdom Metazoa; phylum Arthropoda; class Insecta; order Coleoptera; family Scarabaeidae; genus Oryctes; species Oryctes rhinoceros. The sequence goes on along the minus strand of JAIOKQ010000230.1, from coordinate 9,617,216 downwards.
CATAGGTGTCCTTACAAGGTACCACATCAGTATCTCCATAATCAACATAATACAGTTCGGCTTCTGGCTCCGAAGTGTTGCTTTCAATGATTTTTAACACTTCAGCACGATACCTTCAATGACAACATCGTAGGCAGGTTGCTTATGGTTAGTTAAATTAAGATTTACCACTTATTGTCATATTTAAAGAGTGCTGCCACTAAATCTCCAACTTCTACTTTATCCAGGACGTGAAATTCACGATTGTCGGGTTTGTTGTAGTATTCAGTCATGTCCTCTACCAGCTGATCTAATTCAGTTGCTTTAGGGCCAACGATTTGCAGCCAGAAATGTGAAGGATCAACCATAGCTGATACGTAGACATCGAATTGTGAATCTGGTTGACCTTTATTAAAAAATTTTGTTTTAATAAAAAACAGGTAGAATAGAAGTCCACAATTTTAATTTGATACTTGTCATTATAAGATCAAAAAATGAACAAATCTGTGTACCATTTCAATCAATTTAATGATTATACGCAGGTGGTTTTACAATTGAGACATTTATTTTAGCAAGTTGTAGAACTCCAGGTTCTAAAAGTATATGACAAAAACACAATTGTTTGTAATATCGCCATTATATTGCAATTTTTGGTGCAATCATTTATTTTTAAGAGTTCTCCGACCTGTTAATATAAAAGTCTAAATTTGGGGAAAACCTGGATAAAATAAAAATAAACTTAGAACACCAAAGAATAGAGAGAATTTCATACTAAACCTGGCATAGAAGATATTTTTTCCACTTTTGGAGTTTCTTTTGGCGTTTTAGGGCTGTCAGGATTTTTAGGTGGCAATCTTGGTTCTCGCTTGGCTAGAGAAGCATTTAATCGTTCCTGGTTGATTTCGCACTGTTTAATTACATCCTCGATGTAAGATTTGGCTAGCGAAATTTGTTCTTTTGTTCCTAATATAATAAAACAAGAAACCTGCCAGTGAAACAATTGAAAATATTTGCAGAACTAAGGTACCAACCTTTAATAACCAATCTTCTTGTAGGAGCCGACCTGTCATCATCAGCAAAATGAATTTTAGCTCCTGATAAGCTGCTTATTTCCGTAATCTGTTCCCCGCATCTTCCGATGATTTTTCCTACGAAACCTTGAGGTACCCACATATCACAAACTTCCAAAACTGGCTGACTCGCTATGAACTCTTGAATTAGGTTTTCTGCTATGTTGCAACCCTCCAGAGAGCCTTTAATCACACATACTCTATGGGCCACATCCGGATCGTAGCTTTTAAAGTTAATCTTTGTATTTGATTGTTGTTCAATCTGTTTGATAGTTTTTCCATTTCTTCCTATCAACAAACGAACCATTTCCTTTTGAATTCGTAATTCTATTACTTTAAATCGAGATGTTTGTGGAAGTGTACTCATGTAATCATCATCCTCATCATCATTCTTAAATAAAAGATATACCAAGTAGCTTGCAACACCCACTAATGAAACTCCTAACAGTGTTGTTAGTGTTTTTGTACCTACTGATGATCTAAAAAGGTAAATAGATTGTGTAATACATTATATAAACAGTAGACTGACATAATCCTTCAAAACACCGACGCGATTTTTTTTATCAATTATTACCGAATATTAGTTTAATACAAGCTTATGTGAATCTTTTAATCCCCAATTGTTCAATTCTAGGATACATTTAATGTTACCAAAACAGCTTATAGGTTATGGTATTAATCATTTCCATTTCTTAATTGTAGACACGAGTGCTTACCTCATAATTATCACAAATTTTGTATCATAAATTACTTTTGCACGTAAAGTAAACAAATCCCAATGTTTAGGCGAAAATGTAGATATTAATCTGGACTTACAGCATTGTTAAAAACCATCAAGGTCGGATGGTAATAAAATTATTCAAATCCATTCAAATCTTCAAATGGGAAGAAGCGAATATAGTACCATCTATTTTAAGTAATTTTCACTGCGAAGGCCAATTTTATCACTCACATTGGATATTACATAGATGAAGTGGTTTGGAAACGTATGCTTGGTTGCATAAGTTTAATTGTTTTTATATTAAAAGTGGATAAAAAAATATATAATTTCGGGCTATGTGGTGGAATTATTGTTTTCTAATCTTGTAACATGTTAGGTGCTGCCACCTATTACCCGTAGTTGTAGTAAGTGTAGTACATATAACCAATTAAGTGAATAGATATATGTATCGGTCGTTGTGATATGTACATATTTTTGAGTTCCTGAAGCAGTTATAACCGTTTAAACCTTATTTTTATTGTGGCATATACAACTTAAAGCTTCCCTATTTCTAAGTCTATGATTTTTCATTTTGGATTAGCAATTAAAGCAAAAGTATAAAATATTAATTGTGAAAATGTAATCGGACTTCAGCACAAAGCAAATAAAGTTGATTTATGCATGTCTTTATCACATTTTTACTAAAATAAACGTTTTTCCGGATAGTCTCTTTTCCATTTGTTAAGTATTAGATAACGCCGACGGTTTTTCCCATTGACAGTTAGCAACTTAGCGAAATAGTTTTTTTACGCGTGATAAAAGCGACAAGCGGACACTAAAAAAGTGTAAAGGACCGAGTTTGCAGTATTCAATAGTTTAATTTATTTTGTTAATATATAAGTAGCAGTCAGCTAGGATTTATTTTTAACCCAAGCCGAATAAACTTCACAGCTTTATTCATTTTCTAGCAGAAGAGTTCTAGTGTTTTTTAGAAATCGATGCAACCAAACATACCTCTCTATTCTCTATAAATCAAAAAAATCCTGTTATTTATAGGGTCAGCCAGCGTTTCTGTATATCGGAACCGCACCAGTACTCAACATCATGCGCAACACAGAATGTGAAGCAATAATGTTTTGTATTAGTTCATCTCGGTTGTCCACGCGAGTTAGTCGAAACTGCTTTGTCTAATTCATACTATGCTTGGCATACAGAAGCGCAAAAGGCGACAACCGCTTGAAAATGTAAAACTATATCGGAAAATTTTTGGATTTGTATTACGATGATGCTAAAATAGTTTGTAACGTTCGCGGTAAATCGTTATTCCGCGAATGCGATGTAAATAGTATACAGCACATAAATTTAAAAAATCGCACGCGATCGAGGGAGCAATTTATGTTGAATTTGTTATCTATGTTTCTCAAGTGCAAATCACAATATCGCTTATTGGATGAAAAAATCGTTTTACGAATTCTACAATAAATTCAATTCCATCTGGGAGTTATTATCCTGGACAACATAAGCAGACATATACCATCTATGTGTAAATATAACGAAAAAAAGATCAAAGCCATAGTTAGAGATAAACGGCTGTGGTTAATCGCGGATGAAACGATAGATAGATAGAAAAAAATTCCGTTGTTCATGGAATTTCGGTTGAAGAGATTCCAGAACATGCACTATGTGTACTGGAACGTCTTCAAGCGAATTGTTCAATTTTACTAGCAAGAAAAAGGTTGCGAAAGTATACTGGTGAAGCGACTACAAGGGTAGTGCTGAATACGTTATAGAAATTTGAAGCGTCACCTAATCAACTGTTGATTATGAACGATTGCGCAACAACAATGCGTTACGTGGGCCGTTCTCTAAAATAAGATGTGAACAACTTTTATACGTGACGTGTAAAGTTCATGCTTTGCATTTTGGGACAAAAACAAATTGTAAATGTTAGCCAGATGTGGATTCATTAATTTCAAGTACTAAAAAATTCCCTCAAACGTATTCGAGAACTTCACAGTCGGCGTCCCGCTATTCCAGAAAAACCAGAGCCGATTCTCACACGTTGAGGATCATACATTTTATTGTGCAAAATGTTTCGAACAAATAAAATTTGTGGTTTTTTTAATTCAATGCTGACGAAGCGGTAGCTATTAAGGAAGCCAAATAAGATTATTTATTAATTTATTAATTTTCAATTATTCACGAAATTATGCTGGTTTATTTGAGGCAATGGAAGAATTTCAGAATACTCTGTCGTCATTTGCAGAGTCAGTGCAAATTATGAATGATGCACACGCATTGCTATGTCTTACAGTGATATAAAGCGTACGCATGTTGTGGAAAAATTTGAGGAAGTTATAAACAAAGGTTCAGATTTTGCCAGATTAGCAGAAATTAGTGATAGTGCATTTCATCCATTATCTAATTATTATGCGTAGTTTACATCCGTAGATGTCGAGCGGCCAATCGCACATTTTTTTCATAACGATAAAAACAATTTGGCGAGACAAATCTAGAAACATCTATAATTCTGCAAACTTTTCAGTAATCTTTTTCTATTTGTGCTACGTAGATAAGGTATGTAATATTTATAATTAAATAAATAATTTTCTCAGTAGTTGCTTGCGTTAAACCTTACCGAGTAATATGTTGTTCGTCTAGAAAGTAAACAACATATAAGTATCGGCACCTCCGCACCACAAAAGTTTATTTGTTATATACCAATATATAATAATTTGTCCGAATATTCGGTCACCCGTTGATTATGAGGACCATTCGTGTCTTCGAAACGGCCGTCCCGGGCTAATTATTATATATTACTATATAATAAATAAACTTGTGTGGTGCGGAGGTGCCGATACTTATGTATTGTTTACCATATTACGCCACAGTCCTTGCTATCATTATCGTCTAGAAAGTATCCAGAATTTATTGTTTTTCTTAGTTTCAATATATTTCGTCGTTACATCCTAAGGCAAAAGCAATGCAGTAAGTAGGTTGTGTCGATTGTAGGTCATGGCAAAAAACATATAACAACATCAGCTGTCAAAAGTTGTTGATTATCAACAAGCTTAATATTTGTGAAATAATGTCGCAAGTAGAAAGAAGAAAGTTGATGGAATATTTGTATAGAAATGTTGTGCAAAACATTAAAAAACCAGTGCAATTGACTGAACTTAGAAAAAATACAGTATATGAGATAATAAAGAGGATAAAAAAATAGGAGGTATGACCAGTTTCTGAAAGACCGCGTAAGATTAGCAGAAACAATCTAAACGTTTTAGTGACTTTACGACGACAAAACTCTCGCGTAGGGTTTCGAAAACTGGCTAATAGATTGGGAAATCGACGTCAAATAAGAGTGTGTCCAGAAACTATTTGCATTTCGCTGAGGAGACAGGATTACTTAGCAAGGAAACTAAAAAAAAATCCCTGCAATGGCACCTCTACAAAAGCACTACAAAGAATAGATTCTTGCCAACGATTTTGGGACGATAATTTTAGTAATGTTTGTATATCGGACAAATGTTGTTTTCAGCTTGGTGCAAGTCATTTCAAGAGAAAATGTTATCGTTCAAATTTCCAAATTTCCCACAGAAATTATGGTTTGGAGAGCAAACCTTCAGCGTGGTGCTACACCTCTCCGTAAAATTGATGGTACCGTTAATAGTGCAAAGTATTGTGTAATCCTTAATGGCTTTCTTCTTAAAACGGCTCGTATTTTATATCCCGAAAGGTGGCGTTTTCAACAGGATAAAGCAAGATGCTATACTTCTGGCTACAGTAAAGCTTAGATTTATAATTATGGAAATTGGCAACCAGCTGCTTCCCCAGATTTTAGTCACATCGAAAACATGGGGATTAATGTAAATTGAAGTAGAGCGAGTAGCACCACGAAATAAAGGTTTGATTCAGTCAGTTTTACAAGCCTGGACCACTATTACCGAAAAGTATAGCGTTGATCCTGTTTCCGGATTTCCTAAACGTTTAGTAAAGTGTTTACGGTTAAACGGAGATTGTATTGATAAATGAGATGAATTATTTGTTGTGATTTTATTATTCAAGTAATAAAAATATATACTCTAAAATTATAGCTGTGCTTTTTGTTTTCCGGATACTTTCTAGACGAACTATAGTCATACACATATGAAATTAACTACTGTCCTGGCGTACGGACAAAAGGACTCACTCTACTACAATTAATAGACTATTATCCTATTATACGAAGAAACGAGTAATAGTTACCTCTGCTATTTAGCTACAATTATCTACAAAGAAATAAAAAAACAAATATTATCTGCTTAATATTTAATTTAAATAAAACTATTAAGTTTATAGAAGGCTTTGATTAACAGTTATGAAATTTAAATTGTCCGCGTAAAATGTTTACAATCTACCACCAATCACGTTGCGCGTGCATTCGCCATGTTGTCGTAATGTTTTGTAACTGACTACGGGAAAGTAAAGCAACGCTAACGATAAAGTGTGCAAAATATCGTATCGCGTGAAACACATCTAGTTTATTTAGTGCCCCAAACAATAATAGAAACAATTAAAAATGAGTTACGGTAGACCTCCACCTCGTATCGACGGAATGGTCTCCCTTAAGGTGGACAATCTAACATATCGTACAACTCCAGAAGATCTCAGGCGAGTTTTCGAAAGATGTGGAGAAGTCGGGGATATCTACATACCGAGAGATCGTTTCACAAGAGAGAGCCGAGGCTTTGCTTTCGTCAGGTCGGTGTAGTTAATATGTAAATAAGTTAGCAGAGTACTGACGCTTCCTTTAGATTTTACGATAAACGTGACGCAGAAGACGCGTTGGACGCCATGGACGGAAGGATGCTTGACGGAAGGGAGTTAAGAGTACAAATGGCAAGATATGGACGACCTACTTCGCCTCACAGACGCTATGGAAGATCTAGTCGTAGAAGGTAAATGAGGAATAAGGGTGAACGTCAGTTATTCTTAAAAGTACTTTTAGGAGACGTAGCCGTTCTAGGTCCTATCGTAGACGATCAGTTAGTAGGAGCCGGTCACGTTCAGATAGCAAGAGCTCAAGAGGAAGGTCTCGATCAAGGTCTAAATCTGAGAAGCGCTCTAATAGCAAATCACGTTCAAGATCAAAATCGTAAGTATAAATTCCATTGTTAGTAAGTAGTTATTAAAGTATCAGTATGGCAATGTATTTATTTATTATATTATATTTATTTTATATATAGCATATCAATGAATTTATAATGAAAATACTCCAAAGAAATTGGGCCAGTATGCAGTGGCGAGAATATCTAGAAGCAGTTAAATATCTCAAGAATTAATAAAAAAGCGCAATAATCTTTGAAATGATATAGTTAAAAGAATTTTAGTTACTTTAATTGTAATTTTTCTCAACTTTGCACCCAGGACTATGCGTTCAGGTTGTTCATTAAACATGGGCGGTGTATGTGAGAACCTGCAAAATTCTTTACATTCAAGTCCCGTTTTAGACGCTCGGTATTATTAATAGGCGGAAAAAAAATAGATCCGGAATTGAATAAAGAAATTATTTAACCAAAGTAAAGAGACATAATTAAAACCTGTACAAGGTAAAATCCGTTTTCTATTAGATTTCTCGTAACAATATTCTTACTCGTATTATGCATCTTTCGTTTGTTTTTGTGAACCAAGTCCAATTTGTTTTTTTTTTTTTTTCCTGAATTCGGCAATGTAACACATGTTTGTGTTATGTTCCGTAACCTCCAATTAAAAACGTTTTGCACTTATTAATCCTCTAGACATTTAGTTGTTTCCAGATTTTTGGCCACTCTGTATAGTGTGCCCACAGATGAACACAAATAAATCTGCTATTTATTGTTTTCGCAGAAAAAATATTCTTTATAGAAAGCTTTGCTTATTTCGAAGATACTGTTACTGCTTATATACCCTAACCTTAACACATGAACAATTTAAGAAATTTACAGAAAAAAATGGTTCTGGCCTGTGTGCAATGATACCAAACCCAAATATAACTAAAAAGAATTTTTATAGAAATTTTAACTACAGTTTTCTTCCTTTTATTTATCATTATTATTTTCTATAGTTTTACATACATACATCACAAAATTGTCTAAGTATACCAAGTGCATTGTGAATAACACGACCAAGTAATAGAAAAATATAAACAGGCTGAATAATGATAGCGAGTACTGTGGCTATATGGCTAACAACTCAAAAGTATCGGCAATCTCCGCACCACATTCGATTATTAGTTGAGAAAGTTGATCCTTGTATCCTCGAAACGGCCGTCACGGATTACTTAATTAAATTAGATATATTGGGTGTCCCATTCTAATCTTAACAGAAGAAAATCGCGAAAAATTCGCCGTAATGCCATTGTTTCTCCGTTTCATCGGAAGCCACAAAGTGCGGATGACTTGTTTCGAACGCACTGCAATGCTGAAAATAGGATAGCTTTATTTTTCTTAATGAAAACATCTACTTTTTGTTAGGTATTGTAGTTCTATGCTAAAGGGGAAGTAACTTTTATCCGAATGGATAAAAGATGGAATTGTAATCGGTGAAAAAAGGTTTTTTTTTTTTCCCCCTTTAGTTTTATGTATTTCACATGTTTTATAGTATATGTAGGTACCTTATATTTTTTACGTATTTCTAAATAATGTAAATATTTCAATCGTGGTGTTGACAATGGGAATCCAAGAATTCCCGAAACAATGTTCGGAATTAATCAAATAACTTGTGTGGTGCGGAATGTGTCGATAATATATTAATGTTTGCCAATTAACGCATCGTTTAATTTGAAATAACTTTGTCAGTGCCTTGCTTACGAACTATATTTACTAATATATTGTTTTATTTCTTTTTTGCAGCTAAGAGGATTGAAAATATTGAAGAGTCATTAGATTCATTATGTACTTTTTGCGTCAAAGGTATTTACTACATAATAAAATTCATTTAATATTAATAATCATTTAATCTGAATTAACAAATATATTTCTGTTTACCTTATAATAACTATATTTACAAACTTTGTGCTTTACTGTAAATATTCCGTAAAAGGAAAAAAATTAGAGAAGAGAAAAGAATCGAAAGAAAATTATACCATACATATAGGTATTGTTTTCAAAAAATGTACGACACATCAATTAGGAATATTTATTGCTATATAACATATGTAGAATAATTCTTTAAACACAAAACGACTTCCATTGTATTGAGAAAAAATTAATAAATCACTCATTCACAAAAAAGAGGAGGTAGATATTACCGAAATATATTTTTTTAATAGTCTAATAATACTGAAATACCGGTTTTCTTTCCATTAAACAAAAAGTATATAAATATATGCGTTATTAGTTTGCTTTTTTTACTTTTTTTTTCAGTATCTTATGTAAAATTTATTTCTTACCACCCATAATGCATTCCTGTAAGTTTTTAAGTTTATCAGATATTGCAGGATCCAAATAAATTATGCCTTATGTGTGCATATTACTTTTCAAATTAAAATTTTCCTCCATAATATCCTTTAAGACCTCCACTCTTGAAGGCAATTCCTTAACATATGGTGCATCTTAGAGACGTAGATTTCTGTAAAAATCGGTGCCTCAATTATTTTCAAACCAAGTTAGAACCACACGAAAATGCTAAAACTTTATTTAGTATGAGGAATTAGTATTAAGTGAGTGATGTTTCCTGTCTACGTCGACAAGTGAATGTACTGTGTCCTACCCCCACCTTTCCTTAGTTTTTAGTTATTTTCAAATTATTTCTTTATGAGTAGTTAATTCTGTGTGAAGTTTAATAGTTTTTGTTTTGTTCTATTTTATTTTGTTTTTGTAACGCATTTCTTGATTATACAATTACATTACATGCGATATCTTCTTCATGTGTTATTCTCATTTCTGTTTGATTGTAAGTTCTTATTCTTATTGTAACAATTTTTCCTATATCATAAAGAAATTAGTTAAAGATGTACTCACACGTCTTTTGTTTTATTGTTTCATTACATTTTGATTGTCAATTAAAGAAAAAACAGTGATATTTTTATCGAAACAGACATTTGGTAATCATTATCTTTTGGATATCTGTTATAGGTATGATATATCTAAAGGATGTGGATATTATGTTGTTAATGTTGAATAGTGTAATCAAATACTTGGCTTATTTTAAAAATAATTTTGTCTCATTTATTTAATTCGGTGCTGTGCATAGTTAGAAATAAATATAAGAACGTATATCCTAATATAAGGAAGGAAGGTGTTTTCAATGATAGTTGTTATGAATTATTGTCGTAAGGTTTAATTCGTATAATAGCTAGGTGGTTAAACAATTTCTGGTCTAATTAGTTCATTCTTAATTATAATTTGCATTCTTAAATAAAAAAGGCCAGTTTATGACAAAATTATTGCCTACTACCCAATTTGATGTAATGATCATGTGAATGATTGTACTTCTGTCATTCACGTCATCAGATAAGCAAAGTAGGGGAACTTTGCAGCGACTAGATAGACTCGGATTTTGTCGACTCTCGGGGAAACCAAAAGGCAACAGGCACCTATTCTCATAGATCGAATAAATACGAGTCTGTCTAGCCGCTGCAAAAAAATAATAATTATCCCTATCTTGGTTGTTTCTAGTCGTTAGCTGTTGAGATTGTGAAAGCTTGAGACGTTGGAAAAATGTTATCAAGTAGTCATAGAAAACAAACTGATTCATTTCAACTATGTGCAGACAAAAATAAATCGAACATTTCCCGTAGAAAAATCATTAACATGACAGAAATCTTGTTATGTAGATACCTACGGTCAGTATTATCTGAAATGCATGGTATATAAGAAATGGTCAGTTCGAGCAGCTGCACGTTTGAAATTTATAGCACTACTTCCTTTATATATACGCATGACGCATACATAAACATTCATTATACGAGCTATATTCATCTTATTCTTCTTACAGAGTTCATCTTCAATGTCCCATATTCTAAATCCTTCTTTTAATTTTATTCATATTTGACGCACGATGACTGATGGCATTCTTTATTTTTCCAAAGATCTCACGATTTTCAAGTACATTACATGTTCTGGCTAGGATTGTTAACCATACAGGTATGCTATTGTTGCAATTGCTGAAATTGGAACTGATGACAGTTATGTTCTTTATTTTTCGACAGTCTTTGATTGTTTTCTTTAGTTTTAATATTTTTTCTTTTCGTAGAAGTATCAACTGCAATACATTACACATACATGCTTACTTAGTACTAGATGAAATTTTGTATACAATACGTTTACATTGCTTAAAATCTGTAGCGAAATAGAATTCTTTAGCAAATGGCATCAAAGCATGACCTCGACCGCTACTGAATTTGGATCGCAAATCGAAACACCAGCTACGATTTATTTTCCATGACCTATATTTAGACTGATTTTGTAAGCTGCTTGTATCAATAATTGTTTTTCAACGATTCTGATTATTTTGACGTTCTTTTGATCATTTCCAAGCAACTTGAAATACTATTTCCGTTAACACTTACTATATACGAAATACTTTATTGGAATTACTTTTACAATAATTGTGCACAGCACTGTATTTTTTTGTTTTGCTTGTGTCAGTCTTACGAAAAAGCAAAAAATCAAATGTCTGTTTCCGGTGTTGGACGTTCGTAAGATGAACTAACGTATTTTATGTGAACAGGCGGAGTGCCTGGGTGCAGTGTGGAGTCGTTGCTGAGCAGAGTCGATGGTTGGTGTATGTTGGCGGTGTTGCGCGGGTGGAGAACGGTGCTATAGCGGTGGTGTGCAGTCTCGATACCTGTGCAGTGCGACAACTGCAGCAGAGCAGAACTGTCAAGGGGGGCTACACACTGACACTGACACGGGGGCCAGTTTGCAGTACTCTAGAACGGTGCGCTGTCACGCTGACTATCAACTGTGACCTGCCACCCCGACCTTCTGTAAATATGGGTTTTGCCCGCAGCAAAGTAAAAGCAAAAGTAAAAAGTGCCTGTTGATAAAACGCCACGCATTCAAACAATGGCGTTGCGTGGCCAGAAAATGTAGCAGGGATTGCACCGAAATGAAAAGGCCCTTACTAGCAATCACGACCAATACAATATTATTTTATATTACTCTTTGATGTGTTAGATATTAAATTGTACAGAAAAATATCCAATTTAAAATCTAGTACATTTCAAACTGCACATTTTTAAAACCACAACAATACAACAATTTTTAATTAACTCCACCCAAACTAGATATATCTACAAAAAAAAATATTTGATAAGCATTAAAAAATTGACCTGTTTTGAAATTACTCCGCCCAAAATCTTGTTCATTACTTGTCATCAGAACGACAAGCATTTTTGATCAATATCAGTTTAAACTAATTAAATTTTCAAAGGGTTCAAATATAGCTGTTACATATTTTCTTCTTTTTCAGCTAAACCAGGTAGGTATTTGAAATTGGAATTTATTGAACATATCTAATACAGTTTTAAAGTTACTATGTTGCAGGGAATTCCTTTTTTATACGAAGAATTCGATTTGTCTAATAAAATAATTACAAGAATTGGAAGTTGTTTAATTTTTACCTAAGCTCTGCATAAGCTGCGTCATGTGGAGGAACCCCATCTTATTTAAATTACAAGATTGAACACGATATATTACGATAGGCATCATTCGTAGAGCTCATAAAGCCTGAATTGGATAATTAATAATAACAAATATATTTTCCACTAGTGAGGCTTTCATAAAAAAAAAAATGGTCCGATCACTGAATTCTCACAGTGCCCGCTCAGATACTAAACTATTTTTTATCATACTAGGTGTGATTATCTCTTCGCCCAGTACCTGCAGTTTTGTCTATTGCTGTGATCATTTAAAAAAGAAGTAGCTTCGTCAGAAAAAAGCATTTTTCAAAGAAATTTTGCGTTGTCTGTTGCATTTTACATAGTTGATCCCACTTCTTAGGATTATTTTGCAATAACTTTTGAGCAAATTGTGCCTTATAAGGATACCATTTTCCTTTTTTTAATTCTATTAAGGCTTATAAACACGAATATTTTAAAAACTGTTAGTATTTCGAAAATCGTTGGAGATATGTATAGGGCGTGTTAATATTTGGAATTATAGAATATAAAAGTGTTAAAAATTGAAATTAACATAGAAGGTTTTAACCAACCCTATATATCTTTTCCTTCTTAGAAAATATTTTCCAAGAAAATTGACGAGTGCAAGCAATTATTGAACAAGTAGACAGTATTGCATGCAAAATGTTGATTCGTTTCTATATAAATTCAGAAGAATTCCCTTTATCAAAACGGTACAAGAAGAAAGTAGTCCATTGAATACTATATTTTTAATATCTCTGTATTCCTGTTGACGTTAGTTCCAATATCAGGTGATTTTCCAACGTCATATAATAGTGTTTGTTTATTACATAATTCATATAATTTCTATCGTAAACGTTGCAATGATAAGATTCTCAAGTATTAAGTTACCTGGAATTATTAATTTACGATTGAATCATAATTTTTATTTATGAACCGTTCCCTTCATATTAGATCATTTCGCCATTAGTTTATTTGTGCAGTATACCTCTTGCAGAGAAATTGACAGGTAGTATTCTCCTTCTCCATATTGACTGACTGAAATAAAACTAGATTTTCAGAAACCTTTGGCTGTTTATTTATATTATTTTTGCCGTGATTGTTGTTCGTTTTCATCGCCAGTTGATAAGGACCATGGGAGAAGTATGATGTCGCTCTATGGATAATGTTTACATTTCTCTGGGACGACCTTGTCATATAAAAATAAACGAAAACGGTGGAATTCCTATTTTTTTAATGGATCCAGTGAAAACAAGTCGCGGAGGTATCAAAAGTGCGTTCGTTCTTGCCGCGTGAAAGGGCTCAGATCTCTATTATTGTCTTCAAATTAACGGCGTTTCGTAGGGTTTTTCGAAGGGTAGCAAGTTGGGTACAAAGGAATTATTATGGTTAAAATTGGACCAACACCTTTACTATGGCTGAGGAAACGGGTAGACCTCCTCAAAAACAATATGACTATTTATTGAAGTTCTTGCTGGTCGGTGACAGTGATGTGGGAAAGCAAGAGATACTGTCCGAACTAGATGATGGGGCTTCAGAATCACCATTCTGTAGCGGCAGTGGTAAGTGTACGTATTGATTCCACTGCAGTATTATAAAAGTATTTAGTGCGTTTATAGTTGATTGGATAATTATAAAATCTATATTTAAAATGATTTGCATGAATATTTTATTCATACAAGAACATTTACCTATAAATTAATTATTCAGTTTATGTAATAGGTTAGTCTTGTTTGTTCGGTACAACATTAATTGTATATTCTGATAGGTTCCTTTTGTCTTGCTAAAGAATAATAATTGAAGAATCAAGGCAATGACTTGTAAACTCAATATCTACTTTGACGTGGAAAAATTTGTTCTATTTTTTTTCGTAAATTCCTCTACTATGAACTAAGCTCAAAACAAGATAAATACATACAAGTATGTCAGAAATTATACTTCACTTCTAGTTATATGTTTTCATTGAAATGTTGATAAGGTAGTTGGTTTGATTGTACATAAAAGAACATTCAACGAATTTTAAACTAATTCTGAAACTTCTTCTATTGATCTTCTATTGACTGCTCTTTGTTTCTAAATCACTTAGTTTATGCGTTTAGAGGCTAATTTGTTTTATTGAGAGAAAATAGGTAATAATTATCTTGTTCTATGGAAAATTACCTGATACAATTTTCAAAATTAGTTAGATTGCTTCATGTGTATTTGATAACGTAACTTGTGGATAAGTATGCTTTACTTAAACAATGGTTATACCAGACAGAGTTTTTACTTATTTATACTTTATAAATACAACATCCTCTAACCACCTGAGATATGTTTAAGAATTAGATGATGGACCAAACTCTCGGGAGTTCGGTTGATTTTAATTCATCCAAATAGTAGTTGGCATTTTATTCTGCAAAGTAGACGTATGAATGTAATTGCCTCCTCATTTGATGAAAATCTCTGTACTCCAAACTAAACTTTGAGATCGGGGAATAAAAGAAAATAGTCGCCGATGGAACAGTTTTCACCTTTTTGGGAGTCTTGACTTCAGAAGTGCACTGATATTTTGCTTAAGTTACTTCAGCAGGACTTCAAAAATGATAATTTGAATATGTCTTTGGTCCCAAGTGACAAATCGTAGCGAACTTTTTTATGCCCGAATCTTTAACAAACATATTTTTTTCGAGACGCGCCCAACCTTTGCTATCTCCTGAACCTCAATTCAACGGTCATCTATCACCATTTAAGGTGAATTTTTTCGATGTTATCGGTAGCGGTTTCTGTTTTTGGCCGTTGTCATTACTTAAGCTGGTACGACTATGTTTAAATTTATCTGCTCAAAATTTCACTGAGGCTAATGATGATGCAGTATCCCGGTAAACAACGTTCATTTCGGTTTAATTTGCGCAGGCTTAAACATTTAAAGACGGCTCGATAATCATTTTTTTCATTTTTACAAAAACGCTTATTAAATATCATAAACAACTGTTAAATAACAATTGAGCATCCAACATGGTTGAAATTTTCAAAAGTATCTTTCAAGACATGCGCAATTATATTACCAGAGTATTTTTATGGAGTAACCTGGACATTACAGTATAAGATATAAAGTGCATTATAAGTAGAGAGGACAAAAGCCAGTGAAATCATACCCGCTTTGCTGCGACTAGACAGACTCGCGTTTTGTCGACCCTCGGAGAAACCAGCAGGTAACACGAACCCTTCCTTATGAGACGAATAGCTACAAGTCTGTCTAGTTGCTGCAAAAAACGTATGATTTCACTCGCTTTTGTCCTCTCTAATTACAAGAAACAGGGACGATGAGATATACTTTTGTTTCTGTTTACGAGTGTAAACATCTGAAAAAGGTTCCTAAACACATAGAATGATTGTCCACAAACTTTTCGCAAAAACATA
Source organism: Oryctes rhinoceros (assembly GCA_020654165.1). Classification (NCBI taxonomy): domain Eukaryota; kingdom Metazoa; phylum Arthropoda; class Insecta; order Coleoptera; family Scarabaeidae; genus Oryctes; species Oryctes rhinoceros. The sequence continues at coordinate 9,601,462 of JAIOKQ010000230.1, read as the reverse complement.
TTTTCCGAGAAGAGCCTACTCCACAGCGGATCTCAAGCCATCAAGGGATTGAAGGGAATGAAGAGGCTGTCTGCCTTTTCATTTCCTGGCTTCCCAAAAAAAAGCAGCCAACATGCTTTGCGTGGGGTTGGTCTACAAAAGAATCAACAAAAACAAGTAATCAAGAAATGGGAAATAATTAAAAAATCTCACCCCAGGAAAGGCATTTCTATCAGGTTCGTCAGAGGTAGCAAAAAGAATGGTAACGTTCAGCAAAGGGGACCCCAGACTAATGACAACGTTGTTGACCGACTGACCAGCCCTAAAGTACCATTTATGTAATGTATGTATGTCATAGACATCAACACTTTAATGAATTGAAAGAAAAAGCCTAGTATTGAAGTTTATTTAAAAAAAAACAAGTATTCTAACGCATAAAAGGACACCAATTGAACCAATTTGAATACAAGGAAATTATCAATTGCAACAACAACGTTTTGACGTTGGGTTATATGCAAAAAAATCCCCATTGCGTATAAGATACGAGGAAGTTAAACTTTATTCTTTTCAGAATCGCTAGTAAGTGCTACTGGAAAAATTTTTAGTATGAATTTACACCTATAAGAGAGACCAGGAGAGAGACAATTTATCTTTTAAATATCAAGATCTTGATCAGGAATGAAGTTACAATATTCTTTACAATTTTTTAAGAGGTATTAGCTGGTTTACGAAAATGGATCATTTCAGTAATCTAAATGCCATTATTAACGAAGCCAAAAGTATTGGTGTAGAATCGTCGTATTTGGAAATTAAAAAGCACTTTAAACTACCAAAAGCGATCTAAAACAAATCAAGAAAAAAATTGGATATTTAAATTTCGTTTACTGTTGAAGCACACACAGTAACATTAACCTTGTTTGTGTCCTTATTTACATTTATAAACTCGTTAAAGAAAATGTAGGTACCTGATGGAAGGCCGTTGACCGACATTTAAACCCTACTAGACGAAAGAAATATACAAAAGGGAAAAACAAGAATACAAACAGTAAAAATGTATTTACTTCGCTTGTATTCAAGATGTCACTGACCTGATTTGTAGATTCAAAACCGGGCTAAACAACAAAGCAATCTTGAACCTCATTCTATAAATTTTCTTAATTTATAATTATTTTTTAAAAGCAAGTGTCATCATTACTTTCAATTAGATCCGTTTTTGGGAACATCTTCACGATCATCTGTGGATGCAATTTGCATATTTTAAATTTTAAGGTCAACAAATGCGGTTATGTTTTAAAGTGCTAAAACTTGTTTTCAAGTTAATGTAACACACAGACTAACTCTAGCTTTTCTTTTTCGGGTGATTTTAAGCGATTTCTGCAATTATTATCGATTACCGGGCTATCAGAAGAATTCACTTTCACTTAAAAGAAATTTGTCGGTTAAAATCTGAATTTCATCGGGGACAGCGTCCAAAAGGCGTTTTTTTCCCTGACACTCGCTTGTGATTGAATTCAACAATCTAAAGACAGATTTTCTTTTGTGCATTTTTGTTTTATGTTTAACTTTCACTTTCCGTTGCTACTGTTTATTTTACTTTATTTGATTTTAAACGTTTCCGAGCTTAAGTACCTGCGTGAAAGTTTCTGCTATATTTATTTGTCGAGGAAATTAAAGAAAAAATTATTATACCGTTTGTTTGCCCTGTCTTATAGTCAATTAAATGAGTTTTTTCAACACAGAGATTAGATAAGATAAATTGACTTTCTATGTTTTGTATTGGCGTTTTTGTTGGGGAATTGCAGATAATTATAACCGTTGCCTAGATAAGTCTTGTTGAGAATGAAATAAAAGAATACGTATCATGTTTCTTACTTGGAGGGTATTTAAATAATAGATAAATAATCTTAATCATGCATTTGCTTTAACACTGAGAAAATTTGAAAATTTGATAGATTATTGAATTAGTAATCTAGCAGGACCAACTCACGAGGGAACACAGGTTACTTGAAAATGCAGGAAAATTGAAACTTTGGTAATAATGGCAACTTATTTAGGTTTTCAAGTGTCCGTTTTTGGAGAGCAGGTATCTCAGAAATTGTGAGAGATAGCAACAAACAATAGACAAGTTTTGATTTGTTTGGAGGCAACTATACGACAGCCTTTCCCAGCGAACCCGGAGAAATTTGGTACTTAAGCTTCTGGTTAGATACAAAAAACGAAAACGAATTTCGGAACCTGCTTAAGGAAAATTGTCCGCCCACTAATTTACCCTGTCAAGGACTGGCTTTTCAAAGATTATGGAATGTTTTTTTCTAATTGGTAGCTTCTTGTATACAACTTTTTGTGTTATTGGTTTTTAAATATTTTTGGAATTCCAATACAAAATTTCACCAATGATTTTACCCCCTAATTTTCCAAAAACACTAAAATAGTATTTCTCTTTTGTTTCTAATCAAAAGCTTAGATAACGATTTTCATGTTTCTAATTTGAAAAATCAACGGAGCTCTCACAATAGGTTTAAAAGCTCTCAAAACATTTAACGTGCCTTTTTTTAGGTTTATGACATGAATTTCAATTACAGGTTCACCTTGAGCCCCTTGTAAAAAATTGATATCCATATATATGATGTATCAAATTCTTTTCTAGTGAATTACGAATTGTCTGCCTACCAAAAATCAGCAATTACATTGCTTGCTTTTTCTATTTCTACGATTTTTATAATTATTATCTAGATGGTAGAAGAAAGTTTCTTCGCCTTTATTTTCAATAACTAACACAATCTGTGTGACGATGAAATAACTTTTTTATATACCGTAATACTGGAAAAAAATAATTATTTTTAAACCCAGCAGAAACATCGGTTGCTACTTGCATTAACTTATTTTTGGAGTTTCGCTAATTTAACAGAAGGCTGACGCGATTAAGTTGTTTAGTGCACTACTTTTTTTGTAACGAGCTCTCATTTGATATTCCAGCAATATATTAAAGGCAGAAACTATTCATATCGTTTATTTTACTTACTTCTTTATTTGCAATAGCTGCTGCCAGACGGTGAAATCATTTAAAAATTACTGCCACCAACTCCCTAATTATTGGCATTTACTGAAATGTACCCTTTGAAACTCGCGGTAAAACCGATAGCTAAATTAGGAATCTATTTAATTCTTCACATGGAACACTCTAATAAGCGTTTTGAAAATAATGACGGATTTGGAAGGTTCCGATCGTAGAATTTTACAAAAAAAGTCACATTTCTTTAGTTTAGTCCAATAAATCAGTTTAGTACTGATTGTCCTTCTCTTCTCTTCAGATTATACTTGGCTATTCTCAAAATCGACGTTATAACTCTTACGGCTGATGGAATCGTCTCCATCTTTTTAGGTACACGTTCGCCGGGAGAAAAACCATTTTGCCGACTCGCCTTTGGTTTCTAACATCTTATCTACAGGCTCATAACCAAACAGAAACTCGCTTGAACTGCACTCGAACATGTTCAGATAGCTTCGAAGTTATCACACGATTGCGTTTTCGAGCAATCGTCAGGAGATGCGGGTACTTATCTCGCCAATAGCTTTCTTATACTCAATTTTTTACGAAGGATATTTTGCACATGTTCAACTGAGATATTTACCATATTAGCACTCGGCGGTTTGCCAACACGATATTAAAGACTATATTTGTATTTATTCACATCGTCCGCAATCGCCTCAACGGGACGACCTGGTTGCTGCTCATCAAAGGCGGATGTTCGGCCACGCTTAAACCCATTAGATCGTTATCTGATGGTAGTTATCGAAGGTGCGCGGTCTCTCTACACTGTATGCAACTTCTCTTTGGTTTTTGCAAACGTTTTCTTACACAAAAGAGAAATTGAATCGCTGATCGGTAGTGTTCCTTTCTCATGATTCCACAAATACATAAGTTCGGTTACTTTAAACAGCTCTCAAAAACAACACTACTAATCGACACTCAGTCCTATAGCTAGAAGTATTCACGCCTTGTTCCTAAAAAATTGTAAACAAAAATATAATATGAGGACGTTGATATATTGCATGAAATCTCTAGGGGTCCTTGTCGCAAATTATAGAAACAGCTTAGGGCATTGGGCTTGGACATTAATTAACGATAACTGTAATAGTTCTCCAGATATTTGGATTCTCTTAAAAATTACATATCTTGCGTAACCTTATATATCTCATTTTTATTTTACAGCTTACAAAACTACCACCATCTTGCTAGATGGTAAAAGGGTGAAACTACAACTGTGGGATACTTCCGGACAAGGACGCTTCTGTACTATAATCCGTTCGTATTCAAGGGGTGCTCAGGGAGTTCTTTTAGTATACGATATAACCAATCGTTGGTCATTTGACGGGCTGGACAGATGGTTGAAGGAAGTAGAGGAGGTAATGCATCCGAATACGTTTAATATCTGAACTATCTAACTGTACACAGATTGATTTTTGCATTGATGTTGCATTTTCTTTTAGCATGCTCCTGGTGTTCCCAAGGTTCTAGTGGGGAATCGGTTGCATCTCGCATTCAAGAGGAAAGTAGGGGAGAGAGATGCTCAGATGTATGCAAAAAAGCATCGAATGGCCTTCTTCGAGGTCTCTCCCCTTTGCAACTTTAACATTTTAGAAAGCTTCTGCGAATTGTCTAGAATGGCTTTGCAGAGGAATGGAATGGAGCGCCTGTGGAGATCTAACAAAGGTAATTGTGCGATTTTAAAAATTAAGGTCTTCGTTGGGGCCACTTACTTTTAGATTGTCAAAGGTGATATTTAATAAGTATCAAAGTTTCACATATTAAGTTTCCTGCAAGTGTACAGCATTGTACATTCTAAGAATTAGGTTATTTCATGTCATGTAGACTAACGGTCTCCACTCGACCCTCTTCAATTTGAATGAAAATTTTTCAGGGTTACGTATGTGCTTTACGTGGAATTATATCAAATTATGGCTTCGTAAGTAGCATGGCAGGGCCACTAACTGAGCTTTTGCAAATGCCATTTTCTTTTACGTTGCGACAGCAACGAATGAACCATCAAGTTTGTTCCCTTGTTGCTCGTGGCCTAAAATCATTTTACAATTCTTGCCTACCACAAATTTGTGTCATACTTTAGCAGCTTGTAGCTTACTAACGGATTGACCGACTTTCTGGGCCGATGAATCCGATGGATTTGAAAATTGGGAAGGGAGGGTAAAAATATCTGAATGTAAATTAGGTTATATTTATTTGCCCACATCAATAATTCATAGCAATCTCCCATGCAATAAATACAAACGTCAAATTAAATAGTGTATTAATGAATTTATGTTTGATGTAACACGGAATAACAGCCATATTTGTATTTTTGCGCACACTTGCAAGTTTTTTTTTTAACTTGATGCACTATATCTTTTCCAAATCCAAAGCTATTTTCTACACTGCAAAATAGTACTTATGACCACAAAATTCAACTCGTCAACAAAATTCTTGTTTCAATCGGTAATGGACTTCCACCTTTTACTTCTGCTACTAATGCTGCGTTCTTTTTTCCACGTTATCAAATTCTTAAAGACCACGAAATATGTTAAACATATGTACATTATGTTTACGAATGTTTTCAATATCCGAGAATGGTGTTAAAATTTAAAACGAGCGTTACGCTCAGTACGCGAGCAATGACGGTATAAAATTGTGTCAGCAGCAAACACGCGTGCGACACTTGCTTAGGTATATGCTACAATCGGCACCTTATCACCTTTTAAATTTCTACAAATCACGCCCCGGTCGACCTGACTTAAAACTACTACATTAAACCGAATCATCACTATATGTATATAGAGCGTGATTTTAGCTAATATAATAACCTGCATTGTGACAATATTATAACACTTCTGGATTTTTGAAAGTCTATTAACGTTTTATTAAGAGCGTCCTTTTGTTAATATAAATCGTTTTAAAACTTCAAGCTTTACAATGAATAAACAGATTTGCCTATTAAGATTTATCTATCAGATGTAGTTGTAACAAATACAAAAAAAATAAATTAAAAAGCCCTCTCGATTACATTTTTTACGATTATGTTGCATTGATTGATTGCGTAAATGTTAAAACGGATTGGACATTTAATTTAATCTTGTTTATTAATTATTGTTTTGTGTATAGTACTAAGTCTTCAAGAACTATGTTGTCGAGCGATCGTCGCGAGAACAACCGTCTACAGCATAGAGCAGCTCCCTCTACCGAAGTGCGTCAAATCCCATCTGAAATCCTACGCGTTGACCACTACTTCGACGCAGCTACGCTACACCCACAGTCAGAGGAAGAGCGGCGGAAGGAAGAAGAAATTCATCAGCACGCCGACATCACCCGGCAGCGAAACTCGAAGCTGTGTGCCTAGGAACTCGTGTACCATTTCATGATGGTGCCCTTTGGCGTGGGGGAATTGAAGTTTATTAAGAGAACAGTGAAAAATAAAAATACAAAATTATTTTTATAACTTTTGCGATTTACGTAAGATCTGATGACTACGATGAGCCTTCTTTAACAAGTTCGACCTTTTAAAATAGTAAGAAAAGCAAAAGGATGAGCCGAAAGATGTCATTACGATATATATTTATCTAGTCTTGTTTTAATTTTTTGTTTTTTTGATACGGTGTGAAGAGTACCAATATTTACCTAACTAATAATATCATACTTAATCTTCGGAGAGAAATTTATAAACTGATTTTGTGGTGCGATATTCTAACGACGATGGTGCTTCTCCTTACGTTATCTGACACTGGAGTATCGTTAATTGTGCGTGTGATATCTAAGGTGTACCGAAGGAATATTTTTGCTATCAAATAATAATACAATAACAGTCTCCTTTTTTCTGTACGACGTATGAATTTTCCTTATGTTCTATTCTATACAAGAGAGATAATAACAATCATGATTTACCGTCCCCCTTTTAATCGTGGAAGAATAACATTAAATAAGTATGATAAGCAAACGATAAGCTCAAGTATTTGTAAACGTGCACAGTGAGTTGTTTTTACATTCGTAAATCGATGTCTTTCCTTTCGTATTTCCTTATTAGCTTTTAATGATTAATCAATTGATGATATCAATACCATGGCAGTTTTTGTATTTACCGTCCTGTGTCCATAGATTTGTAATAATCGAACCAGCTTGTACATATTTCTTGTATATTATTTGTGAATTGTTAATTTGTTTTTCTTTTCTTATTGTTTAAGTCAGTATTTATCACTCGCTTTTTTACCACACTTTCTTTTAGTGATTAAATTTCTGTTGTTGTGTATATAAATTTCTAATTTTAAGTGTTAATACACGTCAAAAATATTCATGCTATTTATAATTTTTATCTATTTTTTAAATTTCTTTTTAATACGCTGTTTTCTACACGCCGAGGTAAAATAAATGGGCCACCTACTTCTTGCTTTCTTAAGTTTATCCGTATTTACTGTTTTAATTTACAAAATGAGTTTGTAAATTAAAATATTAAATAGAATATCCCATTCCCACATGCACGAACAAGTGTTAATATGTACTTTTTCCTCCAGCTTTCTTTTGTAACAATAAAATATGTACCGTATACATAACTATTCAAATATTATGTGCTAGCATATTTTAATAAGGTCATTATTTGAGTAACATAATGAGGAATTTTAATACCCGAGGGCGAATCATATGTATTAACCAAAAAAGAAATTGTTATTTGGAGAACCTTATACTAATAGTAAAATTATTAAAATTAATTATGTTAATTTCTCATAGAAAAATGAAACATTTTTCGCTATCAATTTGCTTAGAAATTTATTGTGAAGTAAGTCTTTACTTTCTATGAGATTTTCTATATATCTTATAAAAAAAATGCCTTACCGCCCATAATAATATTTGCTTCAGAACCTGCTGATAAGCAAGCAGAAGATAATGTTCAGTATATTCTTTTTATTGGGATAACTTCAAACATTTGGCATTTATGTATGTACATATAAATATTCGAGAAATATTAGTTTTTATATTTCCTTTAAAAATTTGAAAAAATTCACCTTCATCTTTTCTCTCGTCAGTTGATGACCTTAATAACTTTCATAAATAAAGTCTTCTCATTTTGTGCTTCTAACAAACTTTACGATACCTTGCTTGGAATGCAACAGCCGAACTTCCGTCTCGAAACGAACCAGTTACGGTCACCAAAAATCCGGACAAGATCCATAGATTATTTTGTTCGTTTTTGAATAATGTAAACTAATCACTTGCCATGTGCATGTGGGTTTTTAATTTGTGAATTCTAATTCATTCACGGAAAAGAAATCAATTATTTGAAATAAAAATCATATAAGGTAACTGCTGTTAAATGGACACTTCCGATCGCTTCAAATATACACCAATCTTTTTAACGGCTAAACGTCAAATTGTATAAAAACCAAATTTTTTAGAGAAAAGTGAAGAAACTGCATTTTCGGCAATTTCTCCTATATCGGAATATAAGAAAGGTGAGGAATCGATGGGCCATCTATTTTACACCTGCATAAATTATAATAATTGTCATTAACACCTCTATAATGCTATAAGTACTGCTGAGATTGTGTATTTTTACCGTCTATACGCTAAGTGCATAATTGATTGGGTAATGGAAATTAACAAGCCTGACAAAGAAACGTCTATTGTGTTTCTTTGAAATCTTTTTTGTTCCAATTTACAATAAAGATGTCTCTTAATCCGACTGTACACGATTTTAACAGAACCTTATTTTTATGTACAACTAAATAATAATAAAAAAACTTTATAACTTGTGTATTTTTATTATAAACCGATTTTTAATTGTAATAAAAATTGAGCAATACACTTTTGTTTTTTTTACTTTATTTGTTTTTTTTATTGGTGTAAATGGACAAAGGCAGTTTGACTATTTGCAAATATCCCAACGTGATATTGGTGCAATAAAAAAGCAAGTACATTAAAACTGCGTTTAAGGCAAATTCAATATAACGCGGTTTTTTCTCCAAACCCTAAAAATGCGCTCTTCCCCAAGAAAGACCCCCAACGTCTGATGCCGACATGCATCCTCGTGCCGCGATGCTACAACCAATATGTTTTGCTATTGGTACGATACATTGTGGGAGAATTTTTTCTCTGGGTCTTCGCCGTACAGATTGGGCTTCCGATCGTCCAAAAAGCTGTGATAAAAGAGCAAAATGCAGCAAACACGATCAAATAAGACGTTTATAAAATTACGGTATGTAAATTACGTTTGATGTAATAAACAATTATGAAAGAAGATAAAAGAAGCATACCTCTATGTTAGATTTATCAGAAAAGATTACACGCGACCATTCTTTCTTCGTCCAATACACGTACTTCTTGGTCCATTCCAAACGGTTTCTTCGATGCGTTGAAATTAAGTACGGCTTCTTTTGCGCTATACGCTCACGTAAATTAGCTGCCTTCGGTCGCCTTCTTACCGTACTTGGGATCAGAAAAACCTTATGTCGCGTTCATAATTCTTTCGACGATTTTCGTCGGTTCTGTAAAGCCATTCGTTCTAAAAGGTGATCTATTCTTGAATTGGTTCACCGTTTTCTTCCTGATTTAGGTCTATTTTTATAATCCCCGATTTCTTTATTATAACGTTTAAGAGTGGTTTGAACCGCACATCGCGAACACTTAATTTTCTTGAAATTTCACTTTGCGTTAAGCCTTGCGTACTAAGTAACATAACTTGGCCGCATTCTGCCATGGTTAGCTCGCGTTTTTTAGGCATAATTGTAAACGTTATCGAATGGTCCGTTACTCAGTAGCTCACCTAGATGTAATCTACCGAGGTACATGTGCTTTACTTCAATACGCTCTAAGAAACTAATAAGAAAAATATAGACAAATTCGGAGTGAAACCGTAAGCGTGACTGACGAATGGGTTCCGGCATGCCTAACATTATTAATATCTACAGATATACCATCGCCAACAGCGCTGTTATTATGTTAGATAAAAAAACGACAGACGGTTTTTGTAGATAAAACGTTCTCGATGATATAAATATATCATCGTATAAAAAATAAAATCTAGGATGTATGTAATTAGATGATAAAAAAAACTTGCCGTCTTAAGTGTTTTTCGTGGAAAATCAGGAGAAGTCCGATATTGCATACCAAACATTTTACATTTAACCCATTGTAAGATAAACTGGGAAAATTCCTAATAAGTCACTAATTTTGATGATAATGTTTTTTTTTTTACTGTACGCTCCTTCAACATCATTAAGTACACAGAATACACTTTCCTGTTGCTATTATCCGTGCACAGCATACTGAATAACTTGTCGTATGTGGGAGCCCAATCGTTATCCACGCCTATGGTTTCATTCCGAATTTGTCCTCTTTACTTATTATAATCCCTTTTGTGTAGACAAAAGGGATATAATATATATCCCTTTTGTATGTGTATATATATATATATATCTGTTTTATATATATATATGGAATTATGGAATTACCCAAAATAAGCAAGGATTTTATAATATCGAGTTTTCTTTAAAGTATCTAATACATATTCACATAACTGTATTCTATAATTTGCTATTACGCGGTTTTATTCGAAGTATAAAAAAGCACTAAAATTTACTTTATCGATGTTTATCTCTTAATTCGTGTGTAAGTTCATTACCGAGCCCGAGCATAACAGCAAAAAAGCAAAGTATTCATCACTGCGCTGTAATTCCCCTGAGTTCCCTGTTTTCATTTTCCCGTACGTAATAAGGCAAATTACAAATCAGTTGGATGTGGCCAAAAAAAAATTCAGAACTAAAGTTAAACTGATATCGTACTATTTGATTGGCTCTGACTGCTCTAATTAATTTACTCTCTGAACAAAGCTAATGTAGTTGTGTATTGACAGTGAAATACTCTACATGTTATCAATTAGATTTGGAATGCTGCGTAAAACATGATATATGTATAATTTCTAAATTAATATAAAAATAACTATAAAACATTTGCCATTGGGCACATGCTTTTCTATCCATGTTAAAATTATTTCCCTTTACGCTGTTTCATTTACTACTTTCTTTTCCGGAGTGTTAATTGGGGTATTACTGTAAATAAGGTTGTTTAATAATTTAGCGCGGTACAAATTCGATAACTTAAGAATTTTTTAAATGCAATAGAGTTGCTTGTATGAAAAAATACATTTTTCGTTATTGGTATAATAATAATTGGAAATATTCAATTTCAAAGTAAAAGGTTAAAGTTTGTTTAATTATTAAATAGGAAAAAGTTAAATTCATTTTTGTTTGAAACCATGCCCACCGATGTCTTCGAGAATCCGCAAAGCATAAGTCTGTCTAGTTGCTGCCCCCGTAACTGTATGTAACGTCTAGTAGTAGTTCATGTCGAATGATGACGTAATTGGGAGATGCGGACGATTCGATTTACTCGGATATATCCGTTGCACAGTACATTGCATCGTATCGTGTATGTAATTGCATACATAAAAGTAAGCATATATATCGTTGGGTGCTACTTAAATAAAACCGTACAAGCGGGATTCACTGCACTTTTTTGGAAACAAACCATGGAGACAATCTAAGGATAGATCTCAAGTAGAACTGCTTTGGTTTGTTTTTTTCCGGAATTCCATCATAAGGCTTATGATGGTGTAATGGAAGATATTCAAAATTAATTAGAGAGGCGATTAAAAGGAAATATAAATAAAATAGATTATAAAAAAAAAACTTCTACTTTAACAATACATCTATTCATATACATTTCACAAATACTAGTTATAAGGCCAAGTAGTTGCTTGTGTATGACCCTTATACCTATCTTTGTATTTCAAGCCGGTGACAAGGGTTGAGCTCCTCGGAAAAGCGGTAATCCCATCGAATTTAGTGTCGGTATCTAAAAATACACCAAAGATAATTAATCAATTTATCTAAATTGTACCCTATTAAGACGCGAACCTGGATGGAATCGGTGATATTCGTACTGGATATGGAGATTTTTCGGCAGTTCCATGTTACGGAGCTTATCTAAAGGCGTCGTGGTATTTACCGGAGTTGCATAGTACTTACAGAGGTCATCTACAGTCTCTACGGCGTGGAGTAACGAATTAGGAATGCTGTGATTGAATTCATCGTTACAGGCGCTGAATAAAGCAAATCTAACATTTAGATCGGTTAATTTGGTTGTTTTTTCGACGGCACCTAATTTGTTTTGAATTATAGATTCCAGACGTGTTGATACGTCTTGTGGTGGTGTGTAATCTTTTTGTGGTCGCAGGAATCTAAAAAAATATATTTGTCTTAGTCAGTTATACAGGATAACACGGTTAAAAACAAATACGATCATAAACACAAATTGTTTTGATCATTTCGTGCATGAAAAGATCAGCAATCCAAAGTATGAAATGAATTTCTATTGTCACTGCCGATACACGCATAATTGCAAAACAAACTGGATATTAATCCGCAAGCTTTTAATGGTGTGATGAAATATAAATAGATGTGTTTATATGACATGAGAATTAAGGAATGAACATTAGACTTCCATTGAAAACCATTTTACGTTGAAATTGTAATAAACTAGCCATTCTCAATGTGTTTGATAAAATTGTAGAATTCTTCGAAAAAACAAATTTGAAATGGATGTCAAGTAACAAATGGATTCGAGAAAGGGCAACACCGATTTTTTTCTAAACATCCACCTGCGTTAATTCAGATTAGCAATTAGATTATTTGATTGGAAGTGTCTATGTGGAAATACCATGCCTAGATGCTACCAAATAAAGTTGTCGTCTGTAGGCGTTTTTCTATAAAAATATGAAAATAATCGGATAAGCATAATAAATTTGAAGACATGCTTTTTATTATTTGTTAGTAACTGACCCGAAAAGAAAAAAATAAATAAACTGTGAAAAAGACAATATTGCACTAGCTAACGCGACAAATTTCAACACCTACGAATTTCCTATACAGAAACATTTGGAAGCCAAAATGAATATATCTGAAGGAGGAAAGTATATAAAATTTGCAAAGTTCATTTAATTTGAGATAAATTTCAGTAACTGATAATCTATTTATTTTATGTGTTTGATTAAATTCCACAATTTTTCCCAGTCTAATAGTTTATTATAACTCAATTAGCTCTTATAGTCCTTTGTAGACAATTTTTAGAAGCTTAAATAATCGGGAAAAGAATAAATCGGAACAATTAAGTTATTCTAAAAATTGTAGATAACCATCTGTAAATAAAACAGAAATCGCAACTAGTCAGCGTTAATCGTATACTGTGAAATCAATCAGAAAACAGTTTCGGATGTTTTAATGCTAATCGAACGGCGTCTGACTAGCTTGTGATTTTTGTTAGAAGAAGCAGAACAAAAAAAATGTATCATGTGAGGAATATTTAGTAAATTATATCAAAATAAATATAGTTCATCATACCTATACTTTATGTATACACAAATTATAACTTTTAGAGTAGTTAATGAAAACTTGGGTTTTGACGGGGATCCAAAGATTCTCAGATTAACAAAGTTTAACATATTTTAATCTAACATATTTTGTGATGTTAAGGTCAATTTGTGGGTATATAATTGTATCCATTAAACTGGTAAATGCTGTAAATTAGTGGGAAGTCTCAAAATATTTAGGTAGAAGATAATGATGCTCCCAAACGAATATTGAGGTGAAAGGACACGAAATGTTATTCAAACATCTATTTGTAACGGATCTTTCACAGTTTAATATCTACCTTTAACCCTTTCGGCAATGGATTCAAATCCCCGGAGAAAATTTTTAAATTTGCTACGATTTTATTTAAAAAAATGTGAATCTTTTTATTCGTTTCGATGGTAGCATATATACAAACTTGAAAGGATACACCAAACCACAAGTTTTCACTTGAAGAATTCTTTGCAATTGTTATTCGGACTTGTTTCTAAATGAGATAGAAATGCCTTAATGATGTTTAAAAAGAATTACTAACAATCTTCGTTAGAAGCAAATTATTATTGAACGTACAAGTTTGATATTAAAAAAAATATATCTGGAAAGGTAACGTCTACATTTCGAAGGTGTTGCTAAGCGTTCCGATATTGTACTGGCGATATAGGATTAGATGAAATACCCATAGAAACTTTCCTATTGGGAAAAATCAATAGGAAAAAATCAAAATTTTAAAAATTAAAGCGATTCGGATTTCGTATTTTCACGCGCAGCATCAAATTTATTGACTCTGTATGGTCGCGCCGCCTACAGACCGATCGCCGAACTAACGATCGTAGAGAAAGCAAACGATGGTTCCCCGCACAAGTGCCAGTTCAATGCGGTTGCAGATTGAGTACACACCCTTTGGCCGCTAAGGATTGCGCTGAGGAATCAATTTTAGGAGGCACTTTCCTGTCGATTCCCTTCTTTTTCTCTGCTTTCGTCGCGTACCGACATACCAGCACCTAAAACACAATACACCCGTTACTATCTACAACAAAATTTCAACATTGTGGAAGGACGTGAGACGTGTGGTGCAACGTTAAAGCGGATAACGTATTGGATATTATCGAATCGTGGTTATAGTGCGTGAGGAGTATTATGTTTCTGTGTATATGTGTAATAAACTTACGTTATAATTCCCGTTTTGCGGTAATTTAACTTGTCCCGTTTTCAAAACTCCATGCCTCACCAGCGCCGCCATCGTTCAACTAACAAAGACGTACGGATGAAGTAGCGACTTGGAATGATTTAGCGTGGTTTGTCAGCGAAGGACCTCAAATTTACAACAGTTATCAACATCTCTCGCTTCTAACTTCGGACGTTGTAAAACTGCCTGTATGCTTTTCTTTTTCGCCGATTGGTAGCGCTGAATCTAGTGTGGCTTGTTGTTTCCTCCGCCATTTTGCATTCGCGGATAGAAAGGTGAAATCTCTGTCAAATGTTGGCTTTAAAGGCCCCATTTTGAGTGTCTCCGACGTGTTGTGCGTGTTTACGTGCGTTCTGTGTACGAATAAAAAAACAGTGATAATGGATCAACCATGACGCACCCAAATCTACAAACCAACGGAGCTAGCTTGGAGGATTGCCACACTAATTTCTTTGCCTTGGTGAGTGCTACGTTTAGGTTTTACGCAAACACCCGCTCGAATTTCGCATACTTCCAATGTGTGTCACTTCGATATCGCCGTGTATTTTACAATAAAATGCGCCGAGGAAGTTTACTTCGGACGTACTAGTTTATATTAAAGTTTGGAAAAATAGAATAGGGAAAAGTGCGCCGAAAGAACTTTGACATGTTTCGCCTTTTGATTATATATATTTTTGTTTTATTTGTAAATCACCGTAATCTTTACTGACGCAATAAGATATTGATAACAACTTAGTACATGTACATCGGCTTATTTATTTCAAAAACGAATTTGTATTCTTCCGTTAAGGTTATGTAAAACAACATGAATGTAATGTAGATTCGGCTACAAGTGATTGTCAACAAGTTTGTTTGTATTGTTACCTCTATTGTGTTTACGTAGGCAATTATTTATGCTTTCTTTCAAAGGAATCCGTTTTTGACACAGTTTTTTTCGTACAATTTTACCGTAAATATGTGCAAATTTATTTCTGGCTTTCATGGGATGTATTCGTAATTGTAGCTTATTTGAGACCTATTTGAATCGATAAAACCAACTGTAATCACGTAAAATAAGTATCGGAATAATGTGCGGGCGTAATATATGTAAAGTTCTTTACATATATCTTTCTCTTAGAAATGACTTTGCGCCGTTGCCAAGTCATCCCAAAACGTAACGGTCTCTATTCTTGAGCGTTTCTCTTCCACGGATATCTAGATCGCACGCTTATATTCTACGTTTTCTAGCTTGTTCGACCCGTCGGCCCTCTTGTTGTATTGTATGTTGTGTGGTTGTGTGTAATGTTCAACGACCTTGCTTTGCTTGGTATTATTTTCAGCTAATGTTCGCAACAGCACCTTTTGATCTTTTTTCTCTTCTGCTAGATGAATTTCCTTATATGTATAGTTTGAAGACAGGTTGTTGTTGCTAGCGAATTCTCTCGATTTGTTTTCCAAAATCAGCCTACTAGACTTGGATTAAATTTAAACGTTTTCATTGAAATTGACTTCAGTAATTAACACATTTTTTTTTTTGTAGATTGAACGCGAATAATCCAAATGATGCACTTGGATTTAATCTAAACTTTTAAAAATAAGCTTCAAAGCGATTGGTTAATTTGATAGTATTTTCTCATTTCTATTAAACGGATTTACAAATTAAGGAAATAAATTCCTTCATTTCCATCTTAATTAGATAGTTACGTAGCCTGGAGTACCTCGAGGTTCTAATTTTTAATTGTTACCATTTAATCTTTTTACTAATTTAAGGCTTTAAGATTTAAATAAAGGTATTCACCAATTTTATAATATACAATTTTCAATCTAAACATTAAAAGTCCTGTAGCTAAAATTGAAGTAAAAAAATTACCTACTTATCGAAATTAGAAAATAAAGGATGTACGATGTTAAACGTATAGTCATTGTGTAAACATCGATAACGTTTTTTTTTTACGTTACAAAAATTCTTGGCTGTAATCAATGTTTTGCATTCGAATACTTTTTTTACGTTTAGTAGCTGACAAGTTAGCGATAAGTAACAACACAACGACGGACAACGATTTTGAATTATTGTTTATAGAGCTTAGTCCAACGATAATTTCCTATTCTTTTCGCTGCAGCTTACTCGTCTTATCTAATTTACGGCTTGGAATTTTTTCAGTGTTGTAGTCGTAGTCAGAGATATGGCCGTGTATGAATTCTAAGTGCATATCATTATCCCTTCTACGTATTTCCTTTAATAGTAAATTGTTTATATTTTGCCAGATAATTAGAGTTGTTATCAGCTAGTTCAGCAGATGGCATTGCAAGTATGTAAACACTTGTAATAATCCTTGTAACTATACTTATTAACCTAAACCTGTAATTCAGATGATCGTAGAAAGCTAATCACGTTTTGGATATCACATTAATTTTTTTACGTCATCCAAATCTGTTTTCTGTTATCTGATTTGCAAATATATATCGTGTGACAGTTAGCGACTAAGTGTAAATTGCGCGAGCAAATTTTTTTCATTATATCAGTGTGTATAGATTGAGATATTTACTTTGAGTTGTGTGAATCGGAACGCCCGAGGATACCAGATTAGGTTAAACCTGTATCTTCGTATTATTTATATTTTAAAATGTTCAAATTAGATTTACTGATATTACTTATTATTGCGATCTGTGTTAAAAGACCGGGAAACGAGAAACATTCATGAACTTGTGGATAATCGTGATATATCGGATCGGCAATCCGTATTTACTCCACCCTTTGTCATTATACGGTATTCTGGAATTTCCCACTATTTCGCTTACTTGTTGGGAATTATTTTTAGACTTATGCAAGCGTCGCATAGGTTTTGTGGGAAGTACGCATGCGCTCAGAGAGTGATTCACTAGATATCGTACAACAGGCGCACACGTACATAGTATTAACGTATTTTTCGAAAAATAAACCAAGAAAATACATTAATTTAGTGTTATTTAGACTACTAACACTAATTTCTTTCTCGATTAACATGGCAAATTTACATAACCATCACTACATTCTTTCATTGTTATTGTTGAATTATTGCGGTAGTAGAACAACAAAACGTACACGCTTTTCTAAATATTTTCTTTTTATTCGCACGCTATTTGTGTTTGTAGAAAGATTTATGACACCTGAATTCATTAATAAAATGATTTCAGATTCACAGCTAACGGAAACATAGTTGCCTATTGCTGAATTTTAATTTTCTTGCCTCCTAATACACTAACAATTTTGTGGTTGATTTAACTTGGAAGTTCTGTCAATAAAGGATATAATCGTACATTTCTTAAGGTTAGGCATGCGAATATGACCTTGTTGTCAGACTCATCAACTTAAATCGACTGCGAATTTAAAAACATATTTAGTGGGTAGCTTGAAATAACAAATATGAGTTATGGTTAGAACTAGATTAAAATAGATTGGAAAATAGACATGCGGCCAAAATTTGACACCGAAATTCTTTGTTCAGCAACAGTTTCTAGTAGAATTTTATGGATTTCCTCTGATTAATTATTATATCTTCAGCATTGATGTCATATGAATTCCACATTTATTAGAAAACCTTAAATCAAAGGTTTTTTTTTTGTAGTAACTGTCCATAATTAGAAAAGATTAGAAAAAAAAATAATTGAAAATCTCCGGAATTCTCTTCATAACTTATTATAAGAAGTTATTAAGAACACAGTTATTTTAAGTTTTAGTGAAAATTGTTCAAACAGAAATCTTTATCTTTGTTAGGGGTTTTTCTTTTTAAGTTACACCATGATTGTAAAGTAATCAAAAGATTCAGTTAAGTTAGTTCACAATTCTGTAAAAATGTCTCCAGGTTATAAAAAATCCACATTAGTCATCATTTAAATAGACATTAATCTTATTAAATATGTAAATATGGAAACGTAACCGCAAATATTCTATTCATTCATCGGGATTGTTAAAAAATTTTAAAAAGATATGTTCTTTTTTTTATTACTTATAGAATCATTTTTATTGATTGGCAATAAAACCACCCAATCACTAAGAAATAGCAATTCGATACGAATACTTCTTTGTGATTTCCTATAATTACTAGCCGGTAATCTGCGTTTTAACATCGCGGTTCTATAACTAGATGTGCATACATTTCTATACCGCTGATAGAAACATGCGCTCAGCACTAGTGGCATTCGGCAGAGATACTACAGTACACATAAATGTTCCGCATGCCTACGATTGACATTGACGTATGCGGCAAACGATCGAGATTTGGCAACGTTGCGCCTTCGAACCGTGGTGACAGGAGAGTAGCAACGTGTACAGTCCCAGTTACAAGTGCAGCTGGTCCGCCAAGTCTGCCTCGCCGGTTGAATCGCTTCGTTCGGCTTCGGTAGCGGCGCTTTTCTATTTAGGCCTACTTTGATGGGATTGTCGACGTATACTCTACGCTAGGCCGTAGTAGAGAGCTGTAAACTATAACGAGATGTATTTTTTTTTTTCGGGGAGGGCGAGTCACTAAGAACGGTTGTAGGTTAAATAAGCGATGGAGTGTTGCTAATGGGGATCGCTTAAATACGTTGGCCGTGTTGGGTGCTTTTTTTTTCGAGAATGCATGCAGGAGGAGGAAGCCGCGACACCAGGTGTTTTAATATTTCGTCAGACGTACACTGTAGCCTGGTTTTTCCCTTTTTTGTGTTTTGTATTATATTTGAGTCTCGTCTTTTAAAAGCCAATTGTATTGAATTACATTGCTTTTAAAGCATTTGTTGGGAAAGGTAATTTTGATATGTGGTGGGAATCTGTGTCTATAAATTTATAAATAACTAGAAGGTTTTAAGTTTACCTCAGCTTCTTTATTTGCTAATAATGTATCTGGTGTCAATCGGAAACAATCACTTTCTCTCATATATGTATATATCTTTCTTCTTAATAGCCAGAAATTAATTAAAAAAATACTTTTTATCATATTTTTTGTATCTTCAGGCATTGACAACTGGAAATGGTTCCAGAAGGCTTACATTTGTTGTATTTGATTGCAAGTAACCGTAATAGTAACAGGAGATCAAAGGATTCAGTCAGTGATGTCTATTAAGCTAGCATAACCATTTCATAGGTCCAGCTTCAAACAAGTTGCACATTTTGTTACTAATAGTTACCAAAAAATTGATTTTGTTGCTCCTGCCGTTTCTGAGAGAATGGTGGCTACGTTAGCTTAATATTATTTATTAATTTTGTTACTGCAACAGTTTTTGAGGAGCCATGGCTAGGCTAGCATACTAAGCTAGCGTAACCACTCATTGTAACTTCTGAGTCCTTGCAGAGACCAACACGGTATATTTTGTTGCTGATTTGTTATTCTAGAACAGCAGAAATCAGAAATCATCAAGAAAATATGCCCTTTAGTTCGTGTTGATATTTGCAGTGACTCAAAAGTCAGAGTGAGTAGCTCCATATGCTATCGTAGTCATCGCTTATCGGAAACGGTTGGAGTTTCGCGGATAACATATTAGTAACAAAATATGTAACTGATTTGATAGTGACCTTATGGAATGACTACACCAATTTAATAGACATGAGTTGTTTCAGGTTACGTATATTTAAAATTGAATTAGGCGCGTTGGGTAGGCCCGAAATTCAAAGAAGGGATTCAATGACGCAAAAATGTAAAAAAATACTGTCACGCAGAATATTTCCTAAAAATCACAGTTTCAATAATAGTTTATAAATAATTATAAATTTCTACGAGTATAATATTTCTTCTAAACTTGTCTGGAGTCTTTAATCTAAA
Organism: Oryctes rhinoceros; assembly: GCA_020654165.1. NCBI lineage: Eukaryota > Metazoa > Arthropoda > Insecta > Coleoptera > Scarabaeidae > Oryctes > Oryctes rhinoceros. The sequence continues at coordinate 9,581,098 of JAIOKQ010000230.1, read as the reverse complement.
CAACATAACACACTTCGGTAAAATTGATGTTTCAACATAGTTTTGAGCAATAGGACAGTTTAAATTTGAAGAGCTATCGAAAATTGCTCAGGGTTTTGTTGGAAGATTAAAGTTTTATAAATGTTGTTTTGGTTGAAGGCTTCAGAGAAGTTTAGGAAATATTGTATGCGTTGAAAAGATTTTTTTTTAGATTTCAACCGTATAACATCCAATACGGCGTCGATAAGAAAAACTAAAGTTGATTGAAAGTAACCTTGAAGTGTTTTTAGATTTTCTTTTGCAAGGCCAAGTGAAGGTGCTATGATGTAAAGGAAAGAAAATAGCTTTTTAGTTTGTTTGTTTTTTTTTAAGATCTCAAACGTCATTTGTACATATCCACTTTCTCTTAGTGTTCATAACAAAATTTTGCAACTTCGCCAAATTTAAATCCGCTCTCCATCTTAAATTATAGGCGAGATCGACTTAGTAAGAGTCGTAAATGAGTCCTCCGATGAATGAACATGATTTGATCAGAATAAAGCACCCTGAAGGATGAAAGTCAGTTACAATAATCAAAGTCATAATTAAATAAATGTACGTAATTACAATATGTTTATGTGCTTAATACGTTGCATATTAATTCGTATTGAATACCTTTGTATAAGACTCAATGAAAGTATGCCTGACCTAATTGTAATGTCCTTTGTGTGTCATTGTCATCAATGTTCAGGAATACGAACATTTAATTAACATAGGGTATCGTAATGAACGGCACACGTTTGATTGCGGAAAAGTCTAAATTTAGTATGCTAATTAGACAAAAAACGAATTAAATACTTTTAAACAACATATTCCACATCCAATCCGACTTTAAGATTCGTGTTACATCTATGTACGACACCTGCTTTAAGTATCGAAAGTGTAACCTAAAAAAACAACACAGCAGCAATAAAACGTAGCAAGACCAGTTTTATTTATTACAGATTCAATCTTTTTTTTTTCTTGGTTATTATTACTATTTTATTTTGCTTACGGTAAACTTAGAACTGGTAAACCTGTAATCGATATTCATTCTTTCATCCTCTTTGCACATTCCTATTATTACACAACAAACACAATAGAAGGCCTTGGACGATACGATTTTGTTTTGTTTTTACTGTAATCCGCAGGAACACCGGTTGCGCGAAGTAACCTTAAACTTGACTATTCGACAAATATTTGTCACTTTTAGCAGCTCGTTAATTTGACAGGTCATCTCCTACACGGTTAATTTGTTTTAGGTATTTGTTTGGCAACGTTGGGAATGTTTTTTTGGTCGTTTTCTTCGTTCATAGAACAAGAAGAAAGTACGCATGTGTATCTTCGTCACTTCAAAATGCAGTTAGATGTTAATCCGTTTAACAAGCACACCTGTTAGATTTCTCTTGTATTGTTTCTCTTTCTTGAACGTGAATTTTAGTGTGGTTCACCTTGAATATTGATATTTATTGGTTCTTCAATTATTTGTACTAGTAAGGCGTTCGGTGTTTATGCTATTTGGTGTACGCAAAGATTGTTTTGGGAAGTGAGGTGCTTTATTGTTTAGAAAATTAATTTCATTCATTGAGTTGTTTTTTTTTTGAGAAAAATATTTTACCGATAAATTTCGTAGGAGTCTTTGTTTATCGAATTATGAACTCGAAATTTACAAATTCTTTTTTAAATATTTATTGCGTTTGCGCTTATAAATAACTATCGGCGCAGAGTTAATTCATGTAATCAGTAAGATGACTAAATGATTCTTTTAATCGGTGCGTCATGGTCCGCCGAAGCATTCACACACATCATAAATATCGCAATACCATCCTTGGGTTATTTATATTCCAGAAGAACTATGCTCTTCCAAATTATCATCGAGTCCCTTAAAAGTATTTAGAGACGGCGGCGGACAATGGACGGGTTTACTAATTTAGGAGGACACAAGTCATCAAATGTTTCCGGATATAGGATGTTGTGATTATTAGTTGGAAAGACGCAGGATGGTCTTATTTTGTACTTAATCTTTTTTACAAATAGTAAAATAAATGTTTATCCAATTATGCAGACATCTATTAAGCTGGCGTAGCCACTTCATAAACCCACTAGAAAACCAGTTGCATATGTTGTTGCTAATTTGTTACCCAAAAATGGATTTTTTTGATTTAGTTGCGCTAGGCACCGTTTTCTTGGAAACGGCTGCGGCAACAAAGTCAATTCTGGGGTAATGAATTAGCAACAAATTTAGTTTGTATTAATTCCACTATGGGTCAAAAGTTACAGAAGGTGGCTATGCTGTTTTAATATTATGCTAGTGTAGGCACCTTGGCTACTTGGCAACGACTGGAACGACAAAACGAATTTTTGATACCAAATTAGCAAGAAAAATACAACTGGTTTGCTTGTGGATTTGTGGAGTGGATATGCCAGCTTGATAGGCAAACAAAAAAAATATTTGTTCATCCCCAAATTAAACTTTGGAAAAAACACTATGTATTCAAACTTGTGTACCTTATTTTAGGATTTGGTCTGTAATTTATTCCCATACGATTATTTAATAATAAAAAAATAATATAAACGTAAGAAAATTGTTCAATCTCGCGTTTTAAGAAAACTGGAAAGTCGCATTCTTTTTGATTCTAAACCAAATGTAGCGTTTATGCTACCTTTCTTTATTTTGGAGGGAAAAAGTTAATTCAAATTTGTTCAATTACTGGTGCTGAAAGTTACTTTATTATTATACACTATTTCTTTATTACGTTATTATCTTAATTTGAAATTGCACTTTACTTAAATTGAAAACAACTTTGCTAAAATACGTATACATTTCTCGTAGTAATTTAACTTTAGTATCGCTATATTCCGCCCATTTTTTTTTTTTTTACTAAATTGAAACACTTTTATTATTCTCTATCAAGTAATATTATTCTTGATTTATGGGTGCAAGAGTTTCTACTTTATTTTTTAATATATTAAAGGCGCTACAGCATTTGCATTTAAATGTTTTTAATTAGTTTGCAATTTAGCTGTAACAGCCTGATAAGGAATTCAGTTAATTGATAATTGAGGATTAAAGTATTGCACACAGTAATAACAATTACTTAGAGGGAACAATGACGTGACAGAGGATATTAATAGGCAGCAGCCTTGCCTTTATTTGAGTAACTGAATTAATATGGGTAAAATATGGAGCTTTTCTGCATGAAAACATACTGTTTGGTTTTGCTTCTCAGGGCCAGAATTCCAATTATTTTGTCTATTTAAAATTTTTTTGGACATTGAATGCAAATTGCACGGAATTTTAACAAAGAATGTTGGATTTTGACCCTAGCAGTTGCTAATTTGACTAATTTCTATTGAATATAGTGTTAATATTTAAGGCATTTTTTTAGACAATCTATTACGTAATAATATTATTTCAAATACTGATATTAAATTTGTACTTCTGAGATTTATTTATTTATTTTTTTCTTTGGTCGCAGATTTTTTCATTTTGGTTCAAGTGGAACGTTCAAGTTCAACGGAAAATAATTAAAGAATTATTTTCCGTTTCACCACCTTCGAAGCGAATTTGACTTGGTTTAACAGAAATGTATAAAATCTATGAAAAATTTTGGGAGGATTTGTTACAGTTGACGAAACGTCGGTGACCTCAATCCGGAGTACAAACACCAAAGCATCTTTCATTTATCACCAGTCGATACTAATTTGGTTCTGCTTGTAACGTTTCCATTATTTTTTTTATTCTTTTTTTTTTTTTTTTGAATAATATGGCAAATCTTCTGATGAACTCTAAATATATAATGGGGCACCTGGTCACTCGTATATTTATTTTTTCTGAAATAATTATATTTTATAGTTTCCAAGATACTTAGAAAATTTAAAAATTGTGCAAATTCTTGGAGGGAGCTGTACCCTAAAATCGGGTGATTCGAGTAAAAGAGTGTATTGTTATACGAAGATTAAGTGTCTGGAGTTTTGTCGAAATTAGAATTTTGGGATTGCGCAGAACCCATTGTGAGATATTAAAGGAACCCCTTAGCTTTGGGAACATACCTTAAGAAACGCCGATTTAGCGTAAAAGTTTTAATGAAAGATAATTAACTCTTAATTGCGCTACACTTTTAATAAATACCTCTAGACCTAAGTAATTAGCTGGCTTTCATGACCGATAGGTTTTTTCAGAAACAAATATAATGATGAACTTACAGTATATTTTTGTTTATTCTTTCTGATTTAGTCGCGAATAAAATATTCCACTGCGACATTTTTCACAACCACAATTTATGAAGTTGTAAATTTCTTGGTGCTGATTCTTGGAAAAATACAATCGCCGTGTTTAAAGGTTGATGTAATATTTTCATTCATAAAACGTTTTGAATGATTTAAATTTTTCTGTTACTAAAAGCGATATCTTCTGCGCGAAGTAGATGTATTAAAACAAGCGTACAGAAATAATTTAGTTCATTATCTACCAAGTAGGTCATGGTCTAAGAGCGCGCTGTAATACAGTTTTGTAGTAAAGCGTTGCATGCATTGGGTTCACTTGCATGATTTTCGAATGTAGGTTATTGTTTTTAAGTGAATTATATGGTCTTTGTTGCTTTTCTATGTCACGGGGATAAATAGAAGGAGTTTAATTTGATTAAAAAGATACCTAACGAAAAGTTTTTAAAGTCATTTTCTTATTAAATTCAAAAATTAAATATTTTCTCGTTACTTCTATACTAAATATAGCTCAAATATTTCAAGTGTGTTTGGTTTATGTTATTTAAAAACAAATACTCTCAACTCGAATACTTCAACAAAGTAATACTTACATACCACACACGCTATCGCGTTCCAACGATGGTTATATTTTTAACGATTTGTATGGATTTTATTAGTTGATTACCCTCAGAGAATGCGTTGCAATACAAAAGATTGCCTCTTTCAAAATGTTTGAGTTCAAATACATTTAATCTTATGCAATCGATCGAACGTATAGGCTCATTCAAAAGGAAGTTTCCAGTTTAAAACGGCCGTATTCCTTACCAGTTACACGATCACCACATATGTTGCGTTGTAGTGTCCTTTACATTATTGCCTATGTGTTGTTCGATATATTCTTAATACGTTGGTATATTTATCTGTTGAACATGAGCTCCTTCAAACACGGAACTTACTTCTGAATAACTCTATATAATGAGAATCGGTAGCGACGGGATTTCCTGTTTTAACTTTAAGAATACACTTACTAGCATACTAATTGTCAATACATCTCTACTGTAGGCTTATTGCACGGAGATTTGCATGTTTAATAAAGTCAACATTGTACTGGTAATTAATTATATGATGCCTTTGTGATGTGAATATTACGAGGCAATATAAATAAAATTGTCAGCAAGATATTATGACGTTGTATGTTGTGTAACATTTTTATTTTTTGAAAGATTGTATTTCTGTGGGTTTTTACAAGTCTTTATGCAATGTTTTCAAGTAGATATGCGAGGATTGTTCAAAAGGCACACTTTGCAGGTTGTATAACAACTTTATATACTATTTGTGTCGCCTTGGGGCAATAAATTATGTATTAACGTAAATGTTGGTACTGGGACTTCCATAATCTAAGAAAAACCACTACGTGGTACATCTGGAGATTCTGCACGTTTTTGCTGCGTAGTGTTAGGTTTGTTGTAGGCTGGTTTGTAGTGATAATATTAATTTTCATAATTGCCAACAAGTGGTATAGAAAGATATTATTTTAATGTCGACCACGTATCAGATGTTACACTGATAAAGGCTGTAGTTGAATGCTGAACTAATCGTAAAATCCGTTGAGCATGTATGGGTGCAATAAAAGAATATATTTGCTTTGAAAAATACATTCAGAGTAACTGTTTTGCATTTATTTCTCGACATAATTGCCTTTATAGTTCTGTATACTTAATCTAGTGGTGTTTTTAGCCCATTCAAATAATAGGATTTCTCGAACTCCTCCGTGTTTGTAAAAAGAAAGAAATCACAGGAGGCCAAATTTGGCGAGTATGGCGGACAGGACACGCCAATTTGTGCCATAACTGGTTTAGTTGTTGCCGCAACTGCCAATGAGTGAGCCGAGACGTTATCATGATGGTAGATAATTTTTTTCTTAGCTAAATGGAGCCTTTCTCCCTTTAGTTCATCGCCGACTCGATCCGTGATTGTTCTTCTCTTCAAATAATCACTTCTTTACTAATCATATTTTCGCTGATGGAATCATTTTTGCCTCCCAAAGTAGACAAAGATGATTATATGCACCAATATATACGTTCACCCCGAAAAGCCTATTTTATTGATTAGCCTTCGATTTTGGGGGTGTGGTGATGTATCCATCTGTCATCTACAATGAGATAAGGCCTGAGAAGCTCACTTGTATGATACATGTTGGTTTGAAGTTACCACGCAATTCCGTTTTTGATCAAGCTACCAGATGTGGCATCCATCTCACCGACACCTCTCAACTCAAACTATCGTTGGTGTTTTGCACATGTTCTGTTGAGATATTTACCATATTAGTAGTCCCTCTGATCTTCATCCGGCGATTAGTTAACATGGCATACTATTCGTAGTCACGGGATGAACTGGCCATTCCTTATCAAGGACGGATTCTCAGCCATGCTTGAAATCTTGAAACCAGTATCTGAGTAGTCACCGAAGGTGCACGGTCCTTTTATACTCCGATTCTTCTTTGATTACTGCGTTTGTTTTCCCAACGAAAAAAATAAATCAAATAAATTACTGTATTGCTGCATTTTCCATGCTTCCATAAATATATAAATTTACGCACTTCCAACAGACCTCGGCCTTCAAAACCTCAAAAAATACAGACCTCGACTAAATACGTCAGTCGGTAATGCAGATTTTGACCCAAAGCGCTATCTATCTTTAAAGAATCCCAAAGAATGCCATCTCTGTTTACCTTTTGTGTTTGGTTGTTAGGACTACTTTTTTCTTTATATTTTAAAAGATTCTAACGTTTTACCTAAGTGCAATATACCTCTCTGCTTGACAATCTAACTTTATTTTTATGCCAGATGTTAATTTTGTAGTGAAAGTGAAACGGCTATTAGTAACCTGCTTTTGAAAAGCCCAGTTTTGATAGAACGTAAATCTACATCGACTAAAGTAAGGGCGTACTACAGTCTATTCGGTGGATATATTTCTTCTTAAATATGTCACGCAGTTCGTAAATGAGAATCAGAAAGTTTTGAATTCCATATTAAATTAAACTTTCTTCAAAAAGTCCTTTCGAGATTTCAACGGAACCTTGGGGTTTCGCGACAGGATTTAATTCGGGATGGATATTTACATTTGACAATGTTAGGTTCATTAAAAAGAAGTTTGCTCAGTTTATTCTCGGAGATGATTTGTTTCTAACAAATTTTGAGATAATCATTATCTTGTTAATTAAAAACAAACTTGTGTCTCCAATTAATTCTTGCCAGTTAGTTATAATTTTCGGAAACTTGTAAGAGCTCCCCTGTTTTTCTTACTTCGTTTTAATTAATTAGCCTATTATCCCGTGTCCAAAACAAATCCATGAAATTAAAAAAGTTTAGGACACCGCAAGGCAAATACCTTATGATTCTCAATGTAAATTAAGTAAATTCAAAATAAATCCTTTTTTTTCTTGTTAGAAGGTTCTTCAAAATGGAAAGGAAATGACAACAATCACCAATATAAAGTTTTTATGCATAATTGGTATTTTTTACCATTCAGATCGTTTATTGAATCGTACCGTATTCTCTCAGAAAATCGGCGAGATTCGTTTTCAAGGCCATTACTAATGAGGTCATTAAATTTTCCCTCCCAGTTCTCGTGCTTACATCGGTCCTACTTGATTTGGGCGACAGCTGGAGCAACAACGTCAACGCATGGTGTAGTATTAGTTTAATAGTGTTACCTGTTTGGTAACACTATTAAACTTGTTTTGTATGCAAGCGTTTGGATTAGTGGTAGAAGTCTTTTAGTATATAGATACTACAGAGATACTAAATAATTTCGCGTTATAATAGTACATGGAATGATATAAAATTAACGTTTTTGTTACAACGAATACTCGTGGGAATAATTTTATTCATAAAAAATGGCCATGTGATTGCTTAACTATACTGATTTCAGGAATTTAATTAGGTATTGCCAAAGAAAGATTATTTTATTATATTAGTTATTATTACATTTATTACATTACATTATTACATTGAAGTCAAACTTAGGATGGAATTTCAAAATTTTCTGATTTTCCGTCTTAGCGATAAACGCATTCAAGAGAGACGCGTATTTCTATCCACTTGCTTAATGCGCATGCGAGAAAACATTTAGCCATTTTAATAATAATCTGAAACTTGTTTCAGATTATTATTAAAATCTTAGTCTTGGACAATATATAATTTTCCGAACTATGTAATAAAAAAATTATTTTAACAACTGTTCATGTTCAAATAAATATTTCCTCGCTAAAATATCAATGAACCAAAACATAATTTGCCGCCGTATGTACACAATTCACTTGATATAACTCCCTTTAATACTTAATTACATCAGTGGTTGTATAAAACTTCCAAGACGTTGAGGAGAAAATAATCGCAGTTATCTTAATATCTCCTAGTAATTTTTAGAGGTACTTTTTAAAATGTGCAATAAGTGTGCCATTTTTTTTTGTATGTCATCTACTGTTAAGTTTTTTTTTTTTAAGTCCACATATGGTGCTGGTAATCGCAGAAAATGCAGGTTAATACTGTTCAATAATTGTCTTATCTGGTTGTTGATAAGCGTTAAGTACAAGGCACTTTTTTGTTGTTGTGTAACGATAAGTGTTATCGAGAGGCATTTTATCTAAATATGAGAAATCGGTATAGATATGACCTTCACAAAAATGTGAGCATTAAGTACACACTGTCATTTGCGGAAGTGTATAAAGATTTTGACTAATTTAAGTTTGATACCAGTTTTTGTTTTAATTCAAATTACCTTTAAACAATTTTCAATAACTACACTGCTGAAAATCAAGTTAATATGTGAGAGAGTAAATAAAAACCCAAAACCTAAAGGTTTACCAACGAATAGTTAGGGATACCCAACCCAGCAGATTGTCGTAGAAATCCTGACGCTACGATCGCAGCACCTAGTACTCAAATGGTCGAATCCAGTATCTTTTTTCGTGTAGTGATGGCCCAACAGGGTATATAAGTTTCTCAAGCTTGCCATAACCTCATGGCCTTGTTACTAGCACCGATCGTTGTAGACGGTGAACTGCTCGCAGTTAATTGCACCCCAAATGCCAATGGTAACTTGACAGTGTAACGGATCCACTAATAATTTTTTTTTAATCCTAGCGGGACTCGATCGACAAATCTTTGAAACAGTGAACAATAAATACGCATTTTTTTCATTTCAAAAGGACTTAGAATGCATTTAATCAGGAAAGAATTTTTACACCATTGATGAAGGTGATGATATTTCTGTCAGTACGTCTTTGAGTGTTGTTAATTTATTGAAAATAGTGAATCATAAGGTTGTTTTCACGTAATCCTTTCGTTGTGGTGATATTCGAACCGCAATTTGGAAGATATGACAGCGTGTACTAATTTATTTGTTTAGAGCAACGAAAGGAGGGTTGGTTTATGGAAAAAATATAAGCAAATGAATAATGTAAATGAGAAGAAGGATGAGAACAGCGATGTTGGGGTAAGTTAGGAGTGCAGTGATCGACACACATTTTAAACTAAACTTTAGATTGAATTGAAAGTAAAGAAATGTAAGGATGTTTTACTTCAAAGCAAATTTTCGCGGACTAAAATAACAGCGTCTTCTTATTAGCAATATCTATTACTTTATCGCTGTCAGAATGCTTCGTCCAATAATTTGTTTAATAATGAAATCACGTTCGCCAGTCTAAACATCTCGATAATGTGAACACACTTGGATTGAATTAGTTCACGTTATGTGTGTGACTGTTGCTATTTAGACGAACCTCTTCTGCCGAGCACGAGAGTTTCCTCATTTGAAAATAACGGCAATTTAATACAAGTTACTTGAAAAACATATAATACAATGTGCGCCTTATTTTCTGGGCTGATTGTGTTTTTCGGCCATTTCAATTTGATAGTTCCATATTAGATAGTTAAAGATAATGCAAAGTCTGGGTGATAACGTAGCTGGAAAATAATGATGAGACGGAGTATTCCGAACACCTTCCATCGGTGAGGAGCACGAGAATTCAGAATATCTCCACCATGTTTGTTACAAATTCTCGAAACTGATTCAGTTGAGGTAAGGTCTATAGGATAATGAATGGCGGTAGAATTAGACCACTTAGGTTTTACAGCTTGGTATAGATCATGCCAATTTTGGACAAAAAATCACCGTAAGTGATGAGAGAGGTTTAATTTTCTTAATAAATTACACCTTGATATGTTGCGCCATTTGAACCGGCGACATTATTAAATTAATTTTTTTGAAAATGCCAGAAGTGTTACATGAACAATTGCTGGTAATCGTTGTGGCGCCTATATTGAGTCATTTGGGACTACAACATGTGTGGTTCCAGCAGAACATACACAAATATTGCGAGAACCTTTTCCAGCCAAATAATGTCAAAAAATGACGTCGACGGCCCTGCTGATTCGGCCACCTTCGATTATGTCATATGGAGATATTTGAAATGAAAAGTGTGAACAAAAATGTTACTGGTCAACATGTCCGCTGGTCAGGGGCAACATTCGAAACAAAATTTTCGAAAAAATACCAGACGTCTGCGAGAACGTTATGAAAAGCGTGCGTAAAAGAGCTCGCCTTTGCGCCGTGGGTAGAGGTGACCATTTCACTGATATAATTTGTCATAAACAATATTGTTTATTAATTTTTTTAGACACTTAAAGATGGTTGCTAAGTCAATTCGGTTCTAAACAGCCCCGGTATGCGCCATACGTAAAAATCACATTCCTAACTTCCGCTGAACGCACTATGCAAAGCGGGGAAACTGGAGAAGTTGTACATGTAATTTCATTGTATTTTTTGTAATTTTCTTCAAGCAAACAAAAAAAAAAAACAAAAACAAAACAATTGTCGGTAGTCGCTACGTCATGTTGCCTATTGTTTGAAAATTTGAATGAAATGAAAAGCAATATAAAAGTATATTAATTTTTGAATTCTCCCTTCCATAATTTGTTTAAAAACGACTAATTACTATTTAATAACAGTTAGAAGTATACACAAAAGCAATAAGCAGTTAACATTTTAGGTTAGCTAAGTTTAGCGGTCGATGTACATACATGTAATGTATGTATTACGAGACCAGCGGACGCAGCATTTTTTTGGATTTGGACATTAGACAATCCTAAAAAATAAGATTATTTCAGCTAATGATTGGGTTTTTATTGATTTTTAAAGGCGTTTCTTGTATGTACAAAGTTATCTAATGTATGGATTAACTATAAAACAAATACTATACATGTACAGTTTATACGTACCCGATTTTGAACCATACAAAATGACCTTTAGAATTAGAAAGCAAATTAAATATTGAATTCTTCGATTCAATATTTACCCATACCTATGAATTGTTAATTCCTTAGTATTTTTTTTTTTGTTTGTTTCGATTAACTGCTACGAGTGTAAGTTGGTAAGCAGGTGACATTTTTGAAAATATGTTTTGGAAGACTTACTTTATCAATTCAAAGTTAAACTTCAAAGTACCGCAGTATCCCATACAACCGACAAAATATGGAAAGAATGGATTTACAACATTCCCCAAAAGGTAGGTACTCTCTTTTACACCTTTCCAACAACGCAGGAATAAACAGGTTTACACAAATGAATCTCTCCAGTACAATCGACATCTAATCCAACCCGTTTACCATCGGTACACAACAGAATCTGGCCAAAGAGCGACTTTACGACATCTTTTACGTGCGGTCTTTTGTCTTCTTCTGTTTTTTAAGATATTTCACCGCACACGACTTTATCGCTAGCACGCGGACGGAAAATGCTTTTCTACCTGTACCGTTGTTGTAAAACATGAAGCGAAATCGTTTTCGAGATCTTTTCGGGTTTTGCGTGTTCTGGCGAAAATAATTCGTGTATGAATCTGTTTTCTTGATGTTTTGGCAATATATCAGAATAGTATCATAGCGATCACTAGTTGCTTTCTGCCATAATTATTCTTTATATTTTTACGCTGTATTTTACATGTAAATAACAACATTATTTACATATAAGTACCTACTCAATATTGTTATAAACGGATCTCAAAGTTGGAAAGGTACCCGTGACTTTATTAACGTTTTATTATTAATATTATATTATTATTATTAACGTATTACTCACTTAATACTATGAGTATGCAATTAAAGCAAGAGAAATGTCAAATATAGTAAAAGCCAAAGTAAATAGCACATTATTACGTTTATTTACCAACAATTCATATTGATTTGTACAATAATTATAGTAATAATGCGAATTGACCTTATCGATATACATATGTATGTTAATTGTTTCCTGAAAAAATTGCATGTATACCTATATTATTTAGGTCTATTGTTTTAATATATAAAACAAATCCTATCTGTTACACAAACATACTGTCGAGTACACCAAAACCAATTTGAAATGGGAAACTAAGCGTGTTCCAGACCGAGCATTGAGCAAAGAAATCTGGGTAATTTTATGCTAGGAGAATCGACGGGAAAATTTATTTCACATGTACCTTTGAAAAATGCTGGATTCGAGTAATTGTGTTGTTCCATCGCCTAGCTCAGGATATCAGCGATCAACTAATAAAGAAAACGAAAGCTACGCGGTTTGGTTTGCAACTTTCTTAGGGTATTGACAATAATAAAGACGCACTTTATTTGTTCTGTACGCTTTGTGGATGATAATATTGTCATTGAAGACCGTCTGTTCTACATAAGTATCGTTGGAAGCACAATGCCTCAATTTGAGATGTTTCACAGTTTATAACCTAAAATAATTATTGTGGAATGTGTGTCGGTATATGTATTGATAACCCTCTAAACAACATATTGAAATATCTAATAGTTTTCGCAAATCATTGTGTGAAACAACGGATTCCTAGAATGAACGTGGCCTTACTCCAGCATAACGTACCAGCGCAAGAAAGTAGATTGCGAATATCTATCTTGCATGTTTGTGCATATTTTGATGTATTTGTTTAACGAAGCTGTAGTTATATAACAGCCCCGGTAATGTCGAGGTGTTGCTGTTGCTTCGAGGACGTGTGTTCCATCGTCAGAAACGCCCATAGTTTATAAAACGATTTGTAGTTCACACAGGGTTCAATGGAGTACAAAGAGTCGGTCTCTCTATGGTCATAAAACAGGCGGGAGTCTTACGCATGCGTCTGTTCAGACAGTACTTTTTACGTTTTTTTTTCCAATAACGCAAATAATTACTTATTTGTAAGGAAATGTTTTGTAGGAGGATGAAACTAGACAAAATTGGGGAAAAGAACGTAGAAATAAAACATCTTTTTTATACTTTAAATGGTTTGTGAATACCCTAGATACTTACAAAGTATTTTGACCCCTACCTCAACCTAACAAACATTCGAGTAATATTCAGCTGGGATGAAAATATAATTGTTATTATCGGTTATACGAAGTACATGTTTTGGCAATCCTTACCTAGACCTTTTGTTTTAATGATTATACACTTTCTGTATCTTCAACTTCTGTTGTACACGGCGGTATATTTTAAATTGACGTTATATTTCAACATTTTCAAAAATTCCCTAAATGTTTTAACGTGTGAAAAACTATGTTGCGCTATGGTTTTCTTGATTTTAAATATGCTTACTGCAACTTCCTGAAAGCAATTATTAATCTACCAAGTTTGGACGCAGATATGGAAATTGCTTATATTTAATTATGTAAGTGGAATAATTGTACATCTTAAAAACAAATTTTTTATCTCGCCAAAAACATAGTTGCCATTAAAAAAATCTAGGTTGACTACGAAATGAACTTGAAAACATGGTCATGGTCAACTTACAATATCGCTATTTGTTTCTCCATCTAGAATACATTAAAATGAGTTAGAGAAACAGGGAACTACGAAATAAACCCAAAAACAGGACGAAGACGACGGAACAGTGAACAGTGAGAGCAGTGCCACATCCTTCCTCGGAAAGAATGTCTTAAGTAATTGTCGAAAGTTATTGTAGAAGTTTGCTGGGCAACATCATACTGTAATAATATCGGCAATCATCGGAAGATACTTAGAGACGCGGTCGTGCTACATGCCCTAAAGCTATATTTTACTGAGACGCATAAGCAAAAATCATTTGCATAGACCAAGAAATGTGTGATTTCTGACCAAGTGATTTCTGACGAATTTAATACTGTGCTATGTTTTGCAGTGACAATAAGTACTCTGGTTAAATTTGACAAATACATATCTGGCATTTAAAGTAATTTTATCGTACTATGCAATCACGTCCGCAATTGCTGCGAGTAAGATACGATGAAGCTTTCTATCCCATAGAACCTACTAAAACACGGGCTTTGAAGCATAATGATCTGAGGCTTAATGTCAGCGACAGGTGTGGGTGAAGACGCTTTGTGCATATGAATAGCGGTTGCAAGAAGTCATTTGTTAAATTGTTTGACGAAGGAATGCCCGATTGTCGTTATCAACCAAGATAACGCTAATCACCTTTGAACTGACCACAACAGTCTTCAGATTCAGGTATTAAACGTGTGCGGTACGTTATAATATGTAACGTAGCTCAACATAAATGTGCCAGGGTGAAAGAGAAAATCATGAAAAAATGGCAATTGATTTCGCCTGAGTTATGTTATTTTAGTGGCTAACATGCAGAAAGGGATAAAAGCGCGTACTGGAGAAATTAAATGTGAAATATCTTAATAAAAAGCTTGCCAATTAGGTACGTGCTGTTTTATTTGAATATTGTATATCCTATTCCTCTGTTTTCAATAAAATTATCGCGCAAAAAATTGGAGCTCATGTCCTGAAATTTTAAGCGTCAGAATAAATGTTGAAATACAATTCCTTTTTGATTTTTCAACATTTTACTACGTCTTTAATCAAAAACCCCAATTTACTCTTTTTCTAATTAATTTGTATATTCAAAAGTACCAATAATCAAACAAGAAGGACGCAAAACAAAGTTTCTATATTGATTTTCTATATTCAGGAAGTATCTACTTAATTTTCCTAAGATAGAAGAGGCATATCCCTTAATTCCCCTAATGCCATCTGCATTATTCACCGTATAAAAACCTATTGCATCTGAACAAGGGAAATAAAGTTCGATGTACCCTGAGTTTTCCCTACTTTTTTAAGTTTTGTCTTTTTCTGGCATATTTTTTCCAGAGCTAACTTATTCTGTCTTATTTTATTTTGCTCTTGGTTTAGAAATGAAAAAGGTGCAGTGAAGACAGATAATTTCTAGATGATTTTTCTTTTCGTAATATAATAAAATAAAATAATGGAAGTAGCATTCATACGATATTTTACGAAACTCATTAATTAGGAATAACGAATTTCATGAAATGCGTACCCTATGTAGGTTGTTTAAAAAGTGTAATGCAATTTTTTGGCATGAAATCATTATGCTTTCCTAAAGCTAATTAAAGACTCTTTTGCTGTTTTTTTAATAATTTCATAACGTGGGAAGTGTAGCCTTCGAATGCTTTAGGAGGACACACGAATTTTACTTGAACAGCGGGCGTTTGCTCTTCTTATTGTTTATTTGATCCACTGCCAATGTTACATTATCTGTTCGGTCATAACTGGAATCTCTTCATCGCTTCTTATAAGCTGTTGTGCAGTTTTATTTAACATCCTAGACAGCTAAATAATAGGAATATAATTCTCTTTTTCATCATGTTTTTAGCAATACGTCGATATCCGGACGTAATTTCTTTCATGACTGTTGAATCAATTGCGGTGATACGGAACACCAAGCGTTCTTAAGAGATAGGGTTGCTTAGACGAAATCAAAATTCTGCTAATGCTGCAAAATGTTGCTATATCTTAGACATCCTTATGTTCGGTGAAACCACATCTTCCATTGGCTGAATGAGGGCAGTACAGTTGGTGGTAGAGACATTACATGAATTCTTTTATCTTTAGTACAAGATACAGTCTTCAGTATAATAATAATCGTTTACTCTATAATGTAGTAACATAGAATACTTCAGGAAAAAAGGAAAAAAGCAAACGCTTAATGTATAAATAAAAGTACAATTAAACAGTACATGCATTAAAAAACCCACTAAATTTATAAAATGCTTAATCGATTAAATACTTTTTCAACTCCTTTTTTGCATCCGTAATAGCGATAGCGGTAAATTGTTATAAACCTTAGTACATTACCAGATGGCTTGTCGCTGTACTTTAGTCAAACTGGTTCGGGAAGGCAATAGGTGTATTTGTTTTTCCAATAACTAATAATAAATAAAAGCAGTTTCAGCTCATGAAAGCTGATTTCGATTGCCACATATTTTGATTCTGTAGGTTATAATTAATAACATGTTTATGGATTAAGGTAATCAAGCAGAATATAACGGATATAAAGATGCGATGTTAATTATCCACAACCAGCTTGCAATTCTTTTTTGTTTATTACAGCATCTCTCAGATGAAAATTGTACTTTTACAAACACTGCGTATATTGCTACTTGTTTTTTTAAGAACGTCTCAAGTAATACTTTAGAGAAATCTTCACGGAGGTCCCATACGATGGTTCTTAGAATGAAAATTTGTTTTTATCATGTTCTTAAATATAGAATACTTGACATGCTCCATCTCCGGATATTGCTCTAGTTTTCTGTACTAAAGAAAGTACATCGACACGTCAAACCGAGATAACAACCGCCTCCTCCAAAAAGAAAAAAAAAGAAGGAACAAGAGTCCGATACGCCGAGGAAGATAGACTGCGTGAACTGAAAAGAGAACACCGCTACGGAGGAGAGAATAAAGTAGGGTGGTAGAGCTTGATTTATCGACAGATTGTGCTGTGCAACTCGCCCGAGAGAGAATATAAGAAGGGTGGCTTTGCCCTTGCTTCGACAAGGAGGTAAAACGGTACAACACGGTCTATACGGTAGCGTTGAGCCAACCAAGAACAATTTTAGGGGCAGTCGACAAGATCTCCTGCATCGATGTGCTCCGATCTCACTATCTCTCTTGTTTATCGATTGTGTGTATGGCAAGAGGGAAGGGTCGCCTTACGCTCTCCGGGTTGTCTGTATGTGAATGTGATGGTGGTATACGCCGACTATCTGTTGTCTTTTTCTTTCCTATTTGGGCTCTTTCCTTTTTTTTTCTATTAACCCGAAATGAGGCGGCTTGCTGTTTCTATATCGCGGTATGTCACCAAGTAAACATCGGAGACTGTTGTAGATTGGAGGTAATATTGCCTGCGACTGGTAAAATCTGGTTTATGGTCCTAGTTACGATCGAAAAAAATATGGTTTTATCTATGTTTAATGTATAGCAGCTTTACCGTCTTTTCTTTTGAACATCTCTTTTTCTTATTACTCGCATCTTTCTTGTTTTCAGAATTATGAAAAGGAAAATAAAAAATGTAATGTAATAAACTTTCTCGTATATTCATAGTTTGTTAAAAGAAGGAAAATATTGTGGTTAAATGCCTGGGAAAATTTTGCCTTTTTTCTGTTCTTGCACACGTAACGATCCTTTCAAAATGGCTCTTCATCACGTCCCATTATTTCTGAGGCGACTGTTTGTTATTCACCCAAATATTCTGATCCACTCGTTTAAAATTAAAAAGAAATGTTCCTTATAGATTGATCTATTATGTTTTTATGGGGTTATGAAGTTCATGCTGTTGCCTTCTTGGGCGTTGCTCTTTTTGATAACGCGTTTATGTACACCATGTTGTAATTCTTTGACTGCTCTGTCGAACAAATATTGCATGCAAATTAAATAATTTGACACTGAGTAATATTGATACGAATTACTTTAACATCATACGATTTTATTATTTTGCTCATCACTGAATTGGATCAATAATCACTCCGCAATGTGAAATACATGGCTTGATCAGCAGCAAGATATCGATTATTCTATATAATCTTAGTAAATGCTTTATATTTTCAAAAAATAGAACTTAAAAAATTAAAAAAAAAATTAAAAAATTATACCTAAAACTGAACTATTTTTATCACAATATTCTTTCGTATTATTTGGAAAATTTGGAAATGTTCTTAAATAAACGAGATAAAATTAGAGACTTCCATTTTCATTTTGTGATAATATTCGTTTGTGTTAGTAAATCAAGTATAAAACCTATTTCATTGTTTGTTAGAATTCTTCCACGTTATTTACACGACCTTGTAGATTTATTCATTTCTTTTCCATATAATTATATGTTTTGATTGTTGTGAAAGCTAACGTTTCTACCCATATGTACACATTGTTATTGTCCAACGAGGTGTGTTCTTCCGCAACCAAGGAAATGTTGTAATACACCAGTGGTCTTATCTTTCTCTAATTCTCGTGAGATATGTCGTCAGAATCCAATGTAAAACGAAGCAAAGACTGCTTGTTACACTTGGACAACTATATGTTATGACTTACTTCCAGTGCGAGGTTAATTACGGAAATTGACGATACTTACCGAAGAATTCAAGTAATTAATTCGTAAACTGTTAGTAGGAGACAAGCGTATGCTTTGAGCAACGGTATTTATAGAGGTCTTGGTTTAATCCTCACCAATCAATTTAGTCATTATAGTGTAATTGCTGATATTATCCGCTTAATTATGAAAATGTCTAAATAAGTGATTTTGTTTGAATGTGAACTGCGGGGTAATTAAGAAAAACTTGTTCTAATACGGTATCTTTTATTTAACGTTTTAATAAACACTAATTTTTTTTGTGCCCTAATTGTAAGATACGTGAATAATTCACTGTATTCTGTTACTTGAGTACCTTCATGTACTATCCTCGGAGTTTTTTTTGTTGTTTGGCCAAGGAAGAGAGCTTTACAGTGCCTTGACTTATCGAATTTTTTATTGCATTCAACCATCATAATCTTAATGTAATATATATTTATCGCTAAACACACTTCTAACTTCAGTAGCCAAAGTTTAATTGTGTTTTTTATGATCCGTCATACTCAATTGCATTTCTACCCAATTATTGTTTGTCACGAATTACGGATGTGATCAACCGGATAAAGATTCTTTTAGGGACTCGTCTCAACCAGGCTTGACCATTTAGAATGTTCTAATGAGATTTTAGTGTTTGTTTGAATATTATTGTGATAAACGGTACCGTAAATTAATAACAGAGTTCAAAGTGCCTAATAGATAAACAATCCAGCGCACGAAGAAGGTTATCCCAGCAAACAAATCTGCGAACAATTAAATCTAGTCGCGTTGACAGCAAAATACACTATCCGCCGATATCAACGAACCAGCAAGTTGAAAGACCGAAATCATTCAGGTCCGTCACGAATAATCACCCCCGCAGATGATCGAATTCAATCCCGGACATCAGCATCCAAATGCTGGCCAGCGGAAGGAAATTTCTGTCGCGTGGCAGCTCGTAAACCATTACTACGACGGGGTAACAGTTTGAAATATTTTAGACCCCAGATATCGGAATTGGACGGTGGAACAGTTTATCAGCCAATAAATCAATATTTAAAGTGTTCGGTTAAAGTAGGATGGTGTTTCTGAGACTGCCTGCTAATGAGAAAATGCTTCCTGAGTTTATTGTACCTACGGGATGACACGATGACGGTTGAGTCAAATCGAATCAGTTTTCAATTCAAAAAAATTCTACCCTTCAGAGTAGAATTGAAGGGTTATTATCCTAAACAGTAACTGATGATCTTATAGGGTACGGTTAGAAACCGAATTAACTTTTTTTTAAATATTTGAGACTTTTCATAATGTTGAATAATAAATAAATTTTGCCTTAGATTTTGATATTAATTATTCTTTAGAGTAATAAATGTACTTGTTAATGTTTAGTTAGTTGCTTTTATTATTTGGTTAAACTTCAGTGGATAATAGTGTAGGTGGGATTTTCTCAGCAAATATTGATCTGGTAGCCCTTTAGAGCGTTGTAACGTATCGACAATTTCCGTAGGAACCGAATGAAGCTGTGCGCAAAAGAAAAAAAGGACAACAAATTGGTTGGAAGCGCTAGATTCCTGTAGCGACACTGGCGAGTGCAACAGGTTTAATTGAGAGCTAAACTAAAGCTATTATCACTCAATTTACTATTCTCTTACCTCGCGTTTGTTTCTTATTACACCCTTTATTTGTTCTTCGATATTAAGCGTGAATTTTTCCGGTAAATTTAGGTCTATTTTGATGGTATTATAGGTATTAATCGTTGGGCCTTTATTTTCTTTGTGATTTGAGTTTTGAAAATTTATTTATTCATCGATTCATATCAAGACTAAAACTTTTCGGTATTAATAATTAACGTAATAGTTTTTGGATTAATCCTTCATCTTTTTCTCATATAATTCTCGCACTATAATTATATTGGCAAATTAAATTGGATCAGATTTTTTTGATTTTCCAAAATTTCCTTTTTGGCAATCCAAAAGGGTGCAGTTATCAATAGAAAAGACAAAGGCGGAGAAACTATTACTTTTTGCAGAGACTAGATAGACTCGTGCTTTGTCGACTCTGCGGGACACCAATAGGCAACACGAATTTATTCTCATGAGGCGAATAGACACGAGTCTATCTAGTCGTTGCAAAAAAGGAATACCTCCAAATAGAGAAGAAATGCAAGGGTAATACTCATTGCGTAATATTTGTTTATTGTTTTTAAGATTCTTAAAAAATTCTTTATATTTATATATATTTATGAGAGTCTAGTCGATATTATTGAGAATAAAACATCTAGCAGGCCAAGAAAAACGTAAATTGTTGTTTAGGGCAACTTTCTATCTGTCAGTTCAGCTTTAGATGTAGTTGCGTTAGAGACAACCGAAGTTTTTAATTTTTTTTTAGTGTTAACATAAGAGAAAAAATAACTGGACAGCATTTTCTCGAATTATAATTTATTTCAACCTTCAACGAAAAAGTACATCGTTTGGCTACAATTTGCCTATGGTGTAAAGACTTTGAATGCGAAAGAAAATATTGCTGTTAAGAAGATGGTTGAGAGGCATACCGTAATAGAGTGTAAACTCAAGGTTTTCAAGAAATTTATGTGCAATTAAATTGGATCAACAAAAAACAACTAAGTGGTATACCGAAAAATGTTTACCTCTGGTTGTTGTATCTTGTTGTATTAGAATAACGCACAGTAATCAGGATTCATTGCCCTGCAATATTTGAAAAAATATCAAAGTAGCAAAACATTTGCCGTACTCCCAACAATGTGTAACTTTTGGTTGCTTGATGGCCATAAGAAGCTTTTGCGAGGTCTAAGATTCATTAGTATTTTGTATGTATTTGGAAAGAACATTGGTTGGCAACCATTATTATTACTCTAGGAAATTAGTGTGAATATATTTAAAATAAAATTGTAAAATATATTAATCGTCTTTTTAATTATCAGTCTCAATTTCGCAAAAATATTTTTCTCTGTAACATTTCCGTTTTGAAAATTCTATAAAAGTTTTTTTGGCCTGCGTTTAGAAGATTCATTGATTAGTAATTGGTGCTTCGCAAAAAAGAATCAATGATTTTGCTTGTCTGCTTTGTATTTAATATTTGTAAATGTTGATGGATTCGATTACTTTTACTTGATGCTAACATTTTACACATGGATAGTTTCATCATAATGATATTTTAACCTTAATTGCGCTTAAGGAATACCACTTATGATCATTTTTCTAAATAAACTTAAAGTTTCTTCATATTTTTTTACAATGGTTACACTTATGTATTTTAAATTTATCTTTTTAGTTATTCGTAGAAAATCAAACGTAAAACCATCACCAGATCCTCTTCAAAAATCACTTTTAACGTTTTCTCAATTTAATTTAAAAATACTAAAATTGTCTAACATAATTTCGCCTCAAATCGCACCTAAACTAAATAAACAATCATATCCACCC
This sequence comes from Oryctes rhinoceros, assembly GCA_020654165.1. Classification (NCBI taxonomy): domain Eukaryota; kingdom Metazoa; phylum Arthropoda; class Insecta; order Coleoptera; family Scarabaeidae; genus Oryctes; species Oryctes rhinoceros. The sequence continues at coordinate 9,559,039 of JAIOKQ010000230.1, read as the reverse complement.
GCAGATTATCTCAAATAAATTAAGACCACGATAGATCGAAATATACGATGTTCCGTTGAAAACGTTATACGGCGTCGTGTGATTCAAAGCGTTATAAATATAATTGGAATATATAAATATCGGAGAAAAGTTTATTTAATCGTTTCGTATCGGTTGTATGTGTGTAAACTATTATTAAAAATAGCGAAGAGGCAGAAATTTACTGGCTATTACACCCGGCGTTCATGAGATGCTGTATACGAGGTGTAATGGTTTAGTTCCTGAAATTACCAGGTTATATTTGAACCTTCTAAGAAGGACGTCTATTATTAGGTTTCTGAGATGCTCCAATACGAGCTTGAGACCTCTGAGAGGGACACATTTTTGATTAATTTTTTTCCCTGTCGAAATTTATTGCACCGCTCAATTATTTCTATGTGAGAATAAGTATAATCAGTGATTATACTAGAATGTGATTATTAATCACATTCTAGTACAATATGAAAATAAATATCTCTAGATGTCTTTTATTGCTTTTTTTCCCGTTACTTTGTCTTCATATTAATTACTTTTACTGCTGATATTGCGGAATAGATTAAATCTGAATCATTATAGTTATCTTCAGAAGATCTGTAACTGTAATTATTAGTGGAACAATATCATTTGAAACCAACTATTCTATTCTACCATTTTTGTTTCCTTTGGTTTGTCATATTTATCAATATGATTAGAGTATGTTCCATTCCAATTCATTGGATTAAATAAATCAGGATACGTAGGAATTTCTGAGCGTCAATGACCATGTCCAAGCGTTTAGACGTCCATCAAATAATTAATCAGCTCCAAATATTAGTGTGTTATTGAAGACCGGAAATTTATTGAGAATTTCACATTTAGTAGATATTTTTTCCGATACTGTAAAACAACTGATCTGAAAATGCAAGATCTAACTGCTTTTGACAATGTACCATATGGCAACTCTGTGAATGATAAATGGGTGATAACATAATATCTTTATTTGACTAAACTAAATGATCTTTATAATATTTAAGTAATTTCTCCATTTACTTTTATTTTACCTATAGTAGTTTTTAACCGTCATGTCATGATTCTTCATTCAAGAGGCTAAATCATCGAACCTCGTATAGTCAAACCTTGTTTACTACACACTCTGCGTATGAAAGGTACGTTTACACGCTGATCGCACACTGTTTAGAATTCTCCTACGTGTTGTTAATAGAGTTTCTTCCAGAAATAACCAGGTTTACTGTCTATAGATATTTAAGGAGCGTATTGATACTCTCTTGGAAAAGAAGTTGCTCAACTGAAACGTTTGAAAGATTTTCGAATTTTACCGTGTTAATATAGCCTGTGCGAGTTACAAAAAAGATCGTAAAGAATTATTTTTGACTTGATACACGTCCTTGAATCAATTTAAAGTACCAACAGTCGGAAAATTGAAGGCAACTTTCTAACATTCGTTCAGTAACTGGCAGTTGTGAATAACATAAGATTCATAGGAACTAAGAAAAGAAAAGATATAATTAGAGGTTTTATGGAGATTTTGTTCTAATAGTTATAACATGAAGGTTTATATTTTGCAACAGTTCTTATTCAGTAAGATTCTGAAAACTAGCTATTAATTTCCTGCATAACTTGATGTAGGTTTCTCAGTTTTTATTTTCTAAATCTAAATTGCAAATTGTATCGGGTGAAATGACCTGAAACATCGAATGACAACTACTGGAATGAAATGTACTATCTTTACTGTAGAAAGTGTTCATTTAAAATGAAATTCTGATATGTTCTAACTAGAAAATAAAGAATGATGTATTACAAACAATGGTAGATTAAATTCAAAAAACAATAGAAAATAGTTGACTGAATTCTTCTTAGAACGGAATATAATGAAATTCTACATGGAAAACAACTAATCCTAACATTTTCCTCCATCAGATATTTTGTTTTCTAAACATGTGGTTTATTCATTACCAGTTTTCTTTAGTTACTTCTGCGTAAATCCTTGATTAGTTAGTGGTAGTAAGGACTGTGGGGTAGTATGGCATACAACAAAAGTATAAGCACATTCCGCACCACACAAGTTTAATTGATTACTCTGTTGGAGCAGTTGCGATGATACGTCGATTGAAGACCGAATAATCATTCGGTCTGCACAAGGGCATACGGAATCCCTAGTAGAAGAACATCTCCGTTAAATAGGATAATCCAAGATTGATAATATCAAAATATATATTTGGTAAAAGTAACCACTATTATTGCCAATTGTAAGGAAGTCATTGGAAATGTTGAATACCGATGATTTCAATGGGAAAATTTGAGAGAAACTATGGATGGAGCTTGATCATGCGCCATAACAAGCCACGAAGAGAACCTGTAGCAAAAAGTGTTGGATGCGGTCTACTAGACCGACACATATACGGTTTAAAGGAACGAGATGATTGCGAAACATGTAATGATAGTAGAAGACACACATTCGTCTTTAAAAAACCTGAAAATTGTACATGTTCATGCTAAACTTTAAGTAAAAATATTGATTTTTTTAACTCAGATAGTTGCGTGAGTAAGGGAGGCATTAACTAATATTTGTGGCAACGAATTTGAGAAGAAATTTATATTAAGAACACATTGAGCTTCTTCTTTTAACATTATATTATTGTATCTTTGTTCTGCTTTAAAGATATCTGAAATAGTAAAAGAAGTACTTGTTAACCTTCAATCAAACGGCATCCATCCAACAATTTCCTTAGTGACATCGTTTTTTTGTTTGCAAACACATCGAAATGTGCACGCTTTCTATGCTTCATTCTGAACTAATAATAATCCTACCGTCTCCCGATATAATAAAACGTACGTATCTGCAATTTGGCAACATCGCCACCTTAATGCTTATATGTATTCATGCCACTATCATTCAGTACGGTGCCACGAGATGATGCACCGCAAAACGGTGAGTATGCTGATGACACCGGCCGGTAGCGAGTTAAACCGATCCCCGTCCGAGAATGCAAGCTCGGCGGTACGCTAGCAAATTCTTCGAGTCGTTGAGTAGATTTGTCGCACACGGAGGCAGCCGTTGGTTGAATTCGAGCGCGTGCTCTCTCATCCACTTTAAAAGTATACACATACAGTCGTAATAATAGCATTTTCAAGTACGTCAATCAGGATTCGTTGAACTCTGCTTCTACTGCTCTCTCTCGGGTGGGTCGGATTCGAGTACGTATTAAGTTTAATGTATATACGAATAGAGCTACTACTATGCCTGTACGGTTTGTAACAGCTTGCTTATCGTTAATACTATGCGGTGGAATGTAACGGAAACGGGATCGTGTGCATATCGAAGCTAGAAGAAAAGAAATGCAGGCGTTTTTCACGCGGAATCCAGTGATTTACGCGTTAAATTCTTGCGAGATTCCTTTCCAACTTTTTTTAACGTGTGTATATTCAATGTGTGGTAAACAGGAAATTGATCAATAAATTTATTATGTAAGATTTGCAAATGAAGCTGGTGATGTAGTAAAATACACGCTGTTTTTTTTTTTTGTCATACAGGATGATCCGAAAATACTGCTTTAACCGTAATGTTGGCTTGTTTTAGTTGCACTAATGCTTTGCTTTAAAAATTAGCAGAGTATCCAGAGCAAACAAGTTGATACTAATTAAATTTTGAAACATCTCTCAAAACAAAACTAAAGAAAAATACTCACCAACAGCTAGACCTTGCTGGAGAAACTAGTGTTAGATTTTCTAAATTTGATATTAGAATTTAAAAGCGAAAGTCTCAAAAGCTATAGAATGGTCATATTTTAGGAAAGGAAATAAGAATTATATGTACAGGGTGGAAATAAAAATTGAAAACCGCGGAGTTATTCACCGAAGTTATTCAGATGAAATTTTCAGTACTCATAGTAAATTATCTATGTGTGCAAACCTGGTACCAAAAGAATTAAATTTCCTTGGAAATGACTAGTTTTTATACTTTTTTAGAAGGTACACTGGTGTATACTGTTCCGCTAGTATATAGAAAATATTTTTGGCTAGTTTTTCCTTCTAAACTTGTTTTTTTTTGGGATATGAAAAAAGAAAGTCTCTTCTCAAAATAAAATGTGTCTTGAGAACATAATTTGTATTATTAATTTTTATTGATAATGGCAGATTATTCAGTGAATAGCAAGGTAGATATGATAAAATGTTATCAAATAATAATTCAAGACAGACCTACTCGTATTTTTTACAAATTTTAAGATAAATCGAGTAAACTGGATTCCTATCGGGATAAACAAATCAAAAACACATTCGATACACAAGATTTAAAAAAAAGAGTATAAATTGAATTAATTAATTATTTAATAATTAATTAATTAAAATACCATTGAATAAATGGTAAATCTTCTTGGAAAATAGTTTTTATTAAACCACACCACCTTTTCTTTATCCAAAAGCAGAAGATTCCTTAAGAATATTCCTCTGAAGTTTGTGCTAGGCAGCCACTGAAGTTTAGATTGAAAGCATACTAGTTGTTTGTACATAAGCATGAAAGAATGTGTTGAAAATGAAAGCTCATTAAAACATAATATTACTACCTAGATTAAATCAGATTTATTAAGACATCTAACACTTAAAAAAATAATGTAGATCAAAGACAAATTTGGACAGGTCTTGTGGGAAGCGTTTGTTCTTTGAAGCCATCCATTGTTCCGTCCTTTTTTAAATACATAGATGAATTACTAAATTTAGTGGTGTCTAATTATTTCAAGATTGGAAAACCACGCTTAAGAATTTAAAATAGCAGTTCAAAATGTTGGGCCCTTTAAGACCTTGATAAAATGCAGAAAATTGAAGATTTGTTAAAATTGAGATTGTGAAAGGCAAATTTTTATCCATAAGAATTGAAATTTTCTAACCATGAGATGAGTAATTGTATTATAGGAGTAATTACTACAATCTGTGATAACATTGTCGTATTAAATACAGTTTGCAGCTTTTTTTGAATTACGTAAATCAGCTGAATCCAGCAACTGTGTTTTCTCCGGTAAGTAGTGGCGCAGTTGCTGTTGAAATCTAGACATTACAAATAGTTTCGAGATTATTTTTTGATATCAACCTAGTGACTTGATTTGGTTCTTAAAGCAGATTATCTAAGGAAACATTCATCTCTTCCGGTAGTGAATCGTTTTCGTATTGTGATAAGGCTTACTCTAAACAAATTGGCAATATAACGCTTAGAATATCCCTCGCCTCGACTATGAGGCCCTAATATGCCTCATAGTCCGTCAAATATATTAAAGGCTTCATTTTTTTAAACTTAAAACTATCATAATGGAATATCCAAAACACACAAATGACGACACATTAAATTGATAAATGAAAACCATAGAATAACTGATTCAACAGCTCTTATCACTATTATTGATAAATGTATTGCTTAATTTAATAACGTCACTTTAAAATTCTCAAAAAGGTCTGATGCATGCCTACTATTAACAATCTTCATAGACATGAATTAAAATACAACTTTGGGATTTATTCTATTCATGCAATAATTTTGTCCAGCAATGTATATTAAATACCTTTTGACACGCATAATGACATTTATGTAATGCTCAGACCAATTGTAAATTGAAAATGACTTATTTTGATTTTCAATAATTCCAAACAGTTCAGTAGATCATCCGTATTGAATTATTAAGACACAACTATCTATAAAACTGTTTTAATAAGCGTTTTTCAATTTTACCGCATTACCTAAACGATAATAATGCAAAGAAGATACTTGTCACAGACAATTTCCTTTCGACACCGAGCAGTGGCTATAACATTATAACGACACGATATTAATCGATTAATAACAAGCTCGCGAACTCGCAACAACACGGTACGGACTTGATGTGCACGCAACCAGCGTAACTACTGATGCTTGCAGGTCTTTTCCGACTGCCATTGTGGTAGCTGTCTTGTTTCTCCACCGTGACACACTTAGTAGGTCAAGGAGGAATCAGATATGTGTATCGATCTGTTCGCGATATTTTTTTGTTACTTTGAAGGTACCTCTACGGTCACTTATCTATTTTTCATTATGAAAGGTTGTTAAATATGTGTTTTTAGAGTTATCCATGTAACAAAATCATTTATAGATGAACTTGTAATCATACCTAATTAGAAATCCCAGTGCTATAAAGACTTTAATTTTTGAGGAATTACTGAATTAGTTTTGAATTTGTTTATAAAAAACAATATTAACAATATTAAACCTTGAAGTCGAGGTTGATTTTAATGAAGTACCTTGGAAAAAGCATTTGTTTACTAGGAGCAAGTAGATATACAATGCTTTTAAAAAGTTTCGAAAGTAATATAAGTACAACTTTCTTCGCCCCAATTATACCCTTGTATAAAAGAAGCAAGTTGAATGAACTCTCTATTGGAGTAATATGGGTCAGCTAAGAAGATAAGCTTTTGGGAGCAACTCTGTACTCTAAACTGACATGGAATTCACATGTTCAGAAAATCACCAATAAATGTATACCATTGTGGTCGTAGAATGCAGTCGTAAGACCTAAGATAACTTACGGGTACTTGGTTTGGTGGCGTTTGTTTACAAAAGTATACTTTAAGGAATTCAAATACTTGCTTGTGTATAGCCGAAGGCACTAAAAGCCTTTCTACGGCCTTCTTACGAACACCATGCTAAATTTATTCTCTTGATATATTCATATCCATGGAAAGGCGAGAGTAGAAACAGGCAAATTGAAAATTTTCGGTAATGGAGAACTTGGGTGGTTGCGAGTGCACTAATATAAAAACTGTAGATTATTCTTAGGATTTCATTTGATATAGCCCTCAAAATAGCCTTGAATTGGAAAAAGAAATTAAGGAAGCCAGAATTTCAAATAAAGATATATGTTATGGAAACTGGTGCTTAAGATCTTGGTCGACAACCTTAAAGGGAGACCATTTGCATTCTCTTTGACAGTTACGCAACCTTGAAGCCACTAGCATCTTATTAGCTTCTAAAGCGGAACATGAGTTCTTGAAAAAACTTATGGCTGTTTAAGCATAGCAGGGTTACTTTGACGTGAGTTCCAAGGCACAAGTGAGAAAAGGCTCCAAAACCAATTTTCCAGGAACTGAACCACACAAGTGGTGAGAGATACGGGAAATAAATATCAAGGAGATGTAATTGGTCACATGGCTATTTGAAAAGCAGCATCAATCCAAAAGTCTTTCGGGTTCGTTTCCTTTTAGCTGCTGTAATACTGCTAGGAAGTTTGAGTGTAGTGTGAACCTAGATTTTCAAATGTTATCCTTTTTAAAATTCTGGTTACATCACAACATTAATTGCGCCATCAATAATCTCCGGTACCTAAACAATCAAGATAAACTGACGAATCACGTTAGTATGGACAGTTGCGCTTGTAGAATATTCCTTAATCAATTTTCAAAAACATTAGTGGAGATAGGACGACACCAAAGAATTGAAGCAAAACTTCGCAAGAGATATCTACGTCATCTTTTTTATAATGCAACAAAGTGAAAAGAAGTGAGAAAAATAAAACTTAATTGCTTTTACAGCCAGGTAATAAGAAGGGATCTAAGATACCAAAGTGTGTGTGTATTATGTAGCAGGAGACACTCCCACATCTGCAAGCAATCTACTCCAGAAATAGAACACTTCATAATACTTTACACTATGTGCGTGAAGTGACATGTTAGACTGACGATGACGTCAAAATGATTCACTGCTAACTTTAGTTCGAATTATTTGTACGGAAGTATGTTGTCTCTCGGAGTTGGGAGTAATTACTAGGACAGGACAACTTCCACAAAAAAACCGCAAGGTTTTTATGTTGCTAGCGTAAAGTACGTAAACAAATCGGATACTACGTATAATAATTATAAGATTTAATTGTTTTTCGTTGAATAAAATAAGCGGTTTATTTTGTATTATTAAGAAAAAAAGGAAACAATAGCTTACAATAATAAAAAATATCTAATCTTGTATCATTTCGATCTAATTGTTAGTTTATTCGGGTAATGTTTATTTTTATTGAATATACAAAGATAGCTGTTAATATTAAATTTGCAAATATTACGAAATAGGGAATTGTGGTTGAATTTATTAGAGGAAATATTGAATCACCAGACTAATCTACGTATGCTTATTCATAACTTACGTTTTTACAAGAAATTTGTTTAAGGAAGATCCTACTCAGTAAGCGGGAATTTTGTTGTAATGGAAAAAAATATTTTAATAATCTAGAATGCATTCTATATTTTGAAGATGTTTTTAATATTACAACTAACACACGGAAATTGTTTAAGTTAGTGTAGGTGTTCTATTCTATTCTTTTTTTTTTTAGAATTCGAAATGTCCATTCGTAGCTTCGGATGTTTGTATATGTATATACCTGTATTGTAGTGTCTGTATTTAATTTCTTTCTTAAGGCTTAGTCTTTGCTCAGGCTTTTTGTTAATATTCGACTTATGAATGTTCAGTTCCTTTTACACATACACATCTGTACACACGTATATTTGGTTTTTATATTTTGGTTGCTTTGGTTGGTATATTTTATCTTAATTTAGAAAGAAGGATTCATCTTTTTTTAGTTTAATTTATTTTGAGAGATTTTCATTGCCATTACATCTAAAACTTAAAGACTAATAGCACGTTTCATTTTCGATCACATCGAAAGTATTTTAATATCTTTAGACTTTATTTTGCAGTTACCCAACAGTTTCAGCAATATTGTTGAGTGTAAATTAGTTGTACAAAATAGCAAGTTAACTTGCTAAACGTATTACAATTTATAAATAGCAACTTTACAAATACAAAAATAAAGAAAAGAAACATAGAACTAGTAGAAGCTCTACGTACCTTAAGTAACCCAATAAATCAATTAAATGAGAATTTGGAAACAAGTTAAATCCGAAAATTACGTAAAACGTAGATTTACGTGTACTAAGTGTATTTGCGAAAATCTAAATAAAAAAATTATACATTTGAATTTGTTCCACTAACTAGTTGTGATGTTGACCATTTTCTGCGTTTAAAGACAGACTTTAGGGCTGAAGACTTGAAACAATCGCTTCCAGTAAAGGTTAAAAAAAATATATAACATTATTTTACGCCGTGGATAACGAATTTTATTTAAAATTGTTTTGTACGGCACGTTTATGGAGGCCATAAAAATTACGTTTTTATTCATATTTCCCAGCCGCGAGTATGTAAGTCATCCCGTACGGCTTGACCAATTTTTGATTATAACGTGTTGTGTTTAGAATGAAATTTAAAGAAGAATATATTTGCGGTTTCCAGTGACATTCTTCGTCGTTCTCAATGAATGTTAAAATACCACATTTTTTCATTAGCCCTGCGAGTATCCTTTGCTGTTACATATCTTATACATCTTGCGGGAAAATATCTTTTGAAATATTTAGTTTTAAAAAGAATTTGAATTTTTAGCAGAAACACTTTATATTTTATAATTCTCAAGCTTAAAATAGTAATTTTCCGTTCCTTTATTATTATGTTTCCCTTCCCTACCTTACCCTAGCTAATTATTATGTACTAACTCTGCTTCTCTCGTTTCAGACCGAGCTCTCCGGCATCAAATGGCGTAAACTGGTATGGTGCGAAAGCGGAGGCGGCGGGGGCGGCAGTAGTGGGGAGCCGCTGGACGATCCGGTGCTTCGTAGCTATGCCCGCTGCTTGGCCGCCGATATCCTCTGCGTTTGGCGGAGGGTTTCGGCGCCGCAAGCCTCGAACATGTTTGATCTCGGTCCGCCGCCGCCGACACAACCGCCTCCGCTCAGCTTGGCCGCCGCCAAGGAACTGTGGATTTTCTGGTACGGCGAGGAACCGGATCTTAGCGAGCTGGTTGCTATAGAACTTCTAACACCGGGTAAGTTCTATTGATCTAGTACATAGATATTTATCCTTATGATATATAGAGCCTTTAAAAAAACAACGAGCACACTTTTGTTTTATAGAAGTTAGTAATTTTTATTTTAAGTTCTAAGCTTACGATAAAAGCCATTGACAGAAAAATTCTTAATTATGCTATTTCATTAAAACACGTTCATTTTTATTGACATTATTCAATTTGTAATATGAAATTTCTCGAAAAAATATTAAATCTGCCTTAGATTTCTGTAGCTCACAAACATAATTTGTAGTAAAACTGTGCAACTTGTATACACGCATTTTTATTAGCAACAGAAAGTGTCGGTATTGCTAATGTAATATTGCTTCATTTTCAAATCCAGATAAAGAATTCTACTAACTCAAGGTTCAGAAATGTGTTTTTTTAGTGATAATTTCGTAGTTGGGTTTATTGGGCTATTCAAGATTGCTTCTTGAATAAGTACGATATTGTTGATGACATCTGTTCGAACATTTTTAGGTAAACAGTTTCCGACACGGTTATTTACAACGGATCCTGTGCCCGAATTTTATTTCCCATTAGTGATAGCAACTAACAAACTTCCAGCTAAGTTGCAATCTTTCTTATTTTGATTTGCCTTTGAAATCAAATTAAACTTTGAATTTAATTAGTGAAAAATTTGATGTTCCTAATTCAGAGGAATTCAAAATTGGGAAATTAGAATATTATCGACAGCTTTAATATATTCCTAGTATTAATATCTAAAGCAGTAGTTGATTCCGTTTTATCTTAAAATTCGCATAATATAACCAACTTATTAGTTTAAACACTAGCTAACCTTAGAGCATGAATTAAAACCGGAGATATATTTAACTAAAAGTATGGAACCTTTAAAAGAAGCTCCTTTTATAAGGATTTCAGTTTGAAATAATAAATAATTTATAATATGAATACACAAATAGTGTTATCCATAATTCTCAAAATATATTTTGTCGAAAACGCGTACTACTCAGAATTTCCGTACTGAAAATTTAACGCAGACTTGTTGCTTTATTGAGAAGTTGTGATACGTTGTAAAACGTAACTTTGCTCATCGTCAATGTTCAACTAAAATAGAAATTCATTGAGGAATAGAATTCGAAGTTTAGGGGAGTAATGGAAATTACGGAGTAAACGTGCCCGTAATTTGTAATTGATTCTTTTTTGTTTCTTGGAAATCAATTTTAAAAAGGATCCCACGATTCCGTAGAAGCACATTTTTCTATCTGACGAACTCTGTTTTACCAAACAGAAACGTTGATTTCTTGTTCACGTAACATTGATTTATGTAACAAATCTATAGGGTTAGTAAACGCAGATAAGATCTATCATTCTGTTGTATGGAAGCAAAGCAACATACACACACCACGCAAATACTTTGTCGGCTGGTTCGTCCTTTTCGTTCTCGCCACCGAGTTATTTGTGAAGAATCAATACGTTCACGATCCAAATGGCATAGGGTTATTGTCATCTACGATTCTCTTCGCCATACGGGCCATTGGTTGTTGACGAAGAACTTGCAACGTTGAAATTTCTCTTCTAATTTGCGATGGGTCCTCCTTGTGGAGTAAATAAGGTGGGTAGTTGTTGGTAGTACTAAAGTACCCTCTCGCTGGCAGCGAAAAACGGTACAGTAGCTACTGTATCGATTGATGTTGTCGGCGGTGAACGACGCCAACGGACAGTATCGGTACTGTCCGTAACGAACGAATGGATAAAAAAGAATACGAGAAGGTATGGTGGCAAATATTGTGAAGGCAATGTTTTATATTCACTTCAATGCATAACATTGAAGTGAAAGCAGGATTTATGTTCATTTAGTGTTTATATTCAGACTTATTTGTATAAAGTAAATCTTAATTGATTCAGAGTAGAGAAACTATTGTGAAAACTATAGCGTTTAATTACCTTCCCCATGTTAGTGTTTTTTTTTTCTTTCAAATGACTGAACTATTCAAACTCTAACTTGATATTTAATCCCAATACTATTAACATGAGCAAAGAGGCTCGATTACTGCTCAGTTGGTGGCTCACTTTTCCAATTGTATTTAATGTTATTCTTAACCACGATCAACTGCCATACTTTTTTCATATCAATACTTCCTTTTACAATTTTTACATTTGATATAATTTCGTTTATTGAAATATATTACAACTTACGTAATTATAGAAAAAAGACAATACATGAAATATTAAAATTATGGACAAGAATAATACGGAGCGGAGGTAAATTATATTGCCGTTTCCGCAGAACCATCGTTGGGGATATATTTAATTAATAAAATCCCGGGGACAGAGAGAGGTGGACCTCAGTAAGGGCTTCGGCTATATAAGATCATGCAGAATCGGAAAAGGTATTGGAAAAGCGTTTTTTGATAGATTATGTCACAACAGACGGAGCTCACCGGTGTTGGCTGTAAACATAATTATGATTTTAACATCATCTTTTCAATCAAAGTAGTTATCCATAGGATATTCATTCAAGGTTTATACATTCCAATAATCTTGTCACTAGATCTTTCAAGGTGAAATTTTAATTTTTTTTTTATTTTCTTTATTTTGCTTGTTAGTTTTAAGACAATTTTGCCACTACAGGTCTGGGAAATTAAGCATTTACCTGGTCAGGTGGCTGGGTGTCATTCATATCTAGGTTACGCAAAAAATAATCGGAGGTACTTTCGAGCACCAAATTAGAATTGTAATCGACTTAAATCAACCCGGCTAGACCATTGCGATTTAAAATTGAGATTTAGGTTTTCCCATACGCTGCAGCGTTTCTCCAGGGTGGCATTATTCCAAATCGCTTAATTTTTGAAAATATCAAGTTTATATACGAAAAACAAAACATTGTTTATGTCCATCAAGGGTAAATGAACGCACATCTTTATGTAACATGTTTAGTGCCAATGAAAATGTCGTGTGGATTTGAACTACAAAAGAATACGTTAAATTTCGAATTCACCTGCGTGTTAATCATTTCAAGCGGTCGCAGACGAATTCTTTCAAGAAAAACAATGTTGAGAGTTAAAGCCGAATTGTGAAAATCTATATGATCATTTTTGAAATTCTACAATTCTTCGTTTCTGAAAAGTTTTCAAGTCAATGGATTTTAGCAACTATTATCTAATATTGATAAGTTCTTAATTAAACAATGTGTTTTTCCCGATTAGGAGGAACCTTGTATTTCTCCTAATGGAATGGAAGTCAAAGACGGCGTCTCTAAATTTGGTGTAAGAATTATTGCTAACTTAAAATTTTGCATGAAACTGTAAGATTCCGCATTTGGTTGAAAAAATAAATAGGTTTCCCTCTTTCATTATATCCATCGTTCATTACTGCGCGTGATATTCGACTAATACGGACACACTATTAGAAATCTGTCCCGCTCTACACTCTCGGAGAAAAAAAGAATCTTCGCTATCGTCTGGTCCGTCCCATCGTTCATCGTCATCAGTTAACGATTGTTGCGTCATTGTGACGTAGAGTTCTGGAAGGCAGCGCCTCTACCGCGCTCTTCGATCCGCTCTGTTATTTTGAGGTTCGCGGTCCGTGCGCAAGAGCCAATCGTTCCGTCGCTCTCCTCTTTCGGTGGATGAAAACGCGTGGAACGTTTGCGATTGTTTTGCTTGTTTGAAGTTAATAGGTATACGCTTGATAATTAGGACTTCGGGGAACGCGAGGATGATGGATTATAAGCTTTAATTTGTGTATGTTGATAATAGAGGGACTTATTGGATCTGTTTTCTTGCTCTGAACACTTAAAAAAATGTGATGAGGTAATCATCATTTGATGGAAAATTATCTAGAGATATATGAAAACAATTAGGGCATTAGGTCTGAGATAGCTGTCAAAGTTCAAGGTATTTTGAGTTCATGAAAATTATATATATTATATTTCTTAAAGGAGAGGTTTAGTTTTAGTCTAACAAATTAGTTTGTAAAAAGTAATTGACAACTTACTATTGGTTTCGCCATAGACTGGCGTTTTTTGTACAGAAAAAAAAGATCGTTATATGAAAAAATCCATGATTTTATTAATTATTCAAACGATAGAAAAGAAAATATAATAAAATGAAAGTATCAGATGTTAATACCGTCGATCCGATGGAAAGGAAATCAAGAACTTCGTAGAGAGATCACGATGAGAGAAGATCGTGAGCACTCTAACTGATTAGGACAGGAATGGCAAAAGAACGAAAGGCTGATAGTCCGTCGGCCTGTACGGGGGGTTTTGACGAGGGTTTCGACCTCACTTAGTGGCGGCATAACGGCGGCGTTACAAATAAGAAGCCTAGTTTCGAGTCGCGCACATTTTCTTTACACCCTCTTGTCCCTTCCGTTTCTTACGAAAATGCTATCAACCGGATGTTGCCCGATGAAATGGCTATTAAAGAGTCGGACTCATCTTCTAAGATGTTCAAAAGGTCGACGAGCAAAGGAGAAAATAGTGCCAAAGTGCTTTTGGTTTTTTTGAGCTTCGTGTTAGTGAAGAGGGTTCAAGTTATTCATTTGGAATTATTTAAAATCAATGAACTCTATAGAACTCTCGAATGAAAAATTATTCTTGGGTAAACATTTATTTGGACAGAAAATTATTACGACTTACTGCTAATTAACGCATCAGGTAAACCTTTCATTTGAAGTATTGAGCGATTTGCCCATGTGCGACATTTTCAGATTAATCGAATTTATTTTTAGGATCAAAGTAATGAGTATACCACCTGGCATATATCTTTATATATATTGTAATATAATTATTCTCGGAACGCTGATTTAAGTAACCACACATGACTGTGCTTAAGTATATGCTTTACATCCAAATCGTATTATTTTCATCTATTGTTCTAGTCTAAATGGGTTGATCCAAAACTCTACTCATAAGTAAGTGAAAGCTGCTTTGTATGGTATCTTGATTAGATGTTCTTCATTTCGAAAGCGCAGAACTTGTCATCTTCAAATTGAAAAATTAAATGAAAAATTATACAAGTGAACTTAATTAAACAATAACTTCAATCGAAGGTCTCAAAATTGAACATCCTCCAAGATAGCAACCCCACAGATCCTCTTCCTTATTGGATAAAGACCACGTAACGTGCGTACCATGTCAATATTGATTAAATCTTCAAAAGCGTTATACTTTGTGGGAACCATTCATTATATACGCACCCCTTCTTGGGTCGAAATTACCGAACAATCGTAAATTGGTCGATCCCCAGTCGAATGACCCCTTGCTGCCGTCGGAGTATAGTGATCGATAACTTGGGACTCAAACATAGGTTCATCCGAACTAAACAATAAGATGAATGACTCAGTTAAAATCTATAAATACTACGCACTACATCATTGATTATTACAGTGATTATAGAGGGGGAAAATGGATACAACTCTGTAGTCAATACAATTCAATATGCACAACGCATAAAGTTTTTACAGTGTGGCAAGTCAATCAGTTTAGAAGAATAGAATTATCTACCTTAAGCTTTTTGTCAGTTTTATTCAAAAAAATCCTATACTTACATAAACGCCACTAGCTCAAGTTACTAGAAAATTGAAAAGAATCATTTTCGCTTGATCACGTTCATTACGTTAGTTAATATAAATTTCATTGCTACCTATGTTTCACTGTTGCTACAGGTTATGTTAGCGGCTGTGCTTAATAGCTCACCTATTGAATCACTTAACTATGACATGAACAATAGTTCAATTTTCTGGATTTAGCGGGGGTTTACAGAACGAATGGCTTCCGAATTTTCGACTTTTGAAATTTAGAGAACTATCTGTAGATAGTTCTCTAGTCTAGATAGAACTAGAGGGGAACTATCGATTAGAATGACTAACAAGGAAATCACTGCCTGGCCCTCTAAAGATCAATTGAAATCATTTGACTTTGTGGATCATCAGGTTCTCTTGCCCAAATTGGATAGGCATTGCTTAATTAATTGTACTTGACAATTCGTAAAGAAGCGTTAGTAAAACAAATATTCAGTTTGGTGTATTTCAAGATTTTATTCTCGGACTGCGTTTGATCTTATTTGTCAAATACTTACTGATTATTGACGGTTAAGTATTTTTTATGATACATCAGACATTCTTCGAGAGAAAACCTGTGAAAAAATAGAAGGAAGCCGCATGGTTTAAAAGTTACAACTTAAATGATAACCGAGGTTGAAAAGTGGGGTACAGCTTTACAATTTGACCTGGCTAACGGCCCGTTTTGTACTTATTTGTGTCGTAAAAAGATCTTGGGTGCCTACAAAATGCTAAGCTTACACGGCCAGAGTCTGTTGAAAGTAAACGTGATCCGGGTTTGAACCGTGTCATGTCGTTGTTAAAATAAAAACTTGACGTTTCGCCCCCGATCGTATGGGGCTTCTTCAGGAGAGTAATAGGTGACAGTTAGCACGGTAACTCAACGTGTAAACCACGTCGGAGGGTAGCTAAGCGGGATGCAGTTAATCACAGTAACTCGGCATGTGAACCAAGCCAGATGAGAAAACCAACTACAGTTGAGAAACCAGTAGGCAACACGAGCCCTTTTTTGTGAGACCTATAGATACGACTCTGTCTAGTCGCTGCAAAAAAAAAAAAAAAAAACAATTTCACCTGCCTTGATCATCTCTACTGAGGATGCAATAATGACAACGTCTATTGCTAATTTTCTACTAGTTTACGTCGAATGAAATTTTGGTTTGTGTTAATTCTGTGGGTACTTATTTACAATGTTATTGAGAAACATTAGTAAATAAAAGTCGTTATCTCTTACGTAAAATAATGTTAATATTTCTAATTTATAGAAAGATATGTTAATTAGCTATTACTATAATATATTTTCTAATTCCGAGTAAAATGAAAAAACTTGTTTACATAATGGAGGAAAGATTCTGAATGTTGCTCTATTCTACTTAATTCTTATTTGTTATATTATTATTTATAAGTGAATAAAAATCTAGATTAGTATTAAATATAGCGTGTACATATTAAATAATAACTTTGCCTTAAATACATGTTAGTACATTACATTACCTCCTAAAATAATTATACACTATCACTTTCCATTTCACTTGAACCTTACCCATTCATATAATAAATGGCTCGATTATATCACCGATTAATCCATTCAACTCACACATTTTCCTTCTTTTTAGTTTTCAAAATGTAGGAATTTTTTCTAGTTTTGCAATTACGCTTTGTAATAATATAACCATAGCAATAGTAGCATTGTCTGTCAGTACTATCAATATTTGATTAAACGATATTTGAAACACCTCGGCATTCATTTTTTTAATTTTTTTACGATAATCGTATTTTTTTACAATAAACTAACTACAAAACCAACCTCAGATCTTATGTACGAAATAATGCGATACCTTAGAAGAGAAAAATTGACTACAGTCCTCCATTAAACGCTTGCCGTCGACCTTTTATATTATCTATTCAAACATTTTGTTTGGTATGACCCCTCGTTCAGCCATGTTTCGTCTAACTAATAATAATAAATTAGACAATTTTGAAGGCGATAATCTTTTATTTTCATCAAAATACCTTCTTCTCCACCTGATTATATCGTCCCGTTCTAATAAAACACATTTTCCATCTCATTTTATGTACCTGCAACAATAATTATACTTATTCTAACATATCAAAGTACGTAAAATATATATTTGGATATATGTTAGAACATCAGCACTCACCTGAAGTTTAGCATTTCCATAAATTTGTACAATGTTGAACAGCTCATCTGTGGCGAATCATCACGCTGTTTTACTAATTCGGAATTTTATCAATTGTAGGAAGTTCATTTTTATAAAAAAATTCGTGAAATAATTTCTTTATAGAATTCTTGATTGTTTCATCATTATCAGCAATTAAAAAATGGATAACTTGTCCTTTCTTTTTCTTCGTATTCTTTTATGGTACGATAGATAGCAGATTATAGTATGTAACCTATTCAATATGTTCTTCCTTTTCTATCAAAGAGAGATGTTCTAAACTCAGAAATTTTCGCCGTCTCGGCGGAGATATTTGAGTTCCAGAAGTAGTTGCTACTTCCTCCATATACACGAAAAATGCTGCGAAATTGTTTTTTTTTTTTATTATTACAACGCAAATTTAAGGACAAAAATTACATATAAACGCACTCAGAAAAATACACCATCTAAACGTCAATAAGTTGTTGTAACAATATGGTGGCTGGCAATATATCAAATTTCACTAGTGTGATTTTAGCCGAAAACTGACCAACAACAAGCCCACTTTTAGCGCTTCAATTTAAAAGCACTCTTTCGAATTAAAAAATAGAGTGTAAAAGCGATTGTTCCAAGTCTTCAGATGCGAGATAGTTCTTCTTGATGTTAGCATATCGTTTCTCTTGAACGAATAATTTGAAAAATAATCAGAAATACACAAAACAGCTAGACTACGTGTGTACAAATAGAATTCCACCAAGCCTGAATTTGTGCGTTCTTATTTCCTACTAATAAACACGAACGAGCGTCTATGCTAACAGTGATATGTTCCACCTGCTTTGCTGATAATGTTCTGTGTCAATAAGCAGGGCGAACTGGACCACATTTCAGTTGGTGGCTTCGTATTGTAGATTGCATTTGTTAGTTAGTGAAGATATCTGTAGTAGCTTCTATATTGCGACGGTTGGTATAGCTATGGTAATTCATGTGATTTCTGACAATAAATATATGGCGATGAAACATAAATATGCAAAATATGAAACCGTGAATGCTGAATCCTGAAGAAATGTTAGCTGTAAGCTTTTGACACAAAGACGGTACTAATATGAGAAAATTAAAATTTTGTATCCGTATATTACTCGCAAGCAACAGTAAAGAATGTGTTAGGGTAATATTTACGTGCGATGTAGTATTTAAATACAACGTAAAGCAAGTTATTTACCCTCAAATACTTGAAATCAACATGTTCGGGGCAGGTTTGTCCAAATTTTATCAGGCATTACCACAACAGCTCAAACATTAACGATTGAACTAAACTATAACTGCAGTCGGCGAGAAGTGCGACAAGTGATAAAAAATAATGCTGATCTATGCGTTTTGTGTTTTACTTAAAGTAATTAAACAATCGTTTATTTGCCACAAATAAACTGGTTTATTCACAAGTTATATCACTAATAAATAAAATGATGCATTTAATTCCCTTAAACAGGTTTATTTACAGTAAACGCATATGTGAAGAGTTTATTTAAGATAAATAGGCTGATGATGAATTGATTATTTACAATAAATTAACGTTATTAGCAGTTGAATGGAGGTATTTTTATTAAACGAACGAAAATGTCATTTGGTCAATATTTTTTTGAGTTATAGCACAGCAGTTTGTTGGGAACAAATGTAATTGCGTAGGTAAAAGTCAAGATGTGAAGTAGCCAAAACCAAACAAACGTTGTAATGAAGGTTCAGTAATGCCGATGATATTGAATTGCCGAGATATTTCTCGCCATTCCAAAGAAGAATCGGTCCTTTGGCGAAGCAATTGCATTTAGAATACTGTATTACTGACTTGTTCGTAATAATTGTAGATAAATTACAGAAACTGCAAAACAAAGTAATAAAAATTATTTTGGTTTATAATAAGTGCATGAGAATATCGTTAATGCTAGGTGCGTTACAGTGGCATAGCATCCGACAGCAAGGTTGTTACGTTGCTTAAATTATTTTAATTTACAGAGTAGTATATAATAAATTGGCCTAGCTATATAAATAGATTTAGCACAAATTTCTTTATCTTTTGTTTCGGTGTACCATAGTTTCTACGTAATATTCCACAGGTCTTTTTATATTCATATCATGTGACTAATAAAAACGGAATGCTACGATGATACATGATCAAATAGCTTGCTTACCACATATTGGGCATAATCTAGATCGTGATATATTTCCGCAATGTTTGAGCTTTTGCCAATAGCGAGTATGACACTTGCCTCAATGGAAATCTATTTTAATATTTGGAGTATACGCATTTTGTCGAGATGCCCGATAAAAGCGTTGCTCATTGAAGGAACAGATATTGACTTAGTAGGTCAGCCAGATATTAATCTTCTATTGTGTACTTTGTCAAATTGTCATTTTTTTTTTGTTTGTCAGCAACCTATCGATTACAGTTTTGTTAAGTTATAAGTCATAACCGCTGTCAAAAACTATAAAGGGATTTATTTTCGATTTGTTAGTGGTACTTGCTGGCATTTGCTTAAAAATCGATCGAAGCAGTTTAAATTATGTTCTCCTCATATCTTACTATTCTTCAGTTATATTTACATTTGAAATGTATTTCCACTAGTTTATTATATACTAGTTTATATACTAGTCTCTAGAAAAAAGCCCTCTGTTATACCTCTTCAAAAAAAAATCCTGAATCCTGAAGATATCCTGAAGTATTCGTAGATTTGCGATCTATAAGTGTGAAAATTTTTGAAAAGTTGTTAGAAATGTAAATTAATATTTGCCATATTTTATGTACCTATCAATCTGGATAGAGACGGAGCTTCTGCTCTTTCAGTAGTAGCGGACAATATTCTTACGTCTACTGACTCTGGTAAGCTTACATGTCTTGTAATGCTGGATTTTTTTCGTTTATTCATCAATTTCTACTGTTAATCTTGAAATATAATGGTTTCAATTATGAAGCCATCTTACAACTGCGCTGACAAGAAGAGCACGAATGTCTTGTCTCTTCATTACAACAAAAAATGTATGTAATTGAAACAAAATTTAATAATCGCTTATTAGCGCATTGGACAGAGTATATGTCGGAGCTCGCTTCACGGTGTTAGTCCTCAAGATTGGAAGAATGAAGCTATATCTTGAGTTCAAATGTGGCACAAGAAAATTCTGCTGTTATACTTTATTAGTAACCCATCTTATTAAATTTGTTTCATAAAGCAGAGGAAAAAGAAACATGTAGATCTGATTTTGCGAGAGATTACACCGTCACATTACACCAAAACCGAGAAACTCGACAAATACATAGCGCATTGAGTTGCGCGCCGTGTTCTCTGCCTCTTGGTCTCCTAATACTAGGTTGATGAACCTGGACAGTCGCCCGCTGCTGCAACCTCTGGTCATTCGCCACTGCAGGTCGGTGAAATCTTCTCCTCGTTCTCTACGACTGGATTTTGCCGTTGGTCGGTCATTCCCAGCTATTTCGCTACGCAGCACGCTATACCGACTTAATAGCAAGCACGCAACGACACGCTAAATTAGCCAGTTCTTTTCTTTAGTCTTTCTCTCTAGATACGAAACAATGTTCTCATGGCGGAATTGTAGGTAGTAGTAATAAGTTTTGATGTCAAAAAACACAGTTAACGTTGCTTATCGACCACTTTGTTGCATATATGTTCCCCTTTGATGTTATGTTTGTTCCGATATAATTTCGTGATATTGTAAGCAATGGATCTGTATTTCTGAAGGATTATTGTACATGTAATTTTTGTTCTTATTTCTTTGTAAAATCTTACCGTTCCTATTGGACTGGAAAGCTCGATGTGTTTTTATGTGATCTTTATGATCTTCTTTATGTGATCTTATTATTAAGATTATAATTAAAACAAAAGATATTACAATATTTTATATACATTAATGCTGGATCTATGATAACTGTAACCACGATCTTTGAACTCGTCATTATTTTAAGCGTTCCCTCTTTAAAAAAAGCCCAAAATCGAGACAATAAGAGGGATGTTTAAAGACGTCCAACTTGAATAATTCTTGTTTTGGATTTTGCATTGAAGTCGTTGAAGTCTCATATGGGCTGCTACCATCAATTTGCTTGCGATCAAACTTAGCTTTTCTGAGTCTTGAAAAACTTATATTGTGTGATTCCATTCACTAGCGCTTGGCCGATCCAAGTGTTTTCTACGAAACTAATATCTAACCCGTTTTCACACCGCATTTTAACACCCGTTAAAATGCGGTTGAGAACATCACAATAGCATGATACCGGTGGGCTTACTGATTTTTTACTGTAAGTGTAGAAGGTAGTGAGCACATATTTTTTCATATAATTGTCGCTTTGGAACAAGCGCTTTTTTTATGAGACAAAACTTTCATTCGAAGGCGGTGAAGAAAGAGAATCATGCGAAGGTGTTCAGAAATGGACAAAAATGTTTCTTTCAGCTCGTCCGCAATGCATGGCTTCTCTATAGTTTCTCCAAGTAAGCAAGTAGTTTCAACGAAAAAGTATTTAAAAGCTTAGTGAAATCAAATCTGATATCAAATTAGTGATTAAATTAATGTTAGCCAAACAAAATATTAGCTAGCAAATCCACAAATTTGACTTCAAGCAAAAGTATTACTTAATAAACCCGATAGTACAGAAATAATTTGTGCTGCACCGGTTGGGCCTTCTTTCCTTATGCCCACCAGTGTCCATCCCGAGCAAGACATAACTATCAGTTCGTTGGAACCTAGGTCGCTCAATTGTGACAACAATTGGCGCCTTGGAGCTTAGGCCGCCAAGCACTGGCAACTATCGACCAGCGACGGAAACAAAACCGCTCATGATATAAAGGATGGTAGGGTCAAAACCCTACCCAAATCGTGCCTGCTGGGATATTCGTTACCCATAAAACCTTGGATAGAGTCAAACCACGACGTCCAACTCCAGCTCTTACGGTTCAGACAAGGAACTCCTGGTGTTAGGATGAATAAGAAGGAATCCTCAACCAGTAAAGATACCGTCGGTATTTGAAAAACGTCTAGCCAATAAATCTGTATAAAACAAAATAAAATAGTTTTAAATCAGGAACAAGACATTTAATAAAACAGGAAGAAGGGGATGCAAATTATTTCAATTGTTTGGTAACTGAAATTGAATTGGAGATGCTGATATTTTTTTAATATGTGTTTTAGATATCAGTAAATTTCTCCACGATCTACTGGAATTAGTTGAAACTTACTATATTAATTGCCGTCTTCAAAATATTCCAAAATTCCAAAAATAATAATGTAACGTTGTAAACAAACTTCTTAATTGCCTTCGTTTATGTTCGAAACATATACTTTTCAAGTACGCGTACTAATCAATTAGAAATTAGAAAACTTAACGAACCAATGCCAACAGGCCATTATATAACCCGCTCATGAAATATACACCCAACCACAACAACTAGACGGCGATTGGAATTAATAGTGAACTAATACATACATATAATGCCTACGTGTGGAAGTATGTATTATCAGTATGCCTTTCATAAACAATTAATTACATACCGCTCATGAAATTTGTCTTTCGCAATAATTAGATAAAACAACTGCGCAGACAATTACTCTTTCCAATTAGAAGTTTAGCCATCGGCAATAAATACCTTCGAATTTAAATATAACATCTCTAACTATGGATCGATATCTAGAGTGTGTATTTAATTAATAATTTAGACATGAACTGCTAAAACCAGGTATATACAGTAGGATCGTGCTATAGTATAGACGAAAGTTCTCAAACCGTGTCTAGTCAGGTATTTAAAGAAAAACTTGTAAATGGGCAATACACATATTCGAAACATCTTGTAAACAACCTCTTGTTTTCACTTTACACGTTAATCAGTAGCTTTGAACTCGATGTCGTTTCTCGTAGCTTATGAAGAACATTAACACCTAGATGCACTCGTGCAGCAAGATTAGCGCCACAGATACGCGATGTTAGCGCATACCCTTGCGGCACCCCTGTTGCGAGTTCGGTTTTCGAGGCGTTCGAGCAAACTGCGAGGTCAGTAATTTTATTATGGTATGGATATACCTCTTCAGTACCCGCGAATTGGACTTGCGGCCAATATTAACCGGTTAGTTGCTTGCCGTAGCGCTGGACCCGGCCGAAGTGTTGACCTTCGTCTCTCGCGGCCAGGGGAAAGTGCCATTAAAATCACTCTAACGTTTTACTACTATTGCTGCTGCCTGTTGATAATGGTTCCACTACTTACTACCTCATTATTATTGTTATTATTATTACTTTATCGTAATTTTGCAGAATGCTGTACTATAAAAACGGAGAATTTACGACAATATTCAGCTTGTAATTATTTTTATTAAGTGTTGATAACTTTTTATGGTATTTTAATAACGATTTTGATACCTAATGTTTTCTCTTTTCATTGAAGATACATGCATTAATCGACTTACGATAATATTGGTCAACAATATGTTTCCTCCTAGTTAATCAATTATATTATCAACATTTTCTGTACGGGTAAGGTTGATAAATATATTTATCTAAATATCCAAGTAATGCAATTAATTAATTAATATTTATTTCAGTTAATTAATTATTTATATTAATAATAAAATATTTTGTAACGTTTATAATAGTTAAATCAGATTAGATTAAATCAGATAAATATAATTCGCATTCTCATCACCATCTTCTGTAACAGAAAAACCTTCGTTTGTTTTTCCTGGGCATTCAATGATACAAAGTTTCATCTTACTTATCTAAGTATTTCATCCGGATAAAACCAGAACTTCTGTATCTATCCGGAAAGTACAGCCATATTTGTATAGCCGAATATAACTGAAGGTAATAGATAACATTTTATCAAGATCATGTTTTTCGATAACGAAAGTTGATTGCAGAATATTATTACAAGCAAATGGCACTCGAAAAAAAAACTGTGTTGTGATGCATCTATATCGTTGTTCTTATCTCTTATCTTATCAACTATGCAGCTTACATTTCAATTAAAAGGACATCCATAGTTGCGATTGATACACGGAACGGGTAACTGACTGATTAAATATAAAGATACATCATTAGCTCCTTGATATACGATTTTATACTTTATCATTTATTTCCATTTACCAATATATTAATTGATAACCCCCAAGAGTAAAAACTTGAGAACTCTAGTAATGGGCTTTTGATATTTGGAGATGTTTCGTAGTCATGGATCTACATTTAGAATGTTCAATTTTCTTCAGGAATACATGAAGTTGCAAGTTATAAAAGTATAACCCGATAAAAGTAGGACAAAAACAAGTTACTAATCATTAAACATTAAAGAAAGCCACTCATTACTGAGTTTGGAATGCCCATCAAATTGCATAGTTTCTCTTCAATTTCTATATTTAAGCGAAAAACAAATTACGTAATTTAGAATACAAAACAGTATACGACAACTTTCACTGCAATCCACAAATTATAGTAAAGCGGAAGAAAAAAAAAGCAATACAAACTAAATAAGAACAATGACGATAATAAGTAAGAACTTATTATCCAATTTATCAGGAAATGCATTTTATTGTTGTTTGGGACTGGAGCTGTTACCAAGTTCAATTAAGAATTGAACGAGTTTGAAGGTATTGGTATTAATTGTGGAATTTTATTTTTAATCGTACAATTCGCTATAGCGTTACGAAATGAAATCCAAAAATTCACGAAGTTTGGTGTTATATAAAATTGAAGTATACCAAGTTTTCATTCGCCTTCGTCACCTTCAAATTAGTTCCGTTGAAAGTGCAAACATCAATCCCAACGTTTCTACTACAACAGGAATCTATTTCAGAACTTCTATTTCGTTAACATGTTCAATATCGTCCACGAGACATTCATTATGCCAATTCTTTTTTGTAGAGAGCGAGTACACTTTTTCGCTAAAAACGGTATTTAATCTTGCATTATCATGATGAAATCGTTTTCGCACCTTTTGTACGTTCCGTTTTTGTAGCTATCTTTTACCGCCTTAGGTAGGAGGTTGCTATAGAACTCCGTGTTAATCGTTTTTCCTGGAGTTACGACCTTTTTGAAATGGTTATTTGATATGCGATCATATCTGTGAATCCAACTTTTGTCACCTAAGATATCTTACAAAGAAAATCTGGTGTCGTTTTTTCAATTCTCTACAGACATTCATACGATGTCGTTTCCGTTTGTTGGTTACTGGATTTTGATTTTAACATCGTTACGTTCAATCCTTTCGGTAAAATTCGCCGACTGTATGCTATAAGATAGTCCCATAATAGTAAGCGTTGTTTTGGAAGAATATATTTTCTTTGACTTTTACACGTTCACAATAAAACAAAACTAGACATATGTGCAAAATCCTCCTTTTTTTTAGTTTGAAAGTTTAGACATTTTGGGAATACCGTTTCCTAATTCGAAAAATAGTGAAGATACAATTCGATACCTATGGCATTTGGTTGTTTCAAACTTTTTTCCATTTGGTGTTATATTCTGTAGGTAATCACTGGAGTAACTTTTCGGCTTTTCCTGAAAATACGAATGTTTGTAAAAGATTAAAATGTCTACTTCGCGCTTTACACGTACTTTGCCAGCCAAATAGCACTAATACAATGCACCGTCTCACTTTTCAGAAGTTGCCATTGCAAACTATTTAGCAGAATTGGCTTCCACCGTGTTTTTTCTCTTTCGAAGGCTGAAAGGTTCTCTCGAAGGGCAGAGATTTTCATCGAATGAGAAGGTCATATATTGGTAAACTCCTCATTTTTCAAAGCAAGATGCTAACTATTGTTTGGATGGATTATACAGATGCAAGCATCACTGGGAAAAACGAATACATTTACAGGGACACTATGTTGAGAAATGAAGATGAATTGAACAAGAAAATACCCGTTTCTGTTTCTGTTTCTGTTTCTACCTTCCAGTTTACGTTCGACTAATTTGTGATTGGGAGCCGTGTTCATATTAAGCTTTCTTTTTTTTAATCTACTTACCATCCTTTAAAACGAGATCTTCAGAGGTATCGGTTTTCTAAACATGTTGAGTATTGCTGCGCGCAAACTATAAATACAATTATATTGTCGCAGCTGAAAACTTTGGTATTATATGCAGGCCAATCTGATGCGGAAGTCTTCCAAGTACTCCATCAAGGTCTGCTTTAGCAGAAAAAAATATATAAAAAAGTATACAGTAGATATTTGCTTCTATCCCGCATGCCTGCCATAATTCTGTGAATGCAGCAAATTGAACCAAGTACATCCCAGGAAAATATCAACTATGATAGAGACACCTTCGTGCTTGAATTAAATGTCGGCAATTTCTCTTGCTTAATGCTCACCGAACATCCTAGTTATGTTCACTATATCTTAGATATTTTATTTTCATTTCATCCAATTGTATACTACATAGCTCTAAAGATTGAAGATCCATCACATGGTTTCTTGAATTTTTTTAAGAACTCTGTAGAGCGTGTATTAATTAAAATGAAATAAGAATTTATTTTTCAAAAAGTTCTTGATGATATAGATATTACAGATCATGTTATGTATATTATTGATTTCTACTTGATATTTCAGAGAAAGTATTGGAAAGTATTGGAAAAAGATATAAACGAAAACAGCAGTAAGTCTTAAAAGTAATCGAAATGTTGTAAGCTTACTTTGAATTGAACTTCCTACACATAGTAGACATACGAATTTAGTATTTAAATTAATCTTTGTGCTTGACAGTTCAATTCCAAAGAAGTAATTGAAAATTCATCCCTTTTAAACATAACATACTCCACAGACTGTACCCAATTAAATCAAGTTCTGCAAGTGAAAGTGTATTATATACGTATTTTCCGCTCAGTTCATGCTCGATTACATCCTTTCTTTTCCTCTTTATCTCATTTTTCAATCAGTAATTTTATCTAGAAGCGCTTGTATCGAGGAAACTAAAATAAGCAAAGCAATGAAAGAATTAAATCGTGCAGACTCAACTCTTCTTGTTAAAAAAAGAGCCCTCCTCTTCATAAAGCGAAAGCACAAAAAGTTTGTTAAAGTCGCGCTATGTACATTTTCATTCTTAAACTTGAAACTCAGTCGGACCTCGCTTCATTCACACCGGGTTTCGGACTGCGCGCATCGCGAGTAGCAGCCCCGATCGGACACGGCGAGAGACTAAACAAAAGCCGCAAGCGTGCGATAATTGACGGGGAATTGAATTGTTAAATTTTTCATTATATTATCGTCGAATCCATCTGTCGGTCGTGAAATGTTAGACAAGGAAAGAAAGCGAAGTATTAATCGTGTAGTAACCGGATAGAAGGAATGAAACCGGTGGATTGTGTGCGTCTATATGGTGTGTTGCGCGCTCGTTAAATATGGTTTTACGATCGCGCGAAGGGTAATAAGTTAACTTTATGAGCGGTATTCCATGAATGTTTACCAATTACCCTCGATTAGTACAGAAAGAGAAAGAAGGTTTTCATCTACTTTTTTTTATTTTGGATGATGGTGATCATCCATCGAAGTGTAGATTATTGCTTTGTCAAATCTAAATAGGTATGGAGCTTTGAAAATTCATTTGATTTAATAATGGATCCAATTCCCAAACTTTTTTGGTGGTATTTTACAACGCTAAGTCTAGTTTCACGTAGTCTGAAACGTTTTCAGCGTCTACATAAAGGTGGCGATACTGGTCAATGATATTCTGGTAATATCATTGCGTTAAAAGAAACGTTTGGAAATGTTACTTAACTTAGCGGACATTTGTATCAGTCGATATTAAAGAATGAGAGAAAGATATAAAGAAAATCGAATATTAAGGTATTCTTAAATTCACACAATTAGCTTATACAAATTAAAACCGAGATGGACGTTGTTTACAAAGATTCTGCGCTATCATTTATAACAGTAACATTTTGGATAGGTGAATTTAAACATGGTCACACCAGCTTGGTGAGCAGTAGGCCAAAAAATGGAATCACTACCAATAACATCGAAAAGTTAAGTAAATGGTACTATAGGATCATCGAATTAAGATCAGACAGAGAACAGAGGCTACGCGCATCTAGAAATAACGTTTTTGCATGAAAATGGACCCACTGGATGTCGTACTTGCCTAGTCAGCACTAAAATGATGCATTTTTAGATCCTTGCTGAAGCAATTGAAACGAAACAAGTCGGAGTTTTGGGGTCAATTAATAATCTTGGATACACCAATACACTCCTGAAGTCAAGGTACAGTCGAAACAGCAGCCCGCCCAGTGAATCGGCCCCGAAAAAGACCACTTAGAAAAGAGATGGGGCGGTTTTTTGTGATGGGTGTGGAGTTATGTTCATCGATTAGTTCAAAAAAGGAGACAATACGGGGCGCATCGTTACTTGACAAAAAACTAAAGGTAGAAATTGCGCGAAACCAGCCACACACAAAGAAAGAAAAAGTTTTGCTCCGCCAGAAAACTTTCGGATTGACGTGTGAACTTTCAAATTAAGGATCCAGTTTTTGCGAATGTTTTAATTGTTATTAATTAATTAATTCTGTTCTTACAAAAGTGCAATAACAGTTTTAGGATTTATCACTAATTAATCTAATTATATATTTTGGATTTCCTTTTATTTTTAAAACGCTTTTTGATTCCGAGCTATGCGTATGATTAAATAAATTGTAAATTATATTGTTGAAAGGTAATATGAGGAAACTAACGTTATCATTTACTAGAATATATTTTTAGATTGAGATAAGCTTCAATGAGAGTGTACACTGTTGAGGCAGCGGAATAGTGGCACAAGCATGTTTACTGCATTACAATTGTAAACTTACTTAGCTTACTTACCCCTAATTTTTGTTTTCAGCTTTAAATCTACGGTTATTTCTATGGTAAATTTAATACGATTGGGTTTTGTTGAAGTACGACGATAAACGAAAAAGATAAATTGGCAAAGCTTATATACAAATCTTGATCTGCATCGGGTAACAGACTAAACAGTACCATTGAGTTGTTGGCGTTAATATTTTTAACTGTTGGTTTAACTTCGATTTTATAGGCTAGTAAATCAGTTGCTTTGTTTAGCCATTCAAACAATAGCATTAATAAAATATTCCAATGTATTTATATTTGTGAGAAATTAAGTTTAAGGTAATTTTGAGTAATATATCGGGTATTTCAGGAAAGTCATTAATTGGTAGGTTTAATTATGTCATCTGGAAAAAATAAAATTATATAAATTACCGGGGAAAAAAATTTAAACGTGTTTTGGATCTATTATTTTAACATATTTTCAACTAGGAAACGCTTACGATTGAACTGAAAGTGATTACCAAGGTTCTTAATAATAACTTTTTATTATATTTAAATAGTTTGTACTACGGCACCTTATCCCTAAAATTAAAGGTTGTTGATGTATTTACGATTACGATTTTAGCGTTTTTGCCGCTCCTGTTAAACTTAAATATTTCAGAATGTAATGGAGAATAAGATACATATTTACGTTTGTGGAACGAAATGGAAGGTCGTGTGCAATGCATCTTATTTCATTTCATTATCGTTGCTAAATATTATACAAGGTATTTATAAGCTGCTTTCAAATACAGATATTTTCGATCTGAAAAAACTCCTTTTTTCAGTGGACCATGATATTTTTAACATTTCCCTTTCAATTCGATAGTGCAGTTAAGCACACCACGATCCTTTTGGAAAAAAGAGTTGTTTCAGTTTAAAAATTTCTGTATTTATATTTGGGAATAACTTAGGAACATCCTGTATAAAATTGAGTAACGATAACGATAAGGTGTGGTATGCATGACCTTCCATTTCGTTTCGCAAAAGTAAATACTTTAATCTTCATTACATTCTCAAATATTTAATTTCAACGGGAGCAGTACAAATGCTGAAGAATCAACATGATCGTAAATATCTCGAAAATAGTTGACTTTAGGGGTAAGGTGCCTTAATACAAATTGTTTACATGCAATGAGTGCAATCGATTAGACTGGTAAAAACTATACCTTTATGTTTAAAAAAGAAAACTAGTAACTATTTCCAGTTCAACTGGAAGTTTTTCGTTTTCACGAAAATATTCTAAATTAATAGGGTTCTACCTATTTCTAAATTTCAAAAGTTCCATACATAGTAACATCAGTAAGATTTCTAACTAACGAGTTTGGTGAGATACCTTGTACAGTGTAATATATATTTTTAGAAGAATTTTAGTTTTGAAGTTGTAGTTTTGGATGCGTTTTTTTTTAAGAACCAAGGATACTGATTATTAGGTAAAAAAAATCGTTTGTTGGACAATGCAAATAGTATACCTTGTGAAAACTTAAAAGATATGCTTTACAAATTGATACATTTAACAGTGTAATAAAAATTTATAGCTGCAGTACTTAATTCTGCCCCAAAGATGTGCACATTTGATTACCAAACGCGTCAAAATTTTGGACTTCTTTCATTTTCATTCTTCGTTGCGAACACATTACACCAAAGACTCCTTGATAATAGCTCCAACAGTGTTTATTACCCAATAAGTAAATTTAACTGCATTCCAACAATAATAATCCTTTCATGTACGAAACAAATGAATACCTAAACCAACGAATTTTTAAAATACTAAGCTACAATTTAATAAATGAAAAAGAAAGGAAAATTTGTTAACGCTTTCCGTTTTAGTGCTGGGGCAATAAAATATTAGGTTGAGTACACATGTGTTTAGCGAACAATTTTCTTTATGGTGTGAACAGCAAGACAGAGTCGATCATTTTAGAGCAAAAAAACGTAAACCAGTGGCTAAACTACGCAAGGCAAACACTCCAAGATACATTTGATGCGCGACCAAAATCGGACTACCATTCGCTCTCCCCGGTCTGCCTCGTTAGCGAGGTAAAAGGCATCCAAAGTTTTATGGATATCCGACAACTGTACTAGAATATTAATAGTATAAAGTATCAAAGACCATCGATCTTATTGCTTCTATTTACTAAATGGTAGAAAAATCGCTCTGATAACGTGCTGACTGTAAAGACTGCAATTGCAAATCGTCTAGAAGGATATTATGGATATGGACATATTTCATTAAGTATTCTTCACATAGCTCAAAGCAATCGGATCAAGATCTAGTTCTTTCTGTAATTTTAGAAGATGGACAACATTTTTCAATGTAAGATCTTAACCAATCTATTATTAACAGTTTAAAGTTTTTGGAAGGGTGACCAAAAATAATTCAGAAGATTGTGGAGCAATAGCTTCAATAAATGCTGAAACTCGTATGTCGCACTATTACAGATATCTGCCCCAATGTAGGATTGGAACTGTTACTACTCATATAAAAATCTGACTTAATACATGAATTTTTGCAAAATCTAGTGGAGCCGTTAAATAAAAATTGCATTATGTCACGGTGGTTCCCAAGCCGTCGAGGAATTGCGGGAAATAAAAAGGCAGATAAGTTGACCAAAAAAATATCGAATATACCTTACCATCATTTCAAAACCTTATTGTGGGCTATACAAGAAACAAAATCTCGATTCCAAAAATTCTGGAAAATTAAGTAACGAATCACGTAACTTTAAAATGTCACATATACGAACGAAGAAAAACTGAATCCAGCTTTCTCATCTCTACCAAGAAGATCTGGAGATGGTAGAACGCATTCTATGCAAGTGCATTGCTGATCATCGCAAATGATGTCAAGATTACAATAAAACACTGCTCTTGCTTATTGAATTGATGGAGAAAGATTTTAGGTTAGTGCTAAGATTTACCACAGGCCTTTTAATATAAGTACACCGTTACCGTCATCTGTTCGCAATGATTGCCATGGCATGTGGAATTCACCTTATTGAAAGCGATCTTAAATTTATTGCTTGAAGTGTACATTCGGAAAAAAAATCTACAACCATGTTGTGGGACCCCACATTTCCTTTTATATTGAGTAATTTACAAACGCAATGCAAATAAAATGTAAACAAACGAAATATAAAATAGGTAACATATTCGAAACCCTATTTACATAATACATAACAAACTTCAACACGCGCAAATATACCAAATACACTGATACCACTTAACATAACTCGCGAACAAACATATCTTCGAAAGATAGTAACTTTTTTTCTTGCTAGCGTTTATAAACGTTAATGAATTCGCTGTCTCTTTTCGCGAATCGTACCTTTCAGTATATAACGCGATTATATCCGGAGGCGCAAGCCAAGCAACCGTAGCTTTCACTTTCCAATACGCGGCAGCCACTTCTTACAACTTCACGATTGGCCCGATGACGTGGTACAAGAAGAAGTCTATACCGCGATATATCTATAGTCTATTTCCGTCAATTGAAGCGAGACGGCGCTAACGTGTTTGTCTTGTTAAACATCGGACTGTTTATTTAACGCTATTGAGTGCTGTATACATAGAGATACAAACGTAGATTTATTTGTTTACCAAAGGAAATTGTGTTAGGTGTACGTCGCGCCTGACTATTACTATTTAGAAACGCGTATTGGTTTAGTTTCATTACAGCATATTTAGAGCATTTGCTTCTTAAACTGGATATCTGTAACATTTGGAGATTTCTTTTTTCAGTAAGAAGGTGGTGATTACGCCTTGTGTTTTTTCGCGATACACAAAAAAAGTTCTATATTCTTTTAAGGGTCTTCAAACTTAAGTCTTCCTGTAATCTGGCCCCCTTTTGATAAAGTTATATTGAGACTCGTTAGCTCGATTGTCACTCCACGATAGAGTTGCATTTTAAGCCTTTAATTGGTTAACTTGCAAAAAGTATAAGGTATCGGGAAAGACATATTGGGGCTACTTTTGAAATTTAATTCTTTCAGCTATTCGAACACACCACGTCTGCTAGAATGATCTTGGAGTTCTTTCACAACTTGAGCGGACAGAGGATTTCGAAGTACTAGATCGCTGCGATGTTTTCTTCATCAGTTTAAAGTGCTAATATCATTTTTAATTTGATTGTTATGGATGAACCAAGAAGTTTCATTATGAACATCTTTTCAATTGCCCTAGACCAGGACCAATTTTGTTTGTTAAATAAGTTTTTTTTAAGCAATGCAATGTTAAAATCACAGCAGGCTTTCTTATTAAGACAATGATATTAATCCAGACAAGTAAACGACCTTCAATTTTTGCCATAACTACTATATATTATACTCGTAGAGCTACAGGCCCATCAGTCTTCTGTCGTGTCTGTTGAAAATTGAAGTTATTTTTAGCAGGTGAAATTCAATATAGAAGATCTAAGAGTAATCGACATCTGATGTGTTCAGCAAAGCTTTGTAGGTGACGAATTTGAGTCCGTTTGGTTGATTTGTAAGCTCTTTCGCTTGGGTATCGATCAGTCCATGATCGTAATTATTAGTTCATACTTCTCGGATCGTTACTGATGCGATCAGAGTGAGTGATGCAACGCCGTCTGGCCTTATTCAATATTTATATGGTTGTTATTCATACAGTGGGTTAGCCGCCTATGCTGATGTTACCTTGATATATGCAACCCAACAAAATGAGAAATATAAGTCTTTCAACATCCACAGGAGTTGGGGAGTTGACGAAGAATTGTGCTTTGCGTTTTACTAGATGGAAATGCCCATTTTTCGGTAGCCTCGAATTCAACGGATTCAACATCTCGTAATCGAAACACACGAGTACTTAAAGTTGAATCTTGATTGGTAAGAGCATTTCCAGAGCACCGAGCTTGTGATGCAGAAGACTATCAAGGCTATACAAATTTTTTGGAATCGCAAATCGGCGTCCTTACCTCCAGCATTTGGTAGTGCAGAAGCGATTTCTGCTCGAATTGTACCACATGCCGGCAAGGTCACGACGAAATTCTTTCAGCAACGCTCGATTTTGTTCAACGTGTACTCTTTTTTCTTCTTAGACGACTACTTACTACAGGTTAATCTTCGAAACAACTGCCTTAGGAGCCTATTTTGATTATAAGCAATACAAAGTCGGTGCTGTAACTTGTAAAAGATGACGTAAAATTAGGTATTTTCAAGTTATTATAAAGAGTTTTTAGAAAGTATGTCCTTCACTTCGTTTGTGCAAGGTACAATTTGCCTAAAATTAGAAATTTTAGAAATACTTAATCAATGGAAAATGTTGATAGATCTAGAATTTTGAGAACAAGAAGCTAAATTGCCAAGAAAGATAACAGAACTTTTATATTTTGGAATTCGATGAAGTTTATATCGTTAGTTTATATTTGCAAACAGTTTCGAAAATCGATCAAGGTTGTAATTGTTGAATATTAACTTAACGAAACCTGTGGCTTGAATTAAATAATTATTGTTTGAAATAAGTAAAAGAATATTTAAAATGGATGGAATCAAAACCCAGAAAACTATTAGTCCACATCTGCTCCAAGACTTTCCAAAGCGTAACTGCGCAGAGAATTTGCAGCCTTACTAACTACTTGTTTAACGTATAGTGGCAGTGTGTCTTCATGGGCAACGTGCCAGCTATCGTAAGCGGAGTATTTAATTTTAAATTAATTAAAACCATTATAAATAATGAAATATATAGCGTTTTGGATGGTCGCCAAAACTAACGAAAGGTCAATATTACTATTTGTTCTGGAAATTGCATGGAATTTGTCTTTGGAAAAGGTCGCTTTATGAATCTTCACATATTTCAGTTCCTTCGTGAATTATACGGATTCATTTATGCTTTCAAAGTGTTAGAGGGGCAATGTGCACTCGCAGATAACATAAAATTTACGAATTTATACAGTTCATATATATATATATATATATATATATATATATATATATATATGTTATATACTGTATTATATATATATATATATATATATATATATATATATATATATATATATATATATATATATATATATATATATATAAATGTAAAGATTCATAATGGTTACTTTTCTATAGATTGCATTCTTAAGGAAGTTCAATGTAGGCATTGTCTAAGAAATTTCCCAACGTTAATTCCGACTGAAACTCGCAATAAGAAATTTGTGTAGCTTATTTAAAATATTCTATTCGATATTCTATGAAAAATAGAACATCGAAAAGCTTATGTAAAGTAAAGCGAACAAATAACAAACTTATACTTTACTTCACGAATTACACTTAGAAACTTCAACAATTTGAAAATCGTTTTTTTTTTTTTTTCTTAATTATTTCAATAAAAAAAAACTTCATACAACTCTACGTTATTTCTAACCTCTAAATAATGTATAGAATAGCATTGTAAGTAATAAGCAGACGGATGGTTGGTAAGTAGTGACCTACTAATCTACTAAAGAACGACGTCGTTATCAAGGTCATACGGGTTACATGCTTTTTAATTAATACCGTTATATATCTAGAGCATGTTTCAGTAGAGATTGTTATGATTATGTAATTAAAAAAATCTTTTCAGAAGCAAATTATTAGAACATATCTCTCTTGGCAATACAATTACTTTTAATTATAATCAAACACTAAGTATTGAAAGATAAAAAATCGTAATAATACCATACACCCAATTAGAATGATATTAATTCAAACAGAGAACAGATTTACAACTGCGTTGGCGTATAGCTTGTTACCTTTAAATGTTAGCAAGTTTTCTACGGAAACTTTGCTTTCAGAAACGATACATGATTATCATTCAATATAATGGTTACATTAGTATGATTTTAATTTATAATCCAGTGATTAAATATTACTTTACTACAATATACATGGTAATTTGCGTTAATGTATTCTCGTTTTCTAATTGGTTTTAATTTTAGCATTTATAATTTATAATTACATATTAGTTGGTGTTGATATTAGAAGAAAATGTTGAGCGTACGTATTAAATATAGTTTTATGTAAGATATGTTTACGTTTGTCTTAATATGTTATAGATAGCTGTACGCATACAAAGGTTTTTTTAGTTTATTAGTAGAGATTAATGTATCTTGTTTTTTCGTATTCTCCAATTAATACCCGATCAACCTATTTTTTAAGCAATGACTTTAAACAATCTTTATTTCATTATTCGCTTTATAGTATAACAAGAGACCCCGATTTTATTTCTTTGTCTTCTTCATACTCTTACACGAAAAACGTACAATTACAGTTTATACAGGTAGTTAGTCAACCAAAACTGTTTTATTTGCTGTACATTTAACAGAGAACAGAGAATCTTAGGATACCGCTTACCATTAGATGTAAAATTCAAGTTAGGAATTGTATAATTTGCCAAATCTCGGCGAAAACGTTTTCGAACTTAGGTTTATTTTTTTATACACCATAAATAACTTAATTATAATATTATTAGGGAGTCTATACCAATACTCTTTGTAAAAAGTAGAATTAGAAAAATACAAACTGTCTGTAAATTAAATTATTAATTTTCTGTATAATTTGCAATAAGATAGTTTGAAGTACCTAATATATCTAATTAACTCTACTGTTGGCGTAAATGGCTTGAACTATATCAATAATATTCTAAATCTATTGATATTGATTGTGCCTAGAGCATTCTAATCCTTCCAAAAAACGAGATTAATTTTTTTTTGTAGCCGTTATTTAAATTCTTTAATGGCGTTAGTTTTATATACGCAAACTCCTATTTTTATAGTTTCACTCGATTGCCAAAATCTAATATGATAGCTAATACGATTTCGATCGAAGTAGGCTGGTCGCGTGCCTCACACCGGATTCCTTCCTTCTCCACGGGTCCCCCCCGTTCATTACCAGCCAGTGGCAGCAGCACCGGTTTTCCATCGCGTTATCATCACACATACTATGCATACATAAGCAACCAACAACGGGGACGTCTCAAAATACAAGCGGCGACGTTGCCAAACCCGCCGGCTGTGACAGAGATGTAAACATTGGTTCCGTTCCACAGCCAACTTACATAGAGAGACTTAACCGCTCTCGTCATCGATTTGCATTCATTCTTATTACTCTTCTGGGAGTTTTCTTCGTTCTTCGAATTCTTAGCGCTTGAAAACGAAGAGGTTTGACTCCCTGAACGCAATTTAGTGTGTCACTGTAATTAGTGAATATTTAAAAATATCACAAATAACAATGTTGATGCGAGCAACTAATTTTCAGTTTTATTTATTAGAACAGGAGACTTTTTTGGTACGGAAAAATTATACAATATAGTTACGAATCGAAAATAGTGATGACCTAAATGTTTATATACTCTACAGTTTTCAAGCCGCCGTATGATTCCGTTATAGATTAGTAGGTGTAGTAAAATTATGTTTGTACTCTGCGTGTACTAAGTGAAATAATAGTACTTACGTTAAATTGATTGTGGCGAAGTCAAGGTTTAGCCAATAAAAGTTAATTGTAATTTAAACGGTAAATAAAAGCACTTTTTTATTGTTCTAAATTACGAATGATAATATCTCTGTAGTCTACAGCTAGTTAGTGCGTGGCATATGCAAATTTTTTTATTCGACAGTTTTAATATTACGAGACATTTTCAAAATATTTGCGATTAAGATTTACATACTTTCGCGTGCAATTCTTTAAATGTTTTTTCGAATCTGAAGGTGGTATTTCGAAAATATGTTTTTTGAAGGCTTCCTCAGAGCTTAGGTGATCAATTCACTGATAACGGATTTTTTTCTTTTTTGATATTCGCAAAAGGAAATCGGTAATAATGATTTATCGCCTACACGGAAAACGAGTGATTCGATTATTTCTCCTTCAACATCAATTGTTTGATGCCCTGGGCATTGTCATGATGAAGGACGACGCGACGTCGTTCATTGTCGTTCCTGATTTCATCGAACACTTTTGGCAAACAAAATCTTGTATTCCATTCAGTATGAACCATTCTTCGATTCTTCAAAACAATGCTTAGATGTCCAGAAAGAAACAAATAATTATTTTCTTAAAGATGCTTCGTTAACTTTTGCTGAATTTGGTTTATCTGAGCGTATCCACACGGTTGATTGTTGTTTTAAAGTTTCTGTCTCCTACCAATATGTTCAACTCCTCTGATAAATTTTCCGACCGTTTCCTTATACCAATTGATGCAACCTTTCTTTGTGCTTAAGTAAAACTATACGAAATTCATTGAGAATAGATCTTTTTTTGCATTTAAATGTTAATACAAACTCGCATATATGTACTGGGTTTTTCAATATGCCCAAGGATGTCTTTATTCCACGATAAGTAACAGTCTGAACGTCTTCATTCATGCATTCCTTAGATGTTTACTGTATCAAAAACTGATTTTGGTCGACCTGAAAGTTGAAACTACTAAAATCGTGAAAAATTAATTGCGTTATCTAATAGTCGTTTATAAAGACTTGGGAAGCTACTTGTGTACATAGTTAAACCTAAAGTAAATTGCCCTTATTTGCTTAATATTAGATAATAGATTAACATTGAAAGTTTCTTTGTAGTTTGCTTTGTTCTAATAACATATTGAAACCAATTTCATGAACAACATGCTGATTTAATTGTCATGACTAGAGAGGACAAAAGCGAGTGAAATCATACGTGTTCTACGGCGACTAGACAGACTCGTGTTTTGTCGACTCTGTCTGCCTTATGAGACAAAAAGACAGGAGTCTGTCTAGTCGCTGCAAAAAAGGTGTGATTTCACTCGTTTTTTGACCTCTCTAGTCATGAGTAATCATATATAACAAAACCATCTCTGAAAATCGTAAACTTGAACAACGCTTAGTCTTTATTTAAATCGAACTATTACATGATCCACACTTGACCAAAGCTGTTTTTATACGTTTTCTTGACGATCTCGATGCTATTATTTTTTTTTTTTATTTTACAGAAAGCGAACAAGGTTCTTGGGAGAGCGGTCTATCCTACGAATGCCGGTCGTTGCTCTTCAAAGCACTTCATAATCTTATCGAACGATGCTTATTGTCCAGGGATTTCATCCGGTTAGGAAAA
The DNA here is from genome assembly GCA_020654165.1 of Oryctes rhinoceros. Classification (NCBI taxonomy): domain Eukaryota; kingdom Metazoa; phylum Arthropoda; class Insecta; order Coleoptera; family Scarabaeidae; genus Oryctes; species Oryctes rhinoceros. The sequence continues at coordinate 9,519,542 of JAIOKQ010000230.1, read as the reverse complement.
TGGTTTGTGCAACCCTACGAAGGACCAAGGAAATTGACGGAAGGGGGCACCACCAACGGCACGCATTTATCATTTTCGTTCGCATTCTTCGTCCACGGCGAGAGTTCGGTATGTGCCAGCGTCGATGTGAGGCAACACCCTCCCGTGCGGAAACTATGCAAATCTCATCTTCAGCAAGCACAGTCGTCAACGGCTGGTCTTCAGGGTAAGTGTTTTCTTGTAATATTCGAGAATTTGGTGCAAGAAGTTGACATGGAATTTTTTCATGTTTCCAGGTAGAAAAATTAAGAATGAATTAAATATTAATTGTATAGAAAAATATTTTTTTCTTTCAACCTTCTTTTACTACATCAGTTAGTTTTAAGGAATAGTAATAAAATAGTTGTGTGGGTCAAGTTTACCGCGTCCCATTTCTCAGTTCTTCTCCGCGTTTTAATGCGAAAACTTCGCCTTCGAACAAGTACTATCCCGACCCTCAAATCATTCATATCGGCAAGTTCTTCCTTAGTTGCTCAGTTCTTCGTCGAAGAAGTTCGTAGGTCCGGTCACTTTCCGTCGACTATCGCGTCTGGTACGTGCGCACTTGTTCGCTGCTGTTCCGCTACGTTTTCATGCGGAGCAATGAACTCTCGCGTCGTCTCTCTTAAATTGTTCCCCGATATTTTTTGCTTCGGTGGTTTTATAGATCGAGAAAGTCGAGTGTTTTGCGAAATATCTGCGACGATCTAACGAAGGTGTTGGTGGTGGTGGAATTTTTTGATGACATTCCAGACAATGTTATTATGGTGCTCTTCAAATAGCAAATGGAATTTATAGAATTGCGAACTGATTGAGAAAAGTAATTGATTTTTGTGTTAGGGTATTTAAATAAAGAAGTTTTAAGTCGTTTCCAAGCATTTTGTGCGTATGTATTTCCAAAATAGCGTTTGTATGTGGTTTTTCGATATAATTTAACTTTAGAATTATAAGTAGAACAAAATAATATCACTTTTGCAGATATTTCAACAGATGGTTTTCCTGAAATGGTACCAACATTTTTGGAAAATTGATGTCATAATTCCTTTTAATTTCTTTTCTGTCAGGAGTAACATTCTCAAGTTGCTTGAATTTTTTAATTATGTAGGTTCGACGCCTAAAATATAAAATAAGAAGTTAAAAACTTCTTAGAATGCAAATTATTACAGTCTTTTGAGATTTGGTATATATACATATGTAGCCATTTGTTAATATCGATTAAATATCTTGGTCATTGTCTAAAAATTCTTAATACAACGAATATTTAAGTTTTTATAAAAACAATGAAAGAGAAACCATTTTTCTTGTAGAAAATAATCGCCATTAATATTTATGCCTTCTGCATGCGTTCTAACCATTCTGAATCACTATTAAGGGTGGTATCCCGAAAACATGGATTTTCAAGGCTTCAATAGATTTTTGAGGTGATAAAAATCGCTGTCCACGTATTGTTTGACATTCTAGAAGATGTTGGGCGGTAATTCGGCAGAACATCTGCAATGAGACTGCTTCATTGGCTTTTCTTTTCAAATGAATTATTTGACGTACTATGTAAGAACTGACATTGTCGTAATGAAGGATAATGCAACATCAATTGTTTTTGATCGATGATTTCTGGTAAGCAAATTGTTACACACCTTTCAGCGTTAACTGAACTTCAAGTCTCTAATCTAAAATAACGCAAGCGACATATCCAGTGCAATGAAAGAAACAGTGAACGAGCAGCTTTTGTTTGATTCGGTTCATCTGGGGACACTCAAACAATTGATTGTTACCGGCTCGAGTCTGTCCAAGTTTCGATACCTATTAGAATGTTGTATATGGATGTTTAACTTCCTCTGTCGAGTTTACTGAACATTTCCGTTACACCAATTGACACGAGCCTTTTTTTATACCTGGGTTAAATTATGCGGAATTCGTTAGAGCAAAATCCTTTTCACATCAACGTTTACGTGCAAACTCGAATGTACTGTAGTCTATGATTTTCCTCGAGAATTGCAGAGAATTATCGAGAATACCTCGATTTCACGGTATGCCGACCCTCCACGCACACCTGCAAACTAGTTGTAAACATTCGAGCGATTCGAGACAGTGTTGTTATATCGAACCTTTATTAAAATTGTGAAAAATTGTCCAACCTGGAATTTTAATTATTTCACAAAATTGGTTTTTTTACTCACTGTAAACAAACTACCTGGCCGACACAACAGTAATGTTACATTTTAGTAGTGCCATCCGGTGGTCGGAAAAATTGATATTACAAAATTGATATTACAATTTTGTAAAAATGGAGGTCCTAAACTCCATATAATAACCATAATATTTCTTCCTTTTTTAAGGTTTCTTTCCATTGTAGTATCTCTAATTAATTTTTATTTCTGTAGTGATTTTGGCACCTTTTGGATTGGCCGGTATCCTTACTGGTCAAACGTTTAAGACGAGCGATGCTACCATGCGCCTTTTGGAGGATTGGGGCCAATTTTACCCCTTAGACAAGACTTACATGTCTGGAGACAATTCCGTGGTCGAAGTAATAGTAGGCGGTGTAAAGATGCGGTACCCATCGTGTTATGTTCTCGTGACTGACATGGACGATGAAGTGAATTGCGTTGTCAGTGGGATCAACAATGCACCAACGAATTCCAACGTGACCACAAAGAATGGAAGCAGTAAGTATAATTTTTATATTCAACTGACTCCATTTAGCTAATTCAGAATACAAGAAGTGCTCTCAGTTCAGGGATTTATGTTAATGTAGGTTGCAAAACTGCTTATATAAACGATATATGTGGCACACGCGGCGTCTTAATCATTGACATATTAAAATTCGTTATTGGCATAGGGCTCTGTGCTGTAGTGATTAGTTCGTGTGTCCGGCAGACGGGAGATATTAGATTCGATTTCTTACTGGGATTAATATTTTTGAAAAATGTTTCGTTGGAAAACCCAAGAAAATTATGAATCTTTGAAGTGGTGACAATTTGGAATAATATTTATAAAATTTGATATTGGGGAGTTAAAATGAATGCCTGATTTTAGGAGAACACTCTGAATATCAAATGCACTTTTGAATGAAATGATCTAACATATTCTCACTTAATTACGTAAACTTTTTTTCTCTATCGTCCGTTAGACATTTTCATTACAATTATCTTTGATATTGCGTACATCTGTTTTGATTCTATGCAAATTATTAAACTCAATACAAGGATGCAAAACGCTACTAGTTGGAGGTGATGGAATCGAGGAAAGAAAAGTTTCCGATTTATAGGTCATTGTACCATTGTTCTGTTGCCTAACGGCTTGTGTCTATAAAACGAAGACTCGCATCGTATTTTACGACGTTACGAAGTGCAATTAGTGCCTCCCTCTAGCGGCGTTACCGCGGAAGCGCTTCCTTTTAAACCGGAGTCAACGTATACATTGGAAACGGCACGTTGCGTCGTATGCATCTAACCAACCACAGCTTTCTTTTCCTGTACGTGGATTTCGAAATCGTACTGTTTAATTTTTTTTTTTTGCAAAAGAATTGCTGCAAAGAACGCATGAAAAACTAGCAATGCGAGGGCTTTATGAGTAGAAATAAAATGATAAAAGCATTGGAATATGTTAGAAAGTATTCAGATGTGAATCTATTATTTTCATATTATCTTACATGTTTTCTTAATTAAGATACTTCTGTATTATTTTTAATGATTTTTAAAGTTATTCATAGACGACTTGCGTAAGTTTGTCATTCCATCTTCACAGTTAGGTGAATTGGTATGTTCTAACGAAATTACGTAAAGTTCAGCAACACCGTTAGTCCCCACACCAGGCGCCGAAAGAAAAAATCATTTCTAGCACAGCAATCGATTCTGATTCTGGGACGTATAATAAAAGGAATTCGTGACGTATCTACGTTTCAGACTTGCAACATTGTGCATTGAATATACGAAGTCTCTAGGGATTAAGCTCATTATTACTCGGAAGTTTAAAAAATCTTCAATAAGAATCTTCTATTTAATAGTTCCATACTTTTCTTCCAATTCCTTGATTTGTTTTTTAGAATTCATGTCAACTTGCTCCAAATATTATTTTTCTATCCTTTGATTTTTTTATCATCTTCTTCTTTGATTGTTCGATAGCTTTGTCATTCTTCAACATCTATAATATGATTAATGTCTGCTGCTGTAATGCCCCGTCTCAAATTCAATTGGCATGGGAACAATTTTTCATCAGGTCTGATTCTTCGTTAATACTCTCTTTACTTTCTGATAGATGCACAAGTAGTACTTATAAATTACTAAATATTCATTGCATAAAAAAAATTCGGAACAAAAATTTTTCTTTTTCTTTTTTCTTATCTGGGATCTTTGCACATACTTTGAAAAATATTTTACTCTCTCTGGAATAATGTGACTTTGTATCATTCATCCATCTTCAGAATCGTGGCATACATTTGACTAAATTATTAAATTGTACAATACTGTACATAATAACTTCAACTGTAACTATTTGGTTTCTAACATACCATTTTCCGTAGTCCGATTTTCATTTACGTGCAACATGACTCTTTCAACGCCCAGAACAAATATTCTTAGGAACAAATCTATAATTGAATGCTTTCAGCAAGTTTGTAATTTATTTATGTAATTTTTTTGAAATATCTCCTGGTTTATTTATAAATATTTATTACTTAAAAATTAAATTCAGGTTAATACTTTTATTAGATAAATTTGGGCAAGATCATGTCAATAAGCTTTGTTACGGAATGACGATGAGCGGAGAAATATGTCAAATTTATCTTTATATTCTAAACAATTTGAACAACGAAATCCCTCTTAACATTTTTCTAAATCTAAATTTAACGTTTCCAGCAACACCAGTCGCCATTCAAACACCGCCGGCATCTCCGATACCCATAAACAGCAAAGTACCTCAGCCAGGACCTCTGCCCAATTCCGTAGAACATCCATCTTCAATGCAAAGGCCCCCTACCGCAGCAACTGTACTTCCGGAAAGGGTCTGGCAGGAGTGTATGCTTGCGAAAAACAATCCAAATCAAACACCATCAGAACATACCGGTGAATGGGACTTTATAGATCCCACGAAACGAGTCAGCTGCACCTGTTCAAGGTTAGTTTGCCGTCAGTGCCTGAAATCAAATCAGATCCACTTTGGAAGTATGTATGTATATACTTTAATTTAGTTTAAATTATCCTAATTAGTAATATCGATCATGGTAAGCTTTAGACTTATTATTTTCTATTTAGAGGTTGTTTTTGAAAGTTGTTTACATTTTACAATTGTTATGAGAGATTTCTTAAAAATCTTCGATATTGATTAGTTTACATTAGATTGTAAAATAATTTAACGTATCTTCCATGTTGATTTATTAAGTTCATTCGATATAGTTTATGGTAGATTTAGATGTTTATTTATTTTGTTTTGATGATGTGTTAAGTTAATGGTTCACAAATTCGGGGTCATTAAAACATGTTTAGGTTTAGAAGAAAAAAACAAACAAACTAAATTAAATATTGTGGTTCAAAAAATAATATTTTAGACAACTATTGATACATTCGATAAGATCCGTATTTTTGTTGGTAAAATCAAATGTTTTATACCTACAAGTTAATGAAAAAGTAAAATAAGATGCGCCATAGAAGATGTTCTGATTTTTAAATAAATCCAAGTAGTGTAGAAGTGAGTTGGAAGTGTTGAAACACTCGGTGATATATGAAACAGATTTTGACGCTGTAGAAGAGAAACTATATTTCTTAGATGCTAAAGCAGCTAAACAGGTGGAGCCAAAAACCTTCGCCGATACATTTCAACAGGAATCAAAGCAGAAAAAAGGGGATCTTATACATGTATCAAAATTCTGTGGTACAATTCCAATAAATAGGAAGACATTTTGGGAGGATATTCCTATGTTAATGTTAATGTGATTAAAATTAATGGCTGCTTATGGGCTGCGATAATATGGATTGGATTTTATACTTTTGTAATATAATCAACGGCTTTTCTTATGCAGTCAAGTTCCTAAAATTTGTGGAGATAGGCTTTTTTGTTACTCTGCAAACCTACGTGATTTGAGTGCTAAATATCGTATCTATCAAAACACAAAAGCAGAAATTAGTTTCTGCTTATATGTTGAAATGATGTGGCTTATTAGATTCTGCTTTGCAACTTAGTGAATGCTGAAATTCTATTTTAAGTAAAATATTCTAATTGGTAGCGTAGTTAACTTTACTAATCTTTAAACGATGATTTTGTCGTTACACCTTCTATGGTAATAAGACGTACCCTGAATAAAATTGGAATGTAGCGTCAAACTACATTAAAGATCAGCGATATAATTTTTAAGATGCTGTCTAGGGATTATTAACTTAACACTTGTCCAAAATAAATGTATAAAATGTATAAAGTATTTTTTTATATTACTTATGTAATATAGTTAGATGTTAGTTAAATCGTAGTTAGGAATGTTTAGTTGATTGATGATACGTACTTTATATCTTATACAATAGCTGAAACAGTCGTTGTATGTTTTTCTTATAATGCACGATTCCAGGTGTAGAAAGTTCGTGGGCAACGTAAGCAGCAGTAAGTGGGGCGGCACCAGCAGCAAAGGTGCTGCGCCCCGGCCAGGCAAGGGGGTGCGCAGCGGCAGAATCCCCTTCCACAGACGCTCCCCCGTGCCGCCGTACATTGACAGGTTGGTCACCGCATATGGGTGACGGGCTTATTGTTATATAATAATATTTACTACTCTAAAATAATAATCAATTTATTAATAATACATACATCTAATAATAATGATGATATTAATCTCAATTAATAAATTATTAATACGATTAATTTCTTTTTTTACATTTAATAAATCACAGAGAATTGAATATAGCCTTGGTAATGCGTATTGAACATCTGCAAGCCTATAATAAAGACGGAATTTAAATGTTAGCTCTGTATGGTTCACATAGTCATTAAATTTTGTAATGAACTTATTTCTCCATATCTTTGTTGGCTCGTTTTAATTAAGTTTTAATCGATGTCCAGAACAATTCTGTATGCTTCGAAATTAACTCAATTTTAGTATATTCATTAATGATTTATCTTATAGATTAACGAAAAGAATAGATATCGATCTTTGTGGTTTCGCAGTTTTTTTAATTTGCACGTATGAATTAAAAAACTGTAAAAATCTAGTTACACTTTGCCCAATTTTTATCCGTATGAATTAAATCAATAATCCCTATTGGGGTTTTCGAGACTTTAATCGTACTAGCGCTCATAATGTTTGGGTAACTTTCATTATTTCTAAACAATAAAAATATATTTCATATAAAATTCTTATTTATATTTCAATTCAGATCATGTATCGTATGCTATATAAGGATTTGATGAATACTGAAATGTATGATACTACATCGATTTATTTATTTATAACATAAACATCAAGGGTTTGTTTAAAATACCTCGGAGGTTTACGTAAGTGTTATGAAAAAAAAAATGTTCCTTTAATATATTACACAAAATAAGGTACAAAAAATGGATTGAGGTTGTGGATAAAAATTTTCATTACAGCTACGCTACCATTTTGTTGTAATGAAGCTTTTACAAGGGAAGGTTGTCAGATTCAGAAAATTCCTTATCAACGCCTCCACACTTATTTTCCACGTTATCAATGCGAACCTATATGGTTTCATCTTTGTCCTCGATGACAACATTCAACAGTCGAGTTATTCAAAACAAATGTTCAATACATGTTGTCAGGGCTGTGGAAAATGATAGGGTTCTTTTCAATGAAAAGTCACAATCTTGTAAAAAATGATATTCAGTTACGCAGCTCAAACCTGAGATGAGAATTTTTATAGTTTACAGTAGCTACACTTTATTGATTTCGTTTTTTATGCCGTATATTAAAAATACATTTCAAACAAAATTTAGATCATGCTACCTAAAGACTCGAACACCACATCGAATTACTTATTTATAAAATAAATATTAAAAGAGTTATTCCATAAATACGTTCCACCAACTTTTCAATAAAAGGATTTACATCCAAGTATTTTGAAAAGTAATCCTTTTTCTTTGATTCATGATCCTACTGATGTAAGTTCATTAAAGGTATGTTCAAGAATCCAAGTATTCCCATTACACCCAACTTTCGGGCGTAATAAAGCTTCAGGAGTATGTATATAAAAAGTAGGATTAGAAACCGAATATACTTTCCGAAAACATACAGCGTGTTCAACAATTACGATTGAACTTTTAAATGGAACAAGTATCAAAACTTACTTTTTTAAAATATACAATCTAATTGCTCAAAAAAGACGTAGAAAAATGTATTCGGTAAACATCTAAAACTAATACTTTTGCTAATATAATCCATAGCCATAGATAATCCAAGCATTTTACCTCAACATTTTTTTCCTATTAGGGGTGTATATAGGTCAGTTTTGGTTGAAAATGTAAACAAGCAAGTGAGCTATATTATAATACTCTATTTAAACTAGTCTGTCAATTCATTTGAAAAGAACCTTTCGTATCTCTGTGTGATGTTTTAATAAATAACATGAAGATTGCTTATAGAAAACATCATAATATTTATTAAGAAGCAGCAACATTTATTACTTTATTAAATGACTAATAAAATGAATTACATATTTAAAAGCTACTCGGCATAATGATTAATATAAAAAAAAAATAATTCCTGCAAGATAATATAAAAAAAGAAAAAAACAAGCTATAATTCCTATATCCTAACACTCCACACATTTACCAACCCCTTCTAACGAGCATATTTTTGCAGCATTTTGATATATATCGGCAGGTGTTGGATTTGTAGGCTTGATTGAACCTCCTAACTCTTGTAATGTAAATGATACAATTTTTTCCGGTACTTGTACATATATCTTATTGAACTTGCGCATGTTATTTTATTTTAGTTATTTGTGCATCCGTATGATATACTTAATATTTATTAGTCCAATACACTTGGTTTATTTATCATCATCCATATTTGCTATTTTAATATGCATAAAATGGAGTTATCATCTGTTGTATTTGTTGTACCATATCCATAAAAAATAATTGTGTCCTTACAAGATAAAATGTCGATTTTTTTTTATTTTCAATTTTAAATGCACTGATGATAAGTCTAATATAATACTATCATTTTAAGCTGTTGGCAGTATTTTGATCGTCTTGAGTCGCCTATATACCGTGGTATGCCTTCATTACCTCAAAAATGTCATCCCATAAAAAATTCATCGATATTTCTCGGAAAGATAATTCTTCATTGGAAACCTTTTTCTTGTCTATTTTTAGGTGTCTTGGTTCTTATACGCCCCATGGCGGACCGCCGTCATATCCGAGAACTCAGGAATCTGTAGCGATTCCTTCAGTCGGTAGCCCTGCGTCAGCAGCACCCTCGCCACTACCTAACCCAAATTCGCAACCAGCTTCGGTACCACCAGGAGATCAAGCAATGCCAACGCTCTCTCCTAATCCTCCTATGATGGCGCCCTCTTCCATTGAGAAAACACCGCATACACCAGAGCAGCCGCCTAAGAGTACCGGATCCGTGGTGAATAGTCCCCACCCTACGCCACCGGAAGTAAAAAGCGAGAATACTACGGTCAATAGTAGTAATAATCCCATTCCGAGTATGCCCGTATTGAAAAGACCGATATTGGTGTCGAAGGATTATGAAGCCACTTTGGAAGAAGAGGATCTGTCATTGGATCTTCTGTACGATTATACAACTCTTAATGCTTGGTAAACATATTTTGGTTAGCTTATTATGGTTGTTTAAAGGATTTTATTGGTTTTTGTAGGTTAGATCATCCTGTGAAAAAGTTCAAATTGGACTCGAAAGAAAACCAAAGGAGTATCATGTTAGGTAAAGATCTCTATTCGATGTTCTCGCAAAATGGCGTTCCGAATATTACGAATGATGCGAACAACATATTGGATAATATTAAGAAAGAACCGTTCTTGACTCAGGAAATTAAACAAGAACCAGTAGACGTAAGTATAACAAATTCAATTTCTTATCGTTGTAAAAATGTATGTTCCGATTTTTAGTGTCAAATCCGTAGCAATTGAAAAATTATTTATAATTTGTTTGTCATATGATGTACCAAAAATGTTTACCAATCTGTGTTTACTTTGCATATTTAGATGGAAACAGATGTGCCGCCAATTTTACAAAACTCGGTAGGACACGGGGTTAAACGACCCGGCGATCCATACGAATTTGATGAAGAGGGTGGTAGTGGCGCATGTCACATGGACGGTTTTAAACGAGGCTCGATTACCGTGAAAGAAGAACCTAAAGACGTCAAAAAACTCACGACAGGAAATCTGTTTACAAGCAAAGGACTGGAGCCGTCATACAAAGATCTCGACCAAATCTTCGATAACTCGGATGACACTAGTAGCGATGAAGCGGTAAGAATTTGTTTGTAAAAACTCTCGTAGACGTCAATGATCGTTTAAATCTCTTAATTTGTACTATATAGGCCCATATTCAGACACCTCCAGGTTCAAATAAATCTTCTGGCCATCACGAAGACAATAAACGATTATCGGGGCACAATAGTAGCGGTGGTGGTTGTCCCACGATGGGTATATTGCGGCCAGAAGAGCTTAGTAAGATGTTTCCAACACCGCCTAGTCTAGAACATAATCCGATAGCTTCGCCGATCGGTACCCATGACCCACCACCACCGGATATTACGGATTTGAGTATAATTCGCGTCAAGCAAGACATCTACCCTAACATGGGTAGCCCTCAGGAAGAAAACATAGGTAAATGAACCTTGATAAGAGTTTTTTCCGTTTTACTAAAAAATCGCGAATGTCATTTGTTGTGTTCATTTTCTTTTTGGGTTCATAAGAAATATAAAATTTAACAACTCTTCCAAATTTATACCCATCTTTTGTCTTCAATAATACATAAGATTCCCATGGTAATGGTCGAAAACGAATCAGCCTATATAATAGAAGACAGCAACAATAATGAAGCGTGCTAGTTCTGTATTTGCTTCCAATTTTATCAAAAGTAATTCTGCCTAACGAAGTCACGCACATAATACATTGCACTCGATCCTGCAGGTTTGTGTTTGCGGTAGTTTGTCTTATTTTTGTTTTCTGTCCTTTGCGGTATAAAAATCGGTATCTTCATAACGTTGTTTGCTTTTCGTAATCCTTACCATTGAACTCGATGTGTTTCTTTTGGAAGCTTATTTCAGTGGGGCCGTTCGCAGAAAGGCCGGTACTAGAGAATGTTCTATACAATTATACTACGATGAATTTGTCGTGCAGTTTCCAAATCTGAGCATTAAACTTGGACAAACCTTTCGACAGCATATTCTCTGTATTGTTTAATGTTTTAGAGAAAAAATGGTGTCTACAAAAGTAAATCTTCTGGAAGAAATACAATGAAGTTGTAGATGATACATGGTCATGCAGATCCTAATCTTCACGGCAATTATTTGCACGGTCTGGTAGCATTTCGCTTTAATCTATGTATGAATATGTAAATTTTTTTCTTTTCTAGTATCGTATATCTCGTGCCACAAAGCACTACAGAAAGTGCTACATATGCGTGTATATAAAGTTTTGGTTGTATAGGAACTTTTACTAATTAACTAAAAACTACTGTGTTTAGATTAATGATCATAATAACGATGTATTATAAGTCGTATCGACGTATGGATATCACATTTATATACATTTTTTAACGATGAGGCGCGGTTGTGTTAACAAAACTATTGTATATGGTCCACTTGGAATTCCCACAAGTTTCAAGAAACTCAATTGCACCCATTCAAGGTTGATGTTTCAGTTGCTATATCCGGAAGAAGAATTGTGGGACCGATTTTCTTTAATGACTTAATGAATTTACTAGTAATTTTATTTTTTAACTTAATGAATTTACTAGTAAAAAAAAGTAATTTACTGTTAAATTACTGTTCCTTGCTGCAACATTTTCCAAACAGTTACGTTGCATATGAGGTTATGTTTGTTACATGGAGTTACTTTTTAAGCGCACGTTTGAATCATTGATCTCCCTCTACGTGATTGCTTTTCATTATATAAAAATTAATGTTATTCTTTCCAAGAAATGTATGGTTTCTTCTATCAAACTCCTCAATATTGATTATATTTATATGCCGTTCTATTTATTACATTAATTTTTTAACACATATTCTGGCGTTTTTAGAGGATTGGAGTTACGTATTCAAACCTCCCACTATCTGTAAAATGGTCGGATCAAGTAAGTACGCGCCATTAACGAACCTACCAAGCCAAAGTACGTCGCCGGTTTCTCTACCGCTGAATTGCGTCTACAAACCTTCGTGGATGCAGCATGTTGAAAAGACGACATCGCAATCGACGAATAACAACAGCAGTACCTCCAACTCCCAACAGCAACAACAACCTCCTCAACAATCGCAACAGCTGTCACAGCAAACGCCTCCGACGGTCGCTCAGCAACAGCAGCAGCAGCAAGCGCCGTCTACACCTCAACAACAACAACAGCAGCAGCAACAACCTAACACTCTATCAAATCCGAATTCAGCGGTGGTGTCCGCGCTGCATCAGAACAGCACATATCCGCCCAGTCCTTTGCCAACGGGATTTAGGCCGCCGCCACCACCCTATGAACTACCAAGTCCGGCTACTTCAACGGCCAGCTCGTACCTGAACAAGAACCTGAATTCGGTTGAACCGGTTTCAACGCCGACTGTGCAAAGGACTCCTGAAGCGAGTTCGCTACTAGTAAATATACTGTTGGCCGATACGGCGTTGAACATCTTTAGAGACCATAATTTCGATAGTTGTACGTTGTGTGTGTGTAACGCCGGGCTGAAAGTGGTGGGGAATATACGCGGCGCAGACGCCGGCGTCTACCTGATGAATAGCGCGAGTGATAGGAGTTTGTCAGGTGTTAGCGTGCAGCAGCCGGGAAGCCCATATCCGGGTACAATGGTTCATCCGCCTTTATACGGGATGCTATCGCCTCAGCATCATCCACAAACACCAGCGATCGAGGAGGATTCGGTTAGGTGTAGTTGTGGCTTTTCTGCGGTTGTTAATAGGAGGATGTCACATAGGAGTGGCCTATTTTATGAGGACGAAATGGAAATTACTGGTAAGATATCAAAGGTTATGTTTGGCGATCGGCATGCTGACTTCGGTTGTGTTTTGCAATCTTTTAAATTGATATAATATAATGCCAAGCATTATATAGTGAAACCAATTGGAGATCAATTAATTTTTAGTATGAGGTTTGTTCAAGAGCGCAATTCTGAGCAATTCTAGAACTTCTGCGCATGGGTATTACGAGTATGCCTTTCGAACCATGTAATTCTAAAGTTATAAATTCTGAGAACTGTTACTCACTGTTGAAACTCCACACAATTAGTAGTCTAAGTTTCGTTATGAAAGCTTCTAACAGTTCTTGCCGTAGAACAAGAAATATTTGAAATTCTTGGCAGACTTAAACATGTGCACTGACTATTTTACAAGGTAAATATACCGTTGATACAAATTACTTACGAAATCCTTTTAATTTTTCTTTTTATAAATATTTAAAGAGGTTTGTGAAGCTTCTTAAAATAGGAAAATATTAAATATGATAATAAATAAATAATTTATGTTATAAATTCAAACAAATAAAGCTTTTTTTGTATCCAACATAATTTTCGGAGGCTACCTCTTGTTCTTTCACCGTTTTACACAATTCTCTATCATAAACCTGTTCGAACCGAAGCCTGATGTAAGAATTGAAATTGATGGACATACGTACTCTTAAAGAATTTGTAATTCCCAACTGTTCTAGTGTGTGGGATTCGAGCAAACCTAACATCATGTCACATAATTTTTAAAAAGATTAAATTAAAATTTGTAGGTCATTTGTTTTAATCTAGATATGTGACATGAGCCTATTGCGACTAGAGTTTTGGAAGAAAACATTTAATATTAAAAAAAAAAGCAAAAAGAGGATAAAATAAGGTAAATAAAGAAAAAAATGTAAATGTTTAGAACCATTTTGTAGTTTAAAAAAGTTGATAAAACGACAATAGAATGTTGTAATAAATTAAATGCAATAAACTTAAGATTTTTTCTCCTAAAATAAAGGCTGAAATCTTCCAAGAAAGCAACAATTTGTACATTTAAATAAGCAGAAGGTTCCGATACATTTCATTTCTATTCAAAAATCCATTTTGCAACGAACACACTCATATATGTGCATGTTTGTTTACTTTCACGAGCTCCCCTATCACGCCTCAAGAATGCAAGAACACAGACGTACAGATATATTGTAAAGTTGTTTGGGCTTTATCTTAACAACTATATAACTATTTATTCTCTAATACTAGCAAGGATTGTAGAGTAGTACGACGAACACTAAAATATCGTCACCGCCATGTCTACATAATTTATTTGATTAATTCTAAACAATTGTTTTGGGAATCTACAAATTAATCAAATAACTTGTCTAGTACAGAGTACGCGCTTTATTGTTTATTTCTCTTTTTTTAATTGACCCCAAAAATTATTTTGTTAAATTTAAAGTTAGTTTCGGTTTTTTAATACAATATTTATTTCTTTTCCTATTGAGATTCTTAGAACTCATTTTTGTAAGTTACATTGTATACAGATATGTAGAAATTTTGTCAAATTTACTTATGTTGGAAATATGTACCAAGTAAATTGCGAATTTTCATATTACACCGACGTATTTGTGTGATCGTATAATATCACGACATCCAATAGGCCAATAATTCCGCGAGTTTCGTTTTTGAAATAATAAATTTTAATTCCTCTTAATTTCTTAATACACAGGTATAGCCGACGATCCAGGCGAACGTAAGAAAACTTCAATCGTATCATTCCTGCTATCAACAAGCTCAACAAAGGTCGAACCAGGTATGGATCGCGAACAGTTGGATGTTGTACCTCACAGCGTTTTAGAACTGGTACGCGAACAATGTGTAATGATCCAAAGCACGGCCAACTCCCTCTATCGGACAGCGAGATTCATCAGTAATCGATTGAGCACGTCCTCATATTCAGAAACTGTCAACACCTTAGAGTTCAACGACGGCAATGACGTCACAACGGTTGCTTTGGAGCAAAGCAAACACATGGACGGGTTATCGATGTGTAAGATGGAAGACGGCTCGATGCAAAGGAAGAACATGCACCACGTTTCGGTACATAGGTGGCCCTTCCTCAGAGCTTGCGGGCCACAGTGTAATCAAGATATCGTAAGGGTAATGAAGAACCTGCAACCATTGTTGCAAGAAGCGATACAGAAGAAATGTCAGACGAGGTTGTGGGACGCACCATCTGCTGTTAAGGGACCATTAACATGGAGACAGTTCCATAGATTAGCAGGCAGAGGTATAAATTGTACTTATCTTATTATTGCGTTTTAAATCTTGGAAGACTGGCTATAGAATTATTTTCAACAGGCGGAATATATAACTGCCTGTCCCGACGATAACGCCATTTTTCGCGGGAGGTTGATGTCAATTTGATTTTAGATTTCTGCCATTCCTTTTGATAAAATAGCGTAAATAATCAAGAGACTATTACTGGATAGTAAGACTATCAAAAGTGAAATTCTTGTCGGAATCTTTGATCTTTTTCGGACAAAATCGCTGACAGCGCTATATTGTCTGATTACGGTTTTCGAACTCTGAGGCGCAAGATATAATTCGACAAGTCCTGTTCTCGAAACGCCTTTAAAATCTGTTAAAAGCTTCTCGGATTCTATAGACAGTTAAAATAATAGCACTATGAAGTTAATGGGAGTAAATAGTTTTGAAAATAAATTTCAATAAAATTGTATATTACATAAAAAATAATTTTAAAACGACAGGAGTATTATTTTCTTTCGGTATTCACATGGAGATTATTTGCGTAGTTGTGTCTAGGAAATGGTTTTTAACTGCTATTCTTATACAATGTCTTGCAACGCAAAAGTATCATCCAGTTTTCCTTTGTTATGAATAAAGAAGTACACTACGGTTACAGAATCAGATTCTAGTAGAAAATGAAGCAAAAAATAACACTTTCTTTTAAAATAAAAAGAATATGATGAGATAAACGTAAACAAAGAAGAAAGCGCTTAAAGTCTGATAAGTGAAATGATATTGTCTGATTGAATTATAAAAGTGCAATAATTTATAATTATTTTACTTGGTGTGATTACTAAGAAAGTTAAAAATATTACCAGCGATACTTGAAAACGCATAGTGACATTATGTACAGTTGCTTTTACAAAATTTTTGTATTAAATCAAGCACAAATTACAATTCATTGTTCAAATTGTGTTTCAACACAACATACATTTTTTACTTATATTCTACCTATTAAGGTAAACATAAAAGAGCACATCAATGAACAACCGAATCAAAGCAAGTTCACTAAAGTTTTTCACCGTGCTCGATCTTATACTGAACTGCCTTTTCTTCATGTTTTTCATCATATTTATGATCTCAGGTGAACTATGCTCAATTCGTGCAATGTGGTGTATATTACTTTTACTATTTATGACAATTCCAGCCAACTGTCCCTCACATACCACGGGGGAACTTACGAAGTTCTTATCCTCTTCAGAACTAGCACATATAGTGTCCTCTCTGATTGTAGACATTAATGCTATTCGCCAATCTTCCGAATGTTGCTCATTACCGTGATCGTAAATGCGGCTCGAGCAGTGACTGAATTCAATAACATATCTCTCCAATTTACTGCTTCTATTTTTCTCCCTCTTCGAAGTATTATCAAGCAAAATTTGTAGTTGCTTCATGTGATTGTAGTAGTAAACCTTGCATTGAGATTTTAGCTTGATTTCCTGCCGATAGAATTTGATTGGCTCTATGTTATCGAAGGCAACAAAAGGTTTGGCTAATTGGATTAGTAAAAAGTAGTCATTCACAATTTCTTTATTGATAATAGACCTCTGAATGCCTTCTTTACAGTCTCCATGTTTGTTGTTTCCGTATATTCTCATTCTCTGCGTAGGAGAATATAGTCTTATGTTGCATTCGTATATTGTTAGAACCCATCCGTACTCTATTGAGCTCCCGAAACAATAGAGCTTGCCATTTACATCACAGATGCTCAGTAAGAAGCTTTCATTTTTGGCAACAGCATTTGTATAAGGACCTAAAATCATGAAAATAATTGTGATGATTATAAGGTAGAATAGTGTCATTTTTTGACAAAATATGATTTTGACATTATTACAAATGTATTCTGTAAAAGTCAGTTACAATTCATTACATATAGATTGCAACTTATTGAAATTAAAGAAATATGTGTGTCCCTAATACATAAGTGGGATATAGTTTATTCACTCGACAATTTAAAGAAAATCTTTTTAAATAAAAATTATTTGGTGACAAGTCTTACAGCATAAAGCTGTAAGTATTCCATTCAGATAACTTCAGATTTTTACAAAATGCGTTAAACCTGCTAGAGCTTTATATTGAGTTTTCAACAATACATCAATTGTTTACAAGATAGCCACCGGAATTGCTAGTAAGTTTAATTCAGAATATTTAATTTTTTTATGGATCAACGTTTATATTTTTCCAGAATCTGATAGAGGTTCCCAGATTTTTTTTTTACTTACTATGCAGTTATTTTTCTAAAATATATAGAGTTCTATGACAAAATTTTGCTTTTCTAAAGATATTCTTTAAAAATACAAACTTCCTTTAAAAAACTAAAACATCCTTTCCTTTATTTTTAAAAAAATTCTTTAAAAATACAAACTCCTTCCCTTCGCATATCAGTTGGTCCACCTAATGAAATCTCAGTTTTTTTTTTTTGGATAGTATCAAAAAGCAGTAAATCCTACGTTATTTTTTTAGGTCCAAAATAAATGAATAGGGCATATTTAATAATATGCAATAGAAAACAACAAGTTTTAAAGTCAAAAATTTTTAAATTTGTAATTTCGCCGAAGTTTACTTAATACTTTGACCCAGTAGAATGCTTTAAAAAATAAAGGCGGTGTTACCGAGTGGTAACAATTTCGATGGCTTTCTTGCAGAATCTAATTCATATGTTTTTAAAAATGTATGTTTTAAAATATATATTTTAAAACATAATAAATAAATATATGTTTTAAAAAATATATGTTTTAAAAAATTTCAAAAAATAGTCAATCGAATAAAATTTGAATCACATAAATTGATTCAATTGAACATAAATTTATCTTGTGCTTTTTATTTGAAAACTTTTTCTCTTAATTGATCGGGAAAACAATTATCTCCCACCTAAAATAATCAATAAGATGGCGAATCTTTATATAATATAAATTGACCGGATTCTGAAAGCGTAACAATTAAATTCTAACTACAAGACAATATCAGTGACATATTAGCAGCAACATTTATTTTCTTTACAATTGTATTCACAATTTCCAAAAAACTGGCATAAAAAATTCATTAACGATCATTAAATTCAAATTCTAATTCCACAGGTACCGATGACCGTTGCGAACCACAACCGATCCCATCATTGATAGTAGGTCACGAAAAAGATTGGCTGTCGTTATCTCCGTACGCATTGCAATATTGGGAGGGCTTACTTTTAGAACCTTACTCATATCCACGAGATGTCGCCTATATAGTGGTTGCGCCCGATAACGAAGCGATTCTACCGCGCGTGCGCACGTTTTTCAAAGATCTGTCTTCCGCTTACGAGATGTGTCGACTAGGCAGGCATTGCCCCATCACGAAAGTCCTTAGGGACGGAATCTTAAGAGTTGGCAAAACTACAAAAGTGAAAATCGGTAATCAGCCGGTAGAAGATTGGTTTACATTGCTCGGTGAAGGAGAAGCGACTGATATGTTGAAGTTGTACGCGCAAGTAAGTATGAACGACTGTAGCAAAAGTTTGTTCAGATTATCTTTGCTCTGCCGTCATTAATCCACGTGGCAATCAAATACGTCGTTCGATCTATCACATATACTTTCGTGAGGATAAAATGAGAGAAGAGTATAACAGATCCATCCTTTATTACATCTTTTAAGACATGAAATCAAACATTTGTTTTTACTACAAATATATTGAAATATATTTAATAATTAATAAATAACAGAAGTTCTAATATATCTGTGAACGTTGACATACAACAACAACAAAAATAACTTCCATCTTTGGATGAAATGTTAAATTAAGTAGTGAAAAGTAGCTTGGAAATGGGAAACTTGTTTATTATTATTTTACAAAATTGTTATCAAGATAAATTAATAAGTTAATAAAATAAAATAAAATAAATACAGCTCATCAGTGCACATTGAAATTACTGCATTCTTTAAAACCAGATATTAATGTCATATGTAAAATGATAACAGAAATAAATATAATTTTAGAGTGGTTGAAGTAAAGCACTCTTATTTGCAGCGGCGACAGATGATGTAAATAAAGGGTCGCGAACAGCTACTGAGCTACTAAGAGGCTACTAAGGAAATATTAGCCATTCTTGTCTTTCTTACGCTACTTTGCAAATTAAATTTTATTTGAAATGGTCAGGAAACATTGTCCATTTTAATGTGACAATACAAATGAATTCCATATAAGATATGCAGCTCCCACAAAGTTATTTTATTTTAAAAAGGTATTTTGTACCATTTTATATTTCCGTTTATCATCCCACATATTTTAACGTTTCTTTGTTTTTCTCTTTGTCTTGCGCATATCGTACAGAAAATTTCATAATTGAAAATAAACAGTTTTTGATAAAATCAAAATAGAGTAGAACTAGATCAGTTTTAATTCTTTCTGCTACCGTAATAATTGTCATCGCCTATAAATTAAGCTGACCAACTATTTCTAGGTTTGCAAACATCATTTAGCACCGCATCTGCAACAATTACCCATGGATAAAACTTTACTGGACCAAACACCTGAAAATGTCGACAAACCGGCTCCGAGTCCTATGCCGCCGCCAAGTACGCCCGAAAGTGGTACTGGAAGTAACAGCCAACCATCGAATGAGAAGGCACCGTCCACACCTAAAAGCGATCAAGGTAAAATTCCTGTTAAATACGTGGCTGAAAAGTTAAAAAACCAATATTTTGCTAATATAATTACGCATGCGTTGATACCTTTGAAAATTCCTCAGTTGTTGAACAGTCATTTGATTCAATTAAATATTAGCTGTCGTAAAAATTTTACATTTGAAAGGCAATACGTCTGCATAGATTAAGGCCGAGATGGACGCTGTTCCTGGGAATTTTATGCCATTACTTAGCACGATTATATTTGGGTAGCTTTTTGGGCAAAATTTAAACGTGGTAATACCAACTTGGTTAACACTGTACGTTCGGGGATGCCAAAATCAGCAATCACTACCGATAACATCGAAGAAGTTCACCTAATGATGCTAGATGATCGGCGAATTGGGATTATGCTCGTATTTATTGTCCTTACTTTAGGCGCTGGTCAAACTACGCTTGAGTATTTGGAACCTATCGATGATATCTGCTTAAACAAGGGTTATGCGTTCTTAGGGAATTCTAATAAGCGTCTGCCTTGAAAGTGTTTTCCTTGAATTTTCGCATGATTCTAAGTTGTTTTGACAGTAATCTTTTATTGAAAGTAGGTGGCAAATGTTTATTATTATCAGTTATATAATTATTGAGTAAAAATTTGCAGATGAATCCAACAACATCCATCAAAATCAAAAAGTACGTGGTACAAGTACAATGAACGAAATCTATATTTATTGGCTGTAAAAATTGAGAATATGTACACCAAGATGTAACGATATGTGAAAAACTAATTTCTTAAATGTTATACAATGAAAATTAAATATTTATTAGCACCGGGAACATTTCACACTACTATTGGTTTATCTATGATATTATCTTCAAAATATTAATTTGAATGGATGTTAAACGACTGTCTAATATTTCTTTGTTTAGGCTTGAAACAACTTAAAACACCACACAGCACATTATTTTTTCTTGCACGTAACATCTATATCTGTACATATCAAGAAAAAGAACCTTTTGTATTACGGAATATTTCATTATCACTTATTATGTATGTGTAATCTATATAATCAGAAATGTTTGGATACTATGTAATAACTTATTACATAGTTACATAGTACATAGCTAACGTTATTAGTAATAACTTATTACTAATAACGTTAGCGAAATCCTCTTGCGTTAAAAAACTTCATTGCATATATTTTTTCTGCGCACGTTCTTGATTATTTCTCGGTATTTGGGTTAATATTTTCCAAAATTTCCTTAAATAGTGATATCCCATTCATTCTGTTGTTACCCGATGAAAACAGTTTACATAAACAGTTGCGTTATATCGAACAGCCATTCAAGGTAATCCAAACATCATCTCAGTGCCAAAATTGACTTTTTGGTTTTTAAGCAGCGACCTACGCTTGAGGTTGGTTTGAAAAAATACTAACTGGTTGATCTAACTACTATCGCTTAAACAGAAACAGCAGCATCTCGAGCACGAACTATAAATACAAACTTTAAAGAATTTGTCAAATATTGAAGATTCAAGCATGGAGAACGTAGCTTTTCAGTCTACCGCTGTATAATTTCTTATGTGTGTAATCAATAAACCATTTAACATGTGTATGTTTCAAAAAACGTCCATTAACAAATAATACAGTAAGAAAAAATTAATACTGTAATGCGCTGGTTTCAATGTATATATTCATTTCTTCAACTTTTACTTTTCTTTCTTTAGAATCAGACAGCGGTACTAAAGACGTGCAAATGACGACATCGCCCTCTTTAGAGACACCCCATGACGATGAAGACCAAGAAACTCCAGCAATCGTCATTTATCTCGTGGATCCATTTTCGATAGGAAACGATCAACCTGAACTGCAAAGAATTGCCTGTCTGGCACTCTTGAGGTGCTTTCAGTCTGTACTTACCTCAGTTCCAGAGAGCATTCGTAGTAATATTAGTGTACAGGTAGATAGAGAACGACTGTCTTCTTTGTGATTACCTTTAAAGTGAAATTTTATTTTTAGATTATCTCCCTGGAAAGTATAGTGGAACTGGGAAAAGCTAGAGAAAGGTATCGCTTCAACGATCACATGCGATCTCTAGCGCTAAGTATATTTTCGCAAAACAGGCGCCATCTAGTGCATACTAACAATGTTAAATCGCTAACCGGTTTTGGTACTGCAGCTATGTGTGATCTCTTTTTAAAGAATAAAGATGTAAGTATGTAGTCTTTTATGAATTCAAAAAAACTAATGAGAATCTTTATTATAATTAACTATAGGAAAAAAATAGGACTCCTTACAAAATGTACACTCCACCTTACGTCTTGGCGCCACTAAAAGAGAAAGTAGAATCTGCAGAATCTTTTGGTCAAGCAACAGAACAAGCTTCAGTCTTATATCTAAGCTATTGCCTCTCGGAGGACCAAAGCTGGTTGTTAGCAGCCGCAACTGATGAACGTGGTGAAATTTTTGAGACGATAACGGTCAACATCGATATTCCAAATAGAAGCAGAAGAAAAAAGGCGTCAGCAAGAAGGGTGGGTTTACAAAAATTGATGGATTTTATTTTGGGAATTATGTCCCAGAATATCAGACCGTGGAGGCTAGTGGTTGGTAGATTAGGAAAAATCGGCCACGGGGAATTGAAGGGCTGGAGCCATTTATTGAGCAGGAAGAACTTGTTGAAGGCTTCTAAACATCTCAAAGAAATTTGTGTTCAATGTAATCTAATGTACCCGAGCTTCGTACCTTGCATATTGAGTGCTTGCCTAGTTAGTTTAGAACCGGATTCGGTTCTGAGGTTAATGCCGGACCAATTTACACCCGACGAACGGTTCAGTCATTTCAGCGTCAATTCGCAATTATCAACACCGCAAGATGTTACTTGCACGCATATCCTAGTATTCCCAACCAGTGCGACTACGCAGTCGTCGCAGTCGACCTTCCAAGAAATCCATATCAACGAGCCGGATCTAGGAGAAGACGAATTGTTTCCCGTTGACGACATGGACGGTATGGAAGACGATCTACAGGATATCTTTAATTGGACCGGTGCACAAAGTCCAACGAGCAGAGAAGAGTTCAGAGCCGACAGCCCGACGTGTCAGATGAATCCGGGTCATCAAGACAGTCCCTTCCAGTGCGTGAGCAACTTGAGGAATGCTGAACCTGCAGAGGAAGTTGGGACGCTTTTACAACAACCGTTGGCTCTTGGATATCTAGTTTCGACAGCGCCCACTGGGAAGATGCCCAAATGGTTTTGGTCGTCGTGTCCGCATCTCGAAGGCGTTTGTCCTGCGTTTTTGAAGAACGCCTTACATCTGCATAGTCCGAATATCCAACAGAGTTCCGAGGATCTTTTGCAGCAGTTCGCTGTTACTTCACATCCTTTAGATTCGCAATATACAACAGATGTATTGAGGTAAGTGTCAACAAACAAGTAATCTCTTTAAAAAAAGTAACCAAAATTATGCTAATACAGTTACTCATGATTTCGACGGAATCACTTATGGCAAAAGCAATCATCAGCGTTCTTCTGATCTTATTCTTTACTCATACTGTTCTTTACCTCTATCTTGCATCACTATCTAACGAATCGGCGTTATTTTTCTTGGCGTTGTCTAGTGCCACAAGAACACTAAATTTATTGTGAATGTATCAATTTTAGATGTGTAACGAATATGACATGAATTTTGAAAAAGGAATAAAAAACTAATTCCGCCATCTAAATTATTTTTTTTAATTTTACAATAAAATTAAAAAAAAAAAATAAGCCGGTATCAAAAAAAAAAAAGCTAAATTCGGATACTTTCAGCGATTTCCAAGCGATCTATAGATATTTACTATTAGAGATATCTTGGTTTATACGTTTTGCGAGAGTATACTTTTTGGTTATTTTGATTTTGCTAATTAGTGTTTCTCGTTTCTATTTTATATAACGTATTATATAAAAAATATAACATAAATATATAAAAATATATAACAATTTTTGGTAAATATCAGTTGATCGCTAGAAATCGCTTTTTGCATTAGAAAGTTTAATCGAAATTTTTAGACATGTTAATAATAATAGACATGTAATAATATGTAGGGCGTTATATCTAAAATAAAAAGTTGGTGGTTATTTACAGTATAACCAGAAGCCGTGAATAATAACGATTATTTTAATTCAATAGCATATTTTTAGAATTCAAAATTTTGCAACATATATTCTTTCATATATCAACCAGTGCATTTTCTCGCACGACACCACCCTGTTGAATAAAAAAATACATACAAGAAGCACTAACGAGTAAAATATATAACCAAATTCATAATTAAAAATTACAAAAAGCTTCGGTCGTTTGATTATGGTATTTTCTCTTGTACAGGTACGTTCTGGAAGGATACAATGCCCTCTCGTGGTTAGTCCTCGATTCGAACACCAAGGATCGTCTATCCTGCTTACCCGTGCACATGCAGGTCTTAATACAATTATATCATGTAACGGCAGCTCTTCTATAAAACCACTGAAGTACCTTGGTACGCGTTTTTTTTTTTCTTCTATTTCATGTCGAAAACTACATAACCTGATCTTTCAACTAGGATAATATTGACAAGCGCTCCTACCTGTTATATTTTTTTCATCTCTTTTTATTCTAAATAACATTTGACCATACGATAATTAATTTTAGATCTCTATTAAAAAAAAAAAAAAAAAAAAACAAATTTTATTATTATTACTATGTAATTTAACATTGAAAACGTGATCTTTTAAACCGTTAAATATGACAGTTATAAATGGTAATACTCAAGGCAAAAACAAGATACACTCTTAATTGTATAATAATTGTCTTCGTGTTGTTAATATGGTATGTAAATAATGTTCACCTTTTAATTTATTTATGTTAGTTTTTTTTCGGTTGTTTTTTTTTTTTAATTCGTCGAACATACATAATTATATTGTGGTCTGTACAAGAATTGTGATATCTAGGAATTATCATGTTTTAGAGGATGTAAATGTGGTTCGTTCTAAAAATATATGAATAGTAAGAAATCGCCGAACAATTATCAAAAGAAAAAAAATAGGAAAAAACTTAATAATTAAGATGTAAGAAGTAAAAAACAATAAAAAAAAAGAAAACAATTTTACTGCCAACATACTTCAGTGTGTTTTGTAGGATTTACAATCGTATCGTTGTTTGTCTTAATGTAATAATGATTTTCTACTAACCATTTTTGTGGATACTGGTGGACTTGGCCATCACTTTATAATTTAAAAAAAAAGGTAGTAGTTGGTACAAACAAAAACAAATTTATCTAATTTTTGTCCCTCAATTTCTTTTTCTAAATATAAGTTTAATTTTATTTTTTAATGACATTGTTAGATTGTAAAGATTGTATATTTGTGCATAAACGATGAAATGGGATTTTTTAATATATATCTATATATATACATATATTATATATACATATATATTTTAATTATTTTGTTGTAAATATATTGTACAAAATCGAGATTTTAGACTGAATAGTGAAAATATTTAGTCGTTAAAAAGGAAGCGCATTGAAAAGAAATGTAACAAAGATCTGTCGAATATACATGTAAGAAATCGGCTTTAAAAATAGTCGATATAATGCAAGTAACAAAAAAAAGGAAAAAAAATGATAACCTCTTTTTCTAGGGCAATTGTTAGCAGTGTTATTGACGTTTTATATAATTATTAATAATATAAGCTTGTTTCGTTTTTTGTACAAATATAAGAAGCATTTGTTATTGTAGATGATGCGAGTTTAAAGTGACGATTTAAGATGATTGAAAATTGCAAGGAAGTAATAAGAATAAAAAGAAAATATTAGAAAAATTACGTGGTAGATTCTTTCTTAGCTAACTACATCTAGAACTCGTAATTATGAACAATACAATGTCCCAACAACTCTTGAAAAATTAAAGAAAATAATATGTTACCTATATTATTTTCTAGTAATTTTGATATATTCATTTTATCATAACTCGTTTTTATCCAAAACTAATTGATGTCGTACCCAGTTCGAAATTAAGATCATCACTCATCACTTATAATTGTTGAAGACAAAACTTATCTAACAAAATGAAATCCCCAAGCGGTTCCATTTCATGTTGCAAAGTTTTGTTATTTTAATTTATTCTTTGAAAACTCTTAAGAGGAACAGGAGAATAGTGAATTAATCGAGATTTTAAAGCTTTTTTGGGTTTTCGAAATCTGTGGTAAATTTGTGATAACTTGTCTTATAATTGCTACCAACCCACCTGTACTTCCAAGAAAATAATAATCTTCATAAGTTTCAGACCGTAATTCTCATACTTAGGTATCTATATTAAATTCAAAAAAATAAGGATGTTTTACTTAATTTTATATGAAATCAATGATCACAACATGGCACTACCAAAATTACCAAAAATTAATAGATTAAACTTAAAAGACAAGTGTAAACAAAATACAAATAAAAGTAGAATGAAACTAAATTCAGATTCTACATTGGCCTTAGTAAAACACCGTAACAACTTGAAATTATAAAATATGACGTGACTTATTAACATAATCAAAAAAAAGAAACAAATAATTTGATAATTAAATTCAATACGGTGCCTTTTAACAAAAGAGGCATCATTACTTCAAACAGTACGGGGTGCCGAGAAAGCTGTACTTCCATCAAGCACTGTTTATTTTATTTTTTTATTTATAAATCAAGTGGCCCATGACCAAGTAAACGAAATTTGTTTTTAAAGACGCCAGGTATAATATGGCCGATACAAATCCTTATGCTGGAAAGTTATACCCTATCGACCCCGTTCTTTTGCCAATATATCCAAGATACATGTATATGTAATAGAAGTAATATCAGATGTGCAAGTGTTCATTGAAATACGTTTTTTCAGGACTCATTTTTCAAAATTCGCGTCCCAGAATGAGCAAACTCATAGACGAGTAATTTCCATTTTGCTGCATTATTATTGATCCATTGGCTGAAAAATTACATCAAATATGAGATTACTTTATTTATAAGAAAAAACTTATTATTTTCAAAAATTTTAAAGATGAAGACGATAAAGTTTTTTCGTAGATGATAGGTAGGTACCCATTTAAGCAAAACGCAATTTTTCGATATAACACACTGGTACCAGTTATAAGGAAATGTATCACAGAAACCAAGAATCGAAAAAGAAAAAATTCGTGTAACTATTTGATTAAAGAGAAATAAGGTAATGCTAAATGGCCGGAATTTAATATTGTTTACCAGAGAATATGTGGCCCCAGCGAACAATTGTACTAACATTTTAAATTTTAAAATCTTTATCACTTCCTGACACATTGCACTATCTCACTCCTCAATGAACTAAGTGTATTGTATATTGAGTAGGACCTCAAGTTCTAAATTTGGTACTCTACTCGTTGCTAATACTAAAGACATTTTTATAAGAAAGAATCTGCCGCATAAGTTTTTTTTCTAAAAAAAAGAGTCTGTTATTGTATAAAAAGAGAAGATATGGTTACTGAAATATATTGTGTATATGATTATTTGCCAAAGAGAAATGGTAAATAGGTAGAATGTTAACATTAACACACCTAAACAAATACACCATGGGTACAATTTTGTCCAATTTGTATATATATAAGAATATAAAAGAAAATATTATGTGAAAACTAACAAAAAAAGGAAACAATTTGCTAAATATTAGAACAATTTGTACATATATTACTATTAAAGACAAGATGATTAATAATCAAAATATATTCGTCAATTTTTTTCCAACAAAAACATAAAAAATGCTAAAAACGTGCAGAAAAAAAAAAAAACAGGAAACTTTTTCTCTTCATTTCCGGAATAATCGAGTAAACATAAAAGGGCAATCCGCACCTATTTGTTCCCTAGCGTAATAAATAAATTTAAACATAAAACTGGGGCCAATGTCTGAACGTATCTTATTATTATTGCCTCAGAATTTTTCTAAAAGCGAAACAGAAACACAAAAAAATAATGTAATAAATGCATAGTTAACAAACTGAATGTAAAACAGCTAAAACAACAGAAATTACCTGGACCTGCATGTTTTGAACTATTGATTTCTGGTTCAATACAGGGCGTATTCGTTTTATTACCATTATTTTGCTATTTAGTTAGTATTATGTTATTCAAATAAGATGTGATAAGTTATTTGGATAGCATCAAATTCTTTTAATGACTTCCAAAATCCATACTGTACCTATCATTTTTATCGTCTCTTTTTATCCCCTATATATAAGTCAATCCATGACGGTTGTCTCCTTCCAATTTTTTTTTTTAACTGTCGTGTTCATTCTGAAAAAATTTTATTGTTTTTATAGTATTTGTTAGAGAAAAACAAGAAAAAAATATCGTGCTACGTCTTTCTTTTTTTTACAATTCCCTTCTATTTCGTAGTCTCTTTAATTTCATTTCGAAGTAAATAACTTCTGATTATATAGTATGGTATAGTACGATGACTTACCTTTGCGCGAAGATATTGTAATAATTTATATACCTATTTAATTTTAATATATACATACATATATTTTTATTATTATATAAATATGACGACGGTATAGGACTGTTAATTGTTTCAAATTAAAAATGATGAAAAAAAATGAATGTAAACAGAGAAAAACTGATAGCGAACGTTTCTAACTGAACGTACTTTGTACATATAATAGTTACTGTTGTATAAGAATATGTCAATTTTAGGGAATTGGGATTATTATGATATAGTTAAATGAATTTGTAAATATTTTATTGATGATTAGTTGAATTAGTAAATAAAAATACACATGAAATGTTAATAACTTTATAAATAATTATATACATATAATTAGGTATTATTAATAAACTACTCGGTGAGTAAATTGTTGTTTTATTATTTGTATATAAATATGTCACTTATGGCCAGAATATTATCTGGAATTAAGTTGAAACAAGAGACACAGAACGTTGCTCCCTGACTTTGATGTATGGAGTATACTCCTTCTTTGCTAGCTTACAGCAATTTACATAAAAGTATCCTTCAAAGTTTAGAAATGGCGCTGTTTCTAAACAAGGAAAATTTTGAATAACCGAATCCCTTCAACGCTTAGAATCATTGTTTAGTAATTTAAAAAATATAGAGGGATCGATTGACGAGAAGATACAGAACATAATTAATGCATAATGATAGTTTATGCTTAAAATATAAATATTTAATTGCATACTTCCCTTTCGCACCAGTTACTTCATGTGACGCAGAAAGAGCTTTCTCTAGATTTAAAAATATATTAACTTACCAACGAAACCAATTTACAACGAACAATTTTGAAAAATATATCATGGTCAAACCTAATTACAATCGTATCGAAAACATAGTTGGCGATTAACAAAATACGTTTGTGTTTGTTCACCATAGCTATGGCTTTGATTGCAAATTACTGCTATTTTTTTGCGCCAAATACATCTCAGATGGTGGTATATCACATTGGTACAGATATGGTATAGGTCATTTATAGCATCGTCGGGTGTGTCACAAGGTGCCAATCTGGAGCCCTTGTTATTTATACTTCTAATGAACAATCTACCTAAATATTTGTCAATTCTTCGCCGTTTATTACTCGCTGGCGGAGTTGAGGGTTTGCTTTAGGCATTAAACGAATCTAAAAAATATTGTTAGTTAGAATAAGTCCAGTAAACTTTCTTTTAATCTGGAAAAATGCCGTGTTACTTAGTTTGTTAGGCATAAAATGTGCAGGACATACTTTTGGCCTGCATGACCGAAGCCAAAGACCTGAGTATATGATTTACCAGAAAACTCGACTTTAAAAGTGCAGAATCCTATGAAATGTTTGTATTTGTCATTCGCTGTAATTGCCACGAGTTTCGTAATATAAATGCTACTTAACTACTTATTCGCGTGTTATGTGCAATCCCTTTTACAAAAGATTTTTAAAATGCCTTTAACTACAAATAATTTAATATTACCTACAATTATACGTGGCTGGTGGCGCAATACCTAGCAGGCTCTTCTTCTCTAGTAGGAACCTCGCACTAGGATCCCCTCTATCGGCCACCACCGGCCAATGCCCCCTATCTTTGGAGGATGTGAAGATATGAATTATTGTTATTATTATTTGCTGAGAGCTTTACACTTTCCATTACTGGAAATATGGCGTAGGAATCTATCTGCTGTTTATTTATTTAAATTATTAATTAATCGAGTTGGTGCTAGGTAAATTCAAGTTTGTACAGCGAGTACAGCTTTTCATCTACAATTTGTCAGATACAACTATTCGCAGAATTAAATTAAATACATCCAGAAAAACTATCCGAGTATGGTAGAAGATGCTGTTTCCTGAAGGTTGATCTTTAAATATTTAGTTGAAAGGACCTTTTTTGTTTTCATTTTGTTACACTTATGGCGATGGCGCTAGCAATCGTGAAATTTCCAACATTTGTCAATTTTCTGTGTAACAAAAATATTGCAGATACGGAGTTTGTACCGAAGAGTGCAATGAGTGGTTCCTCAATCGATTACTACTAAACCATGTTCTATATTATTGTCGTAATGCAGAACGGGTTCTTGCTACCAAGAAAAGTACTATATTCCTTTAGTTAAAAAAAAATATTGTTCAAGAAAAACAATTACGATAAATATTTATGAAGTAACTAATCAAACGGAACATATTTATCCTACATTTGCCGCCTTGTTACTATGTGTGGCTCTAGCCCGGTTATATTACTATATATCATTATTCCAATTTTTGGTCGTGAGCACTTAACGCTCAACCAAATTTATCTAGATCTGCAGTAATATCTAGTACCATTTGATAAACGTTTCCGATATTAACGCTAGTGGTTGCCCAAAATTTCACTGTAGCAAATGATACGGATTCATCATTTGTGGGTTTTGCCAATTTTTTATAGAAACACCAACATTAACTTTCACAATTTACTGTTAAACACCAACCGAACTTCTACACGGCTGACATTTTCAAAAATACCTTCTAAAACGCCATCTTCATGTCGGGGTATCAAACTTTTTAAACTACTCTCGTATAACTACGTGATACAAACAAAGCAAATTGATAATAGCAAAGAGGCTATAACTGTGTTGATTAATTCCCATCGTGCATCGTATACACTTTGCAACCGAGCCTATGTATTTTAGCAGCAGTCGTGGTACCTAATAACAGTTATACTCATTAGAACAACTACGGATGAAGTTATTGACTAAGAGTTGATTTATCCCAACTTATTTGTAGAAAAAAAGAAGGTTTTAGAGATAGCCAATCCTCATCTATTATTTGAAAATACATTTTTGAAGAAGGCATTGGTAAGAGAGGCGATGTATTTCCAAATTTCGTCGGTTTTAAATGTTTGCATTTCTAAGTTTTTTGATTATTTGGTTTGAAATAGACAGAGGAGACGCTTCAACCTGTACGTAGAATCAACTTCTTTTCTCTGCACAATTTACTTTAAAAAATTGAAGCTCGCAGAAAAGTAAAAAAAAAAAACGGATCATCCTTTAAACTTTAAATAAACTATTAAAATGTGTCTCCAAATGCCCTATATTTAGCTATCCGTTTTATTTGTACCTTATTCTAATCATGGTGCAATTTCTATTGTAGAATATATATAAAGTTTTCTCTTTTTTTAAATTTAAGGTGTGTAAGTTCCAAGTTCGAAATCGTACACCGCGTGCAATAAAAGTATTTTGAGATATATTTAAGTAGTTTAATTCAGTTTTTAGTATAACAATCATTGCACACGTATTGAAAAGCGTATATCTCTTAAAATAGCTTTTGCATCTAAAAATAATATATTACATGGTAATAATTTACGTACAATCTGGTATCACTAAAATATATCACTAGCTACTTAATATATGATACAAAAATATAAATATACGTAGCTGCACCCCACGTTATGATAATACCAAAACATCTTTAACTACTACAAGTTCAGTCTTCGTCATTTGCCGAATTTAAACACACCACTGACGCTTTTTCTAGCTGGCTTTGCTTCAGTGGTCTGAAATAAACAAAAGGATTAATCAAAATATGTAAGCTTTTACAATCGGCATTTAATGTAGAAACAGCCGATAAGCCATGATCTATTGCAATTTCTTCCGAACCGAAAAAAAAAAAAAAACGAACTACGGCAAACATTCAGCGGAAAGGACGAAGTAGCGTCCGTGGTAATTCCTCAAATGAGACGGAGCACCGAGCTGCCATGTTAAATTGTGTAGCAGCGTGACTATCCAGACGCCAACCATCGATGAAAAAACGACTTCTTAAAATGTTTACCGCAAATTTGAATCAAACGTGCGGAAAGAATTCCAATAAACCATGGGCTATCGGTAAGCTTGCAGAAACGAGTACAGCTCCGTGCGTTTTACGAAATTAACAGAGACCAGACAGACTCGTGTTTTGTCGACTCTGGGGAAAACCAGTAGGCAACAGGAATCCACTCTCATGAGACGAATAAATACGGGCCTGCTAGTCTCTATTAATTTCGTAAAGCGCAACTCGTTTCTGCAGGCTTACTTATCAGTCCGGAACATATTTCTAGAGAAATTCGTATGATATATCTTGTGAAAAACGTGAGAACTTACATGTTTAGAACCAAATAATAACCTAGCCAAATCCTCCTCATCCGGAGTTGAATTCTGATCTGAGGAACCGATATTCCGTTTAATTTGAAGCTTTTGTTTTATTGCTTGCGACAAGATCACTTTTCTGCTATCTGATCTGATAGCCATCAGTAAATCTAACCAGGTCCACGTTACGTTGTGATATTCTAAAGTTGGTATGACCAAACTGAAGTCCCTGATATCCTCTAAGTTTTTCTCTTTATTTCCCTTGTAACTCAATCTCACGGGCACCTCTGGTATCTTGATATAGATGAATAACTTATTTTTTTCCGCTCTTTCCTTCATTTTCTCAACATCATCGATGTGTACGTAAAAATTAGAATCCCTACTACGTTTCGACGACCTCAACTTCTTGCCTCGCGAATTCTCGTCAATTTCTTCATTTCTTTCAGTCTCTACGGTCTCGGCGGCCCTGTCCGAGAAACAGAAATTCATCATGGTGTTATAGAATTTCTTCGTAAGGCCAATAGTTAAAGGTACGACATTGATTTCAAAATGCTCTTTGACAGATATGCCACCCACCGGCGGCTTTTCGCGACAGAACACCCTTACGATCCGCTTATGATCGACAGGCATGTTGCTTTGAATCTCCGTCGGACATAAGACTTCTTTATAGATTTGATTCGGCAGCAAATTGGTCATTCTGAGATATCCAAGTTCTAGGAGATGTTCTACGGAATCGTCACTCTTGGATGTCTTTGTGTAGCTGAAATATACAAAGATTTTCTTACATTTGCTTCATTGAAAGTGTACAGGGTGTATTTGAAATGTGTAAATTTAAAGTGAATTTTCTTAAGGATAAATTCATGACTTTAAAAAAATATGGCGCAACAACGGCGACAAAATATTTTGGTGTGGCTTTCGACTCTTAATTAAATGTACATTCGAGTGACAATACAGGCTGAAAATTATCGGGCTGTATTCTAGTTTGGACCTAATAGACGTGTTAAATAATAATAGCAGACGGCTAGAATTTTTAAAATCCTTATAATTCTTATAAACGAAACAATGTTATTTATATGCTTCGAAAACGCTAATCTGAGAGCAAGTAGTACACCGAAATCTTCTCCGTTGAGTGTAGTCGAATGTTAGAGTATTCGTTTTCCCGCCGTAAGTCATAGTGTTCTACTTGGAAATACTTAAACTTAAATTGTTAGTAGAGGACAATGAGCTTGCATTATGCAAATCATTCACAAGCAACAAACGGTGACGAAAAGGCTACATTTTGTGGAAAATCTTGATGTCACCCGCGACAAGAAATCTATAGCACTATAACGTATCGACAATAGCATTAATGGAAATTACAAATAAAATTGGGCCCAAATTAAATCCTTAAAGGACACCGGATTTAGGAATAAATGTTCTCGATGTAAAATTAGAATGCGCAACAAGCTGACCGAGTTCAAAGAGATGAAAAGTCGATCAAATAGCAAATGCGAACCAAAAAGCCTACTTTGAATAATTTTTTCATTAGAATACAATTGTTTATCTTCTCAAAAGCTTTTTTGAAAACGGTGCTTGTTTGTCTGAAGGTTCTAAAACGTGACATATGCGTTAAGTTTTTCACAATACAAGAAATTTCCGATTTTAAAACAAGATGGCGATTCACAAAGATTTATAAAGATGAATGTAATGAGAAGTTGTTTTGCAGCCAACAAAACTGAAACTAAAGCAGGATTAATACACTAAGCCCGTTGGGCAGCAGTGTAAAAACAAAAGAATCTATCAACTGGACAAAATCAATTGATCAAGAGATGGTTGCTTGGTGTTGATGAAAGATTGGTACCAACTTGGTTTTCTTCCAAGCACTTAGAACATTGTCGAAAAGTCGAGATTAATTTTTCTTGTAGGAAAACTAATGACTGCCACATGCAACTTTGATTATTTAACCTTTTAAAATATATAACCATCACAAAGTATTATTACAATTTTTTTTTTAATAAATTCAAGACGGCTTACGTAAAGCACCCAGTATTACCCAAGAAAAAGATAGGTGCTTATGTTATAAATGGCTCAATAGCGCCAATAATAATAATACCCAAGAAAAAAATAGTGGCCAGAAAGCAATTCTGGCAAATTATAATTATCTAATTATAATTTGCTTTTAACTTGCTTAATCCTCGAATACTCACAGAAAATTGCTTAAGACCAAATCAGCAATTCCGATCTGACCGTCAGCTTCGGTTAACCGCCACTGCGCATGTTTAAAGAAGATCTCATTCGCTTTAACGATCGTAAGAGGCTTATCACTTCTTAAAGTAGCCAACCTATTTGTAGCAAGTAACTGCGACTCCTTATAACACGATAACATCATATCCAACTCTTCGCTCTGCGCGTTAAGTTGATTTTTACATTCGTAAACCTTAAAACGCAACAAAAACATTAGCCCCGTGGATCGGAAATCAATTCCGGCACTTACTAGACCTTCCAAATGATCCATTTCGCTCTGTATCTCAATGTTAGATGGATCTTCCATTAGAGTCTTATGGACGAGGTAAGTTTCTTTCTCCAATCGTCTAAGCTTGCTTAATGTAGACCTGACTTGGGTCTGCAAATTCTGTATTGGCCTTCGTTGATCTTCGATACTATGTAATTGTAATTGGAAACGCATTCTCGCTAATCGTTCACAAGCTTCCTTCCTGTGAGGTTCTACATATAACAATAGATTATTCACTATGTCCAATAACATAGCGTACTGAAAATAATTTTAAAATTAATATAATTAGTCCTTCGTCATTTAGCTGTTTCAAAAATCGATACCTGTAGCGAATTGGTGCAAACATCTAAGTCGTGATGCATTAAAGTGAAAGCATCTACCGCAGTTTGACGCTGGTCCCACGGACTAACATCTTCTTGCGGTGGTGGGGGTAATTCGCCAACGGCTGCGGGATCTACGCTATTTGTACCGTAACCGACGTAGAAGAATTCGCACTTGCAACGAGATACGATGCGTTGAACCTGTAAAGGAATCAAAAATAGTTAGAAAAATATCAGGTAGCTTCTTTCAAAAAGGAGGAAACATTCAATATTATCTCGAGATTTAAGAATAAAAGATAAGAAATGATTCAATAGTTTCGTTTCCTGTCTGAGACTATGTGCGCTATTTTACGGTATTCCCACTTTTTTTTTTTTGTCATTTGGGGTTGCAATGGAAACGAGCACAACGTCGGTGTTTTAAACGACGCTCTAAACATTCTTTGACATTTTTCGATTCATTTTTTTTTTCTTTGAGTACTTATAGCTGTAACTATTCAGACCCACAGATATATACAATGCAACGATGTTTGAGTATTAGCTTGAGGGTATGCAAAAAAAAAATAGTTATGTTTTACATTGTCAACTCGAGCACCTCAAAATAGTCAAATTAATTTTATATCTCATTTAAAAAATTCGATTTCTCCAAAATTTCTGCAAAATAAGCATTTGCTTCTGTAATCACCTTATCCTTTTAAATAAGTATTTGTCCGCTAAGCCATTTTTTTTAATTTTCGGAAATACGGGCTAAATCTAGCGAATGTGATAGGTGCGGAAGTAATTCCAATTCATGGAATGTCATCATCCATCATTGTATCGATGAAATATAATTCTTTTCTTTGCCAAACGCGGACAATTCTCTTTCACAACGTTATTGACACGATAGAATGTTATTAATCGCTTCGTCCCTTTCAATCTAATCAACGGAGATTATGTCGCATTTATGCCAAAATACTTCGGCCATAATCTTGTTGGACGATGAAGTGGCTTTGGCCCTCTTTGGTGCCAGTTGGTCACGAAAAAATCTTTCTTGGATTGTTGGGGCATGGAGAGGGGAAGTCGAAAATCTTTGCGCTAATCGGTTCCGTAGTTGTCTACGGTCGTAGATCGCAGTATAAAAAAAATGCCCGTCCCGCGGCAGCAGCCACCCACTCAGAACACAAATGTTCTTCGTAGACCTTAGTTTTAGGAACGACGTAAATATTCAAAACTTCTGACAAGTGAGGAATGAAAAACTTCAATGATAAAAAAAAAATAGATTAAAAGTAGGTTTAATTGTGTGTAAAATAAAATAAAATAAAATAAAATACATTACTTACACTTTCCTTTCTTTATAAAAGAAAGGAAAGAAAATTTCCTTAAATGTATCCCTCTCTTTCAAGTATCTGACAAGATCTTGTAGGTTTACACAACTTTATAAATATGGAATTTTATTTTATTTCTTGACATTAAATATAGTAAAAAAACAAAGGCAAACGTTTTAACTACACATTTTAAATATGAGTAATGGGAAGAAAAAGAAACAAATAAGTACTAGAAATTATAGGTGAAAGGTAAATTTTTCATTAAAAAAGAATATAATGGATTTCTTTTGTCGGTCGCTACCGCAGTTGCTGAAGTACTTATGTATGTAGTAAGGTCACTGGTCTCGTCCAGCGGGGCAACTGCTGCAAGGACGACGACAGCCGTGCTCTAAATTCGGTACTCGGATGTTAGGTTTCGCCCAAAATACGTCCTCAAAAGAACATTAGGTCTTGGATAAAATGTGTCCTCCAAAAAAATTCTAATACTGGATTATAGTTCTCACGTACAGAAATATTGGGTCAAACGGCGAAGTTCGCACGTTAAGCTGTACAAATTACGTCTTACAAGACACTGTGTTCGAAACTTTATTTTTTTTACTTTCTCTGGATGAATATATAGCCGAAAAATAAGCGAAAGGCCTTTCTCAAGAAAAAATTAAATTGCACGCACACTAGAGCGAACTTCGGGACACACCCAACTCGTAAGAAGAACGAAAAGAAAATAATATAAAAGTATTGCAAAATCAAATAGAACTTTAATGAAGATAATTCGCACTGTGCGAAGCGGGTTGCCTATTTATAAAACATCTTGTTAAGATGTTTTATAGTTAGCAAAATACAGGTGGCTGCAAAAAAAAAAGAAATTACGTGTAACAACTTAGTAGTACGATTTGTTCTTTTACAACCTTAACTTACAGACACCCGGTATTTTCCTTAATTTCATTAAAGAAAGTAATAAACGATTTATGGTGTAGTTTTTGTGTTAATAATTAAGATATTTACCTGTATTGGAGCACTTTCCCCAACAATACTAGCACCTACTGTATCACTAACGACTGCACCAACAGAGACGCCACTTCCAACCATATTCGGTACTTGAGGTATCTCGGAAATAACCGTAGATTCTTTTTCCTGTATGTTATCGACTGTTAACCACCTAATATTTTCTAAAATACATTAAATATTGCTTCATTTCGAATCTAAAATTTATAAGCAGCTGTTTTTACCGTTCAGTGTTTCGTTTTTATCAGCATTAACTGTTGCATAATATTGCAAACATTCAAGAGTACCAACCCACGTCGTCTTCGACACTAAAGTCCTATCTTTCCAGACTGGTCTGTGGATCCTCTGTACGATTTCTGCTTTTGCGGCGCTTAGGATTACATAGCCTTTGGTTTCGCATCCTTTAAGTAGTACTTGCGCGTTAACCAGGGCAACTGCAACACATTAGAACGTAATTCCATTTCTTTTTCGTTTAAATTTTAACGTTTACTTTGCCAATTCTTATGTTGGACGTCATCTTCTTGGCAAGCTTGGAGACCTTGAAGATTTTGCTGTCTGGTAGCCGATGATAAATCATCGCTGAACACTAAAGTGTTCTTATTTTCAGCTTCCGCTATTAACTGCTGCAACATGTTGGCTGCATGACCTGACTGAAGCTTAGTAAGTGGAGATGGTGTGTCTTGTATGGCAGACGCTGCTTGCAAGGACTATGAGCGATCATATTATATTTTAATACTATTTCAATTGTTTGAAGAATTGAGAATGTACCTGAACAGCGGCATTTGGAGGAGTACCAGGAGCTTCGGGATTCCTACGCTTCAACGGGGTAGTGTTGGTTTCTTTTCTGAACCCTTTTAACGCCTCGGTTGACAAATTTTTCTTCATTTGCTGAAAAAAATACAAAAGTTATTGAAGTTAGCAAAATGTATTTTTAACAAATGATAATGCTCGTCAACATTTTTAATAAAATGAATACAAAATTTTTCAATATAGATTTTTACTTAGTGAATAGTCACATGAAAGAACTACCTTAGCTTTCATGAAAGAATCAAAGAGGGCGAAAGCAACATTTCTATTGCTTTTGGTCCAAGCACCCTTCAAATCGTAGACTACTAATCTATGGGTTGGAGTTTCCTTGTTTTTCTCACTGCTATGATCGCGACTTGGGAAAACAGTTTCTCTGCCGTAAGAGACTTTAGCCACTGATAAGCAATAGCATTTCTCAACAGGGAGTCGGAAACTCTTTGCCTCCTTCTCCGGATCGTCTTGCAGGGCACTTTTCAGCCAGATCTCTGAATCATTCAATTCGGAATTCATATATACTATGGACCATTCTGCTTTTGGTCGATGTTTAAGCCCATCATCTATCGGAACTAGTGATAAGGTGTGCTCTGAAAAGTTCAAAAAAGATGTGCAAAAGATTACAGAAAGGCGTCTCCAAATTCTACCTGAACTTGAAGATAATCTACCACCCAAAAGTTCACAACCACGTTGCATAGCGAACGACATCCAATAGCACACTTGAAATTTGTGCAAACCCATCAGCAAGTTCACCTTCTTGTAATGCCTACTTAATTGTATCTTTTTTGGGCGAACATTATCAAAGATTTTGCCGCGTCTCGTGGGTCTTGTAACGCCAGACAAGATCAATTTAAGATTTTCGAACCATCGCAAGGTGCTACCATACAACGAGAGAACTGGAATGTCAGAATTTGTTGGAGATTGATTAGAGGTGGATTTGGTTTCGAGGACTATGCTTAAATTCACGTTTTGCGACCTAAATGCTCTGAATGAATCATGCACCTAAAATGTTAAATGATTTTGGCGTAATAAGGTTCACTTTCGGTAATATTTTTTTAACAAACCTGGTTGATAGAATACTCAGGTATCTTATCTGGAGCGCAATATATAACGTTATGATGATCGTTTGGATCTGCCAAACACAACCAATGCATGTTTATGATCAACTTTAAGTTTGGAAAATGTAGAAGTTTGCAGTCGTCGTATTTGGAAGCTGTCCTCACGAATATATTAAAGTCTCCTCTAAATAAGAACTTTGCTAGAAATAAAGTCAATTATCACTTGACTCGAATATATTTTTTTGAGATTATACCGTTAGTCCAATCCATAACAACTTGATGCCATGTCAATTCCATCTCTTCGGTGGTATTGTAAGGATCCAACGAAGCATGAAGTAATACTGTTAGCTGTTGAACAACCATAGTTAATCTACCATGGAAAAGTAAGCGTAGCTTGTCCCAAAACGGCAACCTTGGCGATGGATCTTTAGAAGGTGGAAATATTTTATCAAAACCTATGCAAAAATTGCGTAGTCAAAATAGTTGATTCTTCCCAGAATTCAATTTTATTCAACTTACTTAAGTCGCATTGCGCTATAACTGGTTCCCAACAGGGCCCAAACGCATAACTGTACGACTGTATTTCACAACTTAGATCGTGGTAGAATTTCAACGGTTGCATACCCCTTTCAACAGTTACAGTTCCGAAAGGTTCGCCAAGGTCAAGAGATACTGTCCTTATAGCTGAAAGAAGGTTATGTTCATAATTAGCTGGTTTTAGATAAAAAGATTGTTCAATGTGTAATTTTAGGTTACAGTTGGAATTATTTCTTCCTTCAAAATAAATTTCGGCTGATAGATAAAATTGTTACAAGCATACTGCAAGCGCAAGCAAGTGCTACAAGTATGCACTTTTACGAATTAAATAAAAATAAATTGAAATGCTTTGCACGTAATTAGAAAATAAATCAGCTCAATTAAATGCAACAACATATTTTATTTATAAGTTATTAGCTACGTTGTGGCCAGAAGATGACTATTCATGCTTCTTCTCCTCTAATTCTATTAAATATGTTTTTTTTTAATTTTTTTTGTGTTCTTTTGATATAAATTAAATGGTTTCTTATCATACTCGCCATTTCCTTAATTAATGGATTGGATCCTCTGTATCTAGTATTAACTGAATTGATTCGCCAAAGTGGTGCCGCATTCATGCTAGCCGCCCCATCTACTTAGAACTTTCGCGAAACTTCGACAATATCTGATAGTGTACTGTACACGGAAGTTCCATATTTTTCTGAATCGAATGAAAGCGTCATGTTTTCGAAAATTATTCATTTCAGCTACTTTTATATAGTTTTCAATTCATATTGTAAGACCAAACATTTTATTTATATTTTATTAATAATAATAAACCAATACGTAAGCATATATGGAAAAACAACAATTCTATTGTTTATACAATAGAATTATGGTCATCTAAATAGATTGTAGCAGTACATTATCCTTGGATGCTAATGGGTAATTATATCCTGTTCACGGACTATTACATCGTACTAATACAGATAAATATCGTAAAAAAGAAACTATATAAACCCACGCAATATTGTACAGGAAACTAATTACATCAGTTACATTGTAAGAATTGGATCTGCGTGCATACTAAAGAAAAAGAGATGTTAAGAGTGTTAAGACCTCTGACTTATATTATATTTTCTGTGATACTTGGTTGCCAAGCTTTATATATTCCTGAAGATGAGCATGGGATAAGGGTAAATTGTAATATTGCGTATTTTATTTTGAATATGATATATGTGTGGTTTCAAATGATTTCAGGTTCGTCGGAATCTAATACCAAGCAGCCAAGACATAATGGATAGCATCATCAACTTAGCATTGGACGCCTTCCAGAAGGTATCGGAGGTACAGGAAGCTGTCAGTGGTATTAGCGGCAAATAAAAACGATGGATTTAAATAAACGCTTTCGTTTGATATGTGAACACGTAGTATTGCATGTGCAATTCTCTACATAAAATGGAGATATTAGGAAAATAATTAAGTATGCATAAAAATTAAATATATTAGTTTAAATTGCAAACAAGTTTGTTTGATAAATTTATGAGTATTGCTGAGAAATCTTATTCTACGAGAACATTAAGTCCTTTAATGTAATTTTCTCGAGTGGATATTTTGTTTTATCCCAACATGTTTTTTTCTTGCATAAGCAAATAGTTTTCTAACGCGAAGTATGGAAATATTAACTAACAAATGTGTACAAGCAAACAATAGTTTCAATAGGGAACAATTTTAATGCCGCTGGTTTATACCAGGGGTTATCCCCTGAGATCCGGAGATTATTACTTTTTTAATTCCGGATAGAAATTATATGTT
Source organism: Oryctes rhinoceros (assembly GCA_020654165.1). Classification (NCBI taxonomy): domain Eukaryota; kingdom Metazoa; phylum Arthropoda; class Insecta; order Coleoptera; family Scarabaeidae; genus Oryctes; species Oryctes rhinoceros. The sequence goes on along the minus strand of JAIOKQ010000230.1, from coordinate 9,477,599 downwards.
TTCGTCTCGGGTAGAAGGTCAGACGTGTAAAGATTCTATCAAGATTGAAATACCTCAAATATTGCTTAATTCTTAAGTACAATATTTATTGAGTGAACCCATAAAATCGGTTTGTAAAAAAAAAAACAACGTAAGTCGAAGCGTTGCTCATGAGACAATCAGAAAATCAGCATTTTATAAAAACACAATGTTGCTGATTTTTGATAAGTATTTAGGGGGACTATATTTCTTGAGAATTTACAGTGAATACATCTAAACAATAATATAATAGACTACCTGAAATTCGCCTTAAGGGAGGGCAAGCGGTGCGACTGCCCACAGCGACAAATTTTGAGGGCGGCCTTCGGAAAATATATTATTATAAGAGCGCATCCGTTGTAGCTTTAATACACATAAATTGAAAAAGTGAAATATATTAGATCATACCCGATAGCAATAAAGTAGAACAGAGTACTTTTATAGCCAGATATGTATCAATTACTCTGAAATGAGGACAAAAAATCGAGGCTGATTATTATCGAGGCGAATTAATGAAAGTTGTTTTCTTTTAATTGCAAGGCCCACGAGGTTTTGAAAATCGGTTGACATTCATTAAGATGACAAAAAATCCTTCCTCCACCACGTTACAATACGCCCAATCGCTATTCCGTTTTCCTGGTTTTAAGAACAATGGTTTTAGTCGTCTGCTTCGGTATATTTTCCTTGTGAACAGGGAGGATCAATTGCAAGAATGCTTATTGAAATTGAGAAATTGTTGTCTAGGATTTTTCCTTTCCTAATATTTATATTTGGAATCGGAAGTTTGAATTAGTAATTCATAATGTTACTTGGAAATGTTGAACAGATGATATACATCTAAATAAAGGCTATTAGTTTCTCCTCTACGCAAGGATACCAAAGGCATTGTTTCGGTGATTTCGGTACAACGTTTAAAAGCTAAGGTGCGGACTGGATATCGTAAATATACATAAAGCAATACGTATTAGATAATAATCAGAATTAGACAATAACAAAGAGGAAACTACGTAAAAACCATTTCTCATTTTGAATGTAAATAGTAATAGTTAGAAAATTAATTGAAGATAAAGTCGCTTATCAGAAACTTACCTCTTCTAGGAGAGACTTGTTCAGCTCCTATAAGCTGCCCACAAATATAACAGTCACGTATATCTAGTAATGGTTGTGGAAAGTCCCTAAGTTGAAATTTCCATTCCAAACAACGCAGCGAAACAACTCTACACCATAAGGTGGTAAATTCGAGACCATCTTCAGGCCATGGTGTTTCAAAATCGATCTCACGCATGATCCTGATTACATTTTCTGTTCCATGAATTGAGGGATCGGCTAAAACCTATGAATGTAAAACATAAACTCAATAAAGAACAAAAAGACATGTTCATGATGCGGAAGGAGTTCGATAATTACCTGGCCTAGCTAGAAGATGAGTCCTATTATGTTATCAAATATATACGTCAGAGCTAGTTCATGAATGGCAGCAATTTAAAGTGAACAGCTTTTGCGATATGTATAACAACAATTAAAAAGAAACAAATATTGCGCAATAATTAAATATTTGTTTTTGAAATATGATGAAATAAAAGTTTTCATGAAGAACGTCCAGGTTGTTCAATCAGAAGAAAAATCACGAATCATCATCATGGTAATGAGTGATCGGAGATTGAAAGTACGTGTGATTGCTAAGGCTGCGGGCATCTCAATTGAGCGAATGCATAACATTTTGACAACTTATTTGCACGTACAAAGCTTTCAGCAAAATGGATGCCGCGGTTGCTTCCATTTGATCATAAATACGCATATGTATCAAATTCACTTTGAAGAGGACGAAACAATCAATGGCAAGTATTATGTCAACTTATTGGACCGCTTCAACAATATTGTGAAAGAAAAACGTCCGCATTTGGCGAAGAAAAGAATTTTGTTTCATCAAGACAATGTACGCATATGTTGCCGCCACGGTAAGTTGGAATTGCTTCCGCGCCCACCATATTCGCAAGATTTAACCCCCAGTGACTATTTCTTATTTTCTAATGTGAAAGATGGTTCAGCGAATAAAGATTTGGCTCAAACGCTTATATAGAATTCGTATTTTCCGGAAGGGACACAAAAGATACAAAAAAAACGTTGGATTAAGTGTATCCACCTTAAAGGAGACTATGTTAAAAATAAAATAGATTTTACACATAAAATTGCTTTTTTTTTCTGCCAAGGCCAAGTGTCTATCGAACTTTCCTTGTGATTGTTTACCATTATTTGGAGATTAGTCATGCTCCATGCAAGCAATCTAGTTCTCGGTGCTGCAGCGCTCAGCTGTTTCGATCTTTGAATGTAGATTTCAGCGTTCTTCTTTTTCAAAGAAGCGTAAAGTTCTTCAACTTTACCAGCCGGTAGATGTAGGTGGGTTTTGCACAGTTCAGCCACCTTAAAGTGTTACATATTACTAAATAAAACTTCAAAGTAAAATTACCGAACTTACCCTGTCCTGTAACACCTTTTGACGTTTTGTACTTTCGTTGTATTCGTCCATAAGTAATTCAAAATTTTCCCTCAATTTCACTTCAAACGGATCATCACTGGTTTCAAATAAGAATTCCTTAATCTGTAAGAAATAAAGATATTTCCAATTTAAATTGATCACATTTAAAGGGAAAGCTTACATTGATCAACATGTCGCTAGGTAACGGACTTTTTTCTGTGAACGGAACCTTCTTCCTATTGTGGACCAATTTCAACCATTTAAAGACTGATATCAATTCATTCTGTACAGCATCAGCATAATTATGGTTATATGGAAAACAGACACGGAACAGGTCAACGTTCAAACCCCAAGTTTTATTCCAGCTCACTTTAAAAAATTCATTATCCTTCCTTTCACAACGTATCATCTCGTTATCCAGTATTCTAAATACATTAACACCTTGAATCGTAAATATATCAGCGCCATCTATCGATATAATAGCGGTGTTATTTGAAATCGAAAAGCTTTCATCTTTACTAGAGATCATCATATCATGGAGAGCAACTTTAGCCGAGTGCTTCTCAGATATCTCAATGTAAAACGCAGATACCCCTAAAACATGTAAATTGATGTGCGAATTTGTGTTTTTTGAGGAATCCTCTATAGAATTCAGATGTAATTCTTTGTGACATGTTATAAGAAAATCTTGAATTTGCTTGGATAACGTTAACAGCCTTAGGTGGAAGTTGCAAGACCAGTATGCACCTATTTCTTCCAATAATTCTATTCTAATTTCAGGAATTTTGTTCGCCTTTACGTAATCAATGTGACCAGTCTTGATGTACATTTTAAAGTTGGTAATATCTTCACTACGCAAACATGTGTAATAATTTTCTGTATTTTTAACACTTAACAGCTTAAAATGCTCAATTGAAAGAGTAGAGTTTGAAGAATTTTTTTCGATTTGTAACGTATTTAAACAAACAACTATATATTCTAAAAGAAGCGCAGAAAGAAGTAATTTTATATTCTTCATGGCAGATACTTACCATCCATTTCAGATTGTAAAAAGCAGTTTAAATGAGTTAAACTAAGCGAAATCGATGGCATTACCTCAGTAGCCTTGCTAGGTTTCTTGTGGCTATTGGAAAACTTTATATCGTAATCTTTAATACATCTAAAACAAAAGATTTCTAATCTCAATCTTTGTATTATTGTGTGGGACTTACTTTAAACAAAACATAATATAATTAGACAAATGTTGTGACCATTCTAACTGCAAAGTATCAAACATTAATTCGATTTTATTCTCACTGGAAGCTGTACCGCATTTGACCAAAGCCATGCCAAGTGAGAAGGGCGTACCCCATAAATGGACCTTCTTTAATCGGGCATCTTCAAAATTCATATCTCTAAAGCTCCACCACATTGATTCAACTAATAAATCCACGGTCCAATGCCTGTTTGATACTAATATCTTAGGCAATAATGTGGTGCAGTTAGCATCTACGAAACAAACATTATAGTGTTGTAAAATTCTGCAGTCGTTGTTTTCTTTTAAAGTAGGGCTGGCCAACCTTCGGTATAAAATAGCGATTCTAAGGGCCGCATCATAAAAATACATGCTTCGTACGTAACTTTATCAGTGATTTGTAATAAGTAAAAAAGAAAAAAAACCCTGCTCGTTTGACTCGCTTCTGTATATTTCCCTTTTAGCCAATGTTGGACAGCCCTGTTTAAAAAGTTTCAAAGTATCTTGGTTCCCGGATAGAAACCGTGTAATTGCATAAGCCTGTTTTTTTTTTGCTCCATTCGTGAGAAGAATGATCGCTAAAGAATCATCGTTTCATACCGCAAACCAAGATTCTTTAAACTATTATATCCTTTATTTTTAGCATGTTGACTCTATTATACCTCTGAGATCCGAAGATTGTTTTAAAGCGACTTCCATATGACTCAAACCAAGGTTAGAATTATGTCCATTTACTTTGGCGATTGCAGATATACGTTCTAATTGAACAACACCGTTGATCACACATTTTTTGACGAGCTTTTTGAGCCAGTTTTGACTTGATTTCTCCCTTGAGTTATCTGTTTCTATTATCATCTTATATGTATCTTTTCTCATAAAATTAGCCTTATACCAGTTATAAATTAGATTGTGCGTATACATTACAGATAAAGTATCGACCAGAAGGAACATGTTGAATACATTTGCGATAAGCTTACATAGAAAATAATATTTACATTAATGGCATACTTTCGAATAATACAATATGTTGTACCTGTGCATTTAATTTTATTGATTTTAATAGTAGCAATTGATCTTTAGTGTTTTCAAGTCTCAAACTTGTCATATGAAATGAAAAATATACACTTGGTAAGTATTCTTGATCACCCATCGTGGTAAATTGCCAAGAAATTGACATAGTTTCCAAAGAAGATTTAAAGTCTATTCTGTTGTTTTCACGAACACCTTGTAAGTGGGTGTCATTAATAACAATCTTAAAATTCTACAAAATAAACAAATGCTACTAAAAACAATTAATTTCATCTGGTAGAGATTCTTAGTTACTTTTGGAATAATAGGTGATATTCTATCATATAAGTTATTGTCATTTTCACCCGCCTTCATATCCTTATCAATTTTAATCCTTGTTGTATGATTACTCTCCTGTAATAGACTATAAAATCCATCGTAAATGGTGGCACTAGTTTGTGACATGACGATTGTTAAAACCTCGAACGAGAGGCATCCTTGTGCAACAAGATTTGCTTCCAAATTAATAGCAAAACTCAATTCACCTAAACAGGTGTTCTCATTAGCCTGTTTACCAGAATGTCGCAAGATTTTGGTAGAAGTTTCTGATAAATTTATATTCACCAATAGTGTCCTGGCATTTTGAACTACACTACCATCTATGTGCAATTCGCTGGCGGTAGCGTGAATAAGTCCATCTGGACTTTCAGCTCTTAAAAACATGGCTGAAATGTTGTAAACATGGATCGCCATGAACTAAAATGACAAAAAAAAAACTAGTCTACAAAATCTAGTAAACACTTTAGTATGCAATTTTCAAATATTTGTTCTATTATTTCATATACAGACTAATCCGAGATACCTGCGACAAACTCTAATGGCTGACTCCTTAATCGAAATACCCCGAGAAATCATCCCTTGGAGTTTGGAGCGGATATTTAGAATCACTCTGTATAAACACACCATTGATAACTAATTTATTTTCAGATAAGCAACAATTTCAAAAGAATTTAGATAAAAATGATTATATTATTTGTTAATATTGAACCAATCCTTTGAAAATAACAGACTGATATTATCTTATCATAAATAAATTATTAGAGGTTTCTCAAATGAAATGTTTCATTAAACAAACAAAAATATGAAATACCTAAAATTCCTGATTACCTGAGCAAATGTAGTTACAAAATGTGGTATTTTTTTATTTCTAAAATCCAACTTTTGCTTAGATAAGTTTTCAATATCAAATTCCTGCTTTGTGTTCCTACCACCAACATCCTTATTGATGCGTACATCTTTTACGACCAATGTTACTAGCTTGGGAATTTCGGAATTTAAGAAACTACTTTTAAAGCTTATCTCTTCAATACTCTAAAAGGAAAAGGGTGTAATAAATATGCAAATTGATCGATATCTACCTAACATACTATAATAAATCCTTTACGTGATATATTTACATCATATAATTTCAAATACGGTATGCCAATACGACCAATTCTCAGGGTGACATTAAATTTTCTTTCAACTAACCATGACAAGAACTTCGGGACAATCCTATAAATTGCGTATAAAGTATAACAAGTTAACCAATTAAATAAATTAATAGCGATTAATTTGACTTACCATGAGATTGTGCTATACAGAATAATACCGAAAACAATAAATAAGGCATATAAATTCATTATTTTAGTGTTCTATAGTTTACTACTGTGAATCTGATTTCACTGTTTACATGTTTTCCGTAAATTTTGATTGCTAAAAGTATTTCGGTATAACCTACGGCTTTAATAAATTTGGCATTTGGATTGTTGTTATTGATATTGCTAAAGAAGGAATCTGTATTTCAATTATACAGAGTACACAGAAATAAATATGCTGATTTGTTTTTTTAATCAGTATACTAATAAAATAATAGAGTACAATGTATTTTTTTACAATTATAGGAATTTAGAATTTTCAAAAACTCTTTTGAACGGATAGAACAATAACAAAAAGTATCCAAACGCTCTACATGATATGTTCCGAAAATGCCTAGATTATCATTATCAACCATACGTAAAAGAATTCAATTCTCACATGTCACATTCCATCATGCCTTTGTAAATAAAATAAACGATAAATTTTATTGTACTTTGATTGTTTGTGTCAAAATTGCAATAGAATAACGTTCCGACATCGGTTTCAAATAGATGGCAAGTATTCTGAACAACTGAAAGGTACAACAATAGACAATTACATTGGGTCTGTTTATCATAAAAAAAACTAATGCAACATTGCCAAACTTTCGCTTGGTTACCTTAGCTGACACCGAAGAATGCTTTTTAGTAGTATTTTAATTACGAATGTTCTAATTCCACTCTAGCAAGAATTTTTTGCTAAGATTAAGAATATTTTGAAGTATCTTTCAGCTAAGATTAAAATGACTTTTTGACGAGAGAAATACAATTCTGCAATTCATCGCAACATCCAACTCAAAATTACGGTTAGATATACACTAGAAGAATCCAACGATCAACCTACACAAGGGGTATCCAAATGTACAGAAAGTTTTTGAGGAACAAAATATGGACGGTCATACCTTTTGTGCCTATTACTCAAGGGGCGTAGAAATAACAATTCATTGCAAAAATATAAATATTTATTACATATGTCAAATATATGGTACAGTTTAGATATGATCGTTATTGAATACATGAATCAGGGAATTCAGTACTTCTTTTTGCTCAACTGATAGATCTCCAGTTGGTAAGGTTCTGAGATGTTCTTCCGCAGCTGTTAGACAGCCTGCTTTTTCTGGGATTACCCTCTCGTAAACTCTTTGCATATTATTTTTCAACAATTCGCAGTAAAATGCTATGTCATCCTGCAAAACGTGGATATCTGCAGACGTAAGGAGGGTAGTGAGATGGCCAATTGATAAGCAAACCTTTAAAATGATGATTATAATTAATAGAAAAAATAATTAATTATCCTTGCCTGATCAACTAAATTATCCCTGTGCTTGTATTCAGTAAAATCCTCCATGTTTTCTGAATTCTCCAAAGCTCTCAGTAAAGCTCTCCAGATGGAGAAATAATATTCTCCATAATTTCTTCGAGATAAAATGCATGATAAAGCCAGAGCTGCACTGATTCTAACTTTGAAATTTTTAAATCCGATTATTAAACTTGTTAAATGATCAAACATTTGCTTCTACAACCAAATAATACATTAAAACACAATTACTTTGCTATACTATATAATACCTGCCACATGTGCGTTTCTACATAAATTGCATAATTTTTCAATGCTTTACCTAACGAATGGCAGGAATTCCATCGCACCTAAAATCAAAGCTCCTTAACTAAATGTAGCGTTATTTTTGTATGATCTTACTTTCATATTTGATCCTGAAGATAAACAAGAAATTAAAGATGTGATACCTTCGACGGAATTCTTCCTAAATTCTTGAAGAGTCATTTGCTCATCTGATAATAACAGTAATAGATCACCTAAAGCTCGAACACTATTCGCTTTGACTTTATCATTGTCCTTGCATCCTTTGATGCTAATTTTGATCAGATCTATCAATAATTTTTCTGGTAATTCTTCAATGATGTTTGGATTGTTCTTGTTGAGTACTAAAGCATTGGTTAGGTTTGCTAGAGACCAAGAAGCTTTTGCTTTGACTGTTAGATTTGAATCTTGAAGAGTTCTATATATGGCTTCAGCCGTATCAACGACAAATCCAGAATCCTGTGTGAAGACAAAGCAAAAATTAAGATATTTTTTGGATGAAGTGAAAGCGAGCTAGATTTAGTCTTAAAGTGTCATTTTTAAAAGAAAAGGTAACTAAACAAATTTAAGACTTAAGACGTAGTTTTAACAATCATACTTCTCTTAAAGATGGATATAAAACAGATATCGCCAAAGCTCTAACAGCGGCCCCTCTAACATAACTTTCTTCATCCCGGCTACAATTAAATAGCGTCATAATGACTAACATTTGTTTATCCTTGGCTAATCTCTCAAAGATGTCAGAACCGATACTTCCCAAACAATCGCAAGCTACCGCTCTCAACACAAATTGTTCTTCATTTTCAATAAGGGACAATAACGGTCCGTTCAATAGAGTATTCCAAAAACCCAAACCTTGCTCGAACGATAAAAAATTCTTATCAGGATCGCTGATGAAATACGACGACATAGCTTGCCCAATAGAATCTATAGCACTTCCAGAGTGTAATTTTAGGTCGGTGTTCTTCTCCGAACTATGACAAAGTGATATTTCCAGTCCTTTAGCGATGTGAAGTAGGTATGGAGCGATTAAAGTGGTAAAATAATTTCTAGGCATTGCTGAGAGTACTTGGAGAGATTCTAGCTTTACTAGGGGTGGGACCGTATAAGCGGAAGTCACACACTCTCCAGCGCTATTGATTACAACGCCAAGATATCTAAGACATACTTTAAGTATCCATGGAACGTCTGCGGCATTTTTTAATGGTTCCTGCTCTGATTCTTCATCGTCTGTCGAAAAATGTGCATATTCTATGTTTTCTTTTGAGACCTTTGATTCGCTGGCTGATCCTGAAGTATATCCTTGACATTTATTTTTATCTGAGGAACATTTAACTAGAATGGTTTCCGTTTCTGGTACTGGAGGTTCCGAAGCTAAGATACAACCTAGTACTATTAAGGTACGAACTTGCACCGCTGTATCTGTAAGATATTAAATGGATATTGAACTAAGTATGTAAAGCAAACGTTTTTTAATAGGGACTTATTGTAAAATAACAATTTTCGGTTATTGGGAAAGCATTTGTGTATGCCCAGTAGACTTAAAAAGTTTACCAAGTAAGTTTTAATAACTTACTTTTTAATTTAATAAATTTTAATAAACAAATGTAAATTTGAATCCAATAAATTCGTTATTTTGTATTACCTTTGTGGTCTAGAAACACTTTTACGCTCCTCACAACCTTTGTTATAATTCCCGAGGATAATCTATGGTACGGAGATGCTTGCACCAGTTCTGCTAAACACCTGAGAACCTGAGTTAATACTGGTATCGAGTTCTCATTTAATGCGAGACGTAAACATCTATGCATTTCCAAAATCATAGATCCTAATGTCACAGAAAATGGTGTAAATGCTGTACTTTTCTCACTGTAGGTTAAATAAAATTTATTGTATAACTCTATCGTGTTCATTTCATTCGGAATGATTTTCTATTAACCTTGATTCTGCTTGTGACAGATATAATTTGGAACTACTTAGAAGAGTTAATAACACATTTAAGGCCATCAATCTGGTTGAGGGTGACGGATCTTTCAATATACAAGTGCATATACTATGTGTTCCTGAAGGTGAACCATCTGGAATGAAGCTTGACCAGTACGAGAACATTGTTCGTTTGTCGATGGTCTAAAAAACAATTCCAAGACTAAAATGTTATAGTTGGCAATAGAAAGAAGCCGATTTTCAGTTATTACCTTACTAATCTTTAAAAATAAATTTAAAGCAGCTTGACGTATTTTCCGCTGCAAGTAACACAGTTTTACAGATGTAATAGCTTCGCTATCAGAGAAATCTGAATCACTAGTTTTATATTTCAGAGCTGTAGAGCTGCAAAATATTCTGCTAAAATAGAATGTTTCATATAAGAACAGAAAACTTTACCAAACACTAGCATCGCTCCAAGAACGTTCGCTTGCGGGAATATATTCCCTTCCATTAGTTCTCTCATAATCAGCATCTGATCTTTTGTCTGTTTTACCAGATTTAGTTTTTCTTAATTTTGGAACCTGCAATGCATAATTTGAAATAATAAACAAAAGAAGAAATTCTATTGATACTTTCAAATACATGTTGGCTTCAGCAATTCCAACCATTAACAAAATTGCTTTAAAAATCACTTAATAGAAGCTAAACAATGTAGCATACCTTTCCGCCTTTCTTCTCCCTTAAAGTATTTACTGCAGATTCCGGAATACTCAATTGTGATGGCAATAACTTCTGGGGTTGTATAAAATCTATTCCCCTGACACCACACAACATATATGAACGAACTATTCCAAGTAGTATTCCTAAATTACTATCAAGAAAAGAAACATCGTGCGAAACCATGTTGTTCAAACCTTGCAAGCATGATATAACTATCTAAAAGAACAATTATTACATTAAATACTAATATTTATCGTACTTTACTACCTTATAATGTAGTAAGTCTGTAAAATTGCTATTGTCAGTGAGGTAACCCATAAAAATTTTTGTGCATATATTAAACTTTGGCAAGACATTCACATCTGCTTTTATATCTTCTGTATATATAGTGCAGGCTTCCAAACATTGTGTAGCAAAAACTGTATGTTCTTCCTTCGTATTACCTTGCGCTAATAGGATTAACGGGCTATTGTGAGCAAGGAGATCCCTTAATAACTAAACAATTAAACATATTTAAAATAAAACAAATCAAGACTATTATAAAGTTACTTACTACTTGCGTACTACTTGCATTTATCCTTAGTAAAGAATCTATAGCGACTAAAACATCAATTTCAGCAGTAGTGTCACCTTGTTTTAAAGCTTGTATGCACCATTCGACTGTACCCTTCAATATCTTTCCTTCTAGTTGTAAATGTTGGTGTGTAACCAGATTCGTTATTAATTGGCAACATTTTGATACTAATGTACTGTCGTCGGGATTTATTAGGGTGCAACATTGATTTATTAGCAAGACAGCTTTCTAAAATGATGAAATTAGAGGTTAGAATTAAAAAACAACATTTATAGCAATTTTACAGTTGGATTAGTGATAATGTTAAGCTTGTAATTCAAACTATTTAATTCATCAAGTGCTTTATTTATTAATTTACTGTCTCCTTCAGTCCGAGCGTATAATAGATTTGTAAATTTCGTTGAGAGATTGTCGAAAATTGTAAAGCTGTCACGTAAGGTAGCCATGCTCTAACTAATTCAGGTTAGACAATCTTAAAATAGTAAAATTTGTTTTAAATGCGCTTAGTTTCATTGCAAATTTTGATGTGGTTTTTATGTGATCTTTTGGTATTATGAATATTTAAATTATAACTGTACGTTAACTTCAAGTCTGTTTGTAAAATAAAAGCTTAATTTCAATAAAATAAACTAAGAATTTAGCGATTTGTGTTGGTTTCACTGCTAAACAGATGTTTAGGGTAGAAAACAGCTGTCTTCCGAGCGTAGTCGATCCCTTAACGAATTTTTAACGATCGCATCGACCAATCCGAGCTCAGTAGTGATCAGAGCTCGTTAAGAATCGTGACATCTTCAGTGTTCTGTACGCTCGGAACTCGGCGAGTCGTGATTCTTCTCGGAAAGCCGCACCATTTCCATTCATAACAGGGCGACAAAGGGAACGCACACAACACACCTCCCCCCTTTTCAAAGATATAATGTAAGTTGCACAACCCCGGGCAAGCAGTGGCTATGTTGTTAGTGGTATAGTAGCGGTGTCGTGGTGTGTAATACAGAAATATGATTTGTTGATCGAAGTGTGTGTGTAATAAAGTGGAAGCTCCAAAATGGCGGACTTAGAGGCAGTCTTAGCCGATGTCAGCTATCTGATGGCTATGGAAAAGAGCAAATGTACGCCAGCAGCTCGAGCCAGTAAAAAGATTATTCTTCCAGATCCTAGGTGAGTTCACTCGGCTGAAATCGGTTTGGGTATTAGAGGATCACGCACCTCTCTCTTAAATGTTAGGGGTGTTTCTTCTGGTAACCCCGGCTAACCTGATTCTTGCAAATTGTACCTGATTACCCCGTTCCTTGACCAAGATTCAGAATCCTTCCAAATTGAAACATCGTTTAAAGGAAATATCGCAGATTAACCTAAACAGATGATAAAATGAGGTTAAATATATGCGGTCTTCTTGTACATCAGTTGATTTTGTACACCTTAGATGTAATTTTTCTGATAAAGGCATTTTCCTGGATTAGTATATTCAGAAGTTTCGTTTTTATATAGAATTTACATTGTACACATTACGAACGTCGATAAGATAAGCTTTACATGGATACACTTATTGAAAATGTTTGATTTTGAATACGAATTTGGATTTATTAGATAATAAGGAAAACATTTGTTTCTGATACAAATCTTAATAGTTCCAAGAAACGTGAATTAATCTCGAAGGGATTAGCGATTTTGAACCATCTTGGCATCTAAATAAACCTTCTAATCTAACGCGATTTTGGGCTTTTAACATTCGAATTGTTTACATTTGGGAACATGGATTTTTAAGCTAATTTTAAACACCTACTCATAGGATTTACGCTTTTACACCGCTCAAGCCGTTTCTTAAAATATCGCAAACTAATTATGGATAAGTATTAGAGACTGACTAGTAGTATTTAGAAGAGAAATATCCCGTACGGTTGAAAAACTAAGAAGATTGCTTTTAGCGTACAAGGGAGAGTTTTATTAACGCACTCTAACGGTATACAGACAAACTTTTAATTTAATTCTGGGATTAATCTGGAATTAATTAAGTTGTGCTTTTGCATGTTTGAAAGTTTTATGTAAATCATTCACTATTTTGAGAAACTTGGGTTGCTTTGGTGTATTTGCAATTCTAGCGTCGAAAGGCAGCTTTCCATGAAATTAGAACATAAAAATTTCGTTTAAGAAACTTGTTAAGTTTGTCACATGTCAAAGATTGTGGATACATTGCGTTATATTTTATTGTAACATTAACGTTAGTGTTACTCGCAGGATTTCGAGCTTACTACTAACTGTTTTATTTATTTAAGTCTACCGACTTATGCGTGAAAACAATCTGAAAATGAAGGGATTTCAAGAAATACTAAAATCAGTGCACTTTTCATCTCATGTTAATGGTTTTTTTCGGATAGTTTTTGGCACATCTATGGTTTATAGCATGTTCTGCGACTTTTTCGAGAAGACGAGTACGTGATTGTTTTGCAATAGAATTTCCAAATCGACGGATGCAAAATCAACAAATTAGAGAAAACCTAAGAAGAGAAGACGAAGAAACTGTGTTGTTTAAAGAAGATATGCGCTTGACAATTAAAGAAGAGCCCTTTTGTAGTTAACTTTTACAACATACAACAACTTCTAGAGACTGCTTTCTCCCGAATATTGGATAAATAAACAGAACACAGAATAATGAATATCCAAATGTCCTAAATCTATTTTTTCTTTCTCTGATGAGAAAACATTTATGTCCAAAATGAAACCCTTAATCCTATTAACTCCTATCCTATTAACCATATCCTATATGATCGAGAGTAAATCCTTATTTCTTTCAAGAAACACGTACACTCAAAATATTTGTTAATATTTTGAGCTCCGTTTCATAGTACATTATGAATGGATTCGACGGTTTGGACCTCTAAAATGGCTAGCTAGAAGTCGAGATTGACTTCATCGGAGTATTTTTGTTACGGTTATCTAGTTACGAAAGTCTTTGATAATATTAGAGACTAAACTAGAATACTTCAAACTTCTAATGGAACTACTGTTAAGTACTAAGCCATTATTTAGCAGCCACCGGCAAATTGTTTGATCATTTTCGTTGGATTTTTTTTTACAGATTATAATTTATTGTTAGTGTTATCGTTTTTAATGTTCTTTTGAAAAAAAAATGTTTTCAGTTGTTGTTTCTGTTTCTTCTTAAATGTAAGAACATTTAAGAAAAAAACACAATTAATTTTAATTTGCCCATTGAGAAAGTTTCCTAATTTAAAATTGTCTTTTTTATTTAAGAGATTAAGGACTTTCACCTTTCGAAGCTTTCTCACACACAGTTTTTCGTGAAGGATGTTTTTCACGCCTTAAAACGAGATTTTACCATGTACCATCTTCCTATCTTCAACCGGTGATCCGCAACGTAGTATAATTACCTTCCTTGACCATATCATCCATAATCACCATGGGATAACCCGCCTTCTCCTAATAAAAGACTTAAACAGGTATCTGATGGTAGTCATCAGTAGGGATAACAAAGGCAAGCGAGATTATTCCTTTTTTGCCACGACTAGATAGGCTAGTGTCTATTCGACTCATAAGAAAGAGTTCGTGGGGCCTTCAGGTTTCCCCGAGAGTCGACAAAACACGAGTCTGTCTAGTCTCTGCAAAAAAGTAATAATTCCATCCGCCTTTATCCTCCCTAGTCATCAGGTGCACGGATAAAATGCATTAAAAACTTGTCTTTGACTTCAGCAAATGTTTTCCTATAAAAAAAGAAATCCAATTACTAATTGGTATTGTTTCTTTTCCACGATTGCACAAATATATGAACGTGAACACTTTCGATAACTCTGAAAACAACACTACTCGATGAATGTTTCTGAAATTTTGAGAGACGACGACTAAAGAATAGTACTTACAGTCAATAGTGGAGATTTTGACGCAAAGCGTCATCTGTTTCCGAGCACGCATTATTTCAGAAGTATTTCACATATCAACCAACAAGTCTGAAGAAGGTACAGCCTTAGGTAATGTAGCTTTCTCATTAAATCTGTTTGAGTCAATCTCAACGATCCTCTTATATATTTAATACTCCCTGACAAATTGACATAAGCAAAATAATACTAGCATAAAAAAAGGGTGCGTAAGATGTAAATAACTATTGTTCGAAAAGATTTTCGATGCTGGATAAGTTTATTACTTAACGAAGTATATTGGTTTTAGTTCGGAAAAGTCCACATGCGATACTCGTACCATTAATAAAATTTAGTACTCAGCCAGAAAAAAATAGATGTGTATTTTGCGAAAAGCACTCGATGCTAAATAGTAAAAAGTTGTCGTAACAATAGAAATGGGCAATATAATAAAAACGTTTTATTCTAAATCGATAAGAATACGCTGCGATGTTCCCCAACGGCAAGTTTTGGCTCCAATACTATTTTTAATAGGAGGCGCATCCAACATTAGCTTCCTGCACTCTTATTTCAATAGGTAGCCGATACTAAATCTATAGCTGCTATTGCGACATAGTAAATATATGATGGGTGACTGGTGCAATACTAACAGTTTAACTTGAGTAAAACTACTATTGTTCGATTGCGATGTATTCTATAGACGATAGAACCATATTCCAGATACCGAAAGCCATTCAGTTTTTTTAGGGTTGATTGTAGATAAAAACTTAAAATATAATGGAACATTGCCGTATTGTGGCTAAATAAATTATCAGCAACGCTATTTAAGATAGAAGTTTAGTAATCCTGTCTGAATTTTTATTTTTCGGAGAAACGAGCCAAACATGTTTGTCCTAGAGAGCAGCATTATCATATGCGTGTTATACCTCTAATATCACGTAATCTATTGAAAGACCCTCCTTCCCAGCTAATGTATCTTTGAGTTACTCAAATTTTATTTAAATAAATATAATTTTAATACAGAATAATTCGATCCACATAGAAGGCTTTACCATGTACAACAAACTTCCGGTGGGTATCCATAAAAAAAATAGGGTCGCCAACTTAATCTAAAAACGTATTCAAGCAATTCCTCTTGCAATATGCCTTTTTTTAGAACGTTGATGAATATATAAATCTATAAACTGTCGATATGTGTGAATACCTTATGTGTTGTATTGTCATGTGACTGTGGCATATTTTCAGCACTTAAGTCAAAGATACTGAACATGGTAGTAGAGCTCTTCGGTGTATTACTGCGTTCTTGCATGATTTTAGGCTTTGGGATTACATTTGATTTTAGATTTGAGCTACCCTTACTTATTTATCTGGTCTTTTTCTCATTTGAAAAAGAAAAAGATCATTTTTTCCCTACCAGTGACTTTATTTTTATTTATTTGAAAAAATTAATCTATTTTGAGAACCATTCGAAATCCTACTTTTTGGATGGTTTAAAGGAATTGGAGAAACTCTTGAAAAATGATATAGAATTAAATTAAGATTACGTTGAAAAATAAATAATTATCTTTTTTTAAAAACTTATTGAACGACTCTCGTAACTATTGACACTGCACCAACAACTGTTAGTGATCTACAATACCAAAATTGCATGATACAAGACAATTGACAAACTTTAAACCTCAACAAGCACATATCTGGAATATGGCTATCCTAATCGATCATTGGCTCAGTTTTCTTTACTGATTTATAGGGTTATTCTGTAGTGTAACTAACAAACAAACAAATTATTACGAAGAAGGACGTCTTAGCTTGTCACTTATCGTACATTAAAATCCTTGTTGTTTTATGCATTTTACCATAGCGTTAAGAAACGTCTAAATTTTCTATTGAAAACCAGTAGCTTAGACGGGGCATTAAACTAAAAACTAAACAAATTTTATTTGCTCGAAAAGTGCGTTGTTACTTTAATTGGCAGGAATAACGATAAATTAATTAGCATTTAGCATTAATACTATAATTGAGAAAATATTTCAGCTCAATGGAGCTATAGGAGCAAATTAAATTAGATCAATTTAATATCACAAGCCTATATGATACAGGTAATCAAAACGAAACAACTTCTCACTTCAGTATCATCTCAACCATAGAACAATAAAATTGAATTATTCTTACTAATCCGACAAACAAATAATGCTCAAATACTATGAAATAAATGAAGCGTGGTTTCGCAATTTAGCAGAGCAGATAGTAGGCTTATAGTCTTTACATAGGGGCTAAATGGAAAACTGTAAATTATTCAAGCGAATAAATACGAAGCATCGTGGACTCTCCGCGCAGGATAATCAAGTTATAAATTATTTTTATCGATCCTCCGAGCGATTTTTATATGTTTACATAGCGAATTGAAACCTTTAATTGTATATTTATTACAATTGTTTACGCTGGTATTTCATACTTCCAGTTAGCGCCTCAACCAACAGAATAACCTTGCTAACTGTGTTACAATATGAACAAACGATTGTAGCGAATTAGTGTCAATTTTCGTATTTATTATTGCCATTATTTATGATTGCTGTAGGTTCTTATAGAGGCGTCGTGTTTGTGCTAGCGTACAAATGCAACGTGAGTGTTATTGATTCGCGTGATTTTTCTGGTAATTTTAACGTTTTTATTTGAAAGGTATATTGCTTACTGCTGAGCAAAGAATAAGTGCCAAACATATTAGTTGTAAAATATAACTTTGGATTTTGGGAAAACCCAACGATTATTTCCGTTTACCAAGTTTTTGTTATGAATAATATTTAATCAGTTCAACCAGCCGTCTATCACACACAAACCGCGCTTTTACATGCACTGCCGTCCATATTAGTCCGGGCACGTAAAAAAAAAAAAAAAAAGACGAGAAAATATTCAAACACATTTTTCCAAAGGTTTTATTGCATGTTATTAATAACGATTAAAATTAAACTATAAAAGTAATAAAATAATTCTAACGAAAAATAAAAACTTCTTAAACATTCCATTCATCAAAGAAATTCCCTCTATTTGGTATATTGGTACTTTTCTCTTGTAAAATGTTCCACAGATGGCCTACGAGGACCGACCTGTAGGACATACTTTTGGAACACTCCTGTCCAATTCATCCCACAACAGCTCGATGCGGTTTAGGTCGGAGCTGTGTGATGGCCAAGTCATTATTTGTAAAGTGCCATAATCTTGTTCTTTATTTAAGAAATTTTTACATATCGCTGATGAGTGTTTAGGGTCGTTGCAAAAAATTTTCGCCGATTAGACGTTGCCCTGATGGTATTGCATTTTCTTGCAGTATTTCTAAATAATCCTTTTTACCTAAAATATCTTTGATTCATCAACCCCAAACAACCACAGAACTTCTTCGTGCAACATTCTTTTGCATTTTACTCTTTATAGAAAAACACGCCTTGAATCTCCGAACACCTCAAGCTTTGACTCAGCAGTAGAGATGACAAAGGCAGGTGGAATTACTACCTTTTTGCAGCGACTAGACAGACTCGTGTTTTGTCGATTCTCGGAGAAACCAGCAGGTAACACGAACCCTTTCTTACGACGCAAATAGACACGAGTCTGTCTAGTCGCTGCAATTTCATCTGTCTTTGTCCTCTCTACTCATCAGTTCACAGCATCCTTTTTCAATTACCCACTGTCCAATTTCTACGCGTTTCTGTCTACTGTAACCGTTTCTGCTAGTTTCCCCGTCGAAGTTTTTTTGTTGCAATGCGGTCGTGAACATTTGCAGCTTTTACTCCTTCTTTCACTGCAGTAACAGAAATTTTTCTTGCACGGTCACGATTCATTTCAGAGGCGATTTCTGGTGCGTGCTGTCAGTCTCGTATATCGCTTGCTCAGCAATTTTATACCATCATCGTCGGCATGAAATTGTTATTCTCTTACGACTTGAACGTGCCAGATCTCTTAAACTGCTCATGCGTTGATTTCTCCAAATGATATCACTAACAATCGATTTATTAACATGTATTTTTTCGGAAATGTAACGCACTGAATAACCTTCTCGATGAAAAGCAACAATTACCTAAACTTGTTGGTTTTCCGTTCGGCATCTTGATAACTTTAATTTAAGATCACAGAAAAAAAATTAACTTTCGGGTGGTCTGCTCGCACCTCAGAGAGTATTTCCAGAAAGGTTAAAGATCAATTCTGCTGCTTATGCCAAGAAGATCTGGAGAAAGAAGAAGTTCCTAGAGTGATATTAAGGTTTATTGAGAACCTTCACTTACTGTTACACATGTAAGGACATTTTGTTATAATATATCTACTAAGGTCACAGTGACTAAAGGCATTTGTACCTTTAGCCCAATATTACTAATACTAATGCTAATGCCTTATTCAAGATGGTACGATCGTTCCCAAAAAAGTCACCGTTACTTTCCCGGTCTTCGCCATTTTCGGAGCTAAAAGAGAGATTTGTGGATTTGGTGAGGATATATTTTGTAACCTGGAGAGTAAGAAAGGAGGAAGCGATATAGACCGTACAAAAATTCCCGATCCATTTAAAAATGTAATTTGGCAAGCCTCTTTGAAATTTGCTTTAAAAATATGCTTAACTTTAAAGGAAAAGAGACATGCGCTTTAAAATATCTCTTAAACCATTTTTTAATTGCTTTGTATCATCAAGACAACAACTACAATTTTACTCGCGCCATTCTTGCGTTAATCAACTCGATATATTTCTAAGCATTAATTAACTTGTAGCTATACTGAGACGGATTCTTTAAATTTATTGGTTCAATGTTTACGCTCTCTAATAAGTTTCTAAATTATTGCGAAGTTTATTTTCAATGTAGTTGTATTGATCCGCATATTAAAATCGAAAAACTCGGATGTAATTTACGATGAAACTTTTGTATACCGTGTCACTCCCCTTATACGTCTTACCCAATCTCGAGAATTTATAGAAGTTTTGGAAGTCTGCCGATTACCGTTTTTGCTTACTGCAATCTAGAAAAAGGAAGATTATATCTGTTTTCAAAGGTTTAATTCGGATAACTTGTGTCGAACTTATTCTAAATGGCCCAGAAATAATTGACATGTTTATGAGCTAATGAGCAATTAGTGACAACAAATTCAAAGCGAGGGAATAATAAATCACTGTTTTTAGTGCTTGTTAGTAATTGAAATCACATTGTTGTTAGTTTATTTCTGACGTCTTAGATCTTAGTCAAGATGACGTTTTAGGTGCGGTATAAATCAGGGGAAATCTTAAATGGATATTTTCGGCGTAGTTACGTAAGTCGAGAACCGTTTTTGACGCAGATTTGTAAGTATGTAGCCGTCGCTATTATCAAATCTAGATAAAGCTAAGTCAATATTGAAATGGGAAGCCACATCCTGTTAGGAAAGGAAATATAACTACTAGTAATAATGAAGTAGTTTGTACATATATACATGGACGGACTGATTTAATATGTAATCTTTCTAGTTGCTTTTGATGTATTTTCTTGTTTTCACGTTTTATTATCCGTGAAATTGTTAACCTGGTTTTATTTGGCGTTTCCTTTCTTTCAAAATTTATCATGGCGAACTGCATATTTTCTGTGGTCATCATTGTGATTTTCTGCGCAATTCGTTTACGACCAGAATATTTTTGTGATCTTGTCAAGTTTCAATGTCGTTCTGTTATCAAAATATACCACGATCATCCACGATAATGGCCTATTAAATGTATCATGAAGTTATCACGAAGTAAGAGACGTTCAGGCTGATTTACGGAATTTCGAATTTCGAATGATATCGCGATCTTGAAACTTCGAGGTTAGGTTAGTAATGATCTATTTGGAAACATAAGTTCATCAATCCCACTTCCCTTTACATCGAAAGTCGTGGCGAACTTTGAGTAATTTTGATTTTTATGGAAAAAAGTGAAGAAGCGTATGATGCATTAAAGGCTTGTAACAGCTACACGATAAAAGAGAAAAGAAGGTTTTTATGTGAATTGTGGAAGGAAACTATTTAAACCAGGCATAAAAGGTAAAGAAAACCATACAGGGTGTCTCACAACCTAGGATTGATTTGGCGTTTTTTTCCATATGAAATGCTCTGTATATTTTTACACCCTGTGATATAGAATTGAATTCTCGATCGATCTGTACGCGCCTTTAATGCGTCACACGTTTTTTTTTGTTTTTTTTTTCTCACAACAATCAAAATATCTCTACAGCGGTAACCGATACGTAAGAAGATATTCTAACAAAATTGGTTTTAAAGTGCTTAGTAGAATCTGAAAATGCTACAAAAATATAGGTTTCTATTTATAATATCAAGGTTGACCATGATTTCCGATGTGACCGGAAGTGCGACATTGAAGTTTTTTTTTCTTTCTAGATATCATACCTAACTATGCTTGACTATTGCAAATTCGAGAACTTTTAATGGACGGGTTCTAGGAATCAGCCTATATATAAATTTACCTTACCATCGCATAAAACTGAGATTTTCTTATCACGAAGATTTTCCTGATTGATTACCTGTGGGTTTTCTGTTGACTATATTTGGAACATGGACTCCACTTTTAAGAAGAGATCAAACAAGTCGAACAATCGTGTTTAGAAGGACACATTTCAAGGATTTTTGAAGAAGGAAAAAACACGTACTTACTCAACAGTGTTAGCTTAGTGCCTAGATATGATATAACATGTCGTTGATAAGACTTTTGTTTAAACTGTAAACAATTATAAAAAGGTTTAACTGTAGTATATAGTCATTTGCAAATAGAACGCTTAGAATAGCGAAAAAAATTAACGGAATTCTTCCTTTTTGGTGATTATCAGAGGAAGTACGAGATATGATTATTGATGATTATTAAAATAGATAAAATACGTAAACAATTGAAGTTGCATCATTCCCGGAAATATGGAATTAGAAAAATATGGAGGCGTCTGAAGAAGAATTTATCGTATAAACATATACGATTGTACACTTAACGCCATTCTAATCAGGACATTGTTAAGATAACAGACGAAGCATCTCCTATTAATAAAGCAATAAGCATAATTGTCGTTTATTTCCGTTGTGTTGGTATCCAACTATGGTTGTGTAACTTGAAATTCAATTTTTTTAGAAATAAATTTATAATTTTTGTTCTGCTTGGGTTTATTTGGCTGCCATCAGTTATAATCAGTAGAGAGGACAAAAGCGGATGAAATCATACCTGCCTTACAGCGACTAGACAGACTACTGTCGACTCTCGGAGAAATCAGTAAGCAACACGAATCCTTTCTTACGAGACGAATAGACACGAGTCTGTCTAGTCGCTGCAAAAACAGGTATGATTTAACTTTTTCGCTTTTGTCTTCTCTAATAATCAGTTCTATTCGGTTGTGTTTCGTAACGGTATACTATGTTCTCTTCGATTCCACTCGATTAGGTTCGGTTTTATTCTTTCCCGTTTGGCTCTATTGTTTACGGTTGCATTTGGTTGTAATTCTGTTCGGTTGTGTTAAATTGTGGTCAATTTAAATCAGTCTTGTTGATTCTGTTTAATACGGTTCGCTTTCTTTCCACTATTTTTGGTTTTTCTGCATCAACATCGACCGCAATAGAAATAGCCTACAAAAATCTCTTTTACTGCCGTGCTTTGCAATGTCACAACTGCGGGAATGTTTTTTGTTTATGTATTGTTAAAACTAATCTTCGTGAGTTTGCAAAAGTAAATATCCATCAAAGTACATTCTCAATTTTTTTTTATAGAACTCCTAACCAATAAGGTAACCATCTCTTTTTTTTATCATTTTGCATACACTTTTCCACCCTAAAATATACTATACAAATGTTACGTATAATTGTTCTTGAAAAAGCAATGGCGTCTAATTGTAAAATCGTGTAGATTGATAGGAACTTGTTGACGGAGGTAATTTTTATGCACATATTTACTTAGTAGTTAGTTTATAGGCGCTTCAATAGTACTTGTAGCCAAATTAGGAGAGTATTCAAAATTAACACGATTACAACGGCTTTTAGCACTAAATGTCTGAGTAGTAACTGTGCTGCTATTTTGTGCTGCATCAATGTGTATTGTTATGTAATCATTCGTGTAATCTCCTGAAAGAATCAAGGCTCTAGAAAGCAATCTCGGTATCTGTTAATGTTCATTTTGCATTTAAGAAAATTTAAGAAACTTGAAAGGATTCCAGCCTAACAAAAACTAGTATTATTTGTCAAATTCAATTTTATTTCCCAACACAATTTCCTTGTACGTCTAAATATATTTCCTAAGGTTGCTCTCATCTCTGTAATCCGTACAAATGGTGATTGGGATGTTACTCTGCAAAATAGACTCATCCAGTGAAAACCTGTGTTACGGAAACCTGAATTATTTTCTATAATACACGTTGTTATACGGTATATGAATTTTTAAGAATATTTAGGTGCAAAGAATACTTCAGATATTGACTTGTTTTTGTTTTTGTAATTGATCAAAATCTACGCGGAGTATAGAGAGTATTCTCAAAGTTGATATATTTATCTTAACAGATTCTAAAACTTGCGGAAGTTTTACTAAGAATCGCTTATGAGAAAGCTGCAAAATAACTGAATAAATAAAAAAATACTAATTCCCTCTATTATTATAAAAGTTGTTCGAAGTTGTCACTATTTGTTTGAAGTGCATACAATCCTACTTGACAAAGCCATGAGGTTGTATTGGTGGCAAAAGTACAATGCTATAGTTCGCGAATATCCTGTGCCTGCAGGATATTTGCTGTGATTTAGATGGTCCCGCAGGAAAAAGCCTTAATACCTTAACAAGAAACTGGTCTACGACACCTATTTAGAAGTTCGTAAGGCTTTAACCTAAAGTATGTCAGGGCTCTGTCATGCAGAAACTACAGCAATTATTTCGGGTAGAAGAACGTATGGGCTAATAAGCATATCATTTAACAAATCAGTCCCAACATTAATAGAAAAAATGTTCCTTTCTGTGCCATTCATGTAACAGCCACTAATAACTCAACTCTTGATAAGATTGTTTTTTTTTTGTATAGTCTTCCATCTTCTACTGTGTGTCGTTCCAACTTGCGCAGCTATTTCATGAGGTTTCGTCCTCAATGTCTGCCATTTCTCATGGAGTAGGTATTGCAGCGTTACATTCTCGTTGCTCATTTCAAATTAGAGAGATAATTGGTTACATGATAAAAAAAAATACGTTTAGCAATTAATAGCATCTCCACACGGTAGTTGTCATAGAAACAAGCCTTGATTGGCACCTTCTTTAAGCCTGAGAGGTAACCCAATACAGGTTGTGCAACGTCTGCTGATTTCCTGATGTTTTTGTTTTGTTCGACGCACGTTTTCGAAGGGCGAATATAACGATCTTGACCTTGTGATCTTTTAATCGCTTTCGATGATGGTTTTCGGGTAGGCGGGCTAAAAGTATCATCTCTCGAAATTCTTCACGTGTAATGAACTTCCCAGCGGGACCGTCGGGTACGCATTGCTGAGATTAATTGCGTTCGTTAAAATGCGCCATAAATGAAGATAATTGTAAAGAAGCGTTTGGATCATCGCTTTTGTAGAACTGGTGCTGCTAACAGATATCGATACTAAAATCATATTTTGTATATTTGTTCAATCAAAATGTGTATTGGATTTTTTTTTAATTTGGTCCTATTTTCAACACAGTCTATACATTCTTCCCAGCGAGGCTCCCATCTTTCTAATTCGTTAAAATAGTAGTTAGCATCTTGTTCTGCGAAATCGGTATATCAGGAATAGGACGGTCTCCCCATTTGGGTATAGGAAATAGAAAAGGGTCACTGAGAGTCAGATTTGGTAAACAAGGTAGGTGATCCCATCAATTCAAACCCCCATTTGGGAATTTTTGATTAGCAACCGGTGAAGAATCAGACCGTGAGTTGTTTTTGTGGAACAACATTTTCCTCTTTCCCTGTTATAAAAAGCTTACCATCCATGGGCCAAAACTACCTGAATTTCAATTATGTGCAGTAGTCACCACGTAAAATGGAAAAGATTCCAATCGTCAAAAATCGATCCGAAATTTTTTCAAAAATCATCGTCATCGTTATTGTTATCGGCTCATTAGATGAATATATTTAAGAACACATCAGAATTATTTTCTGGCCTACGCATTTACGAAATCAACCTGCAAAGTATAACACCCAAGGGAGTTCACTTGGAAGTGGAAACAATTATAACGAAAATAGAGTATCTACCGATTATTTAAAAAAAAGCATGATTCTATGAAACCATTGCTAATACTTGCCAATATAAGAGAAAAGGATATTCAGAGCACAAACAGTTTGTTGCCCAGGGATTCATTTTTGTTTGGTTTGCTCATATCCCTTTGAACATTTACGAGCTATAACTTGTTCTGTCCAAAATTTCTAATAGGACGCTATTTACATTATATCAGACGTTAAATATCCTTTTCGTATGATATTTGCACGTATCGATTCCTCTCTTTTAATATGTGTACAATGATGCTAAAGTCTGATGTCGCAACTTTCGCATGTAAAACTTATATCAAACTATTGATTTAATTGAAATAGTACTAAGCATTGCTGGATCTTCAATAGAAGTTTTGTTTGAAATATTAGGTTGCTATTTCGAGTGATTAATATCTATATGCATCTTGAAATGGATAAAAATTAATGTGGTTGGTTAGTGAATAACAAATTCTTTTAGGTCATATTGTGGTTTAGGTAGTCACGGCAAATATGGTATGATTATAATTTGCAAGCTTGAACAGAAACAATTCCATATTTATCTTTGATAAATTCACTATTTGCACTTGCTCATTGAACATTTTTAATGAGGTGGGTGTTCTTGTGGATAACTCTCATTTTCTTTTTCTGAACAATTGCTGATGAATAATTCCCGTTATATTGTTCCATTTGAAATGAGTAGACGACTCTGTTGCCCAAGTATTTTCTACGGACATTAAAAAATATCTGCCTATCTCTTACAGGAACTTACTCTTATAACTGTTCATCTTCAAAACATGGTATAAACAAAGTTTGGCACCCAGGGGATATTTATATTATATAAATTAATTAAAAATTAAAAAAGGACAGCGTTTAAAAAAAAACCGCTAAATTCGGAAGAATAATAAAACATGTTTTATTCAAAGTATGCTTCATCGTTTGTTATACATTTTTCCCATTTTTCGGGCAATTTGTGAATACTGCACCAATAAAAATCTTGCTCTTTTGCTGCGAACCATTTATCAAGTTATTTTTTCACGTCTTCGTAAGAACCAAAGCGCTGCTCAGCAAGTGCATCAACCCATCGATGCAAACAAGTGGAGAAGCCAAGTTTGATCAGTAAGCCGCATGAAGTAGAACTTCCCAGCTGAGCGCTTCCAACGTGTCGCGAACCGGTTTTCCCGTTTGTGATGTTTCTGTATTTTGGCGTTTTTTCAAGCAGTGAATAGTACCAATCGGTCAATTGTTGTTGATAACGTTTAGCATCAACCGTTTTTCTAGGTTTTAGCAGCTAGATAGACCACGCCTCTCTAGTCCTACCAAACATAGAGCATCGTCTTTCTGTCAAAGGTCTTGTGGTTGATGTAGATGGCGCGCCTGGTTTACTACCAATGGTTTTTTGTGCTTGTGGTTCTCAAAGTAATTCCACTATACGATATGAGAACGACTCTCTTTTATACCGAGTGAGCAAAATGTTATATTGTGTTTTTGTGTTTTTCCATTTGCCTGTCGTTAAACTCATGTGATATCCATCTACCGGTCTTTTGAATCTTCCGTAACCGATTGGAAGCAGCTTATTGACTAACGTCCAATTGCTCGGCGAGTCGTTTTTGTGTTTTGTTTTGTTTTTGTTGCGTTTTTGCGAATCATCTCCGTCCAATTTTACATCTTCGTAATTCTTTTGGAGGTTTTCCAGCTTCTTTGTCTACAAGATCCAAGTCACTACTTTTGAAACGCCAAAACCATCGTTCACACGTATGCATGTTCACCATAAGCTTCTCGAAGTAATCAGTATGATTCCACAGTTTTTTTCAAGTGAAAATAAAAAAATTAATGCTGTTCGGGAATTCTCTTTGTTCGGTATAAATTTCGACATGTTGAACACAACACTATACACACACTTTTCCGTATTACTCGTGCGTGTCTGATACTTGTTGATGACATAACAAAATGGCGCAGTGTCAAATTTTTATCGCACAAAGTGGATTGGTGCACTATCTGTTGTCTGAAATCAACATTTCATGCTACACCTGGTATAATTTTATTAAAAAGATGTTGGAATAAGAGCGTTGTCGTTAGTGAACATATTTTTTTTGTTTCCTGAATCTTCTATCTTTTTTTATGATTAAGTAGATAATATAAAAACTCCTGTCGTAAAAAAAGGATTGAATTTCCTTATTCTCGAAATAAATATTTTCTACATACCCGATGTTTTGGCAAAGCGAAATTATGTAGATAAATTACAACATTTTGCATATGTTAAATGCATGAAGAACGAAGTAAATTTATTAATTTTCGATTCGTAGGTGATTTCAGCTCATTCGTTTATTGGCGTTAACATAGAAGCCGTTGACTGACAAATGTGGAAAACTGTTTTCTTTGGGATTGATCATTTATTGACATTAATATGAATAGTTTTATTTTCTTGGCTTTATTCGCCAAACAATGATTTCATCTGTTTTTATTGTTGGATTTTGGCAACTTTCGAAGATATTGTGGAAACAAGTTTTGTAACCAAATATACCCACGCCCATGTGAATGGTGTTATTTATATCAGTAAATATTACACTAACGTCAGGTGATTCTATGATTTAATAAATTTCCGTTTATATTTTCTCCATTACTACATTGTTTACAATTTTCGTTATTTCGAATAGACAAACACGGAAGAGTTGTGATTGAATATATAAAGTACCTTTTGCAACAGTTTTTTTCTATGAAATAACCTGAAATATTTCATTTATTGTTATCATGGTAGCCAAACAAAGCTAACGCCAGATATCTCTTTATTCATTTATATATCTGTTTCATAATGTAATTTAATGATATTTAAAATTAATAAATTTTAAATATAAATTTATTAATTTTCCCAAATATCTTGAACAGCATCAATTTTAGATGACTAACGGATATAAATCCATTTTTGTATTTTTGTAAGAACAATTTCATACAAAAGAGAAAAATAAGTAGTTGTATTTAAAAAAAATTAGGTTTCGACATTTTTTCAATATGAAAGCCTAGTTGCCGGACATGAAAATTTAAAAAAAATGCAAATATTTCGACTGAGAGAGAAGGCCGACTGTTGATTCAACGAAATTTGTGTAATTTTAACAAGTGGTCTAGATTGTACACGGCGAAACAATTTTATCCTTTTAATAAAATGCACCGGTTGAAGTATTTTCTGTTGATTTAATGCATGCGGTCTGCTAAAACAATAAAAAAAACTCCAACCACTGTATTTTGTTAAAGGAATAAAATTGCTTCACCCTATACAAACTAAAGCGTCTAGACTAGCGGCTTTAACCGAATGTTTTAATAATGATTAAAGAGTCCAAACGATGTGCCCGACCAGTAGCGTCGATGCGAGAGCAGAGTGGGGTAAACTCCGCTCTCGCATAAGTAGTAAAAATAAACGATGCATTTAGTTGCCGTTCTAACGTGTTAAAGTATACGTTGAAAATGTTGCGAGGTCGTAAAAATAATGCGTCAAGTCGGTTGTCTGCTACCGTAGTAAATAAATTTATACATCGGTTTCCCGATTTAATATATGACGGTAAGGCAGTGAAATGTTTAGTTTGTGAAACAACTTTATTATCTTGGAAAGCGAGTCAGTGTCAAAGACATATAAATAGTGACAAACATAAATTGAAAAAGATTAGACGCAAATCATATAATGAATTTGTGGTTGATTTAACAATGATGCTAATTGCGACCAATATAGCAATACATAAAGTCCAACACCCAATGTTTCGCCAGTTTTGGAATAAATACAATCCTACGTGGAAATTACCATCTAAAAATACGCTACACAATTACGTACCATGAGTGCGTGAAAGAATTGTAAATTTTACGAAAAAAACGGTGAAAAATAAATACCTTTGGTTGACAATGGACGAAACTGCAGATATTAAAAAACAGTCCATCCTATCCATTGTCGTAAGGACGCTGACCCCACAAGGATCTTCTGACCCTTATTTACTAGCCTGTAAACGAATGCAAGATTGTACTGCCACGGCGATACGTAGTGTATTAATAGAAACACTACACAAATTTGAAATTTTACCGGAGCAACTGTTAATGTTAGTTACCGATGCTGCCGCGGTTATGTGTTCCACAGCAAAATTACTCAAAACGATTCAACCAAACCTGCTGCACGTCACATGTTTGCTTCACGCTTTACACCTTGTAACAAACATTATACGTACAAGTTATCCTGATGTGGATGAACTAATAGGACAAACGAAAGCGGTTTTTCTTAGATCTCCGAAACGTATTCGCCTATTTCATTCGCAGTGTCCTGACATACCCGAGCCGCCGCAACCAATTCTTATACGATGGGGTACGTGGTTAGAAGCAGCATTCTATTATTATAAACATTTTGAAAAAATTAAATCAGTAGTTTTACAACTAGACGGCAAAGAAGCGGCTGCAATAAGGCTCAGTCAGGTTCAATTTAAAAATCCTCAAGTTGCAGCAAATTTAAAAATTATTTACGACAGTTACGTTCCAATAGTGGATGCAATAAAAAAGTTACAGAACAGTGCGCTGTCCTTATCGGACTCGTTAGCAATTATTGACCACGTAGAATTAGCGCTGCATATCCTTGATGATGAAAAAAGTGTTTGTGTTCGTGAAAAATTTAATAGTGTATTAGATAAAAATGTAGATTTTACAAAATTACGGCAACTTTTTACCAATACTGAAGATACGTTGTACAGATACAAAGAGCACTTTAACTATGCAAATATAACATCTCTCAACGTCGAACAATCCTTTTCAGCATATAAGCATTTATTTACGTCGCTACGTACGAACCTTTCCGAGACTAATACAGAAACATATATGATGGTGCAATTACTTCATCGCGCACATCCGGATATTTCTGCAACAATGTAAACATGTTAGGTAAGTTATTTATGTTTTTTCTTAACGTTTTGTAAAGTGATTCAATATATTTATTTTTAAATAAGCGCACTGTTATTCTGGTAAACTCTCCACGCAACGCCAATGCTCAGGCACATCGTTTGGACTCTTTAATAATGATGTCCTGCACGTATAAATGTTTAGTAAAGGATTAGACAGTTAACGTAAATCTCGGAAGAAACCAAGAATTACTTTCCTCCTTTTCAGTGTTATGTTAAATAGTACACGTGGAAACAAAAATGTTTATTTCGCAATGTTTATTTTCGGCTAATGTAATTTTTTTTTTTGGGCAAAATTCACCCGAAACGGAGGCTCTCCCTGCAAATTTTTTTCCTGTATATGTTGTGTTCGCTTGTAGTTTCAAATTGAACTCGTTCAAGTGTCGCGTCATAACGCAAGATTAGAGAGAAATATAGAATCTTGCATTTTGTTTCGTTTTTTTTTAGGAATATCCGAATTTTTTCGCATCGTAGAAAAACATTGTAAGTACTAACCAGCACCTAATGATGTGATTTCTGTGCATAAAGGCAAATTTCCATATATGCGACGTTAATTTTAGGTTCGTAAAAAAGATTCGCGCAAGTTAACATGAGTCAAAGGTTTGTTTCCGCTTTCAATAAGATTTATTATTTTAACAGCCACCTTCGTTGCATTCGATGCAAGGATTATCTCCATGAAGCTTCATGGTATATGGTAGAAAATGTACAATCAATATCATTTTGTTTAAGGAGCGCTACAAATCCTGCCATTGTCTCTGTCATTGCTTTAATTTAATAATAGTATTAATGAGCAATTGCGGTATGTGATTTGTTTTTGGATGATTTTAAGGTGAATTCGCTTTTTTAATACTTAATGTTCCGCTTATTTTATTCTCAACTTCATCCGTAGTTATTGTGTTAAACTTAATGTTGTAAACTACAAAGAAGTGTCGAAGGTATTAACGACAATAGTTAAACAGGTAAGCATTACAAAACAACAATAAACAAATTTATTACATAATTAAAAGATCTAAGACGATAATGTACGTCGTTTAGTTAAAACTAAACCTGTTCCGGGTTCGGATGGTACCACGGTTGATTTCGCCCATTCATATTGAGCAAAAAAAATGATTTTTTACCCTCAACATTGTACATTCGAGTACTCCTTCTAGTTTTGTTCTATATGTAACAATAATAATTTGTTTTTCATTGCCCAACGGTTTGCAGTTGCAGGACAACAATATGCGAAACAAAAAATATGCACAATAATATAAATGATAATTGAAGAGAAAATGGAAAACCAAAGTAATGTAAAAAAACATTCATTTTGCTGAAAAGTATATCGTTATAACATGGCACATAGAAATTGTACAGGTAACAACGTAGTTTATTGTTTATGTAACATTGTAATTTCTGCAGTGTACTTCCCTCGACGCAGATTCGCTTGGATGATTTCCTTCAATTCATACCGATGCTATTGTTAAGAACATTGTAAAGAACATAGTTGCAAATTTGAAAGATTCAATGTACAATATGAGTGAAATAAACGAGATGGGACATGACATGGTGATTATCTTTATTATTTCACTCTATGCTACACCATTCATATCTAAATATAATAAATATTATATAAACTAACTTTTAAATTAGGTAATCATTACAGACAAAGCATAACTTAGGTAACTCGGTAAACACCAGCGAACAGGTAAACTCATTGGTAATTTAAACGATAAGTCACTTCCTCCATACCCAAGGTCCTCCCGTAATTATCTACCGAATAATTCAGCGTATAATAAACAATTTTCTTCTATTCAATCTTTTCTTGTCGATTAAGCTCTCTGGGAATTTATTTTTACGCAAAAGCCAGGATGTAAACAGCCGAATCATGTTTTAAGAATGAAATTAAACATATTTTTCCGTTCTATATTCGAATATCGATCTAGTAGCCTTAACCATAGCACAGGTAGACGTCAGAAGGCCTTGACGTGAATCCGAGACTGTACTTACTAGTTCGAGAATGTCGACTTTAATTGGAGAGCATCAGCGCGAGAAGGGTACTTGAGATGTCTGAAAAGAAGACGATTATTGGTATTAAGTGTTGTTCAAATATTCGACGAAAGAATTTGTTGAAATATGCATCGATCAATGTTTAACTATATAAGTATATGTTTCAAAAAGCTTGAGCTGTTAAAAATAAACAGACCGAGCGCGAGATGTTGGTGTATCAATATGTGGTCAACGCTTGGATGGAAGGATTTTAAGAGTGTTATGCCAAAAATAACAGACACATGCATATTTTTTAAAAGACCGCTGTTGAGTACGTTAGCTGATAAAGTATTTGACCCGCTATATGTATTTATAATAGAGTACTTTTCAAAAATTTTCTGCTAAATTAATCTCGCTGAACTCTTGAGCTCTGAAAAACAAATTAGCGACAACATTTGAACTGAATTGTCTAGAATTATGAAATTGACAGATACTCCGAATAGTTTTGAATAAACATCCAAAATCTCAAGTTAAAACCTTGAAGAATTTTTGTGTATTTTTATGGTTATCTTGCATAACGTTCGTAAAAACAAATTTTGTGTTATATGAAATACTAGCATATTATTCTTATCCTTATTAAAACAATGTATTTAGACAATCCTTAGAACAAAATTCCTCTATTGATACAATCGCAATTTCCTCTTGCTTTGCGATAAGAAATATTGTTATCGTTTTGGTTTTCTGAAGTAACGGAATGTATCAATGCGCCAAAATATATACAATTTTTTAGTTAACAAAGTTGGATTGAAACGTTAATTTTTTTATGTGGATTAACTTATTTTGAAGAGGTTTACCGTTGAACCAGAAAGTTTTTTGCAGCACTCTTCCGTTGCTCTTATTACTAAGTTAAAACAGACGCATCTTTAGTTTCCATCATTCCATTTAGTTCCACGTTTCCATCATCTTTAGTAGTAAGGTCGAACCGCTAAAGCTCACTTTTACCGCTGATTCGAAAAGCTCCTTCATTTCTTTTTATTTTAGTTTTCTTAGCTTAGCGATAAATAGTGAAATAAATCAAGCGGAAGAGGAAAACGAACGAAAAAAATAAATACGAGTCTTGTAAGTGCAAAAATTACCAACAACGTTGTAATACTGATCCTGTGTGGATAGCGTTCTACAGTTAGGGACAAAATTGAATGGGCACAAAGAAATATTGATAAAAACATGAACTTTTAATTATATATATTGTATAATATGTAATACTTTGCATGGCCTCTATTTGCTGCCGTTACTCTTTCTAATCTACGGGAAATGCTCTCTACTAAATTTTGTAGCAATTGTTGATTAACATTCAACTAATTTCTCCAAAATTGTTCTTTGTTTGATATTCCTGTATTTCGATTTTCGCATCCAACTATCCTAATAATTCCATGTTACTTTCGTCGAAAAATTTTCTACCTTTGCGATGTTCCGCCAAATTCTAGCAGAGGATTTCCGCTGCATTTCCTTTTTTGCTTTTTTACCAAACGACGAATTTACTTTCATCGCTCCAAACGATTTTTTTTCTACCATAGCAACAATGTTCTTACGGAATAGCCTTTTCAATCTGTTTTATGTCTGAAAAGATTAGTGAACAAAAACACAATGGCTCGAAATAATATACTTAGTTTCCATATGTCCTAATTTTCGCTGCTTCATTGCAAAAGTATTTTTCTCGAAAGTTGGAAAATTTCTGGGTTAACACTCATCCATAACAAAGTCATTAATAGCGAACTACAGATCTATAGCCTTGCTAAATAGTTTCACGAAGATATTTGAAATGTGTTTACACAAATATATTTATCGTTAATTTAAACAAATACTTTCTGATAACCAGCGTGGCTTTGTTAACCAATACTTTACAGTAACTAACCTTAGCTCATTGTCTCCTCAGTCTATTGCTGAAAACATAGATAGGAATCAGCCGGTGGGCGTTATTTACATGAGTTTTCCTAAGGCGACAAACTGAATCATCGAATGCTGTAACCTGTATACTAACTCAGGTGCCCTTCGAGGGACCAACATTAGTCCCTTGTTGTTCCTGATTGTTATTAATGATCTATGCTGTGAACTTCGTTATAATGAGCTGCTCTTCAGAATAAATTATGTAGTTAATTGCATTAATCCACAATATCAACTAAATATTTTACAAACTTATATCGAAATTCTTTTCTTGTAAAGCCACTCCGATTTTTTATGATTATCAATAAAACTTTCTACCTCGTTGAATTCGGTTCTTTTTGTTCTTTGTTGTTCTTGTTAACCCTGAGACTTACTAAGCACATTGAATCCGTAACATGAGACTCTTGGTATTATAACCAGAAACATTAAGCACTTCTAATGAATCGCTGCTGTTCCGCTTTGCTTTTCTATGATTATTCCGCCGTCGTCTGGTCACCAATCTACAAAATTCATTGTCTCACCTTTGAGAATCTTAATCGGAAATTCTTAAAGTATCGGTACTTTGATGCTTGTCCTTCGCAAGGATTTGATCACGTTCGTCTTCTCTCTTTCTTTAAGGGTGATTCTCTTAAATTCAGACGTAATCAAGCAGATCTCAAATTTTTGTGCTGCTCACATCACGGCACTATTGACTCTCGGCAGCATTTAGCCAGCGTATCTTTCCTTATGCCACAATGTTGCGCACGTAGTCACAATACATTCTAGTGCCCGGTAAGAAACCCAAACATGATGTTGCGGTCGCCACCGTACAGAGTGTGCTTTGATTATAACACGACGGTTATGGGCTACGGGATGTTCATTAAAAATAATATGAATTGCATCTTGCTTTGACATGTTTCTTATTGAATCAATTTCATTGTATGCGTGTTTTGCTATGACTTTAAATATTTTTCCACTAATCTTGACATGTCTTTTATTTCCATTTTCTAATGACTTAAAACTCACAAATCCAGAGTCTGGTTACTCATTTTTATTCCAGCGTGTTGAAGCAATGCTACATCGTATACCACGTTCCCAACACCTACGCTTGCAAAATAGCTGAACCGCAATTTCCACACGCATACTCCATATATTTAATCTTATCAGTTTATACACTTAGACTAGATAAGAAGTCGACGGTATTATCATTAGCACAAATGAAATTTTGCGCAAATAAAGAGCGGTGATTGGATAATTCCTTATTGATTAAATACTAACTCGATAATTACCATGCTAAATCAACAGAATAATATTTGTTCAAGTAATTACATATAGACGAGGCACTCGAAATCGAGAAAATGTAAAAATTAAATTGACACATTGTAATTGGGCCTAATTCATCGGTAATCGTCATTTTTAACGATATATCCCTGGGTATGTTCAGCGTATTTTACAATAGACATAAATTGCTGAATAATCGATGAGGGCGAATACAGCGCCATCTGATGTGTATCAATTGTTTCTACATGCGATCAGCTGGTTACAACAATAAAATATTGATCTTACTATTTACTATTAAGGAGACTCTCTATCAGGTTGTGATATGAATTACATGTAATCCTGCGCCACTTTTGGTGAAAAATGGATACTGCGATTATCATTTTTTTCCCCAAAATACTATTTTTGAACCTTTATCTTCAGATCTACTTGAGTTTACAATTGCGTGAGCCTTGTTCAAGTTTAAACAACTAAACCTTTATTTATTTTACGTTTCTACTCAGACATGACACATGACACTCCTTTAGCATGATTCTTTACAACATCCAATATGATGCACGTTATTTTTGATTGCTAATGTAATACCTACAGAGATAGCTACGCGGCGAAAATATCGTTGCCGTAAGCGCTTTAATAGTGCGGTCTGCAACACTTTTAAAACGAAATTGGAAAAAATATGTCATGCACAAAATATAAGTATGAGACCTGGAGTATAAAGAGCATTTAGCCATTTGAATTAAAGTGAAAAATAGCACGTAAGCTTTAGGTGTATTATTACCAATCAGAATACAAAATCGTGGACTTGAAGGAATCAAGTACTGAATTTTGGCGAATTCCGGGACCTTAAATCTACATCTATTGGACAGTAGATGTTTAGAAAAAAATCACATTTCTTTTTGAATGCGTTTGTTCTTCTCTTTAGCGCTGCTTTTTTACATGGTAATCTTTACCTTCATTTTATTATTGGATAATATAATATTATTGGATTTTTTTACTAAAATTTGTTGCTGAATGCTTTTATTTAAAATATTTTCTCAGATGAATAGCTGAAGCGGTTAGTTTAATTTTTTAAGCATAATCTAAATATACAGAGTGTCTCAGTACTCAGATGGGGACACATTTTATATTACAGGCAGAAATGTAAAAATTAAGCTGCGTAAAAGAAACTACTTTATTCAAACAAATTTGAAAATAGAAAATAATCTTTTATCAGACGTGAATGAGATTTACAAAATAAATTATTCAATTTCAGAGTGAAAAAGATTAAAACTACATTAATATATGTGCGTGCATTATATATGATGCTTATCCAAGCTTTTAGAGTTTGGTAAGGAATCAAATACGTCTTTTAAGTCTCACTCTACCTAGGCGATACGTCACACGCTCATTTCCCCGGAGGAAAAGTTGTGAAGACTATTGTAGCCGACGTCGCGTTACATTGAAGCGTTTCAGCTTGGCGATTTCTCTCACGTAAAAGCTCTACGCTCGTTCGACGTTCATCTTAAAAAAGAAATAATTAGGGG
Organism: Oryctes rhinoceros; assembly: GCA_020654165.1. NCBI lineage: Eukaryota > Metazoa > Arthropoda > Insecta > Coleoptera > Scarabaeidae > Oryctes > Oryctes rhinoceros. The sequence goes on along the minus strand of JAIOKQ010000230.1, from coordinate 9,440,679 downwards.
GCTCCCACGGCTTCCGCGGAATCCTCGAATCGGTATGTTTCATTTTCGAGAACCCGTTTATTCAATCGCTCACTGATACGCGTTGGCAAGAATAGGTTCAGCTCATTTAGTACCGATTCTGGTTTTAAGTTCAGTTTTATGTTTGCTCCGTGCAATCGAGAGCACAACCTATTTTTGCTGAATCCTTGTATATACTTTATACTATTAACGTTTTTTGATCCGATCGTTTATATATCACAATTTATTTTCCGATCACTAGAAATACTCGAAATCGTAGGTAGTTGCTTGTGCAATTACGACGGATTTACGAAGTTATCGAGTTATTGTTTTGTTCGTTAAATGACACCTTAAGCTAAGGCGATTTTAAATTTTCAGAAAACAGATCACGTGTTTATAGGAAACGGCACGCTAGTGTACCTTTTCAATTTCAAAATAATCGCAAACATAAGAAACACTGCCATTGAACTGGTCACGTTTTCTGGAATATTTGTAGTTTTTCCAATTAAAGTACATTTCTACTGTACTTTAATCCATTTTACATATGTGGGGTATATCTAATAAAATCATGAATTGTTTGAATATCGAGCTTAATTAATTCCTTTTAAGTAGAACGAAATATGATTCTTTTAGATATTGAAAGAATTATAAAAATAACGTCTGTCGTTTTTAAAAAGTTTGGCTGTTACAAAGTTGGGCAATTAAAGTAATATTCTCGCTAAAGGGCTTTCAAATTTTCCATTGTTCGGGCATAATACCGTTAAAAGTGAAAGGATTTTAATTGTATCTTAAAAGTTACTAATATTTTAAGAAATTTTAAAAGTTAAAACAATTTTTAATATTCGTCAATAATACAAAAGCGAGGTATTGATTTTCTGAGGGTATTTGAATAAATAATTGATGATGAATAATGAATTTAATCACCATCTTTCTACAAAATGAAATATAGGATTCTTCTTGGCATTTTTCCTTTATGCAAAAAAATATAATAGAAGGCCTCAAACGAACACCGATACTTGAGTTACGGCTTAAATGAAATTTGTGGTTTTGTAGAGCATTATTTCAGGTAAAAATAGTGGTAACATTTTAGGTACCTTCATATCTCTGTAATTATGAGAAGTATTAGTAAAAAATACTTTGGACAGCTTTTTATCTGTTTTACTAGATTTTCTTGCAACCTAACACATACTTTTTATTGCAGACCTATTTCTTAACATGGTCTTCTTGTATACTTTTTCCTAACGATGTTCCTACCTCTTTAATGCGTCCAAATGATAGTTGACATCTTTCTTTGCAAAATAGGCGTTTACAAATGTGGCTGCTTGTTTATTCGATGAAATTAAAAATCTCCGAGCGAATTTTTGATCCTAGGAACAGAAAAAATTCCTTTGAGATTGATCTGGCGAATAGGTGGATGGTCTATTAATTCTAACCCCGTGAATTTTTGCCGTGATGACCACTAAATTGTGAGAAGGTGCCCTATTTTGGTGGAACAAAACATCCTTTTCCTTCAGATACGGGTTAATATGTCCCCATTATTGGTAAACAACACATAAGTATTGGTAACCTCCGCACCACACGAGGTTAATTTATTATATAGTAATATAATAATTAGTCCGGGACGTCCATTTCCAAAATAAACAGTTGCTATAATTTTCCTGGGCTTACAATCCAGTTTTAATCGAACCGTATCTTCTAGAGTGTAGTGGTGTATTCAAGTTATTTCGTTTAAATTGCTTCAATAGGTCTTTGGAAACGTACTTTCGATTGCGTATTTAGTCCCAAATGAGTAATCGCAGCAACAAACGCACGGTTAGCTTTTTTGTGCCTAAATCTTCAAGCAATATATAATAATAACAAACACCTTCTTTCGATATGCCCACAGCCTACAATATTTCTTTAACCTTAATTCGACGGTCGGCTAGGCGCATTTGTGAACTTTTCTGACGATATCGTACACCAAGGTGATATGTTTACATTTGAATTCCTTACAGGTTAGCGGCTATCGTGCCGAAAAAGATAAAATGTATAAAAGTATGCTGTGGATCAGCGAAATACCAAGTCTTGTAATAAAAAGCTGTATAATTTTGTGTTGAAAATAAAATCAAGTGCAGCAACGTATTCAAACCGTTAAAAAAAGGACTTTGACGACAATAGTATGTCAGAAGCCACTAATGTATGAATGCTACAAACGTTTAAAGGAAGGCTCAAAAGACATCAGAAATCTGATCTGGGCGTTCTCCCGAATCCACCAATGATGAAAACGTGGAAAAAGTTCTTACCGCATAACTGTGCAATAAACAGAGGATACTTACAAGTTTTTGCGGAATTTGTATGAATCAATCCGGAAAAAACAACCTAAACCTGATAATCTACCGGCGCATACCGCTTTCCTTATCCGAGAGTTTTTAGCAGGACACAGCACTGTTTTTCTTAGCTGTCAAACTTAAAAGAATAACATCTTTAAACAATAGGCGACAAAACGGTGGTTACAATTAGTGAGGTGTTCCACCAATACTTTTCAAACTGAAAAGCTTTAATGAAATTGCTTTTATTGAAACTTTAGAGACGATAGCATAAAAGATTAATATTAAATAAATACTTTTTGAGAAAATTAAAAGTTCTTGTTTGATTTTGATAATACCTCATGTATATTAATTACGTACAAGTTGTTTTATCTCTACATTACATATTCCTTTCTTTGATAATTATATTAGAGGTTGTCTATAAATATCTATACAATTGAATTGTACCTTTTTAGTTACACCTCGTGTATAATAATCTTAGTTTCTATTTTAATCTTTCACTACGCATATATACAACATCTAAAGGTTAACATTTAAGTAGTTATGTATTGTAGAACGCCGCCGTTATTGAAGTTTAATCGTTCTGTTGTTTCTAACATATTAATCACATTTTAATTCCCGTCTGGGTTCTTTTTCTGCTATCAAGCGACAGACGTCGCCGCCATCTTCGCGGACGCACATTTATTGCGCGCCTTCTTTTGTTGTTCGCCGAGTGCGACCTGATTTTTTAATCTGCAACGAGCATATTTGATATAGTACTAACGCGTATGACGTCAATGGTAACATTGACTGAAGGTAGCGTGTTACATTTTATTTTTGCGCCGTGGGGGGACGGTAAAAACGACCAGCGAATCCAGATACAAACATAATGTACCTACGCAGAGACGCAACAACTCCCAACAGACACGAGCAGATATCATCGAATTGCGTTTGTGTAACCGGTATGGTGTAAATAAAGTATGGAAGCAGACTATCAAAACTGGGAAGATAGTAATTCGCTAAAATTAAATATGAAAGGTCTGTATTGACGTTGATGGTAAAAGAAACTGTGAGGACCTAATTTAAAACGTGCCGTTAAGTTTATTCTAATTACTCAGTTTTAGCGGATCAATTGCTTATTTAAGATAGGTTTTTTACTTGCTTACTTTGAGTATATTTACAGATAATTCACTATCATGTGACCAATTGTCATGCATACCTCATAGTCAATTTAGCTGTTTGAAAAATACGCCTCTGATTCAGATACCGATTTAAATATACGTAGCTGCTTCAGATTTAATTTTTGTGATTTTTTATTTTTTCCTCACTAAACAAAAAAAAACAAACTTCAATTCCGCTTCTACGTTATAGATAAAATATATTACTTAAATCAATGTCAGCCACCTAATGTTGAAAGCATGGCATCAATTGCCTCTCACACGAGGTCTAATTTGTCTGCTTCATTTGTTTGTGGCCTTGTAGCTTCATTATCAAATCTTGCTTCTAATCATGTAATTAATACTTTGATCACGACATAAAAGTGCTTTTTCGTTCAAAATCAAAATACAACGATATTTTGCTCGACAATAGATTATTAATAACATTTCGACGTGTACGAGGGTAGTCCTAAAAATTTGCACAACAACAGAAAAACAAGTTTCTTTTGTTAAATTCAGCGATGCTCCAAACAAAATATGATAAAGGGATCAATTTTTGAAATCATGCCAAATTTTTCTGCTGCTCCTAAAGTTGGACAAGGTGTAAAGGAAAGTTGGTGGATAGTAATTTAACAAACTATTATTTCAATGAATTGTAACTTCTGTTGTTTGCTACCTGGAAGAATTATTTTTTCATGAACTTTTCATCTATCCTCCGTAGGAAATGGCAGAAATTGAACCTGAAATTTTGGAATTTCTCGTAAACGACTAAAATGAGCCTTGTGGAAGTTACGTTCTTCATCAATTTCAGGTTTTCTAATTTAGTATTGCGCTCAGTCTTATTTGTGTCACACTTCACAATTCTATCTTTGCGTATCTATATCACCTAATGTGCTTAAATCTGGTACCTATCGCTCTTTTCACTTGACCAATATAGGTTTTATCACGGCCACTATTTTTTATTTATTAATTCCCGAACTTTCTTTAATATCTACTTTACCTTTCGGATTGTTCAAAAGATTTTTGAAAGTATTTCGCGAACTGAAACATACATTCATATCGTGCCCTCTAAAAACTTTACTAATACCTTTCGATACCCTATGGAAGAGAAATTTGTCAATTTTTTTTTCGCAGGTTTCTGCTGGGATTAAGATTCTGGAAATTCTTACATAATGCCAATGTTGGACTTTCTTAAGAAAGTGATCAACATTCACAGAAGACCCTTGGAAATAGCTACATTCTTATGTATTTAAATTCTTCATTATATCTTGTACTCCAAGGGAGTTTTACCAATTTATTAATTAAGAAACTAATCATGTTACCTTTCAGTGATTAGAATCGATTCATAAGAATGTATCATTAGTAGTAGGATGTAAATTCACGAAACTAAGCTTTTACAAAGAACTCCCATATTTTCATTGGCATCCTTCGCCAGACCTCCTATCGCCCTCGTAGTACGTTAAATGTCATCAGTTTTCTTTTGCGCGACATAAATCTATATCAAGATCACCAGTTGTCTAAAAATCAACGAACTCTTGGTGACCATCTAAAATATCTTGCAAATTATAAAGGACCTATAAATGTCTCCACTTCAGTTTTCTCCGTTTCTTCGCACTCTGTTAACGAGGGAACTTCTAAGGAAGGACGATCCTGAATTCTGAATATTCAAAAAATTATGAAACTTTGGGAACATGTAGATCACATATTTAGGTATTTAACAAGCCTTTTTTCTGTGCAGAAGAACAGTGAGTGGATTAAATGAATCTTCGAAAATTGGAAATTTTTCATTCATTAATCAAACATAATCTTCGCTGATTTGATAAATGTGGAAGAACGATATCAGCCATCTGCCCCTATGTAAATATAAACAATTTTAATCCTAACAACATATATAACACAACATTTATTATTGTCGAAAGCAGTGGCGCGATTTTGACAAATACATCGGTCACCGATACCGATAACTCCAATAAGTCCAAGCATTGAAGGTGTTAAATGGATTGTTAAATAATGTGCAAACTGCAACAATTAGGTATCTTGATTTAATGAAATGATTGCAAATAAAATAAATCTTTCTGAAATATTGTAACACCTTTTTTACATGTTTTTCCATTAACTTTGAAATAATAATATAGTAAAATTGAAACAAATAGCGCCTACCAAGTTCATTTTAAAGTAACGAATAACAGGATTGTACATATTAATACAAATATTACAAAATAGTGCAAATTACAAGATTAGATACTTCTTTTGAATGGTATTGGTATGCAATTATACACTCGCATTCGATGCAAAAGAATACAAGTTAGCCTTTGTCATTGTCCGATGTTTTATCATCGTACATTAAATACAAATAACAAGCAATTTATGGTACAATAAATTTGCATTCTCAATGAAAGACAAGTGCATGTTAACTTCAAAATTAATACATAAATTATGCTGTATTGCTATCACAGTCCATTGGTTTATCATTGTTTACGTTGAGCATGATAGGACTTATTAAAGTGCGTTTCTCGTGTATACCACTTTTTTTTTATCAAGTTGCATCATTGTAGCCGTCTCTATCGACACGAGTATCGTGCTTTTGCCTGAATAAGTTCGAACGCGGTGTATTGGTCATGATAAGGTAGTAAACGTAAAATTTACATTTTAGCTACATTGAAGATGTTTTCGTTGAAAAAAACACGATAAGAGCGCTACCGCAATTATGTCTGATGTTTCCAATACTTTAGGTAGGCTTTAAGTATGCATCTTTCATTATTTACGTGTTTGTAAATATGTAATATTACTACAGGCACGAAATGTCAACGAGTATGGGAATCGTGAAGCGATGTAAAGAAAAAGCTAGTCTTAGTCGTCATTCCAAATTAGACGTATTCCATGAAAGTGAACTATCTATGCTGAACAAGCTGCAGGTTGAATCAACTTTGTTTATTAAATATATTCAGTGCTCGAAAAAATTGGTTAAATCTTTTGAATTGGATTAACTTTAAGATAAATGTTCAATCTATGATCTATGTTGATAGAATGAACAATGTTGATAGAAAACAATACATAAGAAAATAAGTATTCTTGAAAACACAAAGCCGAATAGATACAAACGATTCTGAAAATCTGATTATGTTTCTTATATAAAAAAGGAACGCCATTCGGGTGTGTTTGGTTTAAGTGAATTTTTTTGTAGTTGATATAAAACTAACATGTTTTCAAGAGCAACCAATATTAGATTGTAGTGGATTCTGTTGAGTTGCAAGGTACTTGCAAAGGTGTTGAATGAACACATAAATGTGCCACTCTTCGTGGTTTATTAGATTAACCACCAATTTCCTTCTCTCCATGTATACCGAAAATTAGTCGTGCTATTATTACTCAGATTTTTAAAAGACAGCTCTAGCAAGCTTTAATCGAATTTCTTGCTCATTTTTATTATCAACTTCAAATTAATATCAGATATTGTAAATATACAAAAAAGAATCCTTAATTGAAAGGGATATAAGATAGAGAAGAAATTATTTGATGGCGATAGAACAGTATGGAAGATGGACTGATACAAGTGTCAACATTTCTCGTCCAAGGTCCAATGGGTAAAGGAAGGTTTATGTACACCGTATCGGTTCCGATGTCTACATAGTGCTGTTGTTGTTGCTCTCTCGAATATATTACTTAAGTGATCTCACCATTCTCCAATTGCGGTTAAAAGTAAAAAAAAAGAAAAGAAAAAGTACGAAAAATAACTTATGATTTGACATATAGAAATGCATATAATTAAATAAGAAAGCAACAAGGAAAAAGCATAAGAAAAAATGATAATAATAATAATTAAACAAAGGTAAGGTAGATAAACAACGCTTTGTAAAATGGAAAAACGGAAAAAACATAGAAGACATTACATTAAGTAAAGCTTTCATCAATCGAATAGAACATACTGTTTAGTAAATAGTATTTCAGGTTTTCGGGAAATGATTTGAATGTCAATGTAGTTCTAAAGGCAACAGGTAGGTGATTGAATATTCTTATTCTCAAATTGTAGTTACTACGAATCGCAACACACGTACTTGCTTCTTATAGTTGTGGAAATCCATGTTTGTATGTATAGCTTCTCTTTCTGTGAAAATACGACATCCACACTCGAACAAATTTATAAATAGGCCAACGACGGTGTACTAAACCTCTGAAAATGGATCTGCATGATTCAGCGTGTCTAGCTCCGGTCAAAGAACGTCCGATTGTTTTTTGCGCTGGAAGGACTTGTTTTGCGCTAGATGACAAAACCCCAAGTATTGTAGCATTTTCTGTGTTGCATCGTAGTACAAACTTCTCATGCAAGAAGCTAAAATTTCGTAGCTTGAGATTTCAAACAAGTAAGCTTTATTATGCAGTTTAGATACTAAATTGTTACAATGTTCAGTTCGTCTTAACGTTACCTTAAAGAATACACCAAGAAACTTTGCATTTTGTAAACTACTTGCAGTGATTGTCTAAATTCATATCTAACCGTGTAATAGGGTTTGACGATTCGTGAGGTATTTTATTTTTTCGAGGCTAAGAGCGAATCTATTCTTAGAGAGCCAAGTATCCAAGACCACCTGTTACGTATATTCTTAATGTACAAAAGCCACAACGAGAATTGAGATATCATCCATGAATAGGGTTACAGGAAATTCTAAAACAACGTTATTAATATATGAATTAAAGAGGATCCAGGATAGGAAGATCTTTTAGTTTTTGACTCACCACTTGGATCTGTGAACAGCAAAAGTATCAAATTGTCGTGTAGTACGCAAATGAAGGCTCAACGGCAAATCTATGTTGGTCAATAGTTTTCATTAATTCAGTAGATCATTTGTCTTCCCTGCAGCCGTGCCAATGATCAAATCTCTAGATGGATAAAGTGCGACATTGAGGTATGACTACGATCAAAAAATATTTCTTTCGATGTAGATCTGATTAGAAGGTACAATGAATGGCAATTTAAAATGAAATGGCAGCGAAGACAAAAACATGCCTATTGCATTCCCAACTCACGCTGAACATATTAGGCGAAGTGAAAGAACTAGTGAACATGCGCGAAATGTGACAAATCAATCTTATTTCAGACCTAAAGATGATTGCTGAGAAGGTTCAATTCGTAGCAAGTGTTCATCAACTTCTTCTTCTAGAAGATGTTAATAATATCTCTGCAAGAAATTGAAGAAAATGCATACGTCATCCAATAAAAGGAGAAGCAAAAAATGTGGGTGTCGGATGGTTTAATTGAACCTTTTATAAACAGTGCTACGGACACGTGAAGGCGAATCTATCGGAGATTTTAGAGAATAAGACTACATTTTTCCACTTTTGTCGTTACCTATTTTTGGATAGTTAAAAAATATTTTGATGTGATTAATACTAACAAATGAAAAAATGACAAATGCAATCTTAAGCAACACTCTATTTATAAAAGTCGAATATTTTATCAGGAGTAATTTTCAAACATTGCAAGAATTGTTCAAACAATTCCCATCAATTGGGTATTTAACGCACCTAATACTTTAAATTTATTTTTTTATTGCAAAACAAAATATCTCCTGTAAAACGTCAGCAAATTCATATGGAAGTTATGGATTAATGCTCATTATGGCATTAGCCGTTATGTTCTTTTTGTTCGGGGTTATCGTATCACACTAAATTTTATGGATATGAATTGTTCTCCTTCGGCTACTCATGCTGTTTTTGAGGCGTATGTAATAATACAACAAGTAATGCTGTAACTTCTATCAGCACACGATCGTAGTCGAAGACTATTATAGTCTATTTTCTAATACCAACTTTCAACATTTTGTAATGAAACATTCTTTTGCAATAGCGTCATATCTCTATTCCATGTAATCACATGTATGTATATACATCTACGTAATATCCTAACAGACATCCTATGCTGGAGATAATCAAGGAAATGTGATATCGACGCCCTATATAGAGACGCAGATAGATAATTACCGAATTACTCTCTGATGGAACCCAGATCTCCAGCGCTCGACGATTATCTGGCTTAATTACCTGACGTTACAAAACAAACACACAAGCAACACATCAGAGGCCGCAAATATATGATGTACGTGTATATAGATAGCAATATCCAGGGTCGACGTTCCCACGGGCGGCATTGATTTCAGAGCCGCGTGGACGTTGTACTGGGTCTAATAACATGATATTTGGGCGGTATTCAGCGTAAATGATCTAAATTACGGTTATAAAATTGTCGGGATAGAGCGTATCTATCATAATCTGAGAGATGATTACTTCTCAATTGAAATCTGTTGATTGTTTCCGATTTTTTTTTGTGTGTGTACTGGGACACTCATTGCATGATGAGCATGAACATTTCAAATGGAAACTTGTAACACTTCTCCTTTACATTGTATGATTGGTTTTCACGTAAGAGGAATGTAAGCTTTGAATAGCTGTTAATTTGGCTGTTTTAGAATTCTACTAAATAGCGTACATCTGTTCTAGCGTTTTATTGAGCTCGCAAGAATCGTTGCTTCTCTCCCTGGTTCATATCTGAAATTAAGGAACGCCTAAAATTGACGGATCATTATTACAATAAAATACAAGTCGACACAAAATAGTTATTACAGACTAGAATCGCAGGTTCAGAACCCTTCAATTTTTTGGCAGCTTGGACATTCCAAGGGATTCTAGCAAGGGATTGCTAAAATCCCTGGAAAACTTCAAGAAGATTCTTACGTCTCGCATACCTCGTTTAACGTTTAATTTTATTAATTCGCTCCGTTCTATCTTATATTCTTACAATTGTTTAGCGTCTTCTAATTTATATGTGTACTCAATCGCCGTTGGGCTCCAAAATCGGTAGGCTTTATTATGGAAGTATTGAATATTAAGATAGCAACACAAAAAAAAACTCTGCTGCACGTTTTTTATCTTTCGGCTTGCACTTTACGTTATTTACAGAGGCATTTGGTTTTCCTCTCTGGCATGGTTCACATGCTGAGTTACCGTGATCAACTGCTTCCCGCTCAGCTAGTTTCGCCATTGGCGTAGTTTACACATTAAGTTACCGTGCTAACTGGTAATCTTTCTCCTGAAGAAGCCCCAAACGTCGAGTTTATTAGTATTTTTTAACGACATGACACGGTTCGAACCCGGAAAACCTTACGTTTTACACATCGCTTCCGCCATTACTACGTCTTTTCCTCATTCTCCCTCTTTCCTTACTTTTTGCTACATCTTCTACCCTCAATCCCACAATACTGTAATTTGTTACGTAAAACAGCTATATTTGATTTGGAAAAAGACCATTCACCGTCAAGCTTAAACTTTTAAAAGCCCTGATTGTAAAATTCGATTCAAACGAAGCAGCGGCACTCATGAATAGTCAAATTACAATGTTGAAATGCATTTATAAACTTTTCACAATAATTACTTGGAGCTAGTTGGGCAATAGATAAATTATAAAATTCTTCGATGCCGTTGGCGCAATCACTGTAAATTGCGGGCGATGTTCCTTCACCGGTTGGAGCTGGAAACGACGCCAAAAAAGATCGTGTTGTAGCAAAGTTCGGGAGTATTACTGACAAACATTCAGATTTTACTACATTAAAACAAATTTGTGACGATGCGAATACAGGCTTGTTAAGTGATTTCAAAGATTATCTCAGTTAAGAACATTTTTACTTCGCTAAGAACAAATTTCGCCGATATAAACGTAGAAACATATTTAAGACTTGAGATGCTTAAGCATTAAGACGGCATGTACATACAGGTGAGGTGCATGCGTCTGTACAACGTGTGTTTGTGTAATTTTATCGTACTACAATGAACGTTGTAGGTGGTGTGTTTAAGTGACAATCCGGCAGTGAACTTTACAAATTACAACTTTTAAGCAGGTAATTATTTTATCAGAATTACTACGAAGTGACGAATGTAATGACTCTGGTGCCAAGGAGAAACCAACATCTATAAGAATTACCCATAGAGTTAATTACTCACATACATCAAAGACGACCTTTTTATGTCAACAACAATTGTCGGAGCTAAATACAACATCTACAAAACTATCGTATGTTCATCTATAAACCAGTTGCATATTCTGTTGTTAATTTGTCATCCAAGAATTGATTTTGTTGATCTAAACTACTCGCTGTTTCTGTTCTTCTGGTTTTGATTAACAAATTAGCCACAAAATATGCAATTGATTCCCTAGTGGGCCTGTGAAGTGGCTACGCCAGCTTAATAGACTTTTAGATACTCCTCAAACCCTATTTTTAAACGCCTATAATTACTAGCTTTTCCATGCATTTACGCCCATAGAACTAAGCGTTTGTTTGAATTAGACAGAAGTAACGGAGTACTCCTAACTGTTTAACTAGCTGATTAAGGCTAGATTATTTTGAGGACTAAGTTAGAGATGAACGACACCACATGTGGTTAATTCTTTATTTGTAAATATCGCAAACTTTCGCCCTAAAACATCTTTTTTTTCGGGTATCAAAACAACTATCAATGTTTTAATACCCGAAGAAGCCTTTGTTAAGGGCGAAAATTTGCAACATTTTACATATAAGGAATGAATCACATGTTGCGTCGCGGACATTCGATTAGTTTGGAGCTAGTTCGGTAGGTATTAAGTTATATAGCAAGGTTACGTGTATTACTATTCCTTATGGTACGATAAACATTCGTGATACCCGGTAACATTATTTCTATGTAACTAATGAATTTTTGGGTCCTGGTGGAATTGTCCCAAAGTATAAAATAATACTACAATGTTACAGCTATGTTGGATGGTTGGAACGTCGGTTGATAGTTGTTCAAAACATTCATTGTCATCAATTGATGTTTGGTGGCGAACAGAAGCTAAAGCAATAATCAAAAATTGTTTTAAAAAAACGATTAAAGCACATTTCCCCTTACAATGACCCAACTCGGCTTGCTAACTGAAGGGTGGATACAATTCAAAGTAGCGGGCGTTTAATTATACCTACGTCTGTTATTTATGTCACAACGCATGTGATTCAAATTTGGGGAAATTATGAATTCACCTCGTATATGAATTATTCCAAACCGTCATGGTACTTACGCCACATGTAATCCTTATCTCTGGAATGTGTTGCTTGTTAATTTTTCATATATGTTATCTTCTGTTTCTCGATTATTTGTTACATACTTTCTGTTCGTATGTGTTTTCCCGTATATTATACGCTCACTTTTGTGTCTTTATGTAATCAATAAAGTACTAAACTATTGGTACACTTCTCGCCACACAAGATTATTCGAAACGATCGTTTCGAGAATTCGTTGATTCCTATTGTTAACGGTACGACGGAATGATGTTAAAAAAATAAATAAATCTAACATGCAATTACAATTATCTAGCATTGCCGGATATACCTTGTATGTCTTAAAACACGCGTGATGTACGAAACTAACAGGAAAAGTTCTTGTCTCGTACAAAACGTATCCGTTTAATCTTAACGAGTGAGCCCTTTCATTGTTTAAAAGATTTGCATTCTTTATCATATAATTTTCGCGACGAAGTTACGTTCTTAATTAATTTAAGGTTTTCTAATTTAGTTCTAGTTTAGTTCTATGCTTGCTTCAATTCCAATGGGCGACTTGTTCTCTACGTAAGGTGTCTATTACTGCAATTTAAGCTTTACTATGCGATTTCATAAATTCCTGACCTGTACTTCATATCCGGTTTATCTTTCGGAATGCCTTAAATGTTTCTGAGTGCATTTTGCAACTGAAATATCCTTATCTTCTGAAAGCTTTGCCAATAGCTCTCGATATTTTGTTCTTATTGTGGGTTTCTGCCGCAATTAAATTCGTGGAATTTTTTGCATAATACCCATGTTGGACTTTTTTCAGGATACGATCGATATCATCGGAAGACTAATATTATAACATAACATATCATAACACAATAACATTATAAGTAGCTACATTTTTTATAAAATCATATTCTTTTATCGCATCTAGCTTTAGTCAAGGAAGGTTTTTGCCAATCTTTCAATTAACAAACTATACTCTAAAAAAAGCTGGTAATTTTCCATGCTAAAAATATTTTTTTTGCCGATAAACAGTAAAAGCAAGCAAGTGCAGAAATATTTACTGAAATTTTAGATTTTTTCTATAATTCTAAATTATACATATATTTTTTACTGTACTGTGATTATTTAACTAAAATTTTAAAATTCTTCAACAAAAGAAGTCCTTTGTGTAAGAGTGGTGATCGCTTCAAACCTACTTATACTATAGAATCATTGTAGAACAAGTATGTTTTTGCAATTTTAGCCACGTTAGCAGCAAACAATTCGTTACATGAATGTATTTCATCGATTCGTGTCTGCACCTTTAAATGATGAACTTATGAATTCAGACACTACAAATCTAGATTCCACATGCACTTAGTTTCGTTTCTTTTCAGGTTAGTTGTTCCCTGAAAAGAGGTTTTACTGCCTTTTGCACTGTGTAATATTGTTACTTGCTAATCCATAATATATGTAGGTGTTTAATGAATAAACATTTTTCTCAAGTCATTATTTTTTACTCTTATACGTTGCCCTCAACTTTCACTTTCGTATATTGGATAAGCCGCAATCCTAACCAACTATTTCAAATTTCCTGACAAAACCTGAGAAGGAAGTTTACATGCGCTAGCAAAATCCACTCAAGGTTTTAGAGCGACAAAATTGCGCCCAAAACGCTACAGGAATTTTTCCAAAACATTTTTAGTGTGTATTTGTCGCCATTTTGTGTTGTTCACAGTGTCATAATTAGAGATGACAAAGGCAGGTGGAATTATTCATTTTTTGCAGCGACTAGATGGACTCGTGCCTATTTGCCTCATGAGAATGGATTCGTGTTGCCCACTGGTGTCCCCGAGAGTCGACAAAACACGAGTCTGTCTAGTCTCTGCAAAAAGTAATAATTCCATCCGCTTTTGTCTTCTTTAGTCATAATGAATGTATGTTCGTTTCCTTTCTATAGATAAAATCGGTAAAATATCTAAGAACGGTAGTTGATTGTTCACTTCTTTACTATAAACTTAAGTTTAAAGTTTTGGATTAAGTGTTGGAAAGAATTGTAGATAGGAAAGAAAATGCATTTTTTTTCTGTTTCACTTTCTATCAGAATCGCATTTTTTTTTATTTCAAGAGAAATGCTTTTTCCTGTTTTATTTTACACCCAAAATCCTTTTCCTTCTACATTTTTTGCGACCATAGTATACATTAATTAGTAATTTTTCCTTTTTCACAAGAAAAAAGTGGGGAGTAAAACATTGTAGGAATAGCGTTTATTGCTTTAAAGAAATCCTAAAACGAAAATAATTACCACGGAAACATGAATAAAACACAACAAATTGTTTACGTTTGATTTTTTTTTTAAGTATAAGCGATCGAGTAGGTACTGTACGTCTTACGTATTTTGCCTTGAAAATTTATCAAATAAAGAAAGTAGATGTTCGCATTTTTAAACATCCACGTGAATACAATTTCTTTCAATTCAACATGAGCTGTAATGTAATTATTCGTTTTAAAATTTATTTTCAAAACTATCTATTGTTGCATTAACATCACAATCTTATTGTTTCATCTGTAGGAAGAATCCGAAAACCTTTGAACATATTTTAAAAGCGTTTCGGAAACGAAACATGCTAAACTAGATTTCGCGACTCTGAGCTTGAAAGTTGTAGTCAGACAAGATGGCACCAATATCATCGATTTTGTCTGAAAAAGATCGAAAGTTCCAGCAAGAATTTCGCATGTAGTTACTTCCCTATCCTGCGGTTCAACTGTTAGTTGAGTCTATTAGATATTTTAGGAACCTGCGCAAATATTCTATTATTTCTGGGATCGCTACGCTGGAGAAGAGTGAATAAACATCAAACGATACTAAAATCCCCCAATCTTCTAAGTTAATATTATTTAGAATTTTCTACGTTGATAAATCGTAATCCATTATAAATGTTAACTTCAAGGAAATAAAGCTTTTTAAAATTAAGGAATTCCATAATAATGTTATCGAGCAGTTTAATCATCGGATAACCGTAAAGTACTACATTATCATAAACAAACTAAACATTTCACATTAGAAATGTTACATTACACACTTTACAACTCCAACAAACATCGTACTTTAGATAATGCAACCTATCCTTTTGTTCCCGCGCAAGATACGATGACAGTAATAAGGTAAAGCTCGTATGTGTTGAAGGTACACAGGTAGAGTCAAAGAACAATGTAATCCCATTCAACTGCCTCGCTTAGCACACGCTACATACAAAGCCCCGCACTCCAGACTTTGACATTCATTGTTTCAAGGTAGTCCTATATCCTTTTGTGTATTCGACTCGAATGCGTGGAATAAGCTGGATGCTTTACCGCTGGCTTAATACCTGAAGATCGGATGAAGAGTTTACCCTACGGCGGCGACGCCGGCGATGGTAGCGAGGCAAAGAGACATTTAATACGACTCATCGCAGAAATGTACGACCTCATCTTCGCTAATTAAATTAGCTTCGCTGTGCTAATAGAATTTTGCCGAATTCCCGAACTTTAAGCTAATATATTAATTTTAGGAGTATCGAACAACATAGCCCTGATGGCGTCGTGTAATTGTCAAAGACGTATGCCACGTTTATTGTGTTATGCAAATGCTTTTCCCAATCATCCTTTTTGCGTAGTGCGCAGTGGAAAGGATCGTGTTAATTAACTTTGTTGTTAAATATGTAAAAAAGGATAACGTTATTTTGACTTAACTATATGAACAAATTTTAACCTGGTGAAGCGCTCTAAGAACGAACAGCTTTTGTTGAATAGTGTTCTTTTGGGAACGCCTAGACAGATTGTTTGTGTGTTATATGAGAAAAAATTTAATTCATATTTAATTCACAAAAACAAGGTAAATACTCAAAGCCCAAGTATTTGGTAAGGAACAGTAGATATGTCTATCTATTTGAATCTGGTACGTTTAAAAATATTGCTATCAATTTACTTTTTATGTTGGCGACACCGTGCGTAAGTTGTACCGTGGTCTGTAAATTAAAAATTGGATAATTTTAATGTTCCTTGATGAACGTTATCATATATTTTATTGAAGCAATTATTTTTTTATTTTACATGAACTAACACACTATATGTAAATAGACGGCAAAAGTCGGGTGTTAGTCTTAACGAATCAATAAATTGATTCATAAATCATAATTATAAGTAATAATAAAGATAATAACAGGATAAAAAAAAAAAAAAGAAAATTCTTGTCGCACGACGGCTTCGAACTCTGAATGCTTAACATTCAGAAGTCGTGGATCGAATGCTCAACATCCTCGCTCTTTATACCTTGATTGAAGTCGAACAGGTACTTACGTTTACTAAGATTATCTTAATCTCAAATTTGGAGTAAGATTCGCAGGATACGGTGATATTGGCGGCATAAGGTTGAAAAAACGCATTCGATTTGACTAGAAAACTGTTTTTCGTCGCGGTAAAGCGACAACATTTTTTTTATTTTATATCTAGAGACGATTTTGATGTTTCGCCCGATAGCATGATACGGTTCTTCCACTACCGCGTCAAATTACTGAACGTTATTAATGAGCGCTAATATACTCGCCTCCACCCTAAGCGAACGAAATTATGGTTTTAGTTGGCCAAATAAGATAGCTTTCGAACCTCGTCGATCGCGCGCCTCTATCTCGCTGCAAATTCTTACACGTTTGTTTGACTTTAACCTTAACCTTAATCTTTCGAAAAAACCTCATTTGGTTATTTACTAATGCATCATTCGGCGTGTCTTCCGCTTTTATACCATAGTTTTATATGTAATCGCTTACAAACTTTCCACATTCAACGCTTGTTAATGATAGTCTCTCGTATTTACAGTCGGGGCATGCGCAACGCCCACGACAATTCATTGAGGCGAAATATTTGAAGTCGGCCAATTCAGCTAACTCAGCCGACTTGATGTGCCTTAGATATTCAAAGTTCGCGCACCGGTCGATGTTCATTTTTCATTTGTTTCTTGCCGGTGATGGATGTTTAGTCTATCTGTTTATTTGGACGCGTTTTATCTGCGCTCAATAGCTTCTTTGCGGAGCGTTCAGGGTATTGTTTCTTATCGCTTGGTTTTGTTTTCCTTCTTTTTCTGTTGTTAGTTTATATAGCTAAAAATAGAGATTTGTGGCGCTTCTAAGAACGATATTATGTTATTACAAATTGTATGTTTATATGAACCTTGCGAGTAACATTGAATCTTCTCAAATCTTAAATTACTTCCATTTTAAAGAAGCCAAAACTAAATATAGAGCTCTAAACTAATTTGGATCTTAAAAATAAAGCGATGTTTTGTTGCAGGTACATATATGGGTTGTTTAGTTTCAAAATAGAAGCTGGTGTAATATGGCCAATTGTCACGATCAACTTCCTTTAGAGACAAAGAATAGAATTTGTTTTCCGTGAACGGGGACAGGGACGTATCTCATTGTTTTGACATAATAACAAGTAGTCCTCAACTGTGAACATTGCTAATTATGAATAGGTAAATGAAAGCAGCTAACAAATGAATATAAAAGCAAATAAGGGTTACGATGACAAAAACCAACATTTCCCCTTGTTACTCATTTATTTACATTTCTTCTCCTTTGTTATTCAGCTTATTATACACGGTGTTCTTGAGGTTGAGACATTTAAGCATTAAAAAATCAAATATGGCTTTAATTTTCTGTTGTTTAATTAATCACTGCTATCTTCTTACGCACTTCTTTTGGCGTAGTGGTTTCATAAATAAAGATTTACGTTCAAGACCAACGAAAGTATAGGTGGGTTTTTATCAGAAAGTCCTTCAAGTAAAGTTAAAGATCGGTAGGAGATATTGACTGGAGGTAATTTTTTAAAATAATATTTCTCTTGAAGGCAGATATTGTAAAAAACGTGCACAATAAAGTTTCCGAAAGAATTTGAACTATTTCTATATATACAGTTAATTAGGCTACATAAATGTTTAGTAATTTCTGTATTACTGAGCGAAGCGTCTGGTTACGAAGTACAATCTAGGTATCGATTACTGAGCCGGATCCGGGGATTTTTAATCTGTTAAACATCGCATTAACATGGGTCCCTCTCTTAGTCAAGGAAAGGCAAATATGCTAACCGTTCGATCGCCGAAACGGTCATGTGTTTAATGTTTTTGTGTAAAATAGGAAAGGAACAATATCCTTCAGTAATTCGTTTTGTGTCTTTGAATGAAAACATCGAAGTAATTAAAACGGAAATGGATGCCGTCTGTGGTGATCTTTCACCATTTATGGTAACCGTCAGATATTGGTTTAACTAATTCAAAGTGATGAAGAGCAAAAGTGCCAAAGGCTGAAGGCATATCGTACAGAACGTCAATTAAGAGAGAAAGCTATCGGTCCGATGGGCCAACAGTGGACAACAAGTGGATACGATTATCACCTTCGAAGCAGCGTTTGGACCTCTATAGGCGGAGTTTGCAACGATTTTTGAGTTGAACCATTATCGTTGACTAAGCTTGGATCCATTACCATTTGCTTAAGACGAAGCAACAGTCAAAATGATTGAATAATAGCAAAGGATGCAGCTAGAGTCCTTTGGGAAGGAAACAATCTTCTTTAACTTTTTGGAGAAAGGGCACACTATCATTGAAATATTGATGTACAAAGGGCATTTACTAAAGAGCAAAAATTTGTTGCACCTCGATAATGCTCCATCTCACACATTTGGAGTTGTCGCGGCTAAATCGCGTGAATGAATTACTGCTCCATTTTCGTTTCCTAATATGAAAACGTGGCACGCGAGACAAAAAAAAATCAACGCAAACGACGGCCTTTACCGAAGAAATAAGAGCCTTTTTGAGAAGTTTGAAAAAACGTGTTTTTTTTTTGAGTTAAAGAAGTGTAAGAGCGTTGGGTTTTTATGTAGAAAAATCGACATTTTTTTTCTAATTCCTATCATAGGAATTTATAGATCCAATCTCATGGTTCTCAAAACGTTAAGTAATTCGGGCGAATACTCAGTATATCATGTTAATTTAATATAACAATACAGGAAAACATCTAGTAAAATATAATTTCATCATATCAAAACAAAGATCGAAACCGTCCATAATTCTCCATTCAAGTTCGCTGTTGCGTACGAATTTAACAAAAGCATCAGCGCATCAAAGGTTTAAACAGAAGGACCAAAGGCGGCATTATATCGTTGTGCTGGCTACTGGCTAAATCTGCATATTCAAATGCATATAATGACGTCTAAACATAATTCCTTCTGGTATATACGGATATCTAACAATTACGGATGAACGGTCATAATAATAAGGACAATTATACAACTAACAACAGCTTTAAACCACCATACGTTAACTGGTAGCCTCGAGATTTGAATAACAAATTCACGCCGTGAATATTACATATTACAATAATATATATTAATGTGTGAGAAGATTTGTTAATAAGATTGCTTTTGTTTTGATTCGCTTTGTAACCATGATTTGGATGTGCTTTGTGATTATAAGGAACGAGGTTTCCTGTCAATCTATTACCTTTCTAATATTGTAAAAAGTATGTGTTAGTTGCCAGAAACTTTAGTGGGAACTAACTATATGGATATTTTAGGTAAGCCTACTAGTAGCTTGTTCCAACATCTATTGAACAAGAGTAAGGTTGTGAAGTATCTATACTAACTTTACCAAAAGTTCATTTGTTACTGAAATTGATGATAACCTGTGTATTTTTACATTTTCAGAAAGGAACTTAAAAGACTTTGGTAATCTGTTTTTGTTGTTAAGCGAAGTTGGTTAGAAAATTGTCAAATTTCTTGTTGGCAAATTGACTCTTAATTGTTATTGTTTCTTGTAAGACTAGATTAATCCAAAGATAAAACAAAGGTAAAACAAGAAACAACTAATAAGACAATTTAAAATCAGGGAGAATAACAACAGAATAAAAAACAACAAGAACAAAGGAAGGAAGGAATGACAAGTTCAAGATATGATAACACAAAATAACAAGAGTATCGTTATATTCGTCTTTCGATTATAGGATACTATAGTCGAATGGAATAGGCATCTGTCTGTATAAAAAACAAGAAAACCTTATTTCAGGAGGTTCAAAGAATACATTGTCAAAGAGTCACAGTACCAAAATTTAAGTTTCAGAAGTTTCAAATTTCATGTGTAATTAAGAATAGAACAATACTGTTGAAGCACTATTTTTGCTTAAAGGAAAAGAAGTAGAAGCCAAAATGCATAAGTTTTCATTAAAATATAAATTGGAGAAATGTTGCTTAGTTTTCTTTAGATTGTTCGAGAATTTCGAGAAACTATTCTTTAATTAAACATAATTTGGCATTTCGCTACCGACTAAATAAGTTCTTAGGACAAATTAATGCCGTAAATTGTTTTTTCTTACAAGTTAAAAATAAAAATATTTACAATGGCGCGATCACTGTACATACCGTTACAACACGCATCCAATGCTTTGTTTACATGTTTTTTTTTTTGTTTTAACCGGAATATGGTTGCCTCGTGCGCTTTTCATTGACGTATGTAATTACTTGTTGGAGATTCATTTGAAGAGAGCAATCGACGAAGCTATTGTGTGATCGATTGCTGAAAAACATATTGATAAAATAGTTAATTCGCAGACGGGCCGTCTAGTTTGCTGCGAAAACATTTGTTATCGTCTAACTGTGGAGAAAATATGTTTTGTAAATATGTAAATCGTAAGCAAAAAACGTCTTGTTGGATAGTTATATAAGATTCTTGGAAATAATCGAAGAGGAGAATAAAATATAAGTTTCTTTGGCAAAAAATTGTTTTTCCAATTGATACTTGTCAAGTAAATATATATATATATATATTTTTGACTTCATTATATCATCTCAGTTGAAAGGGCAGGAGAACGTACAATCAATGAAGATTAAGGGAAAAAAGTAAATACTTGGCAATTAAGAGTATTTCTTTTCTAGCAAAATCTTAAACGACACTAGTGGCAAAGATAGAATACAATGGGTATATGGAAGAAGCAATTGCTGTACTATAAAAAAATTTTTGTAATCAGAACATGTAAAATGCAAACCATACAAAACGTATACATATCCAACAATAATCATAAGAAAATTGGGCTACAAATAGGCGTTTCTCAAAATAGCTTGGATGTGTCAATTTTAGATGCGTAATGAATCATAAGACAGAGAAATTAAAACAATTAAACTTTCGATTTGAACGTTGACGCGTAATTATCAAAAAATTTATTCTGACTCTAATATTACCCTATGTGGTCAACAGTTCTGCAAAATTTCAATTTTACTAGTTAAACAATTTTACAGCTAAAAAAGATATCCAAAAAAGTCAAATATTTGAAATATGATTAGAAACAGTGATGTAGTTGTTTTATCAGACAAACAAACAAAAATGTAATAATACATGTAGAGAGTATTCTATTTAACACAAAAAGTTGGGAACGGGAAGTGTCAGATTATTAAAAATATTTTAGTTCAATAGCACATGTTTTAGTGTACTGACATTTCCAGAATTTTCTTTTATATTTCGTCCGAGTGAGACATCCTGTGTAGAGTGTCTTTACCGGGACTTCTTTTTATTTCTTTAGTTTTAAACTTTATCCCACCCATTTCAGTATCCAAACATAATATTTTACCAAATAAGAGTAAATGCCGTATGAGAAGATTGTTTGCATCTATTTAGAGATTTTAGTTCCGAAGTGTTGTTGACAAATGTCAAGTTTTGATAAAAATGCATTCTGCAAATGTTTTTCAGCGTTAATATCAGATGGAAATCGAAGGTTCGCCTTAAAGAAAAAAGAATTGAATCTATTTTTTTATCAAGGAGGTTTATTTTTACAAATTAAATCATTCTATCATGTGTTACCCATTAATTTACCGACTTTCTTGTGTGATGTCAAAGACGTCTTGAAGCATTTTAGTTCTCCAGAATTTTAAAGAACAGATAAAATATTTCTGTATCTTCTGTAAACACTTTGCAAGCTGCAATAATAAAAGAAAATATTATTTCCAACATCTGAAGTTCGAATTGCTTGCTTTTTAGATAGATGTCTGACAAATTTAATCAGTTACTAATGGAAATTCCCGAAAGAAAACGCGTTCTCGACACGGGCCAAGAATGTTGATCTTACTGATGAAAAAGTTTTAGTATAGTTTTATGCAAGTTCACAGTTTCCTAGCATTTTGGTCCATGTAACTAAACTATTTATAAAAACTCATGTTGGATAACTAAATGAATAGAGCGGAGATTGTTAGTTTAATTTCTTCAGCAAACAACGTGTTTTCAAATCAAATCAACACAATTTATCAATAAACTGAAGGAGCTGCTCTTCTAAGTCTAACCTCTTCATGGAAAAATTTGAAATTGACTTTCATGCCAGCAAATGTCCAATAACATAATTTCTATAACGTAATTTGCATACGAAAACAAATCAAACAGTAAGGTTCCTTTATTAACTACACTGGCTGCAATTAAAAATGTACCACCCCTAAATTGTTGGGGTATTTCGTTTCGTAGATTTTATAAATATATTTCTAAACGTCAAATTAAACCATTATTTATTATATTGCATTGGTGTAACTTGTTTACAAGAGTCATGTTTTCACAGGAACAGCTTTCACGATCCGATAGTTGCAATGCAAATATGCAAAAATGTTTAGATCTTTTTCCTAATTAACGTTTCATCGAAACTAGTCCTATACGACGACTTCCTAAAACGGCCATTCAAACATTTAATCCAAAACGACGTTACGGTTTTCTTGCTCCAATTTGTTAGGCGTTCTGTATTATTTAAAAATGTCCTGTTTTTCTTCTTAAATCCTAAATTATCACCAAGTAGTAGTAATAAACTTATATGATTTAAACTTCTAAAATTCTTCACGCGCGAATCTGAAGTAAATTTAATTCTGACGCTACTTTGACTGTAAGTGTTGATGGATTTAATTATCTAAAAGTACAATAAGTACGTAAACTTTGCAAAATCACACGTTTAATTTACCATTTGCAGAACATCCAAGTGGTTTTTATACACAACCTCTTAACATAAGCATAATGAGGCTTCTGAAATGAAAGTTTCTATCAAGATTTAGAAAAATGTTGCGATGTAGTTATTATTCGTTCTGGATGCAATTATAAATATCTTACACTCGCTTTTGTTGTATTTCAGTTTGAGATTTTGAAATTTCATGGCTACCTCATTTAATCTTAAAATGTCTTCTTCGATTTTGAAAGAATAATAATAAAACTTAACGTTAACATGGTGGAGAAACTCTTTTCGACGGTGTCAAGATCCGATATTGCCCCGATAGGCAATAAGAATGTTGAATGAATGATGGCCAGTATAATCAATAAATATACTCTTCCACTTAAAAATTAAAAAGGATTACATTCAAACGGTGTTCCTTAGCGCTTTGATTGGGAATCATGTGCTCCAAATGAATAACATTCCTTCTTAAATTTATCTTTAAACGTTGTTAAAAATCCATTGAAACAAATCAAACCTTTCATCGAAATAGGTCGTTCCTGTCTAGTGGACGACTAAACTTTTTTGCCCTTCCAAAATCGATTGTCGCATTATCTCCATTCATGATCTGAGAACCAGTTCCTTCTGATTTTTATATGACGTAAAAAGCTGTTCTCATCAACCTCAACGGAATATTTCCTACCTACAGTTCATATATGTACAATCGCAAAGTCTGCTCTGCCAGCTCATTACAATACAATAAATTCATGCTGAATGTGTCGTATAAGCGTATGTGCGACATAACGGAATGCCTGTCTGCTGGTTACGTAAAGTTCTGACGATATCCAGGTAGTTAAATGAGACTGATTCATGCCGGTGAATAATAGGTTATATGAGAGAAACGTTTGCGTCGTCAGGTAATCGGATTTTCTAGAAAAAAAGTCGATGAAAGTGTTCATCAGGTGAAATTTACTTTATTGTTACGTACGGAGAATAGATTATTGAGTGAGTCAAGAGAGTATATAAAAGAAGGTGTAATATTATATTAAAATACGTTATCTGTTTTTTGTACAGGGCGGGACAATTGTAAGTACGAGATTTAACGATAAGATTTTTACTATTAGTAATATAAAAAAAAATGCAGCGTGTAAACTATCCACACCCAAAAAAAAAAATAATAAAATAGAATTAAATAATAATAATAGTAGCAATAATGTGTATAGTACCTGTAATTTTATTTCAGTATCTAGTTCATTTGTAAATTACATATTGCTCTATCGAATTTATGTTAATTTATTATTAGTGGTTAGCTTCATCGTGAGCTTTACAGTTTGAACATAATTATTTTTTAAATTAAATTCCTAGTATTCTGTTGCTGTTTCTTTAACAGGATTCTGCCATTTTTTTTTGTTTTGTTTCTTTTTTCTTTCGCTGTATCCGTTAATTGCATAAATTTTACATATTTATTTGCATACTAAGCCATTCAAAAAGTAGTTTACAATTAGTCTTATTGAACCTTTCTTCCCTATTATCTTTGCTGAAGCACCTCTCTTATCTTTGTCGAGTTTTTGTTTTCAAATCTCAGTACTAGGCGGCGCTAAGCTGTAGAACGTGTCGCTGCTTTAATGCCTTATTTCATTATTCTTAAAACGTTGAATAAGTTCTGTACATTCCACAATAACCAAGATAATTAATGAACAATTCAACGCGATAGTTAAAACGTACAACGTTATAAAAAAGTATCGAATAATACAATTTTAACCAGCTTCATAAGGTAATCATTGAACGCCATACTGAGTGAGCATTCGGTGAGCTTCAAAGCAAAAGAGGTGTATTACTTGTTCGAAAATTAAAAGTGATGGAACATGTATAAGTATCAGTGGCACTAAATACCATCTAAAAATACTTAGGGGAATTTACACCAACATATTTCAAGGGATTTCTGCTCTGAACCTGGGCACCACAAAGAATTTCGAGATAAGGAACTGTTAATATATTCAAGTCGTTCTAAAGGCTATCAAGGCCTGTGCACACAAAACGAATGAGTACACAATTTAAAGCAACGGTGGGACAATTTAAAGGACTCACATAAAACAAACAATAAAGACATGGAAGGATCTTGTACTGGAAAAGTGTTCCAGGACAAAAACAGACAGAAGCAAGAATATCGCTACCATGCAATCAGCAAAGGTGACCTGAAACAATTGTCATGTACTGTGTACTGTATTCTTTCGCGTAGTCCTAAAATATCGTTTATTCGAACTAGGAGAAGCTGAAGGCCTAACTCGACGCCAAGAAGATCTGGAAACGGCAGAACAAATTCTATACAAATGTCGTGCACGACAACAAAATTTCAACAGGGCGCTTTTTGCGTTTGCTGAACTGAAGAGCAAGTTGTTGCAAGTTGTCTTTATTTACCTAGCGTTTACAAAAAGCTTCTTTATTTTATGATAAGAGAAGTTAAAAATGACGTTTTAATTCAGCGGGCGCAGAGAAGAGTTTCTTCCGGTGTATGTAAATCCGTATTTAAAATATTCCTCGACATTTAAGCGATCGACAGTTGCAGTTGATTTTAGCATTGTTGCCTTTTTCTGCATCGTCCTCAATCCTACTAATTCTAGCAATAATCATCGATATCAAGATGAGTACGAGATATAAGAATTACTTTACATTGTGCTGAATTTTCCTTTGCAAAAATGTTTAATTGTGTTTTTGATTTCTTCGCGGAACATTTGGATTGTGAACTGCATCTTATCTCTATCTTACAAATCGTTAAAATGATATCCGCAATTATGTTTTGCAAAATATTCATAATTTTGCATAAACTTTATTGCTGTTACTTGATGCAGTCTGTAGTTTTCTTTTTTTCATGTTAATAATTCTTATTTGTATTTTGTTACAGCGTGCGGAGTGTTATGCACAAGTATTTAGAGAAAAAAAATGAGGTGAGCTTCGATAAAATCTTCCATCAAACATTAGGTAAGTTATGGAATACTTTCCAGTAAATTTGAGTTTGCGAATGGTATTACTTTCTTTAGGAATTTACTTATTGTTAGTCACTTAAATCTACATATATATCATTGTAACAGTCCGTTTAATTACATGCGTTGGAATTCAGGTTTTTGTTTACAATATGTAAATGTTTTTTTAAGAAAACGTTGCACCCGTGTTTCATGAATAAAATTATTCACAAAGTAAACATGTTTATTCTTACTAAATTTAGCATGTACTATATACACGCTCTTATAAAGTTGTGGTAGTATTAAGAAATTTTACAATTTATGTTGCAAATTTGCATTACTTAAAAGTACCGTACAAAAACTGATTTTTAAATATAGTTTAGAATACGTTTATCAAAATAAATTTATTTTAGCCCATAAGCTGAATGGTATACTGTGTGACTTCAGCTATAGAAAGGATCAGGGCGTTTATGAGAAAATTAATTGGCCAACAAACTTTATCAACAACAATTTTATTTGTTTTAACTAATGATAATGATAACAGGAGTTAATGGCAGAAATGGAAAAAGATCCACGCGACGCCTTTAGTCGTCATACTACAAGGGATCTGTAAAAATCCTCTCCGGCAACGGCTTTGCTAAATTCTTCTTTGGTAGAAGCGTCACTCCACTTGGTGAAGCTCTACCCCAATACTTTTATCTGACAATCGTCTAAGTGTTTCGAAAAACACGGAAAAAAAACACATTTTTTTTTAAATCTCGTTAATTAATACTCAAATATTTCTTAACTCCTCAAATAATCCAGTTGGTAGCAAAATGTCAATGAAAACTAACTATGCAAATCGCAAATAACAAAGTTGGGTAACGTTCAACGGATTAATATCCGTTTAACGTTAATTAATATATATTTATTAATGAATATAATTAATATATAAGAGTCAAACATATAAGAGTCAAAAGAGAAAAACCGTTGCAAGACTTGACAAAATGGCAATGCGATAGAGTAGAGCAGAATTACATAAAATAGATCAAAGATAAAGCCAATCAACTCTTCTCTAAAATATTATTTCAAGATAATGTTAATTTAAATACACTAGGAAAAGATAGCTGGAACGTACTTACCAATTTAGGTAATTTAACAACTCTTTAAGTCGCAATCAAGTCTGATCGTCAGAAAGGTCGATAAGATAAAGAATGAAGGAAAATGTAATTCGGTGCAACATACACGTAAAAGTCGAACTGAACAAAAAAAAGCTCTCGAGACACTCTTATTTTGAAAAACAAATCACGTAACAATAAAATTGTTACAAGCGTTTGGGCAAAAGCGCATACAGGCAATTAATTCTGCAATAAAATATTATTAGAAGATAACGTTAATTTAAAGACACCAATAAAAGATAGCTGAATCTACCCGCCAATTTAGAATCTTTTTAAATTGCAGTCAAGTCTGAACGCCAAGATTGTTAGGAAGAGAGACAAAGGAATATTTCATTCGGTCGAATGTATATACTGAACAAAACAAATTAATACAAAAAAAAAAAAAACTGGTTACAAGCCTTTGTTCACATTTTTTTTGCATTATTCTAAATATTGGACGCCAATTCGTTGCCACGTCTCCTGTAAATAATTCTAGGAGATGCTGGCCATTTTGGCTCATCCTACGAAACCTCAGTGGACGCTTGTTTGGGCTTTGATGCCGCTTTTCTTGCGGTGTTTTGGAATCATTATTCTGTTGGAAAACGGTATATAATTTTATTATATATCGTTATTAAATTAACTTCGACGCATGTTTCATTAAAAGAATTGGATTCACGAAGACATTCGAACATAAAATCCGCATTTCGAACCGGATTATTCAAATTTGTCCAATTGCGTTGCGTTCTTTTGACCAAGTCAGTTCTTTTTGCATGTGTACATGTTTTGGTAAGGGTTTTTTGCTGCAACGCGTTCTATGAATCCTCGGCCAACAGCATCCTCCATTCTTTCGCTGGGTACTTTTCGTGTCATCAAATTCGCTGTGCATCTTCTGCAACAGTCGTCGCCCATGGCTGTCTACTTCGTTTCACGTTACGCAGCTCTCCAGTTTCTTGTCGTTTAATAAAAATGTCATGTGCACCTTTTTGCGAAATGCCTAGTTGTCTTGGAGATAATAGAAGTTGTTTTAACAATAATAATTAATTAATTCTCTACACTGGGGGAAATTTTTCATGAATTTCAAAAATTAATAATTGATGTGATACCAAATACAACATTGCTATTAAATGTAACCATTACTTGAACGGTTTTCGCTACCCGATTGACTCTAGTTGTTATGTAGGGTCCAGCAATGAAGTGAGAAGTTTAACCGTATTTTATCAATAAATGTTTATATTTAGGAAAAAAAGGTTTGTGTTGAGTACAATATATCGCTTTATTTTTTTTTTTTTCAAACTAACGCCACTCAAGTCTGGCACACAATCTTCTAATTTTGACCGAAAATTTTCGCTTGACGGTATGGTACAATCTGTGTAATTTCAGTTCTAATTTTCATTTGTAATTATGGCCTAGTTTGCGGTCACCTTACATTTCGGAAAACCCAAAAAGGGAGGGAACAAATTTGAGATTCTGGCCAGCTAAGAGATGCCGTCAAGTTTGGATCCGAACCGATTCTGAAAGTGCTCTCTTAATTTGTCTGTCCACCAAATATAAATACATATCCACAAAGCTCTACAGCTCCATTACCCAATCTCTGATGGGTAAATCTGCATAAACGAGTTGAGCTTCACGAAACCAACAAACACTTTTTCTATTCGCCTCGTGAGAATAGCTACATGTTGCCTACTGCCAAGAGTTGATAAAACACGAGTCTAGTCTCTGGTAATTTCGTGAAGCGCACGGAAAGTGTACTCGTTTCTGCAGGCTTATTGATTGGCCAAGGAGTAACGGGCGTGGCGGAAGCAAATATACATAGGGGAGGTGGCAGTATTTTAGTGCGCCGACCATATCCTGGCTGGTTGGGAAATTCTTTGGATTCATCCTAATGCCAGGATTTCCTTACCTACATCCCAAGGCTCGCACAGAATTGATTTGAAGGAGGGCTAACCAGGGATCACCCTCCCTCCTTCTAGTAAGTGAGTGTTGCAGCTGTGAACTTTAAAATAGTCTGGAATATTTGATGTGTTTTTAATGTTTGTTGATATTATTAATAGGTAGAATGCTATGTTAAATTAGTTATCCCGCAATATAATTCAGCATTACGAAACTTACGTTTTAACAGCTTTAATTCTATCGTTTCGGTGATCAACGGTTGTTTAACCATTCTTGTGAAATTTTTGGCCATACTTTTTTTTTGTGCCAACATGTTTTCGCTAAACTAAATTTAATTGAAAATTATTGGACCATCCAAAATTTCCCTCTTTACGCATTTAACTCTACACATTAACATTCATATACACCCTCATTTGAATAACAAATCAATAGAACTGTTTAAATAAAATATCCCTGGGCTATATACATTTTAAAGAAATTACCATGGAGCATGTATTTATATAATTTGATTAAAAATAGAGATTGACCATCCCACCATACAAATACTACTCTTATTGTTTCTAAGAATTTAATCTACGTTTGCAGCGGCAGTGTATATCTTATTCATAAATCTAGTAAATACATAGTAAAAATCACACGGCTTTGGAAAAATACAACAGTGGTTCTTGCCTACCAATCAAATACCAATATTGTAAGTGTTCGCCCCTTCTTCAATCTATCGACGATTTACTATTTCCAATACATGGGGCCTTATCAACCTATAATGCATCAACGGCCTTCATGTTCCAATAATTTCGTCAATATCTGCACACCGGTGCATGTCGGCCATTCGATTTGCGGCCACCGGCTCGTTGGAAATGACCCGATTTACTTCGTCGTTTGTTCTCGTGCACCGGGCTAAAACCCGGTGATGTCAGGTTAAATTAGTTAGGTAAATAGACACCGCACGTATCTGCATATTGTCGCTAATTAATTTGGTGGTTGCGATACCGGGAAAGGCTCGTGAAAAGGATTTCTGTGTGTGGAGTGAAATAACGGATAAACGGAAGCCAACAATATGTGAAAATTAATTTATTGATTTCGGAATATTTTTCTTTTGTTTAAGTACACAGAGTTATTCACAACAATGGCCTGTTAGACCTATTTCTAAAAATAATTTATTAAAATATCTTCTTGTTTTTTTTTTTATCTTAAAACGGTATTATGAGTAAAGATTATTAAATGAATAATGATAAAAATGAATTGAAAATATTTTCAATATTACAGTGTTCTTGATTACGTCGGAAACGGGTATCAACTTTGAGGGAAAACAAAACTTCTAGTGTATTGTACATGTGAAAATAAAGTTAAAAAGTTATCCGGTTTTCATTTGTTTTATTCTTATCTTATTTATGCCTGTTACTTACCGGGTTGTTTCATACTTTTTTCTATCAGCTGCAGTATTTCGAATACGTTAAATTAGTACATCCAGAGTGCCAACTTTTACCTTGTTTACCAAATTTTTGAACCAGTCTCATAAATAGTATGACATCTGGCGATCTTGGAGGCCAATTTATAGGACTACCACGATCAATCCAAAGCCCTGGAAATATATTGTCTAAATATTGCTTGACCAAACGAGCGAAATGTGTAAGACATCCCTCTAATGTTTAGAGGGACATCCTGTAGCGGTTATGTACTCTGCGTAATGCTCTCCTGTGAGGCGATTTTCCAAGATAAACGATGGATACTAAGCTGGCGTAGTTACTTCATAAGCCCATCAACGAGGCAGTTGCATTTTTTTCTTGCTAATCTGTTGGACAAGAGTTGAAGTTGTTGGTACAACCATATCCGCGCTAGCGCAGTCACTCACTGTAACTTTTGATTCGTTGCACTAAACGACATACTTTGTTGCTAATTTGTTGCCGTTGAATGTAGAATGTATTACTTTCCAAATTTATTTGAATTCAGTATTAAAGTAATGCTTATTTATTTTACAAAAAATGATTTTTTTGCCCCTTGTTTCTCTGAAAAACAGTGCGACGCTTGTATGATCAAATCTAAGTAAAAAATATATATTTAAGGTGATATTATTGTGTATTTATTAAATTAAACAATGGTTATTGACTCTTATTAACGTGGGGCATTTATATCGCTCTGACTGTAGACGTTAGCACAGCTGCCTGCTTCAGAATTATGCATGAACAATAACTATTTGATATTATGCTATTTATTTACATTTTTAAGTGGAATGAATGAATTTAATAATGGCGGTGTTTGCCAGTAAAGAAGAGATTTGATATCATATTAAGTTGTCTTTCTTTTATCAGCAGATGATAACAGTTAGATATTGATTTTACATACATCTGTTTAATTATTTTAATGTAAAAAATTAATGTAACATTTAAATTATAAGTAATTACTAAATAATCAAAAGTGTAGAAATACTTTGGCGAATTAGCGGTAAATATATGTAATAAAATATGTATAGCCTGAAAATGCTGAAACGGCTATTTTGTCATACCTGATGCTAATTTCTTCTAACGATTTTTAAATTTTTGTCGTAAAATGCAATTTCGACCCTCACCAGTCGATTGAGTATTTTTCAAATAAGCTTCTTTTATTTTCAAAATGTTGCTTGCTTAACAGGCTTATTAAAAGTTCGAGTTTACTTAAAATTTTCTATCCAATAGCAATTACATTGATAAATAGTAAATGCAGACGTGATGTTTGCCTCTAGTCCTTGATTTACATTACTCGACTTGTAGGCGAAGGATGTACAGTTTGGAGTATACAGGATTATTCGCGACGATAGTACTTCTGACAATATTTAAATTTGGTAGCCTATATTATGGACCGAGATTTACATAGTTTCTGAAACTATTCAATTCTGTACGCATGAGACGGATATTATTACTACATAGCCATCTAAATACATATTAAATTAATTTCCTTTTGAAAAGTTTGACAGAAGGAATCCTGTAATTTCAACATCAATATTTCCTCTTTAGCATTAGCATGAATTTCATAAATATTTATAGCTATACATCCATATCGAAAATGTTAAACAGGGTGGCCGAAAAATCCAATTAAAACACATATTCAACTACAGAAAAATGATTTTATGGAGAAACCACACTTCATTTTTGATCATTTCTACTGCATAAACAAAGATAACTTATTCTTAATTTACTATTATATTAAGTTAAAATACATTTTACTTCCTATGATCAAATTAAGTACGATTTTCGGGTTACTTAAATAATTTCGTGATATTAGTAAATTTTTTAATAAATAGAAACATGCTTAACAAGGTAATCTTTGGCTAATTTAAAATAGATCATAGTTACGACAACTATGGTTCCGAAATACAGACATTTAGAACTTCTTATAAATAGCAAAGTGCAGTTGGTAGAATAAGTAGAGGATATTCCTAATTTTATTAACGATGTTTAATTATCAGAAAGCAACATTAGATATAATCGGCAAAACTTCAGGCCAGTTACGTTAATATGGAAAGGAGCTATTTACTGTCCCATAATTCAATTATTCTAATTCTATTGATATATAAATAATTAAGAAAAGGGCTTTTAAAACTAAACGTCTTCCGGGTTTGGACAGTATCACGGTAATCGAAAGTTCGACGATTCATCCACAATCATATGGGCCTTCTTATGGAGAAGAAAAAGTAGAGGGCCAAAGTTAACACCGTAACCCGACTTGTAAACCACAACTGATTGATCAGAAGCAATTGATTACGATAGCTCACCATGTGAAATGAAAAACGTGCTAACTGTGACCTATCACCTTTTCTTCTTAAAATATGAGTTATTATTTGAAGGATGGACTTTTTAATCGCTTAATAATTGCTTTTAAGCAATTGCAATTGATTAACTTAATAAGAAATGAATATTTTGCTTTTGTTATCACCTTATTTTGTAAAAAAAATAACGTCGATTTTAAGCATGGAAACTTTGCTGCAAATTTATTGGGCCAATCACCATCTGGAGCAAAATTATATGCAATTGCAAAACCACCGGTTTTCATAACCTAAAATGTGTACATACAACAACATATAAACAAGTGCTTATGACATTATTCTTTTTATAAGAAAGCAAACATAATTAAAGTATGATCTTTTCCGCGAAGTATTCGCTGGTGTTATAATAGACTTTTTAACATAAATATTTCTTTAAAGTGTATTTGAATGTATCTGCTGGCGTTTTGTGGTGATTGTATGTTTTTAAAACGTTGAAGTAGACATGATTTTTGTATTATTGCTAACTGTCTATTAAAAATTTACTTGAATTTGGTGATCGTTAAATGTAATAAATATGGCTAAAGACAGAATTTGAACGTGGGACATCGTTTAATTTATTATTTATTGATTACGAGGTAATGTTCACCCTGATAACAGTGGACAACAACGTTGACTCAATGACTTATCATTCGGTTCGATGATGTGTGACCTACACGTTGTATATACATAATGTCTTGCACTCCAAATATTATTTCATTCTGCGCAATAATTTCCGCGCTCACTAGGAAGAATGGGACAGACTATATTTATAAGTAAAAACCGCCACTTTCCGTGCGTTTCACAGGCGTCGAAATGGAAGTGGTTGTTCGTGCGTGTGGTTCGTAATGCATATATGTGCAACTTTATGCATATTAGACTATACGATGGAGTGGGGACGCGTGTATAGAAACAGAGAGATTTATTGTATCCGAAAGAATTTTTTCTAAATATTTATGATAGTAAAACACCGTTCGTGGCCATATTTCCCAACGTCCCAGAATCGGTTGTGGTTGTTCAGGGGTATGGGGACGCAATTCGTGAATACCTGAGGAATACGTGAGATGTACCTCCATGGTAATCGCTATTAATACATCTATCTTTGGATAACATTTTCGAACCTATTCTACCACAAGATGTAAAGCTTGATTTTTACAAGTAATATGTAAAAGGTTACTACAATGCTTCTTGAAAGACCAGCGTACATATCATATGCTTGGGCCACCATCTATCATAAACAAGTTTAAATTTTTCTAATATATTTAATGCCACTTCTGAAACTTTTTCGCTATTACATTGTTCTACTCGCCTGGATGCTAACAAAAATGAAGTTGTGGTTACATTTTATATGCAATCGCCTTAAGTACAGATTTTTTTAATAGTAAGTTGTTTCGTCCACACATAACCGCAGATGGTGCGCACCTTCGTAACGTTATCTGGCTCAATAATGTAGGATCGGCCTAATTCTTTCAAAATGAAGTAAATGATTCGTTGCTGTAAACGACAAACTACACACAGTATCATAGTTACACATAAACCGTTCCCGTTGTACACCGGCTTTACCTACTGGTTTCCTTGAGTCGACAAAACACGAGTCTGTCTAGTCGCTGCAAAATTCTCCTGTCTTGCTCATCTCTATTTATAACCCATTCGCATGAGACGAATAAACCCGAATCTATCTAGTTTCCGATAATTTCGTAACTTTACTTGTAATTTAAAACGAAATTGCGCACGCGGAATTACCAAAAAATAAATATATGTATTCAGTTTGACGAAATACAACGTGGTAACAACTTGAATTTTACGGCGCATTGTTGTTCTTGTTGAATTTTTTCTTCGGCGGTTCTTTCAGAATCCGTGTAAGGAATACCATTCTAGGCATGATGCAAACTGGAGCTTCGTGCAAAAAAAGTAAGCTCTGTCAAATCTAATGTAATTACATTCGTAGAGGTATGTAAGTATGTTTTTACGTTCAAAACAAAATATAATGTTTAAAAAATAACATGTAACACAATGAATAACCTTAATTAATAAATGCAATAATTAATAGTTATCTTGAAACTAAACGTGTTCCGAGTTTGAACATCGACATGACACGGTTCATTCTGGTCGTGGCAGTCTACGTTTTTATTTTAATAGTCATCTTATTATTTATCTATCTACTCGGTAGATTTTTGAAATTCCTTTCCCCCGATATCGTTTGTAAGGTCCTTTCCTTCCTATGTGTTAACTCCTTTTTTACGAAATTCATTTTGCAAGTAGCTACTTCAGTTTGAAATTTGCAGTTTACTGTTGTCAATGTAGCCAAACAATACTAACACCAGAGACTATTTCCGTGCAATATCAAAACGTAGCATCCGCTTTTGGCTGTAAATATTTCTTTCCTTTTGAATATTAGAGATATATTATTATACAAAGATGAATTTCCTGTGCGGTAAACATACAAGGGACACCGTATATAATAATCACATACAAACGAAGAACCATTATTTATAAAGAAAATAAAAACATTATTTCGTTTAAATAGATAATTGAATATCTTCAGAGAATTAGCTTAAATAAACGCTATTAATAACATTTTACGCTCAAGCATGACGGCGTTTTTATTAGAAAAAAAATAAGAAACCCAACTTAGAATAGAATAGAATTTAGTATAATTTGACTATGAGGCAAATATCAAGCAATTGACCTAATACGTGAACATAGCCGGGGGAGAAAATTAATTTAATACTCATTGTGAACGTTTATTTCAATCATGTCTTACGAAGTGAGCACATGATTTTTGAAAGCACATTTACGCTAAATGTTATGAGTTGTGAACAACTCTTACGAGCGAATCTTCAACTTCGAACACGCCGGATGAAAACAACTTCACAGATTCTAACTAATCTGCTTGTATACAATTTACATGGATAATTAATACTTGAAGGCATCTACGTGACATGATGAAATAATCTTTTGGTATTTGATAAACGAAGAAGAGTACGAGCCCAAAGCTATTTTGCTAATATGTCGTCAGAGAAAACACGCTACATACCCACGGCTCCTTATAACGCTGACGCTATTGCGCCGTTGTTTATTTTGCTTAGCAGTTTGTCTTGGACGTCAATTAAACGAAATACGTTTGGAGGTATTTGTTTTTGATGGCGCTACCAGTTACCTGAACGTGCGTAACTTATAATCGTGGAAAAATACGGAGGTATTATCGTAATAGAGTATGCAAGGTACTTGAGATGATCGATAGCTAATGAGGTATTTAAATAAATTGAAGGATTGTGTAAACAACGGCGTAAATTATCTGTACGATTGGTAATGATTAACGTAAAAAATACGATTTAAGCGGTAAGCTGTGATTTGGAATTTAAATTTCGAAAATGATATAAGTTGTAAACTGTTGGAATCTTTTGATTTATGAAATAATTCCTACAGGAGTCGTTGAAGCGATTGATGTTATTAATGATGCGCGTAGTTTTTTTTTTTTTACAAGAGTAAAACATTCATTATGTGCAGACAGTTGTTCCTGTATTACGGTTGATCACACACCTTTGTAGAAACTGTTAGCTGAAATTGTCGTAGATATACGAAGATAGATGCATCTAATCAAAGATACTCTAATTACTGAAGTTGAGTGATGTCGACATCTACAAAAGTGGGCAAGTTAGTAATGTCTTACGCCAATTACAGTTACCACTTCACAAAAGGTGCTCTGATGAACCGTGATACGGTGAAACGCGCGTCTTGGTAGATGTTGGTAACTTGTATAATTATTATTAACTGCCCTTAGTGTAATTCCCTTAGTGAAACTGCCCTTGGTATGGTATCCTTACAAAACGTGTGGCGTAGGTAACCTGCTCCCTTCTATAGATATCTTACACAGCTTATACTTTCGACATTTTCAGCGACTAGTTTCTTTAAATATAAGCTCTCATATATACATATTAAATGTGCCTTAAAATATCCATATTTCAGTTTTTTTTTTTAATTTAGAAACTTCTTTAATTTTGAAATAACAGAAACCAAGTACATATCCCAATAGTTGTGATTGAGTTGTGATTGAGAATGAGTGTAGGCTTTCACGACCGTATTCCATAGTAGAAATTTCTTTCGAGTGTTGTCGTGTAATTAGTATGTTACTTGAACCAATCTGTTTTCACTGAATCAACGAGTTGAGTTTTGTAGTACGCTAGCGTAACCATCCGTATACAACCTAACAAATCATGCGATATTAATTGGTAAGTCGTTATTGAATATCATCAATAAAAATGGTCTCAGAAGCAACACTAGCGAGATTCAAAGCATAGTTCATAACAAAATTTAAGCGACTGGTACTTCCCACCTCACTGTACTGTTTCTTCTGTCTAATATAAGTAGAGAGGAAAAAAGCAAGTGAAATTATACCTGTCTTGCAGAGACTAGACAGACTCGTGTTACCCTGGTACACTACCAACATGACAATTTATTTAATAACATAAACCGGAGGCATTGGAGAGATCACAGAAAATGCTGGTTGCTTGATTGATTGAAATTCTACCAAATTTTTTGTATTATATTATGGACTCAATTATATGTTATCAATAATTGATAACTTATCATTTATTTTTATTATAACAACTTCTACCAACATTCTATCTATACTGAAGCAGGCTTTTCCGGTTTTGTTTTGGTGATTCTAGAGTTTCGGTTTCTTAAATAAAAAAAAGTACTTAGTAATCTGTGAATAATTATCGGTTTTGGGTTGATTTAGTGAGGATAGGATTGCTTTTCAACCCGTTACGGCGAAATTGCACTAGTGGTAAACAAGCGAGCGAAATAGAAAAACAAAGAGTCTGTAGTTATCTGGTTAGGTCCGGGCGTTTCGCCATCCTTCAGTTTCTTATAGCTTCTTCTAGTTGTCATTCCTATTCCGTTTTTGCCTACATTCAGATTGTCTTGTTCTTCTCTATAGTGTTCATTTCTTCTGATAGATCTTCGTCCGTACCGTTATTGTTTAATAGATTTTCGAAGTACTCTTTTGATCTTTTTGATGCTGCGTCATTTTCTTCTGCTAGTAATTGACCTCTCTCATCTTTTAATTGATGTAAGTGAACCCTTTTTTCATTCTAGTCCATCTAAGTTAAATCAATTTATCTAATGCAGATTGCAAGTAGCAACTAGGGCTTAAAATCTTTAATCAAGAGTTTAGAAACGTCGTTGTTTTTGACTATTGTCATAATAACCAAACAATACCAATGCCAGAAATCTAGGCTAAATGTATTTTTTTTGTTTATTTTTAAGAAAATAAAAATATTTTTACAATTAGACAATTGAGGGTAAAATTGTATGTATCTTGAAATCCGCTAGAAAAGAAAACCATGCTAGATTAGTTTATTTTTAGATAGAGAAGTTAAAAACCTAATAATTTACATGTGTACTACTAAAAAAAAAAAAAGAAAAACAGGGGCGAGGTTCGATATTTATCGATCACTCCTTGAATATTCCAGTAAAAATATAAGTTGACCGAAAATAGCATTATGAACTAACGCTTTACACATTAAATCGTTTACAAAAAGATTAAAACGAGATTTTCCGCAGAAACTTTAATAAACTGCACGGTATATCAATTAACATCACATAATGCGGGATTTTCTATATTCTGCATTAATACGGAAATTATACACGTTATTATTTGACCTTTATCGAAGGTAATTACTTCGACAACGTTGTTATCGCCTAGATTTAATTAGTCGGGAAATTATGCTCGTACACGTGACGGAACCACGTGTGCTGCGATCTTTGCATAATAACACAATGGAAGACATGCTATTTCGAAGAGAATGCATCGTTTGGGAATTTTAATCTCATCGCTCGACTAGGTACTCATGACTCTGATGGGCTATAAGCACCACTAGCGCTACTCTAAATGATCTAACAGGATATATTGCGCTATATTTGGATATCATCATCAATTCAAGCGCTTTTGAAGAAGTATTCTTCATTACGTTGAGAAAATTTTAAGGTTGGGTCCTTTCCGAGTTTACCATTGTTGGATTCATTTTATATTTGGATAGTAAATAAATTTGAGTTTAAAACAAACATAGAAACCAGAAGAGAACCAAAAGTATTCCGAAAATTGAAAAATCAATGGCTAACTATAAGCTT
Organism: Oryctes rhinoceros; assembly: GCA_020654165.1. Classification (NCBI taxonomy): domain Eukaryota; kingdom Metazoa; phylum Arthropoda; class Insecta; order Coleoptera; family Scarabaeidae; genus Oryctes; species Oryctes rhinoceros. The sequence continues at coordinate 9,401,333 of JAIOKQ010000230.1, read as the reverse complement.
TTTCAATAATTACGTACAAAGAACGCAAAATAATACAGATTGCGCAAAAGCTGAGCTATTTATTAATTTAAAGGGATTATAAGCAAGACAACATCTTCAATGGTTGGTTGGGAGCTTCTTATTAGCCGAAGTTCGGCGAAAAAGTTCATTGAACAGGTACTAATTTCTTTTCGAATTTACCGACGTAGCGCAAAAATCAAGTTGAAAAAAACTTCCCTTTCAAGTTAATAAAGCCCTCCTGTTTACTTTGTTAATAAAATATCTTCAGTCGGTGTTAATGTTTTCAATGTAATTTATGACTGTTCGTTTTTTTTCTTGAAATATTGTTCGATGTTAATTGCCTTATTTCTGAGGACCTTGAATAGATTCGTATTTCATATGCGTAAACAAATAAAAAAATAAATTGATAGGAGGTCGCCGCGACTAGTAAAAATATCGCTGGTACAATACAAACAAACAACAATTTCGGCCTCGACGATAAATTCTGGCGGAGGCGCCAGATGTCAGGTCGAAGCCATCAATTTTTCAATATCAATTTTGGGCCGGCCGTAATCGTTTGTTGTTGTATTGTGTAGGACTGCGTGCTATATTAGTAAAGGAGCATGTTCCTTTTTTTATTCTTTTGTAATCAATACATTTATAGGGAGATATTGGTTTTATAGCCAGTAATTACAAGTATGGCAGCTAGGCAACGTTATGCTTTTGTTACATTTTGTCTTGGAAAGCGGAATTAACGAGTAAATTATTGAAAATAGCATTTGGCCGCGTATATTGATGTTTTTTTTTAGGATGGTATTGCTGTTAATTGGTTTTCTAATATTAATCATTAAAACATGGGTTACTATAAAAGCCTTTCATTAGGTTTGTAGTGGTGAGAAATTGATTTTTCGTTTGATTTTTGTATTTGGAATGTTATTAGTGGGTTTAATTAGAAAGGTATACCAGTGTAGCGGTTTCCTATATTTTTATTTTATAACATTGATGGTGTTCATTGGTGATAATTTACACAAATTACGAGTTTCATATCCGCAAAATTCAATTTTTAAATTTTATTTAATAATTTACTCTTTGTTCTACCCAGCTTTATTCATAATATAAACACCTTAGGCTTTTCAAAATTGTTTATGCTGTAAGCATAAGTAGTATTACCAACCAGATGAGTTTTGCTGAAAGGCATAACCATTGTCAATATTACTTTTATATCTCGGAGCTTTTGTTGTTTTCTTAACGAAACTTCCTACATATCCTCCTTTATGTATTAGTTTCAATTTCAATTGAAGAACAGAAGAGCGGAAACTAAAAGAATTCAACTTTTAAAATGGAAGTAAAAAAATATTTGAAAAACAATAAAATACTTGTTTTCTTTATTTTTTGCCAAGTTATTAAAATAATATAGAGCTATAATAACTCTTAATAGCTCTAATAGTCGATTAAAATGTATTCAGTTGGTGTGGATGCTGGAAATTAATAATCATCATCACTGGAAAACTTCCTTATTTATCTAAACTCCGCCTAGTTTTCATTTTTATATTGTTCAAAATATTTTACGCGCTCTTTATACAAAAGAAATTAAAAGTCGATTTGTTATTATTTGCGTGCGAAATTGAACCTTGGATTAGCGCATTATTCGGCTTAAAATGAGCTTGGTTAGACTGTATACAATATATACATTGTTCTGTACTTTACTTTATGCTAATGTATATTTGTGGAATTATGGAAAAGGAACAATACCAATCGGTAATTAAGAACAGTAGCGATCAGTGATCCGATTTCTTTTTTTTTTTGATTGAGGTATGTCCAGAAATCAAAGACTACCATCAAATTCTGGTTTAATGAATTTAAGCGTGGTCGAACATGCGTCTTTGATGAGGAGCGGTCGGGTTGTCCCATCCAGTTGACTAAGGACGATAAATAAATTCATAATATCGTGTTAGCAGACCGGCGAGTGAAGATTAGAGAGATTACCGATATGGTAAACGTCTTAATTGAGTATGAAAAAGCTATCGGCGAAATGAATGCAGCGCCTGCTGACGATTAATCAAAAACGAAATCGAGCGATAACTTTAAATCAATGTTTGGATATGTTTAAGCGCAATACGACTGAGTTCCTGTTGTATTTTGTGAGTTGCAGAATGTAGATAAGACATCAGTACACGTCAGTAACCAAAACATCAGTCGGCAAGAAGAGTTTCTTTCCGGCGAACGAGTACTAAAGAAGGAAAATCCCAAAATGTAATCTTAATTGATTAATTGGAGAAGTCCAGTTACTGTGTGACTTCTTTCTTTTTCCAAGCTTGATAAAATGGCTTGGCGGAAACCGGTTCAGGTCAAATGAAGAAGTCATTACCGAAACATTTGCAATATAGGCTTATTTTGCAGAATTCAAAAAATTCTATCGTTTGGATGGCCTAAGATAGTTCGAATATCGCTGGACTAGGTGTATGAAGCTGCAGAAAGATTATGTCAAGAAATAAATATACTAAATGCAAAATAGTTGCGTTATCTTTCATCGATGTTTTCATACCATCCTCCTACTTGATTTAAGGATAGTTGTATTTTCTTTCCTAAAGATCTAATTTTGCTCCATGTGTGTTCACGGTTTTCCCCGTAATAGATGACATTTCCCCATTAATTTGGCGTTGTACTCTATTCAACGGATAAAATGTCTAATGTAAATATAAGAAACATAATGCCGGCTTTTTGACGAGCAATAATGTGATTTCTAGGCTATAATTGCGTTGTAGACATAGTAAGTACGTAAAACTTTCAATGCAATACAATTTGTTTTTCAATTGCGCTTTAATATGCAGTAGAGCGTTATTTCGAAGGTAAAAACTATGGAGAATCATGCAATTTTCTTCCCGTACTTGCGTCATAACCTTCACCTTTATTGAGTCTATAACCTCCTCTATTTTATAAAGAGAACGGATATAGTGCATGTGTCTTCGAGGAATTCTATTTTCATCTCCTTTCTTTTGGTAATAACCACCTTCATCATCATTACCATTTACGCAAACGCATTCGCAGAAGATCCATCATACGTTTGGATAAACCGCAAAGTTTTCTTTCGAAACCGCAGATTTACATATACCTGAAATAACATTAATTTACATTCCAGCAAACGCGAATATCTTTTCCATGCTACCCGTTGTGCTACAGTATCTGTTCCGCACGTAACGTATCTTCAAGACGGTTGGGGATTGCGCGACATTTGCCGTGACATTTATTGCAGGGAACGCTTGTTTTCATCGTTGATTTAGTAATGTGCGATAATGTCGCGTCTAAAACGAAGATGTACTAATGTGCCTTCAGCAAGGAGATGTTGCTGGGTTCATCTCGGTGATATATGGAATGCAATATAATCGTTCCTTATCTTTTATCGTATCAAAAGCAGAACTTTTAGAATTTGGAAGGATGATGAAAAGGCGGTTATTGTTCTCGCTCGTACTCGTGCGGATATCAAATTAATTCCAAGATAGGAGATCTCGAAAACTCCAGAAACATAAAGACTAAGTGAGCATAAAGGAAAGTAACAATTTACGTCATAATTACGGCTTAAAATTCAAAATTTTTAGATAAGCTGTGTCTTCAACGTACCTAGCAAATGCTAGGTACGTTTTTCTGTAAATTACTATATACATATACTTACTAGTTGCAGCAAACCAGTTGTATATTTCTTTTTCTGTTTTTGTCGGGAGGAGGGGGATTAGCAGTGCTTTCGCCTATTTTTGCTCCAGAATACTTTCCTTTGTGGCTGCTTTGAAGCCCAGCTGTCGGACGAAGGACTTTGTACTAACCGTCTTTTATTATGGTCGGTAATGTGCCGTCATTTTAGGGGCAAATAGAAACCGTATAAAATTAGATAAGTTTAGGTTCTATTTAATTAGAAGAAAAGCACCGTTCCGTTTTGTAAATTCATTTAAAACAAGCTACATCCTGAGCAGAATACGTAATACACCAATATGTAAATATGGACGTGGATAAAAAACTTGACATAAACGGATATACATAATTTGGGCGAACAAAAAGGCATATCCCCAAAAAGCGATTTCCACTTTATTAGTTTACCGAAGATCACGAAAGTCGGAAAAAACAGAAAAACAAAGCTCTCCGTTATTTTTATGGACAATTTGCGTAGACGTTACCGCGAACTTTGTTAGTTACTTTTTATCGGATATTTCGCTCGTGTCTTTCAGAAAAATACGTCCATTAGCGAGGAGGAGCATGCGGTAAGCCCGTCAAACGATAGTGATGTACGCTTTTACATAATATCGACGACGATTCCCAGAGAAGCATCACGAAGCATACATAATTTACGATGTCGACGGACGAGCCTTAGCGGATTGGGCTGCCGAAAAGTATCGATCTTCGAGAACTTTGCTGCGCAGTGAAGACAATTGTAAAATGTACGGCCGTCGTATGTATGTATGTAGTAGTAGTACATAAGAATTACACATATATGTACTTAGGCGTAAGTATCAGCGTGCCACTTTGTGCTGCGTGGTCGGAAGATAAATCTTGAGTAATTTAGAAAAAAAAAAAAATTCAAACAAAAAATATTCGAGGAGAAGTTCTACACAACACAGTAAATATAGGTGTTCAGTTAAAGGATGGATTATACAAGCTTGGTTTTTTAAAAGAAACATTCTGTATATGGTTACTTTGGTCTTACTTCCATATTCTTTATACTTATCTACACTTGCAAAAAATTCGATTCATGTGAATTTTTTCGTAAAGAAAAAATATTTTGAGATATAGTCTTAAGGTCCGTGATAAATTTAAGACAAACAGATAAAATTCAATAAAAAGCAAATATCCAAGGAAAAACAATTTTATTCATAGAATTAAATGGATTATTTTGGAATTTAGAAAATTAAAAGTTTCATTTATTAAGGAAAAAATAATAATAACAACATTTTAGAGTACTTAATAGAGCAATTAATACCGAGTATTTCCATCTCCCGCCTGATGGTACACATCTTTGTTAGCTACTTAAATATTGAACTTCAAGGTCCCATTCTGCTTGAGACCTTACAGTAAGATTATTGAAGTTGTTTGAACGGATACATGTGCTTTTTGATCTGTACGAGAAATCATGCAAAAATTGAAAATCACCACCAATCAACACTTATTTCTAGAGAAACGAAGAAAATATGTTTAGTATATTCTAAAACAGCAGAACTGGGTGCCACCCAGTTTTCTACAATTCTCTACAATTGTCGCGGCAACGCTAACCATTAATTTTTTATATCCACTGACCTATTTCATCATATCTAATTTCTTGGAGAACCTGCCTTTCATATCGTGGCCTCGGTTTTCGTTCAAAAGGTATCTCTGAACCAAGACAATTCTCCTTGTGAATTGATGAAACCCGATATTTGTATTGATGTGTCTCGATAAATTGGCAATACCAACACAAAACGTATGGCTTCCGTTAGAGGAGGTGTATTTTTCAGATGTATCGCGGATGTTGTCCGCACCTATGTTTCCCATTTCTCCTATGCGATTCTCTCTCCGCGCACACTCTTCTTACGTACAGACCATAAAACTCATTTATTTTTTTTTACAGCATAGCTTTTACTTTAGCACCTTTTATAAATGTTTATATGAAAAATCTATATCTTCATAATTTTTCTTTTATATAACTTTGAGAGAGAATTAGTTAATTACCTTTGGTAATGAAATACCATATCAGGCATTTCTCTCTCGGTCGCTGATGCCTTTGAAATGTTAATTTTGACTGTTTCAACTGATTATTGAAATTACAATTTGAACAAATGAAAAGGGGTACAAATCGTTATGGAAAATGCATTGAAAAGCAGTAAAGCTTTTTAAGTTAAACCTTGTGTAAACTTAATTCGCCAACATCCGCACAATGTTTGTACTGAAAATAGAAGAGTATACACACGCTTATGTACCAATATCATCAACACAATTCATATACTTCTAACTCATCTCAAAAAATCGAACAAACAATACCACTAAGCAAACAAATACCTACGCCATTGTTCAATAACGTCTTCATTTGAATATTTATCCCTGCTAGTCGTATTTTGCCGGTTTATATTTTTCTTAGAAGACGTCAGATAAACTGTGTAATTTGGTTGAACGCACACAATCAATATTTGCCCCTTGTGTGCCACGTACGTGATATATGTATAATATTATACGCGGTGGGTACATGCATATTTGAGGGTTTGTATCTGTATCCGTGTGTAGCTCTTTGTTTGGATAATACGAAAACAAAAGCGGTATTGTTTAGCATATTTTACAGCTTGGTACGTCGTCGGCCTTGCTTTACGGTAGGATGGGCTATTACTTAGTGACGTATATTTCGAATCAATAATTCACATCTCGCAGAAACGAAAATATCATCAATCAGTTCGGACGAAAAGAAATCATGATGAATGCGTATAGTTCTGGTCGTAAAAAAGTTCCCTGTAATACGATGTACTAAAGCCATTTGCTTACTGCTCATTAAGTTATTTTATAGTTCAGTAATTATACCTAGTTTTAGTAAGCTTACAACACCTTCACATCCACGTCCAGAAATAGACCGTATCGAGTTACCTTACCCTTTGTTTAAAGGGCATCTTAGAACCTTTGGAGATCTCAACATAAATTATTTGATGTACATTGCAAAAAACCCGATGTCTATGCAATATAATTTTAATAAATATAAGGTGATCATTGAAAGCTGTACTGAGTGGTCATCCGGACAACCTCAAAACAAGAAAGGTGCCGTGGCATGGTACACGAACAACTCAAGAATAAGCATTAGTCATACATAAAGAACCTTTAGATAGGGATACGACGCGTAATCATAGCTATACTCAGTGACAGTTAAGCAGTTCTAAAGCCTATCAAAACCATATTTATACGCATGTAGTCTGATTCAGGCAATTGAGACACAAGAACCACGTTACTTTGCGACATATTTACAAATAACTATCAAAACCACATTAATTAAAAAATGCGAGAAACGCAGCTGTTGCTGTGATAGCAACATAAAAGCTATTTTATTTAATAAACGTTAATTGATTTTTTCAAGTAAATGTATCAAATGGAGTAGATCAACTAACACATCGGACATATTTTGTTTCCGCACCTATCTCACCTATTAAATCTTCTCTTGGTTCAGAATTATCTTTTGGTAAAATATTTTGTTTCACTGCCAGAAAGTTTTTCCAGGTTCGATTCAAAGCTGTTACCGTTTTATATTTCATCTTGACAGGACACTTGTAAAACGCTGTTGTCAAAACGTCGCTGACAGCATTACCTGAATTTTTCGAAGGACTAGTTCAGGATTGAATGGTGCAATCTCTGTTGCTTTGAATGAATTAATCAAATCTTTCTTATTCGTGTAGTTCGTCCATTCAAGTATACGTCTAGGATAGCAAATAAGCGAAATCTTTAGGTATAGATAATGTTGTGGGTGCTTTTCCGTTCATTAAATATGGATTTCTAGACTATTTTCAATTGACAAAAAGAACCACGTCTAGCGGTTCAGTTGAATAACAGGTTGTTTTGCAATAGATCCGTCAAACCTTGAGGTCTTTTAGTATACAGTAAAAAGAGAATGTAAGCCAATGCATAAATATGTATTTGTCCGTCGATTAATTCATGTTGAGTTCTGTTGAGTACTGTGAGGCAGCAGTACATATCACTGCAACTTGGATCTCCCTTCAGTCCATTCTCTGTTCTCTGTATATTTAGAAATTTCCATATAGATCCCTATTATATTGTGAATATTTTATTATTTATTTATTGTAACTTTGGAGAAGCGTAGAAATGGAGATTTTGAGGTTATATGGTACTGTGCTGTCTAAATTTCGACTTACTCATAAAAGTTTTGCGGCTATCGCAAATTTTTCGTAACTATTTTAGTTCCACCTACTACAGAATCTCTTCAGATTTTGAGTGATATTACCGACCAATCGCACTCTATAATGTTTTAGTTATCAACTAGTATTTACAGATTTTAAACGTGTGAAGTACGTTAAAGCTATTCTCGAATCTTCTTCGACTATACATATTTTGCACTAAGGCGTCAGACATCGCTAGCGTATCGGATTTAATTCCTCATTAGCGAGTACAGAAGTCAATTATCCGCGAGCATTCTATTTACCTGTCGCCAACCAGCGTCATATCGCTAGTATTACAAAAGCCGGCGCTCAGAACAGAGTCACAGAAGCACCCATACACACACCACACACACACAGACGTATTACACAACGCAATCTGTGGGCCCCTTTCCTCCAGTTACAATATTCATCAATACACAACATCGGGCAGCATTCGCTGTTTCGAGCACAGCTCAGAAACGAGCCACAGGCTATGTATGTACATACGTATGTACGTAACCTAATGAATCCTAGCTTTTAATGCTATCAGAACGGAAGCGCGGCTCACAATGGATTTATCGTGTTCCATTGGATTGCCATTCAGCAGATTGGCGATGACAGGCAGCGGCTGCGGATGGATTGTGTCGTAAAAATGATGAAAACATACTGTGATGAGATGACGATTCAACAGTAGCATATGGTGCGCCGAGATCGTATTAGGCATAAAGCCAAAAGTATTCGCTGCTGTTTTTCCATACAAATCGCATTATAAAACTGCGAAGCTATTCGCATTCAATACTATTCGTTCGTTTTAAATCGGATTTTGAACTTATTTCAGAGCAAATATTAATATACAGGATTTTACTAAAAAGTTACGTAAAATTAAATATTTATATGATAAATAATAAAGTAATTTTTAAATAAAAAAATATTCAGAACTGAAAGTTACAATATCATAAAATTATATTCAAATATACGGAATGTTCAGCTACTACTGTTAACGAGACAAATCTAGTTTTTTTTTAATGGTACACCTTTATATTATTGTAATTTTAAGTACTTTTTCAACTCTCTTCAATTCACGTCAACTTTCATCAATATTCTCTATACCCACAACTTTATTTTTTAAAGTAAGGAACATAATTTGAAATCTCTGCGGAAAGTCGCTGTTTCTTCAACGATCGACATCTTGGATGCCTTACACGCTAGAGTAGGCACTTAAAGGTCTATTAAGTTGGCGTAGGTATTGCGTAAGCCCATCAACATATTTTGTTGCTAATTTGTTATCTGAGAATTGATTTTGTTGCTCCAGCCGTTTCCGGGAAATGGTGGCTAGATTTTATAAATTATCAACAAAATTGCTCGGTAAACGACTGGAGCAACAGAATCAACATATTAGGAACATAATATGCGACTGGTTATGGGCTTATGTAGCGGTTCCGCCAACTTATTGGATATCTCATTTTTTTTTCATTCAGTTGGTTTTTTTTTATAGTTTTTTGTATCAGATGGCTATCAAAATTGTTATCATGTACAATTTTTATAGATATCAAAATAGGTTCACACTATTTCGTTTTTTTTTTTTTTTTAATGGAGCATTATTTTTCTATGATTTAATAGATATTTCTTTAATAAATTAAATACAAAACTATGCATAGTAAGTTTAATACAGAATTTTTTAATTATTGAAGTAATTATTGCAATTCATGTAAGCCAATGTAATTGCTAAAATTTGTTCTGTTAGCATTTCAATAAATGCATTATATTGATTACAGGACCGTATAGGGAAATATTTGCGAAAAAGTTGTTAGAAGAATGAACGTGAGAATAAAATAAGGTCTTATTTCATGAAATTCTCCGGTTTCGTAAATATTGTAAATCGTTAGAACAACTACAAGCGCAATCCAAATTCAATTTGAGATATTGTATGTAATATTAATTCAATCGAATTTGTTTTCGTTATGTTATAAAAAGCGTGTACAAAATAAGACGCTTGAATGTCAATATTTGTGAATAATATAGTCTTGGCTTCCGTGTCGTTTTCATAGCTTTTAGCAAAGTTTCATCCACACTCTAATAGGACATCCTAAGGGCGTCGATATCGTATATTTTTCTGGTATCGACTCGTGTCTATTCGACAAGAATCGACAAAACACGAGTCTCTCTAGTCGCTGCAAAAAAAGCAATAATTTCATCCTTCTTTGTCCTCTCTATTTATAACACTCGACGGCTTCTAAATCCGCCAACTTTCTCTTATTAGAAATACTGGCACGTCATAACATACATAAGTCATCATTTCTACTTAGTGAACATTTATGGAAAATAGCCAGTCAGAAGCCTTATTTTTAAAACGCTCTTTGTATTTAAGAAACATACTCTAGCTACCGAAATATGCCTCTGATTATCAATATTCTTATTTTAAATGTTTCTTTTCCTTTCAACGTAAAAAATTGTAACACAATTAGAAACTTAAATAAAATATGGTTGTCAAATATTTGCAAATCCTTACTTAATGTATTATTATTTTTATTTGCACGAACACAAAAATGGCAAATATTAAACCATGTATTGCGATTCTAAACTGAAGAATATTACATAAAAAATCACTACAACGCGGCAATTCGCACGTACTTTGTAAAAGCTCCGCCGATATGAACAGGACATTAATCCCAATTGACACATACGCAAACACAAATCGTGCTCAAAAACGAGCATGACGTGAGGGCAGAAGGAAGTCGATAAAAGCTGATCGACATTTGCCTGCCCAACTGTTCCCTTGACGCAGCCTCAATTCTATAGACGCAACGCTTTACCGTAACATACTTCCATTGGCGATTTTCGATTGAAAACATGATGTGCACGATTTGGCAGCGCTGCATATGGACCGTGTAATTTGACGACAGGTTTTTCCCGTCTCGTTATGCGGGAAGCGCGGTTAGATCGGAGTTTTTGGGGTGGATTCATCGTTATTATTGCTGGAGATTGCGCAGTAAAAATTATTCAATTGTAGGTGTTTTTGGACTCGCTATGTTGTGTGATGGAATATTGTTTTTCTCTTCTTTTAATGCAATTTTGCTATTAAAATAAATATTATTACGAATTATGCGTGCTGGATCATTTGGTATTTTAAACAAATGTATCCAAATTATCAATTAAATTCATTGGCTCCCATTAGAAGTGCCTATTACATTATTTGGATGATTAAACTAGACGAAGGAGATAATTTATGGATACTTTAAGTACTTTGAAGGATCTACTTTAATATTGACAATCAACTTGGATGTTTTAGTATGGGGGTTTTGCAGCTGTTTTCCAAGAACTTGAACTGAAGGTGCCGTATGGAGAAACAGGAAAAAATCTGACATATTGGTACGGCTAAGGAGACAGCGCATTTGTGATCTGCTCAACCGAAAGGGAAGCATGGCAAAGATTTTTTTAATGTACCCGAACAGGTTACAACGGAGCATCAATTTTACGATTTAAGCTGAAGAAAACAAACGCCTGTCTGATAATCAAGGGCAGCATCTTCAATAGGAAATACGGTTATACAGATTACGTAAAACATGGAAATCGACAACATAGAAGACGCAGAATATATTGGTATTGAAGGAGCAGATGACAACAACATCATGTTTTAGAGCTTATGTTAAGCAAAGCGTCAAGTACGTCGGTGTAACAAACACTTATGTAAATAGAACGTTACCATATTGTTTCCTTTTAATTCTAAGAAGAATAGGAAATAATCAAGAATTAGAGGCATTTTTGTCTTGCAGACCATTTCCGTATATATTCAGCTTCAAGCTGTCCGTTTTATGCAATAACTAAAATATAACAAAACAACTCATTTGCTACAATGCAGTAGTTTTCCGCGGATTATTTTTGACCTAAAACAGTTAAGTTAAATGGTCGCTTTCTCAAGATTACGTAATATTTGACGTGTTAATAAGTGTAAATATATCTATATGTGCAAAACTACTGGATTTCAGTCTCAGAAACAGAAAGTCAATCACATCATTGCAATAAAAACTAGGGCTTAAAACCTGCAAGGTAAGTTCAAAGTCCGCGTTTTAGGAAAATACTCACTTTAATAACGAAAACCAACGGAAAAGTCTTTACTAACAGAAAAACAGAAGAAAAATAGACTTCGATTGTCAAGAGATTGCAGATCTCAGAATCTGAATCTCATGTTTCAGAAACAATGGACCAGAGTTATAAAAACACAACAAGAAACTTATCGCACTGACTGTCTAAAAGGAAAAGCTGTCCGCCTCTATTATGATTTACAACTAGAGGAGTTGATAAATCACACTTTACATTCACGAAAATATTTAATCGATATTATTCAAACCGCTATTACTTAATTCCACTATTTGTCGTTTCCCAGAAAAAGTAGGAACCCAACCAATTATGTGGCACATGGTGAATGCCACATGCTTTTAACTATGGAACGGAATACGGTGATCTTACCGTCATCTTTCTATGGTTAGCCTAAAATTATTGAATTTTGTCAGTCGCATTGTCTAATATTTGCAAATATTCGCAGCTGAATCGGCATTCCCATAAATGGGTGTATACTTGTGAATCATTCCATCAAAATCTCTCTTTTATCCTGCCATTGATAGGAACTAAGTAGAACTCCAGTTTTATATTACTATTTTTACGAAAATTCCATTTTCGAAAATAGAGTTGTTAATCCTCGTTATTAGTCATTTCTACGCTCATGAGATAATCAGACGTTGATAACTGAAATTTATACATTATATTTTCCACAGGTATAAGCTTATAACAACCACCCTTTAATGTGTAAGATATTTGTAGCTTCCGCAATTTCTCCAAATTATATAATAATTTTAGAATAGAGCAAGAAATGTTACCTACTGGAAGTGCAATTATCGTTAAAACTAGAAAGAATTAAGCAATTAAAACTTTGCTGCAACTCTTCACGAATCTTCTTAGACTTAGCGACATCGTGAAAACTTTACTTTCTATTAAGCAGCGCGAATTTAGACATCAATTTCTCTCTTCGTGTCGAAAGCTATCAAGAGGTAGAAAACGAGAAAAAGAAGCGGGAGAAATGCAAACTTAGAAAATGGTAAAATACAATCGCCAAAACTAAAAACTGACACGACTTTTCAATATGGCTCGACGTGGCTCGAGATATCTCAATAAAACATTTCCGAAAATTCGTGCTTCCTGTTAAATTATTCAGACGTTTCGTCCTCTACGCTTTTCTTTATACTTGAGAAGTGAGAAAATCAATACGAAAGAGAGCGAGATGTATTTGTGGGGCCGTTTTCTTTGACGATGATGCAACATCTACGTGTACAGGAAAATACGACAAACTATAAGTAGTCCTTCGTCCTTGGTTTTCCAAGGATACCATGGAGCTTTTACAGGCTTTCTAAAATCTGTTTTGGTCGACAAATAATGTTTATTACAATACGACGAACTGATTCAGGGTTTCTAGACCGTTGGATTGGATATAGTGGAGGTGTTGTTATATGACCAATAAGATCTCTTAACTTAAGCCCTCTCGATTTTTTTTTTATTGGAAAGCTGATGTAACATAAAATATACAAAACTTTGACTTCCATGTAATTCGTAGATTCAAGATGAAAACGTGGGCGATTGCGCATTAATAAAAATGGCCAATTATTTAAAAACTTATTACAATTTTTGGTATATAAATAACAAATCAAGAGGAACCACAATGATGCGAATTTATGATTCACGTTACAATGAATTGAATAATGGGAAAAAGTGTTTTCATAAACTTATGTAAGGGCATCAAATAGTGCAGAAACGTTACGTTTTCTTGTACATATGAAAAAGCCTCTATTAAATCACTTCGTCGACTTTTCTCTTGATATCCTTACTTTGTATTTGCTTTAAATAAATATAAAAAGCCGGCGGACATGGAGATCCTTATGAAATATATAATTCCAAAAACAAAAATTCAAATTCAGTATTTTTTATTTTTTAAAGGCTCCCTTTGACTGACTTAATTAATTAACGCAGAGCTGAAACTATTAAAATCACAAACATGACAGTTGAACAGATGGGCAATAATTTTTGGAATTTTGTCCTTAAAGGTTGTAAAATAAAGGGACCTCGTTTGGGGGTCTCGTAATTTTCTAATTTAGAAAGTTGAAATTTGGTACTAGGACTTCTAGTTCTAGAAACATGAACAAATAATATTTATATATATCAATTGTAGATGACTGCCTTAATTATCTAAGTACTCCAGAAAATATTCGATAATATTTCAAAAGACCTGTATAACATAGCATATACATACCTGGATACGAAGTCAGAAGAGAAGATCAGTAGGTAAAATAGATCCCAACGCCAATTTAGCGGGAGCAGGCGGTTTGGTTTTGTTACTTTTACCATCTAACCGAGTTTCCGTGACACATTCTCGCTCTTGGCCGCGCATTTCCATTCGATATGTGTACGTGAAACGTGGGTAGATATTAGATGGATACGTACCTGCATTTTATAGAGAAGAATTGAGTTACGATTGCTGTTGGTATCCCAGTTCATATGCTGTAAACCCAATTAGCTTTTATGTTTCGAGCTCGAATGGAGCTTCATATCTTCGTCATATCTCAATATGCATTCCTAAACGTTGTATTTTATTATTCTTGTTTGTATGCGAATTAAAAGGGACTGGTAAAAATGTGATTGGTGCGGGGAAAAATGCTGGAATGCAAAATGTAGCGCTGGTCTGGATTTTGAAATTTAAATAGGTTTCTGTTAGTGTATCCCATTCACTAACAGAATATAACGTTGTAATTGTTATTTATCCTTTAAATTTTGAAGAAAAAAAGATAAGTTGAAAAACACCTATATGAAAATTGCTTTTGGACTATATAGAAAGGTTAGTTTGGTTAGAAAACTATTCTATAAATACGAAATCGGTACTGAGCGTGTTTTTGAGTGATCACTATTTTTAAATTAAACCTTCTTATGCAAAAAGTTGGGTAAAATTGAAATAGCAGATTTTAAAATTATACGATTGATTTTGTTTTTAAAGATATTCAATTGAAAATATAATTTCTTAACGTAAACTTCATTTTTAGATCCAATTACTTATTTGCCTTTCTTTCTTTCGACTAACAATCAACCATACTCAGCAGCGTTACTCGAAGAACGAAACCCTGTTATCGTTTCGAGAACTTTCCATCATCCCTTAAAGGTTCATTAATCCAATTCTTTCCAAATTCGTTTCCGAATCATCGAAGAAGGAAACCAAAAGTTAACAGAGGCAATTCTTAGCCTTCCTCCTGTAAAAGCCTCGGAGGGATCAGAGTCTTTGCGTACGGCATCCAGTATGCATCGACGAGCCGCTGTCGCTACTCAAATTTTGGCTGATTTTCCCGACGAAGTATCGCACAATCTCGATCCGACGTCAACGTCGTTGCACTAGATGGCGCTGTCGCCTGGGTGAGTAATACGATTTCCATTAGCGCAATCGTCATTTCTCGATCGACGAGAAGGACTTTTCTGGAGAGCACGCCGTGGGAGTAATACTCAATTCGGTCTTATACATCGCTGACGATAGTATTATTGTGTCGGAGGGCAAAATAAGACTAAGGAAAGGTAGTCTCTGGAAATGCAAGAAAGCTTAATAGTATGAGGGTGTTGGAGAACAAAATAAAACCAAAGAGAGATAACTAAAACGCGTGGAAATGCAAGTAAGCTGAATAAGAACACCAGAAGTAAAGGTTAGAAATGTGTGGAAGGATAAAGATTCGCTGTTTGAAATGGAAATGTTTCTCAAAATATATAAAAGTTAGTAACGAATGGAATGATATATAGAAATAGAAAGATGCCACGTTATTGATCTACACGCCTCATATACAGGTGATTGAGGGGCAAATCCAATATCTAGAGGTGTTGTAGGGATATAAATTATCAAAAAAGTTTAGTTGAAATAGGTCATTTAGTCATCGACACAATATTTATTTATGAATATTGCAAGCGTGAGAATTACACCTAAGAGGCCAGATAGTGGTGGAAGAGTAAATTCTCAATATAACAAAGCCCAGTTTGGATATAAGTAGAAGGCTCATTGCAATCCGTCTCCAAATAAATCAAGCTACAATATAGAAGGTTATTTGCAAAAATGGTTTAAGACCCTTCATATTCAGCTCGTCTAGAACTTTTGGGATGATGAGAATGCTTTGCAGTTGAATTTTTGCAATTGTACAGACAGAAACCGAACGCTACACTGCTAATTTACTCGTGATTCAGCATTAACATATGGTATGATTAGTAATCAATTACTTGGCTCAATTGTGCTAAATAATCGCCTTACTTCAGCTACATATGTTGAACTTTAAAAAAATAATTTGATAGATCCAGATCTACTGGACGATATCGCATTGAATATATTTTTTTTTATTGAACAGAATATTAGCAACGCTTTGATCGATCATCTTAACAATCGCCGGATTAGCCAAGGTCACCAGACTTGAATCCCTTAGATTGCTGCCTTGGGGGATGGCTGCAATCATTAGCTTATCCAACAAAAATAAATACAAGTGACGCAGTACTCGATCGGGCTATCAATTGTTCAGCATTTATAAGCGAACATCGCCGCGTGCTTCAAGATCACTAAATAAAATTAATTATGTAAATGAATAAAATTCCTTGCGTTAACGAACAAAGTTGATTGCCTAAATCCATTGATGCATTCCTTGCGTCAACTAACAAGAGTTATTTCTGTTTATGAGTAAAATTTATTGTAGTAATCAACACACATTGCTTCATTAAAAAGCAATTTTATTGCCTCAATAAAAGAAGTTAGTCGTATCAATAGGAAAAACTCATTGCATCAGTCATCAAAATTAATTGCGTCAATGAGTAAAAGTTGCTTGCATCAATGAACAAAGTTAATTGTGTGAATGAGTACAATTCATTGTATTAATCGACAAAATTATTGCATCAATGATTGATATTCAATATAGGAAATCAGCGAAAGTTGTTTATATCAATGGACAATTTTCTCGCATAAATAAAGTTAATAGATAAATTTTAGAATTAACATAATTAATTAATAAATCGTCAAACCTCATTGCATCAATTAATAAAATCAAAGACTTTTATAATATATTCTTGTTTTTATGCAAAGTTACAAATGTGAGTCTGTTAAATGTCACTACTAAAAACGCTAGTTGTTCGTGTTATTTATTGTTAATTACTCCTCCATTTTTTCTCTATTTTCGATCTTCGTTTTCATGAATACTCTCCATTATTCTTGCTCGCCGGCGACTGGTATATTGGCTGCAAAGCTGCGTTACAACCCTTCGATTCCCACGTGTATTTTCGTTACATTCTGATATGTAACGGAAATATACGAGAAAATGTAATTGATCTTTTTATTGTTGCTTTGGGGATGTTCTTCGCATGAACTATGGAAAATAAAGTTCGATATACCTGACAATTACTCTTCTATTTTCCATGATTGCAAGATAGATTATCTCCTGTTAAAATAGTTAACCTAAATTTTATTTTATCTAAACTGTTAATTGTTTATTTACTAGGACTTTCTGTCAAATATTTGTGGCTATGCAAAGATAGTTTTCATTAAATTCAACAGCGAATATTAAAATTTATAAAAATGAAAAAATAGGCATACTGTTCATCAAAAACTAACAAAATAAACGATCCTACCAATATTCTATGTAAAGAAACGGCAACGATTAACAAAATAATGAAGTACAGTAACGAGAACAGACGACGAAAATATGAAAAACGTAGTATAAATAACAAAACAGTGTTCGCTTTTAAAATAGAATATAACATTGTCGGATTCATTTTTCCAATACTATTCCAAAGGCCTAAAAATATAGAAGGTGTTCCATTTAAGATAAGAAACTTTGCATAACTTCTAACAATGCTGCAGATGCAACTGAATTGCCAATAATACCAAAAGTTAATTCACACAACAAAAATCGACCTGTCACTGTCCTGTCGTTATCCTATAACATTGGCAAACGTCTATTGAGAAAGATATTTGTATTTGAGGTGTTATGTTCAAGAGCAACCGGCGTACGTATCGATTCTAATCCTAACGCAAACTGAAATTAACGGGAAAAGACGCGCGACGCGCTTGTCAACCGAACTCTAATTGCCGATGACACCGAATTAAGTAGTCTGTAAATCACCAACAGAGAAAAGCGGCGCTGTCAGCCTCCCTTCCGAGCAATAAATATGCAAAAATACGTCATCTGTAATTTAGGCCGAAGGTAGAGATTGCTCTGAATAAATCTAGGTTACCTGGAAGTTAAAAGGATCTGGTAGCAATAGAATACCATTTGCTTTAGAATGTGTATTATTAAAAAAGTAGATTATTTTATTTTTTTAAGGTAGTCTCCTTTCTTCTGTCTTCCATGTGTTTTTCTCCCAAACAATCGGAAGTAATTGAATCCCCTTTTCATCAAAAGAATATAGACATGTTCCTAGCTAATTGCACACCGCTTATCGTTGTAGCAAAGCCGGTTTCTCCTGGAGCACTTTTAAGTGAACTGAATACGATCGTATCCATATGATATGTGAAAGTCACATATCATATGGATACGGATACAGCGAAACAGAAGAAAGCCTTAATTTTCGTAAGAAATGCTGCAGCTTATGTATTTGCTTGCATGCTTATGAATTTGAAGCTGGCAAATTACTGGAAATCGCCTTCGAAAATGTGTTGCGCTGCACATGCTCTCCACAGAGCTGTGGAATTCTTTAACGTGAATGAATTGACTAGTCACATTAGTTTATTGAAAGCGCGTACAAAAGTTGTTTTATATATGAAACTTCCTTACCTCCGTCTCCTGTCGTAACAAGATGGAGGAATGTGGTTACAAGCCCCATTATTTTATTCAGACAAACTGGAGGAAGTTACTGATGTAACTTTCTCAAATTTGATACAAAAAGCATGAGCAAATGGTAACCTTTGCTACAGGATCTATCTTTACAAAGTAACCTATATTCTGTTAACGAACATTTTTGAGATATTTCAAAAAATAAAATACTTTGAATCACCTCTAACATTTATAAAATATTACCTTCAAGATTACTTATCTTTGTTTCATATTTTGCGATATTAAGAATGCTTTCCGTTCGACGCATCTACGCCACTGTCATTTTACATTTAGTGCATGCTGTGGTTGAACGAATGTACCGTGTTCAACCTTATCAAGCGTCGTCAATCCGCAGCCCAATAATTACTTAATTCAAGTCGTTTCCTAAATATCGTTCTAAAGGAAAGGTCTGAAAATTACAAGCATTATCGCCTACATGTTAAACTAAGAGGATAAAACCATCTGTTACTTATATTTTATGTAGTGTTCTTTTTGTTGCAGGTTACCTCTTATTTAAAGACTTTTGTGAAAATGTATCTGAAATTACGGTGCCTCAACTTCGGTTTTACGAAGAGGTAAGTCGATCCTTTATTCTATTTTTCTAAACGATTCTTGGATAGTATAGATTAGACCTTATATCGATTATTACAACGTTAAGAGTAGATGTAAAGATGATTATAAATAATTTGCAAAATATTTGGTGACTATCATGTTAAAGAAGATGTTAGCCTTTTCCGTAGATATACATATCCCTTGCGAATGAAATTAAAGCGCCGATTTTAAAAGATTTTTTTGTCAAAAAAGTATAAGCTTTATTATTTATTCACAACACAAGTGACAAAATACAAGTAGAAACAAGTATTACAAAAAATTATTAAAGTAAAAACCAATGATTATCCTCATTGAACCTAAGCTATCGTGAAAAGTAATCATTGTGGGAAAATACATTGCGAGAAAATAAGATTTAAAATGATCGCAAATCACACAAATAAGATATGAGAAGGTTAAGAGATAGTAAATCGGAACAAAAGTAAATACTCGATGCTTACACTATGTCACATAGCATACGATTCGTTATTAACACGGTTTATTAAATGAGCTATGATTAGACCTAGTACATTGTATTCGATCTTCTAAGGTAAGAGTCGGCGTAGAGTCAATAAGATTTCTTAGGTGGCCATATAAAGAAACCTTTGCAGTTACACAACTGGCCCATCTCTGCCAATAGAGTGATTCGAAAAATTATTATTTAAGTACTCTCTAGCAACAAGGCACCGTTACGTTACGGCCTCTTTCTAACGGAACATTCTCAAGTAATATTAGTAGATCATTTGACCAGAAGTTCTTGCAATTTGGCTCGTTTAGTTTGTCTAATGCCAGCCCAAATATTGCATCAAAAAGTTTGTTGGTGTTTTAATTGACTATTCGCGTGGGGATTATTTTCAAGTCAGGAATCGCTATTAAGGAAATTAATAATTGCATCCATAGAAAGGTTTACTTCGTTCGGTACAATAGATTGAAAATTGGGATTGATGCACTATGAAAATACGTCGTTAATCAGCTTGTTTGAGGTTCCGCTCCCGATGTATGTGGTTTGGGTAAAATAACCGTTCACACAGATTTTTCCATCGCGTACTATGCAAAGCACCTACTTTCTACGCCTACAATCGAGTACTTCTTTGCAACATATACTATTCCCTTTAAAAGATTCTCTCCCACGAAGACGGAACGAAAACGAACGTGTCCAGTTAAAGGAACCTTCGCGAAGGTTCCTTTAACTGGACACGTTCAGCATAAAAGTGTCTAGTAGAATGACAGTTACTGTTTGTCCGTCCATAAAATACATGACATAAAATGCATGTCTGTCATGTGTTTGTTAGTAAGATTTATCAACATTGTTTATGTTTGTCACTTGGAGCACATTCTAAAAGTGAATCGATTGAGATAATTTTTTAGATTCTTTTGTTATATTCTGTAGATTAGGCATATTCGACGACCTCATTTCAACCCAATATCATGCTTCCTACTCTCCCAAAACATTTCCCATCCAAAATTGCCTCCTCTTCTCGAATTTCTTTAATTAAATACCTCAAACCCCGATTTCAAATAAATTCCACAATCCAGCAAGGGACGCAATTTATTAGGACCTGAACACCGGGAATCCCTGTGATCCAAAAAGAATAGCATCTGCGGGCCATGTACCGGAGTACGTGGGCTCCAGTAGCGGCTCCGATCCTCCGTCGCCGCCCTCCGGAAATCGAGGCGGAACCAGTCGGCTTGGAAGATTTATTAGGGAGCACCGTCAATGGAAGTTTTTTTCCATGCGAAAAGGAAAACAACGGGAAAGACTCTTTCGTCCGCTCTTATTTTTTTCGGGAAGATGTTATGCTGAGAAGATGACGAAAAGATTAATCGCTAAGTTTCCGCTTTAACTGCTGATTTTTTTCCAAGGGAATTTTGATTTAGATGATGGTGTTTTTAAAACTGCTTCGATTGACGTTATGCATTAGAGTTAGTAGGCCGTAATGCGTGTCTAAAGAAGAATGATAGCTTAGATAAATATATATATTTCTTGGTGGTCGTTTTAGTCCGAGTGTTTGAAAATTCTTCTTTTGTATAATACTGGATAATAATGAAATTACTGGTTAGGTGATAAAATATCGAACTCTGAACGAATTTAACATATCGAACACGAATATCACTCAAAGAAAAAATTAACTGCCTTTTGTTGCAGAAATTCTTTCTTTACATATCATTCTTGATCTAATTAAAGCTTGGCAAAAGCCATGGATAAGAATGGACCGGCATTTAAGTATTTGTATGGAAAATTTTCATGTTTCGCTGAAGCCAAAATTAAAAGGAGTGTTTTGTTGAGCCTGAGATTAAGCAACTCTTCAGAGATCCCAACTTGGAGAAACTTCTTCAAAATAAAGAGATGCGGGTTTCGGATGCGTTTTCTGAAGCGACGGAAAACTTCCTTGAAAGTAAAGAGGCTGAATACTACAAGAAATTGATCAAGGACATGTTAGTTTTGTTTTATGAATTCGGCTATAGTATGTCCTTAAGGATCCACTTACTTCACTCCCACTTGAATTTCTTTCTTAATAACTGTCGACAGGACATTGCTGCGATGAAGGGAGATGCCAGGGTAAAATGGTCAACGTTAATATTGGCTGATCAATTACAAATGGCAGGTAAAGGGAAATATATTGGCATATATTAGAATATTTACAAATAAAAAGAAAACATTTGAAAGGTGTATTTCCAATTCCACACATCTGCAACTTATCCAATAATTGACTTGATAGAAGCAGTTGGCTTTAATATGAATGTACTTGCTCATTGGTGTCGTAGTTAGTTTTTTTTGTTAAACCCCAGCTTCTCGATTGTAGAAAATGAATCACAAAATAAAAGACACTCTTTTATGAATTTCTAGCTTCCGTAGTTAATCAGAGAAAAAATAGACAGGAGACATAGAATTTTCAGCGATTAAGAATAACAATTGTTAACGTAGTCACCTTTATAAAGACATATTAAAATTATTTAAATGAAAAAAATTATGTTGCAAATAATCCACAAGGTGAAGACGCAATTAATTAATTTCGCCTTCCCTCCACCAGTACTTCTATTCTTCTTTAAGTTCATACACTTATCATTACTAAAAACATCAAATTATGATCGATCGGCCAAGACGCATGGTACAAAAAGCCGTACACATACGTATTCTATGTTGCCCGTTTACCTCATTTTGGAGTAATTTCACCCTAGCTTTCCTTATCTTTGCCTTTCGAAAGGGTACATTCGCCCCTTAGTGGATTTTTAAAAAGGTAAAATTTCTTCGTTGTTTTGAAATGTCGAATTAAACCATTAAACCATAATTATTTTCATAAACAAGTTGAACGACTTTACTAAAAATCATTAAAAGCAATACAACCCATTTAGACGGACCCTTAATGTACATGGATCCGCTAAAGTTCCTGCTAATTTTTCCCAGTATTCCTCGCAATAAACGTTGCTCCGAATTCCATGTAATGCCCCTGTGTCGCAAAGAGAAACTTTACAACCTCCATCATGTTCTCATACCTAGAAACCGATCCATTACCCATCTCAACTCAACTTTATTCGCCATTTCCGTCCTTTAGCTTCCACCGTGCATCGTCCGGTGTGGTGCAATTTCGCGTACCGCTAGTTCTCTACCGGATTACAGCACTTGCCCTAGATTCTCAGCAGCCGGCGAAATCGAAACTGACAGTAAAACGTGCTCGGTGTTCTCCGCCGAAAATCCATCCGCCCACCTACCCACCGTCCGTACAGTCCGGCAGGGGTGATTTCGTGTAGGGTCCCGACGCTGTGGAATGAGGGTAATAATGAGAAATGACTTGAACTCTTTCGGGAAGATTAAGTCCTCGATTTGACAGCTGTCCTTGAAGTACGCCCAAAAAAAAAAAAGCTCAAAAACGGGAAGAAGTTAGTTGTAGCTTTTAGGAAGTAAGTAATCGCTATTGATTTTTCTCATAGTAGATATGGTATCTTGAAAAAGAGATAGATATTAGAACGAAAGGAGAATGAAATATACTGGTAAATGTATACAAAAAAAAAAAAAAAACTGTAATCATCGAAAAGAAAATTCGAGGGTTAAAGGTCCAAAATTAACCATTCTTAATTATCTACTCCAGGTGAAGTAACTTTGCTTATGATAGTTTGCTGAATAAGAAAAAAAAAAAAATAGATAGCCTAAACGACACTAAATTATTACAATGATACTGGTGCATGATGCCCTGAAGCGAAGTTCTTTTCTTGGCCTGTGAGATCAACATCCAGAAATATTTTTGCTATTCGGGCTGAGTAACGCGACAAGAAATGTAGGAAACGAAAATCCTCCGTGAAATAGTAAAACTTTCCACTGGTGTACGATGGTCTGGGTTGTTCTCTTTGTCAACAGAGGAACAAGAAAGAGATGCAATTGCGTTGATCTTGTGAAAATGTGGAAAATATTTTCCATGGAGCAACGTTAGTCTCGTAATAGCGGAAGATACTGTCGAGAGTTGTCGGTTTTCACTAGATGGGCAATGTTGTCCATACCTGTGTGTTTTCTCATAATTTTTAACACTTTATTTGGTGGTGAAACTACTGCAAGTTGAACTTAATTTGGATGTTCAAATTACCAGGGTATCTAGACGACACAGGCTAGTCTGAAGTAATCATCACAGCCTTTTTTTTGTGTACATAATGGTTGTTGGTAGCTTGTACATTAATTTAAAAATTAATCTGAAGGAAAACGTATATTTTGATAGCACATAAAATGCTGAGGAACGGTTTATACATTCGATATACTTGGTCAGGCAAATGTAAGATATCTTTCGCCAATGGATTCGATTAAACCTGACATTTTTTAAATCTAATAGTTAAACAGCGAACTACACAAGGGAAAACAAATATAAAAAATCTAGAAATTAAACATCCCACTTTGCAAAACGGTCAGTTTCCGAGGGGTAGACAACTCAAGTAGAATATATATATGAAGTTCGCGTAAAAAGGGGTTTACTGGCAAGGCAATGCTAGTGGTTTGTACGCGATCAATAGCAACCACTCTTCCTAGATCCCCCGTAACTTTACCACCACCCCGAAGGGGAGTTACGGAGTAAGGAGAAGGAACGCAGGTATAGAGAGGGAAGGGAGTGGGTGAGTGGTCTTTGTGGAGGAAAATGTCGTATTTTCCTTTTTTTCCTTTCCGCGATAAAACGGATCCTAGTGGCACTGAAAGGAGTCGTATTTGCCGGAGCTAAAGTGTTAACGAACTGAGCCATTGTGTTTCGGAGGTATTGAAAAGGGTAGCGGCGGATTTCAATGACAATAGGGTGTCGATCGTTTAAGTTTTGGACGAAACAAATAGTACGAAGAAAGGAATGCATAGAAATAGATCTTATTATCAGATAATCGATCTATTCTACTGTATTAAATTTATAGTCGTTCGATAAGGAAGAAATCTAAACGAAATGCTCTTAAGAACCTTGTTTTTTTTTTTTAAGAAATGTCTGCTATGTACATTGGAGATTAAAGAATTTAGATATGAATGTCGATGAGAATAATCTGAACATTGATGGGAGGGAAAATGTAAGAAATTACATTATAATAAATGGAGTGGAAAAACTAGATAACCAGAAGAATGTGAGGGAGATATTCCAAAACACAAAAAAAAACCCAAAATAATCCAGTTAAGAACTAAAGGCGAAAAATCTCAAACCAAACCAAAGGAAGTGGGCAAGATTTCAATTCATTAAACAATTAAGGAAAAAGAAAAAATTAATTATTAAAAATAAAAACAATCCAGGAAATAAAAATAAAAGGCAAAATATTGACCTACTAAATATCGAATAAGTAATAAAAACATCAGCTAAAAAAAACTACAGAGGGAGTAAAATCCAAATGTATATTTTTCATAATAGTTAGGTTTGCTGGTAGCGTCGTTGAACACCAATGTATGGAAGGCAGATGTCTAGATTGCTGATTTCTTTTTAATAATAAGGGCAAACATGTACAAAAAAACATCTATCTCGTCATCTTTTTTCTTTACATTTTTATCTTCAGTAGAGTCCCTAAAAAATATATAAAAAAAGATGGGAAACATGAAGGTTTCTGATTAAATGTATAGTTCCAGACACAAGTCTGATTATGATTTTCTATCTTTAATTTAATAGAATAATTATTTATTTCACAATATAATTTTCCATCACACTTTCATCTTCAATATCTATTGTGATCTGAAATTATCAGAATATTACACAGAAAAAAAGATCGTTTGAATAAAAGAAATATATTTGATATACTTCTCTGATATAAGTAAATATGAAAATATTGTTCGTTTCAAAATGAAATAGTATTTTTTTGAAAATATTATGTATAAGGAATGGTTCTCTAAAAAATACCATATATACCATATAAATAAAAATACGAAATAATAAAATATTTTTTCTAAGTAGAAGCTTATATACGACTTTTCGTCTTATCTATTTTAAATATTTTAAAATTCCAATGCGAAATTACCACTTGTTCTATACATCACGTATCTTCAAGATCGATACATGTTCGGAAAATGCAGCTGAGAAATGCGCAGTACATTCCGGTAAAAACGAACAATATCTCGCTCAGACATAACGAAATTAAAAAATTCGTGCGCAAACAACGTCATAGCTATTAATTACGAAAAAACAAGATACATTATCTTTTCAAGAAAAACCAGTGTTTCTATAGCTACAATATCGTAATCAACAACTAAATTATATGCCAAACAAAATAAATAGACTACAATTCAAAATTACTTAAAGTGGCATCACATGTAAATAACTTAATCAGCAAAAACGCAACGGCTGTAGCAGAAATAAAAAAATTTTGAAAGTGTACTAGAGAATATGATAAAAAAAACGGTGTACCACGCAATATTCACTTCTAACATAAGCTACTTGATTAACGTATGGAGCAATGCGAGCGAGAGAAACTTCAACAAACTACAGATACAATAAACCCAAATGTTAAAATTGATACTCTCCACGCACAACGGAACGCCAACAACAGAAATATATGAAAGAACGGACAAACTGAACATACAAGATCTAATCAAACAAAGCAACTTTCTACACATATACATGATGGAAAAAAATAACAAAGACTGATATTAGAAGAAAATCTTTCATAATAATAGAAGAGACCGATTGCCATAAACAGAAAATAAAAAGTAACAATAAGCGAAAAGATAACGCAATACGATAAACTTCCAAAGCTAGATTAAAAAGGTCATAAAGAAGAAGATTAAACAAATTATAGCAAATGAAGTGAAGGAAATTAGTAATGCCAACAGAAGACTCCACACATTCAAACATATGTAATACATTCATTTGTGTATATTTCTAAATAATTAATGAAGAATTAAAAAAATATACGTATATTGAAATTATCCAATATTAAATAAACACAAATCCTGATATAATTTCCAATACTCTACTTGTAGCTGTAACAGTGTTGCATGTGTGTGTGTGTTGTCTTTAAAATCTTCTTTTCTCCCTTTTTTGATATGTTCAAAGTCTCTCTGGTGTATAAATCCCTTCCAATTCCTTTTTGTAATTCACATATTTCTTTTCTATTTCCGTTGGAGTGCTTTTAACTGTTTTTAGTAAATGAGGCACTTTAAATAATGATTTTTATTTAAATCTCTAAATAATTTTCAGCGAAAACTTATCTACTGTGGATTTTTTTAAATACGTCTTTTTGATGATACAGATAATATCATGAATTTTGACCACTAGATTCTAGTCGAATAGTGTTGTGTACGAATCTGATATGTTTTTTACAAGAAAATATAAAAAGGTAAACTATTAGAAAATAATTTGAAATAATTCTGTAAATTTTTGAAGAAATATTGATGATTGCTGAACATTCAAACTAATATGCACCCACTTCTCGACAACATCCCACTTTAATACATTAAAGAAAAACATACGACCTACAGCAAATTCTTGAAGTGCTCCAATAATTCCGGTGTCGAAAAAATTCAATTGGAGATCATCAATTTTTGTGCATTGCTTTCTCTTTGACAAGACCGAGTTAAACCAAAATGAAGAAAGGCCATTCATACCAGAATGCTGCAATTTATGTAATAAAATTTGATAATTGACAAGATTAAATGCCTTTGAAATCTATAAAAATACGGATACAATGAAACAAAGCAAAAAAGCAAAAAATAGCACTTTTATGCGAAATTAACTAGACAACACTGCATTGTTATCTTGTGGCGATTCTTTAAACTTAATGCATCACTAGAATACTAACATTTCTGAGAATTAGTGTAACAGATGAATTCGATGATTCCGGAAGAAGCACGGTTGAAAATGACTTTTCCCAGAAAAACAACGTTATTGTTCCTTTTGTTTTGCAAAAACATTTTTTTTATTGTTATTATAATCTTTAGATTGAAGTATTAAGTCCTTATTATGTTGCCTTAGATATTAGTTACAAAAATAAAAACAATGTTATAGAAAGAAAATTTAAATAGATCCCCAATCAGGAAGTTATTAATAATAATTGCGTTAAAATCAACAAAGACAATATTTTTTGATCAAGAGAACTAAAAAATAATCCTTGATTAATCCCTAAAGTACTAAGACTAATTTTGATAATAATAAATTAAGTTTTTAATATAATTCTGCTTCTGTGTAAAATCTCCTTAAATTATTCTTCCCCAATCTTTTAATGAAAACGCGTAAAAAAAAATGTTGGCATACGACCAGATATCTCCTCTGAAACCTAAACATATTTTTTGACAAGCCCGAGGGCGCCAAGATATATGGCGACCCCGGTTTTTTTATGCATCGCTTTTCATAACAAACAACACAGTTTTTTCCGTAAACTACGTCCCAGCACCCTGTCACCCTTCTTTTCCGCGTAGTTCCATGCAATTTCCTACTTTTCCCACCCGTTTAAGGTTCTAAAGCGCAGAAAAATAAAATTTTATTTCTCTTGAGTTACACACCCCGTCCCAAGAGATCGATACGGTGTGCATGTTCTAAAAGGTACCGCAGAGAATAATAGGTTTTCTCCGCATATACTACGTTGATTGTGTCCGAAGAGGTTCACGTGGGTCGCCCTCGAGGCGGTTGTAATGGGGGAAAAACGATAAAATGTGTTTTAAAGTATGATGAGGTGTTAGTATAATGTTTGGTAGTTAAGAAGAATGTTATAGGAAATTTGTTTTTCGAGATTATGGACCATAGTTTTTACAAACATCTTTTGTCACAAGACAAATGCGCTAGAAACAACTTTACTAGCTTCTGTATAAGAATATTGACCTAATCATTATTTAAGATTGATAGTATAGAAGCAGACCACGTCACTGATACCTATGGTATATAGAAGGCCTGCATCGGACTGTGCGTTGAAATCGTATCAGATTCAAGTACGATGAGGAGACAATTGTAAAAAGGTTACGGAATACTTTAAACGCGCCACTTATACACTAGAAGGCTCTTGAGATTATAACAAACTGCAAAGCTTACAAACCTTGTCCTCACATATAAATAACTAGTTGAAGGCTTTTAACGAGTCGGTGGCCCAGTGGTAACAGGACTATCCTCACAAAAATGTTCACCATCTTGCGAAAGACACAATTCAATATACTTGATCGCGTATGTTGACTCTAGTTGCTTGAGCAAGTGAATAGCCACACATGAAAATCCATAGGCGTTAAATCCGATGACCGTAGTGGCAATGAGGTAAGTCCATTATGACCTGCTTATAGCTTGGGAAAGTTCTATCAAAGCAGTCCCGTATCATACATATAAGTGTGAGTACCAACAATACATATTTTTCTTCCATCGAGATTTCACATTTCCAAACCACCGTTTTCCATCGTAAATATAGGAAATATCCAATGACATCAATTGTTTTGCGGCATATGTCGATCGAAGTGCAAGAATAACCGTTCATAATATGGATATTGTATCTAGGGCAACACATTGCCTGTATTCATGATGAAAAATGGTAGATGGGAAATATCTCTGAAATTTCAAATGAAGAAACGATGTCAATCTCGTGCATCTCAGTGGATCTGTGCATTCTTTCTATTAGCCAGATAGACGATCAGAATATTTATGGGATTACAGTGCAACGTAGAATTTTTGTTTTCCAGTTACATCAACAACAAGAGTGGGTCGCAGTATATCTTGTTGGAAGCAACTGTGATCACTATTAGCATCACATTCCAACTAAACCAATGAATAGTGGAATATTTTGGCTTGCAAACCATAACCGCAACCATCTTAAGCTTGGGAACCTGTTAGCCGTCCACAACGTGGGTACCTGACAGACTTGGGAACCTATTGGGTACTAATTCAGGTTTCCGAACCTATGCTACAGAACTTCTGACTAGATTTGCTTGGCTATTAGACTATGGAAGTACTATTATTAAACGAGTAATAGCGAAGCCACTATGGATGAACATGCAAAACGTGTATATTTCTTCCATAAATAAAAACTAAGTTTCTTTGTTTTAAAGACAAAGCCTCAAAAATTAAACAAGCTTTTCCTGGTCAAACAAGGTATCAAAGGAATTAAACTTCGAGGTGTCCCTTTTAAGATATAACATCTTTAAAATAAGCCAAAATTGACAAAATATGTCAAAACGCTGCTTGCACAGCTTTCTATCATCAGATCGCACCCCTAAAGTATGACGCAAATTTATCACAAGATTTATGAGCCACTTTAACAGCAAATTGTGGGTAAATCAGCGATATGTTGAGCATTTACTTTACAATTAAAATGTTCTGTCAGATCACAAACTTTCAGTACAGTAATAATCTCAGGTTACGGACAGTAGGAAACAAATTTGATGATTACTCGTTACTAAGGCGACATGAAATACTAGTCTTCGCAAAAACTTACAAAAGCAGTAATTTGGCATAATTCCATGAAGGACTCATGTACATACATCGAGTAGGAACTTTTAGCCCACTTGACATAGAATGACTATTGACAAAATGTTTTCTTCTGTGTTATGTCACGTAACTGACCAATAAATTTGATTGACGTTGGAACAGACTATATAATCTCTAGAAATCTGTAGAATAATTTCGAAGATTTGTGTCTTTAGAAAGAATTTTGGATCACGTTTGTACAAACTAATTTCTTAACAAATTTACATTGGTTAATATCCCCGACTAATAAAAAAAAAAACACAGCAACTAATCCTCTTCGCAGTTAATTATCTATATTTTTCTAAAATTTATAAAAATACATTTGTATATGTGTACGCATCCCATTTACTATTCCTCAGTTGTCTCATATCCTGTGCTCAGGGCATTCGTGTGCGGATTATGGAAGAGAGATTTGTCACCTTCACCCCATGGAAATCTTTTACTTCTTATTCTCATGTATTCGTATTGTATAAACGGTTGTCTTACGTGTTTCCTTTTTTCCTTTAAATTCGTGAATGTTAATATACCGATAACCACGAAATTAACCATTGCGATATATTTGAAGGGTTTATAGGAGCCATGGCCTTCTACAAAATTAAGTTTAGTATTTTAAATTAATTTAAAATTAATTAATTAATATATTAGTTATTATAATAATATATTAATATTAAAATAAATTAATAAAGTAGTGTCTGAAAATCGACTTTTAGGGAATAACTGGTGTTGATATCAATCTTTTTGTAGAAATACATAAGTTGGTATAAGCTTTTATGTCTTAAGTATCATTTGTTAGTGTAGTGTACATTTGCTGTTTTGTCGTTTCTGTGGAATGTTTAGAAAAATTAAAACTTCTTGAAGAACATGCAAGATCTTTATATGTAATATTGAGATTCAAAATTTAATTCCATTCTATTTAACCAAAATATATTATTATCCTTAATCAGAATATATTACCCTTTTTAACGCTAATAACGGCATGTTCGGCATTAGTAAAGTTCATGAACAGTGCACGACGAAAATGAACCTTGCAAAAACATTCTTGTATATATTGGTTTATAACGAAAAACTGATCGATGCGTTCAAGAGGTTAATAATTTCGAATTTTAGTAGAAATTCTTTATTTTACAAATGATATTTATTTCATTAATTTGTCAATCCTATAGAATATCGCCTGAGGAAAATGTCAATTAAATGATAGTAAAAATATTAAATCCTTACCTTTTCCTGTCCAACCCGATGGTCCTTCTACCATGTTAGTTTTTACATCTCGGGTGATATGAAAAAAACGTTTTCCAAAAGTGAATATTGATAATCTCATGTTGTTGAAAATATAATGAAAGTGATCAAATAATAAATTTTGACAAACACTGACAATTATGACATATTATGTAAAGAAGCCTATGATGCACTGTCATTCATGGTAGTAAATTTTGGCCGATTTAGCAGCGAATAGATTATTGTAATTTAAACAAATTTCCAGACAAGCGGATCCTTGTACTCTCAAATATAGCAACACTTAAATATACAATATTGTGGTGATACTTACAAGATCACAACTTAGAAATATACTTTCTCAACAGTATGTCTTTGAGGCACAGACGAAAAGCATCTTTAATGGTTTAAAAGAGCCTCTATGCGAAAAAAAAGATTAAATATATGAGTTTTTATTGTTAATGATAGTTTTTCTGGCTATCTGATGCCTAGGACTATAGGACAGGAAAGGACCCCGACTGTGGTCAAAGGCGACGGGGGTAATAATTTTGAGGTGTATGTCCAGAGTTGGAACAGTTTATTTATATTAAAATCGTATGAATACTGTTCGCCGAAATATCAAAGCCATCCATAGCCAAATTATTTGAAAATTGAGATTTTTACTTCCAAAAAAACAATGTGCCTTGCCACTGTTCCAACATTGGGACATTGTGTGGGTTTCGCGAAAGTGAGATTCGGCTTTTGGAATGGCTTGCACAGTCCTCGGATCTGGCAGCAAATATTTTTTATTTATCTAATCTAATATTAACTTATTCCTTTCGCAAGCTCAAAGCTTTGAGAAAATGTGAAATTAGTTTCTGCATTTGAAAACATTAATATGAAAAAATTTCATAGACCATGAAGGATACAAAATACGCAACTTCTGAATTTACTGCTCACTGGGAAAACCTGATCTTAAAGATATTAAAGAAGAAAATTTTGGAAGTATAAGAAGCTTCAACTGCTGTTGCCTATCAAAAACTTGTGCTGACAATGCTTAGTCGCATTAAAGTTCTTATTAAAGCACGTAGTTGTGCCGCATGATGTTAAAACTTTGTTTTAGAATACATACGCGCAAGCAGTTTTATTCAAACCGTTGAACTTTTATACATAAGAATATAGAGATGCTTACAAAGAGACGTACACCTTGACTAGAAAACGGAAAACAGGATGACGTTATATCTGGAAGTAAAGTGGTTTGCTGTATATCGCGACTATTGTTGAAAACATCCATAATATCTACAAAGAAGCAAGGTCAACCCTTACTGCACCAGATATCACCGAGCGCCTTAGTGTCCTGCTAAGAACGAAAATGTTTATTATTAGAGTGAAAAGTCACATATTGCAGGAACAACAAATAGGTGGAGAAAACTTTTAAAAACCAAGTGATGACCGACCCAGAAATTGGACGAAACTAACACAATTTCTCCAGTAAAACATGAAGATTGAAATATTATGACTTGAGGTTGTTTTGCTAATTGCTGACTTAATTGAAGTCACAGTAACAATGAGAAAAGAAAGCAAAAAGCGGGGCCTTGCTAGTAATCCAAAATGATGGCTAAATTCGTTCGAGCAATTTTCAATCATTTCTTCAAATATTCTATAATATCATATGCCAGTACAAAACTCAAGTTGCTACTATAATTCTTGCACTTTTCCTCATAAACACTATTCCAAATGAAATAAACAATCAACGATGATTTGAATAGTTGTTTCTTAATTACTTAACACACTTTGATTTGAAGTTTCCATCGACTATAACAGGTTCAAAAATGCCCGAACGTACGTTTTCTAACAATATATATGAATATCGGTGAAGTACAACACTTTTCTGTTGGTTCGTGTATCGTGACAATTGAAAAAAACATTTCAGGAGAAACTTTAAACGCACCATTAATAAACCAATAATGATTCTGTTCCAATATTCTAAAATTTTCCTCAGAACGGAACATCAGTTTTTCAGCATCGTTTTTTCGAGAATTTCACAAAATAACATTTTCGTTACTTGTGATATTTTTAAGTTCAATAGGAATTGCGATATTGGCAATATTTGCAAGATTCAGATATAGTTTTTTTTTTTTTTTCGTATATGCTTCATTGTTTCCTGAAAGGCAGTATAATTTAGGAGCTGAATCAATGCTTCCAAAGATAGTGTGCGGGCTTGCTATATTCGCCTAAGATTCTGCACGGCATTATGTACTTTAGGTTTCACTTCAAAAACGCATTTTAATGCCTGATTTTGAGCTACATTTGGCGCATAATTATATAACGTCAGAACCCGAAAGTCAGCGAATTTAATAAAGGGGAATATTTGTAATTAATTGTTCGTAAAGTAAAATACGTGAAAAGATTCTCATGAATTTAATTGCTTTTTTGCTTTCTGTGTAAAATATCAAAATTGGTTAATTCTTAAAGAAGATATACTTAGAAGTAATGTTAACATTCGTAATTAAAGATCAATTCGGTTACTAATGTAAGCCACAAAATGATTCAACAAAAATATATATTTTGACGGGTCACGATTAATAATATTAAGAAAGAATTAAACCCTGCTATTCTTTTGTATAGTTAAACGTCCAAAACGTAGCCACGAGTATTACGAATTCTATTTGAAAGGCCATTCGAAACAGTGTCTATGGCGCCTGCAAACAAAATTGATTTTAGTAATTTCCTGCTTCATCGTCTTCATAAAAAGGAAACTTTACCTAAGGCGCAATTCCATTAGAATCTTCATTAATAAGGCATAGAATCTAGAATCTATTTTGGAAAGAGCGCTTCGTTTCCGCTTGTGCTTACGAGGAGGGCAAATGGAACGTAGTTGCATTATGTTTATTAAGTTCGACATGGTTTGAACGGGGAAGATGCGGTAAACATGTTTTCAATTAAAAACAAGTTTACGCCAAAATGCGCAGAGAAATTAGGTCCATAGGGATAGTTGATCAGAAATCGATTACGGAGGCATGCTACCGTTTTCAGGGCGAGGATCGGAAACATCGTTTGCGTGACAGCTCATAATCAATTGCTTATTGAAACATCAACTACCATTTATTTAATTTGCAAACTTGGGCGTACTTTAAATGTAAATGCCAGAGAGTTAATATTTGCCGACGTTTTAACACTTTAATAACACGGTTACACTTATTCGTTCGCAAGAGTTTTATTAATTGCTAGTTTAATTATAGCGGTTTATTTTGCTTTGAGCATTAAGCGGAGGGAAATCCACTGAATCAGTGATATTAAATAGAAATGTTTCTTTTATTTTCTTTGGAGCAAATTGTTCTCCACCATAATTAAAAAGCAGCAAGCACTTTGTGTTTTGTATTTTTTTAGCTTTTATTCGCAATTAAAAATCAACAGCGTGTAAAAGGAGTTAAACCCAGCTAGTTAAGATAATTTGCCATCATCTGTCGAAATATATCCTACTAATAAGACTCGTAATAAAAAAATAAACATATTCGTGCATTGCATTTTTATTCAAAATAAAGTTTTACTAGAATAAAACGAAACATTCATTTAAGCTACATATTTAGATAGGTTTAATATTCTTCTGAATTACTGTCTCATATTCACCTACATATATAGGTCTCTGGTTACTTTCAGCGTTCTTTAACGGCATTGGCCAGTTAGAATTCCAACAATCCTGTAAGAACGGTCTCAGGGTTGTTTCAGGGTCTTAAAGTTAGAGTTAGTTAACCAATGCGCCGCTAAGATCGGTTCTAAGATTTGAAAGGCGCTTTCTCTAAGTGAACTTTTGTTCAGGTCGCTTTACAGTAGACAGATATAAAGGACCGTATGTGGGGTATATGAAAGGGCGCTTTTTATCTTTATAATAACTTCACTATTCTTTTTCATATTCGGTAATAAGAACCAAATCCAGACCATGATTATCTAAATCGTCGAAACCCCGTGCAGAAGCAGAGCCTTTTTGGCTCCTTTAATGGATTAACGCAAACGCTACAGGATTGTAACGTATGTACGTAATCTCTCTTACTATCACAAACACTTTTGTTTGGTATCGATGAGTAAGATTCTCCCGGTATTCCAAAAAATGTTTGCCGTGAGTTTTC
Source organism: Oryctes rhinoceros (assembly GCA_020654165.1). Lineage (NCBI taxonomy): Eukaryota > Metazoa > Arthropoda > Insecta > Coleoptera > Scarabaeidae > Oryctes > Oryctes rhinoceros. The sequence continues at coordinate 9,365,847 of JAIOKQ010000230.1, read as the reverse complement.
CGGCTTATTATTATCCTTTCAATTTTTTTTTTACGATGGTGTTGCCGTTTTTATGGAGGGACTGTCGAAACGAAGGGAGTTGGAATGTTATCCAGAAATGACAAGGGCAAGTAAAATTATTCCTTTTTTGCAGCCACTGGATAGACTCGTATCTATTCGCCTCATAAGAACGGATTCGTGTTGCTTACTGGTGTTCCCGAGAGTCAAACACGAGTCTGTCTAATCTCTGCAAAAAAGTAGCCTTTCTCCGCCTTTGTCTTCTCTAGTTATCCATCCCGGTTTTCAGGATAGGTAAAAGTATATGTATCCAGGTACATACGGTGTATACGAAAGTTTGCAGAATGAAAGAAAAATAGAATATGCATGGTAACTATTATAACCTTTACCCTTAGTCCTAATACTTTTCTCGAACACTTGAATGAGCTTATGAATATATTCGAAAAAAATGCAGCATTGACTTCATCATTGGCAAATTTCTTTTCTCGCAACTTCTCGCGATCATCATGACGAAGAACCTTGAAAATGGTTATATCGCATACTGTAACCATTTCTGCAAACTGTTTTCCTTGGTTCGTCCAAAAATGTTATGATGCTGTGATGTTCGATATTCTCTCAAGTATTCTCTTGCTTACTCCCCTTACACCAATCCTTTTCGTTAAGTTAGAAATACACACTTACTTATACATATGTTTCTGCACCAATCCGCCCAAAGTAATCTAATGAGAAGCGGCTTTCGAAAACATCGCTAACAAAAGCTATGTCGCCCATTCGCTCATCTTTCTTTTGTTTTTGTGAAGCGCCAATTACGTAAACTCGGTAACAATGCCCGCCTCTCGTTTTATTTTATTTACATGCCCCCGCTTCTCCCTCGAAGGGAAGGAACAGGATGTTATGCAAAGTGGATGAGTGTCGCGATCAGATTCCCGGAATAAATTTGCATCATAAAAGGTAAGCAAGAATAAAGCATATTGAATTACGTTTTAGATTATCAACGTTTCTACGCCTCATTTGTTCAGCATCTTCAGAAGTTATTTTAAATACCGTGTTTAGAAATATTTCGGTTGGCGTTAAGGATGTACATAATTGAAGTGCTTGAATAATATCTAGACAGAAGCGCGGGATTACTTTCCATTGTTATTTTCTAGCTCGCAATTACGTCGAGATATTGTAAACAATTTTTCTTTTATTCAAAACCAATCATCACATTCCTATTTTCCTCATATTTCTCTTAAGCAGAAGACAAAATATTTCCTATTAAAGCTTCTCTTTTTTTTAACGTTAAATAAATAAAGGTGCAATGATTTCGTCGTATTTGTTGTCGGGCTTTTAGAGTATGAAATCGACAGGACGTTGCGCCCTGCCCTGGAAGCAATATCGGTGACGTTGTGAATATAAGGCACTCGCAGGCAGCTCTACGTTTTCTGCCCGATTTGTTATTTTACAGCTTGTTTGATGCTGTTTCCAAAATAGCCATTCTCAAGTATAGCTTTCTTTAGATGCCCAATTTTCTTAGTAAGTTGTGCGACACTGCGTATTCGCCGCGCCCAATTTATAAAGGCAGTTCGAACTACTGTGCAGATAACGATCCGTGTACTTGGCTACTTAAGAACGCTCATTGTTGTTGGACGGAAATTTCTATCAAGAAATGCATCTAAAAATATTGACACTACATTTTGTACATATCTAAAGTGAATTGGATATGTACCGCGATCAAATGTAGGAAGTGCCCGTGTGACCATGCTGTTAATTTGTCGTCGACGTACGTATCTATCCAGTTGGAGAGAAACTGTTTTTTTTCTTTAATGAAGATGTTTTCAACTATCAGGTTAAGCTATTACATCCGTTTGTTCGTAGGAGGCTTCATTCCAAACGAAATAGGATGAATGTCGTTTTTCTCGTCTGAGATAAATGAACAACACGAGAATGTTTTCCCGACACAGAAAGCGTCGAATCAGAGATATCTCGTTACTCGGAGACTTAATTCCGAAAAGAACTTCGATTTTCGTTATTATATTGTTTATGTGTATGTCGGGTTTAATCAGAGCCAATTGAAGCGCTTACGTTTTACGCGAAAAGCTTAAATCGCCCATCCCCAATTTGGAATAAGCCGTTCACATAACTAGATGTTGTCTTTCTCGTTGTTAGAAGCTACATACACTACCGTCTATATTAGTTCGGACACAGTTAATTTATATATAAATAACATATTTATATTAGGTCCTTTATGAAGTTTATAACCAATCGTACAAGCAAACTTTACATGTTAGTAAATTGACTACCAGTGATATCATTCGGAGACATCAACGCACGGGCAGTTTAATAGATCGCGCACGTTCAGGTCGTAAAAGGATAACAAATCACGCCGACGATGATCGTATAAAATTGCTGAGCAAGCGAAAAATAGGAGACTGACAGCACCAGAAATCGGCGCCGAAATGAATCGCAAGTGTGCAAGAAAAATTTCTGTTACTACAATGAAAAGAAGACTTCTACTTCGACGGGGAAACATTACAGTGGGCAGAAACACATAGAAATTGGACAGTGGATGATTGGAAAAGGGTGCTATGTAGTTTGACGTGGTCGGCAAATGGAGGCGCGTTTTTTTTGTGAGAAGAGCGAAAGGCGAAAGAATGTTGCTGGATTGTCTAGTGCCAACTGTTAAGCAAGGAAGAAGTTCTGTGTTTGTTTGGGATTGTTTTCCCTACACCGGTACAGGAGACTTGAAGCGAATCGAAGGTTTTTGCGAAGACAGGGTTACTTAGAAATACTGCAAGAAAATGCAATACCATCGGCGGAACGTCTACTCTGCGAAAACTTTGTATTCGCGCAAGACAACGACCTCAAACACTCATCAGTGATATATAAGAATTTCTTAAATGGAAAACAAGTTATTGGCACTTTACAAATAATGGCATAGCCGTCGCAAAGCCCTGATCTAAACCCGATCGAGCTGTTATGGGATGAATTGGATAGGGGGGTTCGAAAAATATGCTCCACCACCGTAAGCCATATATGGACCAATATGCCAAATAAAGTCCTTGAAAACCTAATGGAGCAGACTTTTATACTTTAATTTTAATCACTATTAATAACATTCAATAAAAATTTTAAGCTTTGGATAAAGGAGTTTGAATATTTTCTCGTTTTTCTAAATTTTATTTACGTCTCCGAAGTAATATGGATGGTAGTATACATACATCATCAGGAAAGTTCTACGGTCTTGCACGAATGGTATAGCTACACTCATTTTGACTGATGATGATGTATCAATGCCTGATGTATTGTCGCACCATTATTATTAATGGCCCTCGCATTCTTTATCTTGATGTCTCCGGGCATCCATTAACTGCCGCATAGCTGGGAAGACCGTAATGTGAATGTTATTGTTTGCGTGTGGGAATGCGGCTAAGTATTTATGTATGCATTGTACACACGGATTTCGAGCGCAAAGAGATATGGAAAGCAGAAACTGTACGTTAGATATGTTTTTATGATTGTTAGATAGAAGCTGATGCGTCCTTATTATCGTATTTTCCATTTTCGTTTACACTCTTTTCTTATCGTTTTCATTCGCCTATAATAGATAGCTATTGATTGTTTTGATACGGATCTTTTGTCGTTATAGAAGCCGTCGATTGTACGTTTTGTCGAACGAGCTTCATCAATTCTTATTGGCGACTTATGAGGTGGTTGACATGTCGCCTTTGAGATCGTAATTCTTTAATATCTCGAAGCTTTTAAAAGGTCATGGCAATTAATCAATATGATAAAATACATTTTAATGAACAAAGTAGAGATTCGACCATAGATATTGCATCGATCATTTCTACAGAAATCTACGCAAGGTTGGATAACTAAAATTTCTTTATTGGTTTTTGATCGGTGGTCTGATAATACGTTCAGGATTTGTAAGATTGTCGAAAACGAGGGGGATAACGAATGTTATCGATTCCGGTTTTCAGGATAAACGAAAATAATATTACGTAGTGACAGCATATGCGAAAATATACGGAATAGAAGGAAAAGAGAGTATATAACAATTTTTCTTTTGCCATTAATGCTAGAACGTTTCTCGGATCTTATGAATGCATTTCGTTTGATTCGTTGGAGATTGGAGAGCAGGTGATTTATGGAGAAGTATAATATAGTTCTGTCAATTGAAGTCGAGAGTAGACAGTTCAGAATATTATCGCCGTTAGTTTAAACTTCTTTGATAATGATGTAACTTTTATGTGACAGTACATGAAATCTTGTTTGGACTCTAGTTCATATTTGATAAATTCAAACGTCGTCTGTAGTATTTCCGGTCAATATTCCTCCGTCCGCGTTACTACTCCTGTAAATATGCAACATGTTGTTGTTTTCGCAGGGCGATACAGGATTTGTGTCTCGAACAAAGCTTTGTCATCATGTCGAGTCATTCATAAAGGACCATGAAAATGGTTGTACCGCATATTCTGACCATTTCTTCCAGCTGTTTCTTTTTGAAACCAACCATATTCTGAGATTAAATTTTCGCTTTCTGGATAAATTGTGATTTGCTCGGCTCAATAAGCTGTTGAATGTTAATTGATTCCTTGATTAATTAAATTATATGGCTTATATACTGTGGTTTATCCAAAGTAAGGGTCGGTGTAAAGTAAAGACATGTGTGAAGGCTTACATTGCTTCGTCAAAAACTCTATGATCATGTACATGTGTATATGTTTCTACATGAGCACTAACGAACTCGAAGAATCTCCACTTAATTCCATACAGAATAATATAACGAGAAACGGCTTTTCAAAAACGTTGATAACAAAAGCAGTGTCAAGATAACAAAACATTTTTCGTTTTTGTGATGCGCCAATTACGTAAAATCGGTAACAATGCCCGTCTTCCGCTTTGTTTTATTCACGTGTGTCAGCGGGAAGGGACAGGATGTTATGTAAAGTGGATGTGTGCCGTGATGAGATTCCCGGAATAAAATGATAAAAGTTAAGCTGAAATAAAGCGTATTGGATGCCGTTTTATGTTATCAACGATTACGCGCCTCGTTTGTAAAGCATCATCAGAAATTATTTTGATTGCCGTCTCTGCGAATATTTCGATTGACGTTGACAAGTTTAATACGTCAATGAAAATTTAAATTTACTAGAATATCATGTAAGTAGTTCAATTAAATGTTGTTACAGTATAATATACGTATTTCATACATTTTATTTCAATCCAAACAGAATTTTAATTTAATTTTTTGTTATTCCATGTCGTTAGATACTCAACTACTTTCCGATGGTAAGAGTACGCAAACGTCTAATTTACATATCCGTTGTGCTTCCGCAACCTTCAACACATTTTGGCAACAGTAATACAAGGCCTGTTTTTTAATTAAGTACCGTTTTCTGCGCTTGCAAGCTATATATCTACATCGGTTGGATTACGGGCACATTAGTGTTTACGTTTGTCTATGAGGATTTAAAGTGCCTCCGTGGATTGAGAATCCCGCCGATTGTGAAATTCGCGCTTTGATTCGTTTTCTTAGTGCTAAAGACGTGAACGCGGCTAAATTTCATCATCACATCCGTGAGGTGTTCGGAGAAAACTATGGAATGGTACAGAAATGGGTTGGAGAGCTTATAAGGATGGCTAAACAAATGTTAATAATGACAAACGAAGTGGGCGGCCTTCTGTCATTATTGACAATTTGCTATAGAAAGTGTATAAAAAATTGAAAAGTGTTTTCTATGCAATTGTCACCGTACGCTTAAATTATGAAAAATATTAACAAAGGTGTAAACCCAAGACGTTTGGCCATTACGTTTACTTTCCTAAAGCGGTACAGTGAGGAAAGTGATGATTTTTTAAGCCATATTGTCACTGCATAATGCATAATAAAACCACGGTGGCAGATAGACGCCTAATCCTTGATGACAAAATGAACGATGATAACACCATCCATGGATAAACGCAGTAAATTTTATTATTATTGGTCTTTATTAATCGGGAAAAACTCCTCTCTGTTTTTAGAATGCTTCCTTAGCTTCCGCTCGATGATAGAATGTTACCATAAGATCAACTCTCAAAATTAATAGCCGACCGTAACCCATCATTCAACGCGCGAAAATAGTTTTTAGATCCTTTTTCAAACTTTCATTTGATCATTTATTTTATTACAACGGGTATCATTTATGTCGGTACATCACCCAGCTTTGGGAACTATACGTCACAATGCCGTTAGGAAATTTTAGTGTTGGCGCCGGGAAGAACACGTCAATAAAGTCGCCTTTGTAACGCGTTCCATCTCGCGTAATATACGGCGTAATTTTCGCCGTCGCATCCGTTACTACCCGAATGTGCGGCGTGGTGTGAGGCGGACGTTGTTATACGGGACCAGCACCAACAAGCAGAATGCATAATAATCCGCTGTATAACGTCGGCCGTCCATAAAATACCGTTTTCGTTACGGTCACGGGGGTTATTATGCAACATCTACAGCGTTATTCGGAAGTTGCAGATTGTCTGGACAGGTATTAAATTAAGATTTCAAATTAGGCGAGGAAGGTGTCCGAAGCGTAAATTTTGCGATTGCGATGAAACTTTGCCAGTTTGCTGGCATCCTATATTATGGTATTTTATGGTAAATTGGTAACTATAAGGATGTTATATGTAAACAAAATGATAAACGTTGTTAACATATCTTCCTATATTAACAGGATATCTTGATATTCTTGCGTTGAATTGGATTTATTTATATTTATTTATAAGAAAGAGTTCGACTATTCTTAAAATGAAGCTTAGGTATAGAAAGTGTTATCAATCTGGAAAATCTATAGAATCAGTTCCAGCTTAGGATCTCTAGATTACAACGTTTGTTAAATAAAGTGAATAAAAATTTAAGCTTAGCTTACTTGTTAATACTAACCTTAATATTTTTTATTAGTTGGCTTTTATTTTTTTATTTTGTTCTTTTTTTTAACATTTATTATTTGGCCAAACTTCTTGGCCTGGGCGGTAGTGTACCTGTTGCTATTGGCTCCCTAACAAAACTAAGCGTTGCCATAATCTTTCAGAAAATAAATCCTTTCGAATTACAATTTGAAAGAGTTAAAACGTGCACTTTCGTTCGATATTTTAAGCTACCCAATTCCCAACATGGAAAGCAGTAAAGGAAGGAGACTCAAATTTGAATAGGAATATAATCACGTTAGCTTATTATAGCCCTAATAATTCAAAAACATGTAATACTTTCGTTTTGAAATCGTATACATATAATACCGCAATTTATTTCGTACATCCCGAATAAACGGGATACTTTACAGGACAAATTATAAATAAAATACGAGAAAGCATGACCTATCTAACCGATATTGCCAATAAAAACAAACCGGCAATAATTTTAAGATGCAGGATATGAGCAGATTAGCATTACGCGAATCCTGTTTAGAATCTTACGTTTTTAAATTTCCACTGTCTGTTTATTTTCTCTAGTGCATTGTAAGACTTACGTATTGAAAGTTGGAATTTTAAGAGTCGGCATGTTAGATATTTATTATCGGTGTAATTGGGTTTACATATAGAAGATTATGTTACATACAGTGTTGCGCAAAGGAAATTAATGTTCAACCATCTTATAGCATACCATATCTTGCTTCATGTTTCATGTTCCTTGATATTTTGATAAAATTATGAATAAGGATAGTATGATATAAATTTGACAATATCTTCTCTATATTGGTGAACCCTTTCTATCCACTGCTTTTGACACGGGTTCAAAGGAATCACCCTAGTGGTAGGAAGACTAGGGACTTAGGTAGGGTGGCTCCTTACCCAGCATAATTTTTTTAATTGGCACTAATGAAGGAAACCTGCAAAAACAAAATATTCATGGGAAGGTCTCTCTGGAAAGTTTCAATTATTTTACTGATGTCCGCTTGTTTGAATAAGTCAAATTGAGTTTAGTGGGACAGCAGGAATTGACTTCGTTCTTTTTATCTTCTTAATTCATTATCAACTTCTCTTAGTTAACAAGACAAAGAATCTCCTTTTACCCTAAGAGTTGTGAATAGAACTAAATATACTAACACGCTGAGTCGTATCATATTTCGAAGACAATGGTCCTTATAGTTAGCATTGCTAACTGTTAAAAATCTGATATTATTAATCTTGACAGTGCGCGTTCTAGTCAAAACATTACTAGTTTCTTTGAGAACGAAAGCTTTTTGCTAATTAATGAGATCAATTTCCAGTAGATAAAACTTTTATTTTTATTAAATTCAAATTCTTCAGTCATGACAACAATATTTCTGATTTTGTTTTACTCAATTCTAAAAACTTCAATTAATTGATCTAATCTCTTTGCCTGTTAAACAATATATAATTTGCGTTTATATGTTTTAACAGGTCGATATATTGGATCATTTGCCATACTGAAATTTCGACTAACAATTATCTGTTAACAAAGCTCATTGGTGTTAACTACTTTTCAAAATAAAAAAAGTGCAGTTACTACAATGCCATTTCTTGAAATAGTATCCGCAAATTTGTGAGAAAATACAAAGTTTTTGTTGTTTTCTTTCGAGCAACGGTGTAACATTAGTAGTAGATGTAGTGGAAGTAAATGTATCTGAATAACATTATCCGTCAATGCTTTAAAACTAAATCCAATCCGAAGGAATTTTGTGCTTTTTAAGTGGGCATTTGCAACACCAATAATAACCCACTCTAAAAGCCATCCACTTAGGATAATGCGCAACTTTTTAAAGCGAGTAGCCGGCAGTACCTAATTTAAATACCTGACGTAACCTACTCGGTTCTTATATTCTGAAATTCGAGCTACTACTCATTCCGCTTCTGGATAAAGTTTCTTTCGAGTTCTTTTCCCATCATTTCAATCTTTTGTTTGTCTATTGTATACATCGTATGGAAAGTAGTTGCATTCACTGTTGTTAACTTGGTTAAATTGATGTTGTTCAAAATTAGTATGTAAAGTTAAGAGTAAGTTAAGATTTGTTCGAAATTGAACGTCATACGGGTATCTTAGGGCATGTGTATTCCAACAGCTTTATTCGCGTTATAGTCTGCATAAAACTTGAGAACAATTTCCCTTTTCTAAATGCTTTACTTGTTGCCATTCAAAAATTTATAGTAATCTAGCAATCCTTTAGAATAGGTTTTATTTCTTTAATATCTAGTTTTTTGATATTTAGCATGTATATATCCATAGTTAATTTTGTCGTCAAAGTTTTTAAAATTATCATCTGTTTAAAGGCAAAGGCAAACCAAGAAAAAACCAGCAAAGTAAAATTAAGGAAGACATACGAGCAATGAATTTAGTAAACTGCAAAACAAAATGCCAGCAGAGGATAACGGAGGAAGACAACAAACTTGGGCAGAATACACAGTAAATTATACACACAGATAGAAGTTTACTAGAACCAAGTAATAATTAATTGGAGGAAGTAAACGGCGTTTTTAAATATACGCAAGAGAATATGTTGTACAATAAAGAAAGTGTCTGTTTTGGAAAAAAAAATTCAAGAAAGCGGTTGTTTTCATTCAATTAGAACAAATATTTTCAAATTAATTTTATTCTCTTGACATGAACGCTTTATTTGCATTCTTTCTTCTCCTGTTTGTCACCAATTTGTCTTGCTGTATCGGAGCCACCCCCTCTTTATCGACGATTTACTTGAAAACCCTTTATCTCACGTTAGGTTGTTTTTAGTAAACCGGGTCACATATGTACTAATACCGTATTGTACAAAGGGAACAATAAAAATTTTTGAAATTTTTATTGTTGTGTATATTTTTGTTGTCTTGAAATAGTATCCCATTCAGTTAAACACAGTAAATTTACAAGAGAAGATTAAGCCAACATTCTAAATCAAGCGAATACTTTCTTCCTCTTACATTTAAATATTTTTCGATGTGTTACGCAATTATGGGCAAATGCACTCGAACGTTAGCCATATCCCAAGAGAATTGTACGGCACGATAATAATGACGCCTACCAAATGATGATGTTTGTTAAAGATCTTTTCAAAAATGCATATAAGTGAACAATATCAATATAAATATATAATAGATATACATCCCGATCGACATAGAATGATATCCTCGAGTACTCCTGCAGTATTACGTTCTCTTGAGAATTTTTTTTTAACGAAGACTAGATTTGTATATACCTATAATGTAGTTTTTAAAGCAAAACGAATAGGTTTAGTGCTTGTTTATCGTTTATAAAGTTTTACACCCATTGTTGGGAATACATTCAAACCAGCAAAGTACATTGTTGTACATCGCAACTCTCTCACGCTCTCACAGCAACATACAACTCCAAACTCACCGGCCTAGAAAGAGCATCTTGATAACAAGTTAATGGCATTTAAAAGATAAAATTGATGTACAAAGTTAGTCTGAAAAATTTTAAGCCTCAACGTGAAGATGGCGTTCCTCGTCAAAAATATCGTGGTAATATAATTGCGTATGCTTTGAAAAATACTTTTCAAAATTTTAAATCAAATAATGTGCCATTGTCACTATATTGTTGTAATACGCCTACGTACAGCCGAGGTGGACACTTTTTATGGTGGCTCTCCATTATTGGCCACAGTAAAATTTTGGCTGTCGAATTTACGGATGGTCACACCAGCTTGCTTGACGATGAACGTTCAGAATGTGCGCATCTTGAAAGAACGTGTTTATCATATATTGACTGAAGATTTGGGTAAGAAAAAGCTAACCGCGCGTTGGGTGCCGTCCTTCTCCATTCAACACCAAAAAGCGTTTTCTAGTGAACATTTTCAACGCCCTGTTGAAACAGTTTAATGCGAAATAGGTGAGATTTTTAGAGTCGATTAATAACTGGAGGTGAACCAATGAAGGTGAACCAAGGCACGATCGAAATAGTGAACTGCAAGTTGTCCCGATCGACTATCATAAAAAAGAAAAACAACAGAGGCATTACTTAACAAGCTGAATCCAGAAATTACAGAAGAAGTACCACATTTCAAGAAAAAGAAAGTTATGTTTCAGCAAACCAACCAACGGAGCAGCGCTTCAGTGGTCACCATGGCAAAACTTTACGAATTGAGGTTGAAATTGATATACCATCTACTCGTTTAGAAAATCTATCGTTCAGTTAACTGCATTCTAAGGTTCAAAATTTCAGTGTACAGACATTTTCATTGAATGAGGAACTAATTACATTCGCAAACGCATATTTTGGAGAACAAGAGCCAACTACTACGTAGGCAGATTAAAGAGTTAGAAACATCGCTGGAAAAAGTGTACTTCTAATGAGACAATTTTGAGAAATTAATGAGAAATAACTGAATTTGACAAAAGAATTACAGCATTACATTGGAGACATTTTCGATTGGTTTAAAGAAATATTTATTTGTATCTAAATGCGCGTCTGGTTTTAGTAAATACTAAATTGGCAAGATTATATATTTTGTTACTGCGTGCAACTTTCGTTATTTTCAATTTAAGACAAACCTTTTAGTTTTTTTATTTCCCTATTTACTTCTTGGTTCATTGGAAATGCTCAACTTTTCCGTAGGACATAACGCAAAGTATGGATCCCCTTCCCCAAATAGATAGAATTAATTGCGTCAACGGACACTTTTAAAAGGTCAGAATCGAAAACATACCGTGGAGAAAGAAATTTAATATTAGTCCTAGAATTTGAAGTTCTCCTGTTTCTACGCTCGTATAATGTTAAATTAAACATAAGCAATGAACAAGTAAAGTTAAAGAGAACGTCGAAATTTAAGTTTTTCCTTCTGTTCTCGAAGAGAAATGGAGGCCGAAAGGTTCTCGAAATAAAATGGCCCTTAATGGAAACCAGAAGATGAATATGGTTGAAAGGTACCTTTTCAAAGTTGTTAGAGAGTTGTTTTGGCGTGAACGCAACAATTTCTTAGGACGAGGATACACGTATATCCCCAAAGTATAAAGAGAGGCAATTTTAAGTTTCAGGAAAAGTCCTGAATTTGAGAAGTTTGCCGTTTTATTTAATATATAATAAGAAAGTTATTTAAAGTTAACAAGGTCGTATTTTGGAATTATAAAAGTTAGTAAGGAAGAGGATGTTAATGTGTAAAGCAGAAGATGAAACTGTAATTAATTTAAAGCAGTGTAAGATTTGAAAGGAACCAATCAGTTCATAAAACTTTAAATAATTTTTAGTACATCAGACTTTCTCGTATGTTGTATGGATTGATTTAATGGATGTTTATTACTAGTTTTTCTTGTTTGCCACTTGGTATTGTTACCCATTTTAAGAGCGTATCTTCAAGTGAAGTAAGCATATAGTTCTGAGATTTGCTACTATCTATAATCTATAATCTTGTGGGAAAAATGTCTGTTCCCATTATCAATTGGTGTAAGGAAATGCTCAAAAAATTCGTCAGGACAACTTCAAAATTCATATATAACATCATAACAGATGACGAAACTTGATATATTCATACCAGCCGAAAGCTAAACAACAATTGACTGTTTGAGGATTCCTAGATGAACCCAAACAAAAGTCTTTCGTTTACGGCCCACTCCCAAGAAAATGATGGTTTCTTTCGTTTTATTGAACATGTCGCGAACACTGCTTCGAAGCATCGAAGAACAATTAATGCTCTTGTTTACTAGAAATCGTCGATGAAATCAGAAAAAGCAATCGGCAACGTCGCATTATCCTTCATCATGCTCAATAATTGATTATTTGAAAGGAAAAACCACAGATCAATGTATCATTGCCTGTATAGTCTTATCATGTGACTTCTTTTTGTTTGTGAATATCAATCAAAAATCCTTAAGAATCTCCTGAAGAAGCTTCTAAAGAATTTGGATTTCCGAGTTGAAACCGCGCCGTAATTGCATGAGAATGCTAACGTTTCGCTCTCAATTTCATGGAGTTTCCTCTGGACTGCTGTATGTTCCATTGCTGCTGTAATCGGTGCATGGATTCCGCGATGGTAATGCCGAAACATCGGTTCGTGAATACGGAACGAGCAGAATTCCAAATGCTCAAGTTTTTATCGATATACAGTACAAATCAAAAGAAATAATACTCAAATTTTGCAATTATTCGACGTTGATCGACGGACTTAGTACTCGTAGAGCAGCTCAACAAATGCAATGTTCTCAATTACAGGTATGACGTACATTTCGTGCAGATAATAAAAAATGTTATAATCTCCAAAATTTCCTGTCGAGGGATGCAGAAAGAAAGGTAACCTTTTGCGACTGGCTCATACGCGAACCTGAAGATAATAACGATTTTTTGCATAAAATACTGTGAATAGACGAAGCCTCTTTTACTAGGAGCGGAGCGTAATCTTCATGTCTAGGAACACGAAGACCCACATGAAACACCACGTTATTTATTATATGTTATATATGGAATTTTACATAATAATGTTTGTGAGCCTCATGTCTTGCTTCCACGATTAAACTTTACTTTTATTTTACGAGTTTCTTAGCAATACTTTAAACGATTTGCTTGGGAACGTACCACTTCGATGGAGAAATGGCAGCTGGATTCAGTCGGGGTGCACCAGCTTATTATAGATTGATTAATAGTGCGACAATCGTTAGATACTAATTATCCGCAACGATGGATGAGGCGTTCAAGACCAATGCTGTGGCCTCCAAAATCGACAGATCTTAACCCATTACATTTCGCCGGGAGTACGTTAAAAAATAAAGTATTCTTTTTTTTCGATAAAACTAGGTTTCTAGTAGCTCTTTGTTAAAGATTTATGTTATTTTTGTCATATTATGATTAATAATTTTGATGAAAACCTTTAACAAGCTGAAACTCGAAAATAAAACATTTTTGGATATACGTGTGTTAGAAAGTTTCTGCAGTGGTATGGTGGGTAGAATACGCTGTGTAAGTTTCCCCAAATGAAACTAAATCAATAAAATAGTCATTTTCATTCACAAGGTAAAATTAGGAATTCCAGTGGCATACTTAATGAATAGATTAGTAAAAGTAAATAAAATACATATTATATTACTAGAACAAAGAAAGCCTTTTATATTAATCGCTATTATCGTCATAAAACATGGAGAAGCACTTTTATTGATGGTTTAAAAATTTACAATTCCTTAGATGTTGACATTGTAATACTTAATCGGTTAGTATATGCACATATTATATTATATCTTTGATGTAATTACCTAAATTATGTACTTAAACAATAGCATATGCTAAATAAAGACCTGTTTCTCCCTCTATGTATTCAATTTGATAATTTTTAAACTTTCGATTTATTTCCTGTTTTTTTTTTTTTTTGTTCTAGATAAAGCAATACGAAAAACTGGATAATGTTGAAGATCGACTGAAGATGGCGCGCGATATCTACGACAACTTCATCATGCGGGAACTTCTGTCACGCTCTCACGTAAGTTACGATTCCGCTAAATGGTTTTTCGAGCACCCGCCAAGTACTTACCTAACCACCTCCTCTCCCGAACCTTTTGCCGTTTTGTTTACTCTATGCCTTTACGCGGCGAAGGCTTTAATGGCGGAATATTATCATCCCTCAACCGCTATGCCTGATGCTTCTTCTTCTGCCACTTCCGGAATGGGAAAGGCACGGGGAGAACGTTACTTTAAGGACGCCGGGGGAAGGAGTCGAAAAGGGAAAGGTATTACATATTTAATCCCGCCCAGTATTCAAAGTCGAGATGAGCAAGTTGAATCTTTAATGGGCGCCGCTTTTGTAAGACTCCCCCGGCCTGGAGTACTCCTTCTAGTTGTCGAGAACCATCCTTCCCACCCCCCATATTGTAAACGGTTACATGTATCAAAACGGTAGAGAAGGAAGAGGATAGCTTGCGATAAATAAGGGGTTGAAATGATGTACTGCGACGTACCTGAATGAATGGTATCTTTTTCGCCACATTCAGGAAAGAATTCTTATGTTAAAAATAGATTGCTGCCCGCAACCATGGTTACAAGGTGTATTTTAAACGCGAATTGGGAGTACAAGTTAAGAGACTTGTAAACAAGCACTGTGTAATACCAAATATTATTTTTTAAACATAGTGGATCATTTTTTTATTTTATTTGAAAAATATGCGATTTGCGTTATAAACAATAAAAATAATTACAATGCAGTAAGTAGATAAGTACATCAAAATTAAAAATGAAAGTAACAAGTATAACGGAAATTAGGGATAATTCAGAGCAAAAAAATTACAAAGGTAACATAAAAATTAAGTGCAATTAATCCCCAAGACTACCCGTAAAAACGCCTATGTAAGTCATATTAGCGCTCGAGACACACGGGAGGGTGCAGCTTTGAAAAACAGATTAGTTGTAGGAGTAGTGGAAGTAAATGTTGGCACGAAACGTGACCGTACCCTAGGGACATTAAAGTGAACATTAGATAAGAGGTCCGGACAGTCGATAGTACCATTCACACGTTTATGTAGGAACCGTGTACTGTGAAATATCCTACGTTGAGTCAAGAATTGCATATTGTATTCATTTAGCAATATAATATGGTTTAGAAGATATAAATTGAAGAAACAATGTTCTTGAACAGGTTCGACGGTATTGTAAATACTGTAAAATGGATACCAGATGATGGGTCCATACAAAATACAACACTTTAACGTATAGATCATTGACGTTTTTGGGAGAACGAAAAATGAATGTTAGAGTACGAGAAGCAGACAAGCACATGCTCTCCATATGTCTTTTAAATATCAGATGAGAATCAGGAACCACGCCAAAATCTTCATTTCCGCAAGTTACTTTTAGAATTTCTCCATTAATTGTATAGATAATAGAAAAAAGAACATTCCGTGTGCATAGGACATTGCAAAACATTTATTAACGTTCAGAGGTAGTTTGTTTTTCTTACAACACTGAAGCTAAAGTGTTAGTACAATACCCATGCCGAAAACTGACGACATCTGCATATACCAGGGCGTTAAAAGGTAAAGAGACGAGGAGATCATTAACAAACAAGTGGAAGCCATTGTAGTAAACACAATGTTTACTACACATTGGGGTAAGCAAAGAGAAGAAGGGTAGATCCGAACGAATATATATCATCATATATATATTTATATATATATATATATATATATCATCAATTTGACCTCGATGATCCATAATTTGCCAAATATATTGCAAGAAGCCCGCCAGGTTTGCAGTTGTAGACTGACCCGAGAAGAATCCATGCTGTTTAAGAGATATTGCAGAGGCATTGCATAAAACATACTCAAATATAGTAGACATTTCTTTCGGGTGTTGTCGCGTAATTAATATTTTATTTAACGTTTCGCTAATCATGTTCTCGACTTTTTTTTTTCTTTCTGTATAAAGATGTTTCACTTGTCGGCTAAGATTAAATCATGTCACAGTGGTACATCTTCCATTCTTATTCTACTAAATTCATTTAGCCAAAGTTAAACACTCCCAATGTTCTCATAAATTTCCTCCGCAGTTTTCGCTTCGCAGAAGGAAAGAATTGAATCGCGCCATGAATTCCAATTTTGAAGTATTTTTCTCTGTTCCTCGAAACACTTTTGTTTAAGTAACTATCAAATAACAAATCAGTGTCAGAATGACTAAAGATCACGAAGTATTGATTCATAAGTGGAGAGGACAAAGGCGGATGAAATTATTATTTTTTTCGGAACACAAAAAAAATAACTTTTCCCTGCATGCACCATAATAGATTTCAAGTATACGGCAAGCATTATAATCTACTGGATGATGGAGCGATGGGCAATTGGATGTCTGCTTTAATAACCAACTTATTCATGAACAAATTCAAGAAGAATCTGGCTTAAGTACTATCCTAGAGTTGCTCGGGATGCTCGATCTAAAAATTCCAGACCATTCGATCCACTAAAAAAAAGTAAACAACTTCCGTTCCTGGACAATGTAGTTGATTGATAATGTACTTGCTACGTCGTTCTTATCTCAACCTGCTTAATTTGAAATTGTTAGAAATTCTAACGTCTCTAAAAGTCATCAGTAAGACACACAATATCGGCATTTCCAAAAGGTTTCCAGAAACGTATTCGCTATCTTTTTATGTGTGTATCAATTCAAAAATCACGTAATGCTAAAGCTTTAACATTCTTCGTTACTATTATTTTTAATTAATACTTTAATACAATGATGTCTTCTTTAAATTCAAAGATTCGGACATTTAATGTTTGTGCGAAACATTTTCTTTCAGTAATATTCACATTTTACATCGCATACAGCTACATCATAACAGTTTAAAATTAAGTAAATCGAAAGAAACGTTTTTTTCTTTGATATAATAATTCTCTTTGATATAAAATTTATTTGCCTCCCCTAGGAAAAAATATCAACCTTTTCTTCGTGTCTACTTTTGACAAATAACTACCACGAAACGTAATGACAGAAAGTGCCGATATGATATCTACAGTTTCCGTTTCATAAAGAGAAATTTGTTAGAGGAAACGGTGACAGGCAGCAGTTGAATAAATATCGACAGATTCTTTTTTCTTATTGGAGTTTCCGATGCGGAGTGAGATAAAATAAATGATTTTGAAATGTCGTCTGATACTCCATTTATTGGATTTAATGTCATAAGAAGAAACATCGTGAATGGTAAATGGTAATAGGATAAGTCTATTAATCTAGACAGCTTTTAATTTTCCTCAATGAAAATTTTCACCTTTAAATATCCTCTATTCTAAGTGTTTGTAAGACAATTTGTAATGTAATGTAATATAAGTATTTTTGGAATACGGTGTGTGACAATATAAAACGTAATGCCATTTTAATTATCATAATAAAGCCATTTTCTTCAAACACAAAATTACAGGAAAAGAAATAAAAGACCTCCAACGTTGTGTACTTTTAATCGTCCGTGAAGGAAAGCAATCAGATATAAATAATAACAGCAGTTCCTTCATACTCCCGAAGCATGCGATCTATATCCTATATACACTATAAAAACGGAAAGCATAGTGTAGTAGTGTCTTTCGGCCTTTTTGTACCGTGTTTATTGCACTAATGCATCTACTTGACGGTTCGTTAAATATATTATCAGCTTTTTGAGGGGACATTTAAAGACTAATGTTGCTTACTTCTTGACTAACAATAACTAAAGAAAAGACATTTGGCTACGCTTATCTATCATACGTCACGGAAGTAACACTACAACGCAATACAATATTAAAAAGAAACAGGTGACGTACTTCACCGTACAACGTTGAGTAATATAAGCAAGGTGAGAAATCCTTAATGGTTTGCTTGTTTACTAATATTCCCCCGAAATTAGTTATATCTAATAATTCCAGAAGTTCTTAGATTTGTTTTCAACAATTCATATTATGTCTTTGACAGTAAATTTTGTTGAGACATTTCTGGTACATCGACGGCGTCTCCCATCAGTTCATTTTAGTTGATCCTTGATAGCTTACAGGGCAATCTAATTTCTCTTTCACCTTTTCAATTATACGACTTAACAGTAACATTAAAATTTTTAACTGGTATCGGGTAGGTTCATCAGTTTTCATTCGAACTACCCCAAGAACCGAAAACTAAACGTATTTGTAGCTACGAAGGATGGAGTTGGTCATACTTCAAATCAACAATTTGGACTGAATAATTAAATCAAATTGTTTTATATTTTCACTAGCAGTACATGCCGAAAACTATTGCTCTATAAACTAAATTTTTAGTTCTAATTTCTTTAATAGTCCAACTGATGGTGTAGTTAGTAAGATTAAACACAGACTTCAAAAATTATATATGTTTTTAAACCTTTCGCTGATGTACACTATATAATTCATTAAAAATAAAATATTTTCTTAAATTGAGACCATAGTTCCTCTTTTATTGAAAACCAACTTAACAACTATTTATAAAACTGTGCTTGGGATGCAGTAGCATTTATATTGATCAAACCTGTAAATGGCTGAAATATTGGAGTAACCAATAGAGAGGTACATGGGATTGTACACAGATAGCACAACAATAGAAGGTATTGGAACAAGCACATGCGTTAGTGAGTCTAACAACCACCTAAGAATTCCTGTGGAACTCCGCACCAACATATGTACTTCAAGCAGAGATTTCCACTGTGCGCCATAAAGAATCTCGAGAATGGAATACGACGCGGAAATATAAATATATGTAACGACAGTCGGGCAGTTTTAAAGGTTATTGGATGCCTAACCACCAAGCGATCGAAAAAAGTGAAAGGACAAGTATGCTGGCAAACCTTCCATTAGTTCTAAACTAGTTTTGTGGTCCCCAAAAGAGACGCATAAAACCAGCGATAATGGCACGGGAAGACATCGTACTTTCGTAGGATGACATGTATCATTTATTTAAATTAGAAAAAGCTGAAGATCAAATCTATCGTCTGTACCATGAAAATCTGAAAAATACAGCAGAACATATCCTATAATTGTGTCGCATACAACAGTAACATTTCAGTAGGTTATTTCTTGCATCTACACAACTGAAGGCAGAAGGTCTTAAAGGAGTACTAAGGTTTATTAAAAGTCTCCAACTGTCCTAGCACAGAAGGCATTTTATTAGACTAGATCTATTAAGTCACAGTACCCAAAGACGTCTGTTTCATAGCCCGACTTTAATAACAATAATAGTCAACACGGGGGTAATTACGGTAAAGTCTAAATGCAACAGTACATAATATAATTTTATTATTTTATTTTATTAATATAAAAATCATCGCACTTTTCCGGTTCTTGTTTTTCGCATATTTTCAGCTGTACACGTATCCCATTTTTGCCTTTAACGAAATGGTTTTTGTTTATTGGTTTCTCATGTTTTTAAATCGTTCAATGTTGTTTTGAATATAAACACAGTCTGTGATTTTGGACATTTTAAAATACAAGTTTAATTATCTAAATTGAAATTCTTGTATCTTTGTATTTCACATGTTCAAGCATGTACAAGTCGTCGTTGATATTTTCAACTCTTTTCTGTATTTCAAATGTTGTCAATTATTTTATCAGTTTTGGCATTCTCTTTATATATTAGAGTAACTCCTGATGAAGCTCGGAATAAAGAACGAAATATTGAGCATTGAGAAAATATGGTTTTATTTATTATCTGTATATCCAGAAACACACCGTATAATAGCGGGTGATAGAAATTTTAATGCAAAACTAACATATTTGTAGGTTTACGTATTTAAATTTCAGACAAAGCCATTTTATATAAAACAAAATCAAAAACTACATAACTTCTATCTAAACCTTTGGGAAATTGTCAACATTGTAAGAGTAATGCCAAATTTATATAATTGAAAAATTCATAATTCAAAGTAAAGATAAACTACATTTGGTGTACGGCATAATTACGACTTAATTAAATAAGGAAATTACCCAATCTCAAGTAGAAACTGATACCTTCTTTATTTCAATGAACAGTTTTAATGGTATTTCCAGAAATCAATGTGTGCGGGGAAAATCAATTCATGTAATCGTGTAGTGATCACAACGAAGTCTTGTTTTTTCGTGTAGATGGGCTGGCGTGTTTATTATGAATACCCCATGTATAATTTACCTCTATTTTATATCACTTGTTAAAACAATTAGCTTGCATTACTTAATGGAAAATATTATCATATTGTCAAAATCCCCATGTTGTATTTTCTAAATCCTACATTCCATGTTCTTAAGTGAACGAGCGATAAATGCATAAATCACCAGTCACCCAAACACCTCTATCAAACAGAAGAGCATCGTACTGACAAAGGAAAGATACTTACTAAGATAGCGAAGTGTGAGAGAAACATTGAAACAACGGAAAACACCAATAGACCATTTACCAGAATAAAACATATAAGCGAGGAAACGCCAAAGTACATAATGAGAAGTAGAAAACAACACCAACCTTTGGAAAAAGACTAAGCAAGATTACGGTGAAACTTAACGTAACAATTGCATTAGTGCAACAAACACGGAAATACCCGAAAGGTACTAGTTCAGTAGAAAGCCTCTATGAAGCTTTATGCTCGAAAAGGATATTTTCCACATATGAAACAAGAATTTAGTTAATTAAAATAAAAATCAAAATGGATTAATACCAAGCAAATCATTTTATTCGCAGGAATATTCCAAAGAATGTCTGCAGCATGTTCAAAGTCACATAGTTAGGAAAGATGTACCAGTAACACTGTTTGAGGTAAGATAGTTCATTCAATGTTGTCAATATTATGTTAAGCTAATATAAGATTCTTTCTTTCTGTTGTTTCAGCCTTATATAGAAGAAATTTATAACCACTTAAGGGATGAACCTTTTAAAAAGTTTCTAGAAAGGTGAGAATAGCTCAATTTGTATGTGTTACTTTTCGGCAAGAATTTTATATCCTTTTGCTCAACAGAATTTATTCAATATCACCATAGTACCACTTTACTGGCTACATATTTTAATTTGTATTATTCGCTAAATCTTGCAGTCTCTTCGTCTTGAATAAAAAATATTGGAATATCGTGATTTATGCGAATTTAATCCGACTCAGCAAATCCTCCCAGCGTTTCACATAATTTAATATAGTTTTCTGATTGCAGTGAAAAATATACGAGGTTCTGTCAATGGAAAAATTTAGAGCTAAACATCCAGGTAAGTTAGTTCTTTCCCCAATTGGGTTATCCAAAGCCACATAGGGCTTACTAATATATAGAGCGTTCCTTAAGTAAATATCACCAGATTCTTAGCTATTTATTATTAATGATAGTCATTATTGTTAGATTAACACTATCCGTAATTGTGCAACAATTAGTCTGACAATTGACAATTAGTCTAACAATCTTCCACAATTTTGCACTGATGAACTGTTGCACGGCGAAACGCGCATATCCACATGGCGATTAGGTGGTAGTCTAACTTCATTCTTATTCTCAATAGTAATAATAATAATGAATCGGTGCACAATGTAATATTTTAATTAAAAAAATGTTTGTGCCATTAGCCAATCGAAATTAAAATTTTGATGTAGTACACTTTTCAGATGTATAAAACTTTGTTGAGAGCATAAACAGGGTGATTTAATACTTTAATAGCTAATTTTGATATCCTTTAATTAAATTAGAATATACAAAAAGATGAGAGATGTATGTATCGTAGTATTATAATTGGTAGCATCGAGGTCAGCGGTCGTTAGCTCCACGCATATATCACGCATGCTATGTCCATTATGCCCGTTCGCTCAAAGTTAAGATCCCTCTGGCGGCTGCGAACTTGTTTTCGGAAATTGTAACTATCTTCTACTATCTAGGTAGTTTGGGAATTGTAAGTCCCGCCAAAGACAGGAGTGGTGTAACGGAATAATAATTTATATTCTGTTCATTTTCCCCGGTTCCTAAAACATCCAATTTAATATAAAATTTCCATACAACAATCTTTAGAATAATTTTGGGCATATCTCAATGTAATTTGGTAAATTAATTATCATTGCTTAGATATAAAATTTAAATTTGTACAGTTGTTTATGTTGTAAATTGTCATAGAATCAGTGCCTTCGGTTGTGATCTTGCACCGCTCGCGTAATGTTAACTTCTTAATAATATTCGTTTATGTCTTCAAAGTTCAACTTTTGGAAAAGTAAAGATTCAAAATTTGTGAAAAATGTTCAAAGACATGAACTTAAAATTTGAAATATTCCCGAATCCCAGCAACCCTAAATTTAATCAATCAATTTGAAAAAATCAACTATTTCTAAATTCTTCCTTCGGACAAAACATTACAGTATATACATGATGTGTTACAATGAGCTTTGGTCCAATGTGTACGGTGAAAGTTATCCTTTAAAGCTGCTAGTTCAGTCAAAAGTTCCGGTATCTTTGTTTTCCGTCGGAATTGCCCTATTTTAAATGGAATAATAGTAATTTGAATAGTTTTGATTTGTACTGTTTTAAATGGAACTTACTGTATTCATGCAAGATTGTTTCCTGGTTCTAAATTCACTAATTTCATCAAATTACAAAATTTGTAGTTCTTCATTTGAAAGATGTTATTTGATGCACGCTTGTGCAAGCCCCACCTCGACTATGCGCCCTATAAAATCCGAATTTTTTCGTTCTCCAAAACTTGCTTAATATTTCATAATTTTGATATTGAAGGATCCAAATTGATTTACTACGTTAATGTTGATATAGTTTCACGTTTATTTGAAACTTTTTAATTAATCGTTAATGAAAAATCTTGTCTATCCCATCCGTTTTTGTTTTCTAATCCAGATCCAAAGTTTACATTAATAACCGTTCTGATTCGAGTATCCACGAAAAATACATACGAAGTGGGATTAAACTACAATGGTTAGCCATGTTTATCATTATTGGATGGGACTGTCACTACATTCACCGTTACACAATGCAATTAATAAATTTTGAAATTAAGAAATATAGTTGGTTGATGGTGAGCTTTGTTTTGCGTATTAAATGGTTTTTACTGGACTTGTTTTCTTTTAACAAAAACCTGATTGGCCTACGTGTGTCACATCTTTGTTTCGATTCTTGTTTTATCGTTATGAGAAAAAGTCTGGGGAAAATCCAAAGAAGAGACCACCAGCACTGTTTGGCCTCGCAAACTTGCAATAATATGCATGCAATTAAAAATAGAAACAAAGTCACTTTGAAATGTTAGTAATTAAATATAAATACATTTTAAAATAATTATCACCACGATATATACACTACCCTCCATATTAGTTCCGACACGTAAATAAATTAAAATAAATGAAAAAATATTTAAACTCGTTTTTCCAAAACTTTCGCCGACACAAAATTTTTGCCAATATTTAGAAATACTGCATTTTTTTGCAGTATTTCTAAATAACCTTCTTCGCACAATACCTTCGATTCGCTTCAAGTCTCCTGTACCGATGTAAGCAAAACAAGCCCAAACAAACACAAAACTTCTTCCTTGCTTGACAATTGGCACTACACAATCCTGGAACCTTCTTTCGCCTTTCGCTCTTCTCACAAAAACGCCCGAACACGTCAAACTTTGACTCATCAGTCCATAGCAGCCTTTTCGCATCATCCACTGTCCAATTTCTATGTATTTCTGCTCCCTGTAATCGTTTTTGCCTGTTTCCCCGTCAAAGTTTTTTTTGCGGCAATGCGGCCGTGAAGATTTGCAGTTTTTAATCTTCTTTTCACTGTAGTAACAGAAATTTTTCTTGCACGGCCCTGATTCATTTCGGAGGCGGTTTCTAATACTGTCAGTCTCCTATTTCGCTTGCTCGGCAATTTTATACGATCATCGTCGGCGTTAATTGTTATTCTCTTACGACCTAAACGTGCCCCATCTCCTAAGCTGCCCGTGCGTTGACGTCTCGGAATGATATCACTAACAGCCGATTTATTAATTTGTATTTTTTCGGAAATTTGACGTAACGAATAACCTTCTTGATGAAAAGCAACAATTACAGAGCGTTCTAAACTTGTCGGTTTCCTTCTAGGCACTTTAATAACTTTAATCAAGTTCACACAAAAGAATACGCCCTGAATACTCAAGAAGAATACTCAAGCCCAGGCAGATTTATTTAGAAACTAAAAGATTTATCAACGCACAATAAACTTTTATGTCTCCCACCGCAAAGAGTATTGTAAATTTATTATTTGCAATATTGTCCCAAAAATAATGCTATTTGTGGCAATTAGGATATTATTTATTATAATAGGTTTCTAGTCCTTCTCTAATCGATATTCTTTGAAGTTTGCCTGTACAATTAGTTGTAAACTTCATAAAGGACTAATATAAATATGTTATTTATATATGAACGAAATTACATTATCTTTTAGTAAAGTTTGCGTTTGACATTTTACTAGGTGTCCGAACTAATATGGACGGTAGTATACGTTATGGTCATTATTTTTAATGGTTTTCAAGATCACAGCTTTGGAAAGCTGATTATCTTTAGAATTACAGCTACTCTAAAAAAAAAAAACGATGTATTGGATGATGAAATCAATTTAAGTATATTAAATAGCTTTATTTATTATTCTACTTCTAAATGGAAATTATATGAACGTAATATATCTTAATTTCAAAAATAGACATACTTACATGTTGATTGTTAGAGTAATGTAGATCCTTTTGTTAAAGAGCACTTGTGATAAACACAGACTAAATTACAATAATTAATATTACCGAAAGCAAATTTCGCTGGAACACATTGCTATGTAACTACCAGGAGAATGAAAGCCATTAACACATAACCTGATGTTATTATAATTAATTGCAACTATTTAGTTATTTAGAAGCTATTTAATTACCATTAAAGAGGGTATTTTGCGATACTGTTTACATTTATTAAATACTTATAAATGTATATTGTTCACCTGAGCAATTATTTTTTTTTTAATTTCGTCCACCTAGATCATCATGCGATGAATTGAAAATACTAGAGAGGAAAAAATAACAAACGTTGATTCAAAGAAGGGAAAATTTTTAATTTTGATAATCATTAACACATATGATTACTTTGCAAATAAGCGATTAACTTATTTGCACCTGTAGACGTTCGTTCATTAAGCTAGAAGACCCAACGGTGTGCAATCTCCTTGTATGAAATTGTTGTTGCATACATGCATAAAAATTGTAAGAACCTATAAATCAATGCAGGTACACATAATCATTCTGCCCGAAATCTACAGCATATGTGATGCGATGTGGCAAAGGTGGACAAATTTTACAACTAATAACGCGTGGGCACTAATATTTATTGTCAAGTTGAGGTAGGATTCCTTCACGCGGTTCAGGTCTAGCATAAAACAATTTTTGAAATATAAATGTGCTTATACGATCCAGGAGTTCTTTGACCTGCTCCTCCTATCTTCGTGAATCCAGAGTTCTACGATACGAGGATAGTCTAAAAAGTTCCCAGCCTAAACAATTCACTTCTACATAACTTAAACGTAATGCGGTCGTTTTCCTACAAATCCTACTTTCAGCTTACCGTGTAATGATGTCTATTAACACACTGTGAATATACCAAAAAGCAGTCGCCATCGTTTCGATTGTGCCTTGGCTTCAGGACTGCACTGGTGACGTTATAACTCCGACTTATATCGCTTAAACTGCTTCGACGAGGCTTCGGAAATGTTCGACAATAATCCCTGCATTTGACGTGAAACGCTTTTCGCTAAAAGCTAATTTTGCAAGTCTCGAATAAAAATGTGTTGTGGCGGATCGGGCATCCATTCGTACCACGACTGGACTAGTTTTACTACCGCCATTGCTAATGAGTCATCATAACTTTCGGCTGATGCAATCGTCTTTGCCTTCCCAATCTGCAGACTGTCATTTGATTGATGTTTACCGCGTTAGCAATCTCTCTAATCTATTCGCGGCGGTCTGCTAACACCGTATCATGAGCTTTGTTGATCATATCTGGCCGCACCTCATTAAGGAGGGCTGTTCGGCCTCGATTATAAGGTCCTTATAAATTGCAT
Source organism: Oryctes rhinoceros (assembly GCA_020654165.1). Taxonomy (NCBI): domain Eukaryota; kingdom Metazoa; phylum Arthropoda; class Insecta; order Coleoptera; family Scarabaeidae; genus Oryctes; species Oryctes rhinoceros. Next base: position 9,339,423 of record JAIOKQ010000230.1, on the reverse strand, counting down.
CCAGTTTCAATTTTTTGATTTCTATACACGTTTTCCCATAAAAAAAGAAATCGTTTTACTGAACGATATTGTCCTCTTTCCATTATTTCACAAATATATAAGCTTGCTCACTATCAACAACTCTCAAAAATATACTGCTCGATGAATTACTTCGAAATTTTGACAAAAGGATAGTGAAGAAAGAACTAAAGAATAGTGCCCACAGTGGGTAATGCAGATTTTGATAAAAGCGCGATCTATCTTCAAATATAGATGCTTTGCATATCAACCTCGTATAATAAACTTTATTAACCATAATGAAACTTCCTGCCCTGTTCAGTTTTCAATATGGCTGCTCTGACACCAAGCAATTCAAAAAAGAAACTAAATGTGAAGTAATTTTTATTTCAGGATTATTGCAATTTTTACATTTATCACTCCTTTCTATTGTTTTGATGTTTGTATTGAGAAAATCGAAAATTCACCATATTTCGAAAGAATTTCCCTAAAAAGTGAATTTACACTTGGGAGCCTTTTATTGTTAGCTAAACAAAACAGTAGTTGATTCAAATTTATGAATACAGCCTTTTTCTTTCAATTTGAAATTTTCTGAAAGTCATCTATAATAGATTGCAATACTTCGAAATAGTATTCTCCAGTAAGTGAATTTCGACAGAAATATACTCCAATTTTTTACACATGAGGATAATTTATGTATAAGTTTACAGATTTTTATCTTATATAAACAAATCTTAATTAAAATAATGTTTCCGCTCTTGTTTGATCCACTTATAGTTGACGATGAACGACTTCAGTGTACATAGGATAATTGGAAGAGGCGGTTTCGGCGAGGTCTACGGTTGTAGGAAGGCCGACACGGGAAAGATGTACGCGATGAAGTGTCTGGATAAGAAACGGATCAAGATGAAGCAGGGCGAGACGTTGGCGTTGAATGAGAGGATCATGTTGTCCCTAGTCAGCACGGGCATCGATTGTCCGTTCATAGTGTGCATGACCTACGCCTTCCATACGCCCGACAAGCTCTGTTTCATCCTCGACCTGATGAACGGCGGCGATCTCCACTATCATCTCAGCCAGCATGGAGTCTTCAACGAGTCCGAGATGAAGTTCTACGCTGCTGAAGTGATATTGGGTGAGTTCTTTGATTACAATTATAAAAACGCGTAATTACATGGTTTTGACAATTTTGGGTTTGGATGTCAGACGTCAAGAGAAAAGATAATGTCTAATATTTTATTGCCGGTGACATTCGTTGGATGCTTTCCAACTTTTTCAAGCAATCTGCATATTTCTCTTGAAAAAACATCAAACGAAACGTAGCAGTAATAAAATATTGGAGAAATGGATCGATTTTTCTAGCTAGACAAATTAATTAGAATCGTTTCACCAAAGTACATGTTACTTAATGACTAATAAAAGTTATATTTAGTACTCCATTAAAAACCATCAAATTTTTTCACTTTTATCAAATTTAAAGTGTAACAATAAATGGAATATTTCTTCCCTTTCTTCCAAGTTAGAGTAATAGAAACGAATATTTATATCAGTCATTATTCCGTTAATATCTAAAGAATGCTAATTTTTAAACTCTCTAATTATGATTATCACAACATCGGACTTTCCGATAGTTATATTGTGGTAAAAGAGTCTAATGGAACTACTGGATCCTTTTTTCGGTAGGGATCGGTTGATGCTTAACTTCATTTACCAGATTCTACATCTCCGTAATTACTGGTATAATCCACAAGAATTTTCGGATCAAAGAAGGATGTTTATCTTCAATTTACGAAATCGCTTATCCGAACATCTTTCCTTCTTTCCATAATCATCTTACATCATTAATCTTGAAAATTACAAAGCGAAGAAGAAATTCGCCCCAATAAATCGCAATACACGGAATCGTATCTTTTTCAACGTCCATCAAAAGATTTCATTTTCCATAATGACATCGCTTCTCTCTCCTCCTCCCACATTGGAAAAAACGAAAGTGACCCCAACGACCAGGAAAAAGAGATAGGTCCCCCTTCTCCTAGTCTGCTAGATTATAAATGAAACCGAGGAAACCTCAAGCCGGCAGTTTCCCTACTCGCGGGAGATCAGAGCCGACCCAAATGCGATTATGTATAATGAGAGAGAGAGAGCAAAATAAATCGGAGGGAAACGATTAAATGCGGCTGAGCGCTGAAGGAGACCGAAATTCAACGCTTTCTTCCATCTTCCTCTTCTCTCCGCTGAAATGACTGTTCCACCCTTCATTCGTTACGGTTCGATAAGCAAATGAAACCGTTTTTTTTTAATTGATTCTTCGCTTCTCTTTGATTTTCAATTTACTTCAAGCAATTAAAACGGTATCCTTCTGTATGGATGGGCAAGAATGGAAAATGGATAAAGAAATGTGTTTTTGTTGCACAAATATGGGTGAAATCTTTGTTGTTAGGCATAGAAAATGCGTTTCTAAATTAAAGCAAACAAACAAATTCAGTTCCATTCTCGTCTCTTTCCATGTTTTGTGTTTCTTATTGTCTTTAATAAACTTTCTGAATGTGAATTTTAATCGAGAAATTACACAAACCGTCGCTGCATGCAACTGTTTAACTCTTAGTTAGAAAATGAACAAGCTCAACAGGAATTTCCTGCGGTGTTCAGTGTGATTGGATCTATATTTGCATTTGGTTAGCAAGCTACAGTAAGTTGTCGCGTGCCATTGTCTTCAAGAATGGACCATCTGGGCAATGATAACAAAATACCGTAAGAAAACGAAATGTAATCAACTATGTAACCATTACCTAAGTAATTATCAATTGATTGAAACCATTCCTTAACGGTTTATGGGTTGTAGAAATCCTTTTTTTTTTAATTTGGACTTGTAACCAATTGAACCATGGTCAACTCGATGAAAATATTTTCAAGACAGTTGCCTTTCCTGTTATACGGGATGTCTCCATATTATCTAAATTTTTATAGAATTTCATCAAGTACTTCTTATTTTGAACGTTTCTAGTTTTTTTTCATTAGCAATCATTTGTATAAAGTAAGTATCTAGATTTGCTTTTAGAAGAACCCTTCACAATAGCGGTTTAAATCAAATTTCAATTTATTAATATTTAATATTAATATTTATTAATAATTATTAAAAACAACGCAAATTTAATGTTTAACTTATTATTCACATGCAATGCTATCAATTAATTAATGATCTAAGTTATTTAGATATAATAGACAATGTTCATTTAATTTTACATCAGAGAAGATATCTACAGAAATAAAAAATTGATTATTTCACTTATGAAATTCGACATTATATGTTAAATGTGCCCTAATTTGAAGTTTTCTTTAAACTAGCCTGGAGATAATTCAAATATAATAAATACACTCCGCCAAAAAAGTATCGCATAAACTAAAAAAGGGCATTTATAAACCAAGATATTTTTATACGTTCACAAAAAGTTTGCCTCGTGTATGTGAACTATAAAAACACTAACAAAATCATGGAACATAGCTTTTTTACTTTTTTTTTCTAAAAGAACACAGAAAAATGCATATGTAGGTTTGTTCGGTTGTTTATTGAATGTCTTCCTATACGGACAAATTTTAAAGTGCGAAGTCAGAGTTCTGTACCAACGCTTTTAAAACTAAAATGAGCAATTTAACTTCAGAACAAGTGGCTGCTATAGTTGCTTTAATCGAAGATGGACGATCTCAAGCATACGTTGCTAATTTGATGAACATCAATCAGTCAAGTGTTTCTAGAGCCGTAGCCAGATATAGGGAAACAGGCAATTACAGTAGAAGACCTGTACCAGGTCGTCCAAGATGTTCTACTCGCCAAGATGACCGCTATTTACTACTGCAAGCATTACGTCGAAGACATGTAACTGCGAGACAATCGCAGAACGACTTGGCTAGAGTCAGAAATACTCGTGTGAGTACTCAAACTATTCGGAATAGGTTACGACAGAGTGGATTAAGAGCTAGAGTAGCTGTAACAGCCCCTCGTCTCACTAGGAACCACCGAGTGGCTCGCTTAAGGTTTGCCAGAGAACATGTAAATTGGAACATTAATGACTGGGCCAATATACTCTTCACAGATGAGTCAAGATTTGGTCTTTACACCTCAGATAGGCGTATCTCAGTCTACAGATGAGACGGTGAGCGCTATTCGCAGTGTAATATCAGACCTAGACCTAATTTCGCTGGTGGCTCTATTATGGTTTGGGGAGGCATCTGTTTAACAGGTCGTACAGACTTAGTACCAGTAGACTGAGGTCACTGACTGCCCACAGGTACATAACGGACATTTTAGAAGAACATGTAGTACCATATGCGCCAATTATAGGAAACGAATTCATGTTAATGCACGATAATGCACGACCGCATGTTGCAATAATCGTCCAGGAATACCTTAACGATGTTGGTATTCCAGTTTTAGATTGGCCTGCGGTAAGTCCGGACATGAACTCAAAATGTTGCCCCAGCGGACCTGCATGGACTAGAAAATGCTCTCCGTGACGAGTGGGAGAATTTGGATCAGGCTTATATACGGAGGTTAATCGAATCTCTACCAAACCGTATGCGAGCGGTCGTAAGAGCCAGAGGTGGCAATACTCAGTATTAAAAGCTACTGTTATGACATTTTTCTTTCCAAAATTATAATTTCTTGTTTTAATAAAAATCTCAATTAGAGCGCATTAAAGTATATTTACAACTTTATGCTACAAACAAAGGTTATGCGATACTTTTATGATTCAAAACTAAATTATGCGATACTTTTTTGGCGGAGTGTATATCGTCACTTTTTTTTTTTCTAAAAACAGTGCCAATACCGATACCTACTTTTTAAAAACGACTGCTATGGAGGACTTCAAAAATTCGAAGAATATCCGATGGAAATCTAGAACACAACTCGTGCACATGAAATATCCACTAAAAAGGGCACAGTTTCATTTAAATCAAGGAAATTTATGTTGACGTCCACTACAACCGGAAAAGCAACCGTTTTGAAAATACTTTTATTTAGTTGAGCTTTCGACAACCCGTAATACTTTTAACGAACGGTTTTAATCAACAGCCTATGTATGAAAAATAAAAGCAGCACTTGCATTTCATAGTTTTAAATTTATACGGAGCTTCCGCCCTACGTAAACGCCGACGTTCATAATATAGACTGCAGATATGTTCCTCTTACAAAAATGATTTAGATACAAAATGACCAACCATCCTGTGCCAGTAAATAACGGCGAATTCATTATTTCATCTTAATGTAATTGTAATAACTGAAACCACTTATTTACCAAATCTGAAATTTGTAAAAGGAATACACTGAATTATACGTTGCCGCATTGTGTTCTCATGAGTTGGACTTTGGTGCGGCATTTTTTTTTTATTTCACTCTTTAAATACAACTAACCACGTCTGTAGCTATTTCTTAAATGGAGAAAGTAACATCTGTCCTTTCGTCCCCAAATTATGCCACGTGAATCTTAAAATCATAAAAGCTCACCAAACTCATTCTTAATGGCAAAAATTACAATGTAAACACTACATTAGCAACTCTAGATAAGTCGGTTGATTATTTCTCCAAAATGTGCAAATTTATTCTTCCGAATCTTCTACACTCAGTGTGGATGATAGTTGATAAGTCCCGCACAATATTCATATGATAAATCGTCAAGAATATGAATTGTTTGAAGTTCGTTCTCTTTGAATGGACGCTCAAATAGTAGACTTTCTTCCATTGCCGCACATTTGCCCATTCAATCAGGAGAAACTTTTTTAGGATCCAGTTCATGAATTTTTTAAAAGATACATATTCTACTTTGGGTAAATTTCATTCTCTAATTGTTAATCTAAATTGTTCATATTTAAAACCCGGAAAAAAGTTGCTATTTAATATTTTGGAACTTTCACAAACACCGATACAAATTAAAATAAAAGAAATTAAAAGAAATAAAATTGACGTCTGAAATGTTGAATGCCGTAGGTAATATCAGTAAACAACAAAAAAGTGTAATCACCTTTTTCCTTTACAAGAAAAACGCCTTAAGATCACTATTTGGAGTACAATGCGTGCGTCTGTAAATATAATTTCGCTACAGGAATTCTCAACATGAGGACGCCATAAAGACACCATTAATGTGGCATTAACACCCCGTCAGCCGGCAAATAAATATAAACGTGAACACAATTGAGAAATTTAGTGCCGCGTTTTAGTGTTCCACAATTTCGCGAATAGTAAACGCACTAATAAAGTCAGAAAGCTCTTGCCTTTATGCGAGATCTTAGCGCCGATGATTCGACAATAAGCACCTCGATATATGGGTTTGGTAAGCTTATGCTAGAATGAAATAGGTATTTTCGATGGAATGCATTTGTGACAATGCAAGTATCATACTTGGAGAAAATACATCAAATTTTTTAAAATAGAAAATTACTTCAAGAAATGCAGGTATTTTTCAGTTAAACTATGAAAACGTACTGGGAACATTGTACCAAAAAAATTGCCTAATTTTAAATAGATGGATACGTAAATTTGAGATAACTGTCGCAATTTGGATTATTACTCAAGAAATATTTTCGTTTTTTAAAAAGAGCAAATAAAGGTCTTACTACTGATCTCACCACAGTTGTTATGCGTCCATTTGCCACATCTTGCTCATTTTTTACCGTGTTTGTTTTAAAAAAACCGACCCACGCAAAATAGACATTCAATTTTTGCTTTGGTCTGAAGAAAAATCAGGAAACGTAAGACCTACGCTACTTTCTGAGCTCGAACTGGACCGTGGTTTCTGGAACTTTCTTGACATTCCTAGTTTCGCCGGCAGTACACGGAACCGATTCTTTTATGTTAGATTAGTTGAAGTTTCAGCATCTGTAACTTACTAATCAGCTCCACCTTTAAGATTATGTATAATTACATAACCCTCTGCTCGATCTGCTTCTCCATCTTCCACTTGATTGACACCAAGATCCCGATCTTTCTTGGTTTAAAAGAACTAATCTTGTTTTCCGAAAACATTTCCATTGTGGCAACTATATTTTAGGCTCTACTCTTTACAGTAGTAGTAGCAGTAGTTACCTCATTTTCTTTAACCAAATCTTTAATGCGGTAAAACCAAATCGAAGGCAATGAATTAAGTAAAACGCTTGAGATTTCTGGCAAAAATGTCTGATTGTACCCAGCCTGATATAAACATTCTACAGCTGAATCTGTTGGAGCTTACATCAACTCTGTCTTTACATTATTCTTAGAGAAAAAAATATAAATAATAACCGTGATCAATCTACTCCTTTCTACTCAAGTTAAGGTTGAAACCTGCTTTTTAGCACATATAAATGAAAAACTTGATTCGGGCTGCAAATTTCCATGAAAACTGTGGACGCCTCTTCAAAAACAGGCACAACCAACAATTACAAAGTTTTTCGGTATTCTTACAAGATACAGACAGGAATAAAGAACTCTCACAAATTAGGTGCCTTTTTATTATTGATTAAAGCTTCCAAGTATTTTTTTAGTGTATTCCTATTTTTGACCACTACAGCTTGAATTGAACACATCAGAAAATGCCTAGAAACAATGATCAAAAATATATAATGCTAAGATAGCTTAGCTCTCTCATGGTGTTGATGGAATAATTCACGGCGAACGCAACAAAAGGATCGTGCGATATTATTTCTGTTCATGGCTCAACCAACCGGTGACTTTGCCGTTATCTATCTCATGTTTAGTTCTTTCGATAAAATTCGCCGACATGCATCGTAAGATAATCTCGCAATGTTTTGGACGGTCCGCGACGATTATTTACAATTGCATTCTGAATGGCAGTTGTAAATTGAATGTTCTTGTGTAATGCTGGTCGATATTCGTCGGGATTAAGCGTCGTCATCAGCTAACTTTCAGTTATTTTTGAAACATTTGTATGTTTGTGTTTCATACAAGACGTCGTTCCTAAATACTCCCTTTAACATTTTATGCGTTGGTTATATAACTGCCTCCGTTCATACGCGTGATTCAACTTTTGACTACTACCTCGTATTAATTAACATTAATCTGAGTATTCAAAATCGTAAATATAAAAAAGTCTAAAAGCAATATTCTGTGAGGTATCTTTGTTTAAGGGTTAAATAATTTAAGATAATTAAATCAACTTTAATCAGACTTCGTTCTTTGTTTTGTTTGCCAAATGAAGAAATAGAATCAACAAACAGATTACTCAAGAACAATTACTGGCTTAATAAACTTCCAGGATCAAATTTAATAATGAAAACACACATCATAAACCAAAAAAACAACAGGTAGAAAAGATCATATATTTACATTAGATTAAATTATCATCTTCGTTCTTGGAAGTGATCCATATTTTTCATTCATAAAATGTTAGCTTAATATCCGCATTTTGCTGACGTCATTTCCTGATAACACAATACAATTCAAAAGCACGTAAAAAAAGAACGCAAAAATTGCATCACTTTAAAGATGTAATGAATCAATTATCTTACCTAAGCTGCTTATACACATATATGCAAACATCCTATTTTACCGTTTAATTGGTTATTGCGTCAAAATAACCCGCGCAATCCTATGTGCAATAGATCTATTCATTTAATCAATACGTTCTGTGAATTGCACAGTGAATTTACGGACACGTACTTCAAAGCTGATTAATTTGAATTGAAATAACAGTGCATGGCTAAAATAGAGCTGTAACCAAGTTAACGTAAAAAATATCGATTTGATCTCAAAATTAGAGAAAGAAAAGAAATAATAATAATGTAACAATGGAATATTTAATTACGATACAATCGGTATATGTAAAAAAAATAAGGTCTATTATTTATTAAAATATTAATTTGGGTTGACGTCACGAGAAATAATAGGATAAAGTATTAAAATCTTATATAACCTCGTTACATATTGGTTTTATTCGATGTTTTTACTCTGTTGCAGGTTTGGAACACATGCATAGGCGTTATATTGTATATAGAGATCTAAAACCTGCCAATATACTTCTAGACGAACACGGTCACGTTAGAATATCTGATCTAGGATTAGCCTGTGATTTTTCTAAGAAAAAGCCCCACGCCAGTGTGTAAGTACTATTTTTCGAATATCCTATCGTTATTCCTTTCGTTCGGATACGCGAGATCTGTTCAGATAATAACCGACGATTTCGAATTAGGCGCGGAGAGATTTAATGATGATGTATACACGGGCGTTTCCTTTTGCATAACTGAATCGTTTCCAGATTTAGTTCTTATTGCTTGCGGTTTAGTATTCCTGGCAATGATTACAATCTGCTATTTTCGATAACAACTAAAAATTTTGTGCCAAATTGAGGAAAACTCTCTCGGAAACGTTACGATTTTTGATGCAAGCTGACAGAGATAGTGCTCTCAAAATTCAATAGTGGTCGTAAGTCAATTGAAGATTCTCTTTGACTTTAACTCATATCGCCGATGTTCAGAAACCGTCGTTTGGCTGACAAAGATTTGCATCTCAAAAGAATTGTGCCAAAGCAATTTGATCAAGTTTGCACCTCAATTCAACTACAAAAGATGGTTCAAAAGATCATCCCCATTAACGACTACGAGAATGAGACAAGAGTTCAATCATCACAGTCGATTGGCGAAAGATCTCCACCCAAATAGAGCACGTCGGTCTCGATTCCGTGATCCACTGTTTTTCGCAATTTTATTCGAATTACGCGTTTTTACTTCAACGTCAAATTGTCAGTCGTACACTGAACGTAATTACAATAAAAAAATACGTTAACGTAGCAGTTTTTTTTTTATTAAAATCCGTAAAATGAACGAGTTTATCATTGTAATAACTGGCTACTTATTATATCGATGAACACGGACTTATTGGTGTAAAGAATACATTTATTAATGTCCAATAACTCGCTTTGCTTTGTCAATTGTTCATGTGACTTTTGTTAGTCTCAACAACAAGGAACAAATTATGTGAAGATTATGGAAACCAGCCTTAACAAAACATTAGGTTGCAATATAAGCATTACAATTCACTTTTCACGTGCACATTTAGGCATTGGAGAGCAGGATGAGCGGGATATTAAAGAAATATAAAAGAGGTATCAGAGGCAATGGAATACCAGCATGATAGCCGACTTTTACTGAATGTTGAAAAGACCAACAAATGAGGCTTTTAAGCAAAATAAAAATATTTTCTTTTGCCATTCTTGTTTATATTCTTTTTATTAATATTGTGAATTTTTATATATTTTATAACTATATAAAACCTTACGTGATACAACAAAACTAAATATGAATTTGAAATCAGATACACCACATTATACTAAAAACAACACTCCAATAAGGTGAAGAAGCAGATCTGTGCAATCTGTAAGCTGAAATAATAAATTTGGGTTATTTTCCGAACAGAGCTCGTATACCAAACAATTTTAATAATGCTCAACAGACACTTGTGAAATCCTTCTTGTCTACATTATTATTCACCTCAGCTCAGCTCAATCTTTCTTCAATATTCCCGTATCAATAATCTTATTTCAATGTAAGCAGATATATATGTTGCTGCAATTCGAAAACAAATCTGTCGGAATTACTTCTTGAAATGTAAACACCGTTAATGATAGATTGATTGCCTAGCACTGGAAATACTGCAGATTGAAAACTTTTATTGTGGCTATGAAAAAAGCAAGATGAAATACCGTTTCTTCTGTTGAACGTTTTTTTTTTACGTTTTCAGCGGATTTTCTTGCAAATTCTTAAACAAGTTAATGGTAAACTAATTGAAGTTTGTTAATTAATAAATCTGTTATTATTCTTGAAAGATGCGTCAGGTAACAATTTAGAGCATATAGTTTATACGTTATAATATAATCATTTAATTAAACTTACATCTGTATAAAAAATAAAATTACACTAATACTTTTAAAATTCACGTACGTAAAATTTGCGGATGCCTATGAGATGCGCAGCATTAACATAAAGTAATAATCGATCGAGTAACAATTAAATTGGAACGCCATTCTTTTCGCTGACATCTTAAATTCACTCTAGGCTGTAAATGTCTATAATCACAGTACGAAACCATTATATAATGAAATCCTAAAGTAGCTAAAATATTTCGTAAATAAGCCAAAGATTTAGGCCGAGAACATTTTTATTCTAAGCTGCTTGATTGCTAAACTTGACTTAACTAGTGTTATTGATAATCATATTTTTTTTCCTCTTTTTTTATAACGTTACATACATCACGCTTCACACGCAATGAAGCTATTTAAGTAGGCTTCAAAATAAAATTAAAAAGAAAACAACAATTTAACAGTAATAAACAATAAAAAATAAAAATTGTTTAATGTCCGTGAAACTCAATAGAAATATATAACCAATGCTAAAAACATTTGCGACGGTGCTAGTCCCACGTTTAGCGCCAAATTGCACCGGGGCTGATTGAAAATTAACTGAATTTGATAAAAAAGAACTACTTACAATTTTAAATTCTTATTTATTTTAAAATTAATTGAGATTCTTTTTATAATTCCGTAGCTCGAAGCTTTCTCAGGTCGTGTAGTTCTCGAGTAACAAATGAATGGATTAAAAAAAAAATTATTACGAAAGAAAAGATATGAATAATGATACAGTGATTAGCGACATATATAAAATATACAAAAATTATGATTCTACTGTAAGTAGGGCACCCGAAAATGAATAAAATAAATACTGATTTTAAATAAAAAAAAATGTACGCTTAAATTACTTAGAACAACTGGTTTGAACTGAATGTGAATATGAAAATAAGCAAAAGAATAAATGCTCTTTTGGCATTAAAAATTGTTTAATTCGCGCATTCAATATTTTAACCAAATTATCGCAATGTTGATCTAGTAATTCAAGCAACTCGCATAAATAACGTTTTCAGCAAACTGTGAAATTTCCAGCACCTCCACCATATGTCATGACCTATCGTGATAGAAACAACGCTTACAATTAGTGAAGGAACTCATTCACGAATAACTGGATGCTTTAAAAAAATACTCAACTGACAATATATTCACGCGCATATAATGCAATGCTATAGCCGAAACATGTTACCTATTGCATATTTACTAATAATTTCCCAATTATTAAAAACTACCTACTTTTAAGATCTATCTACTCTAAAATGCTATGCGAGGTAAACGTCGCAAGGCCATAAGCGAGGTAAGCGTCGCAGAAGGGCGCATCATCCAATAGATGCTGCTGCAGAATCTCATTAATAACGCATGTTCAAGAAGTTTTGCAACATTAACCACATTACATTATAACATTAAAGAAACCATATATCACATTAAACAAATAAATATGAGCGGTTGTCTTTACCTAATACCGAAATCTATTTTCATTTTTTTTTTGTATTTCATTGATATTTCTCCGCATTTATTTAAGAGACTTCTATAAAACGCTTACACAAAAGAAGAAAGCATTCGCAGTAACCGTTATTCAAAATAATATTTTTTGCTTTTTCCGTTTATGCAGGAGCGTTGTATGACAATTGAGAATTCTTGCGCCTCGACGAACTTATAAGTATTGTTTTGATCATTCCAGTTTTTCAGCTTTCGAATATATTTAGTGTCTCGCAAGACATCACCTCAAACATATTTAATATCTTTGTTCAAATACGTAAACCATAAAGGTTTATAATTTATTTTTGGTTTAAATTTATCGAGTACAGTAATTCATTAATGTTTTCAAAAGAGGCGCAAAGCAGTAGCATAACATAAACATATTTTTAAAATCATACGGTGATGCTTCCACTTCGAGAAATGTCGATATATGTGAAAAAATTGAAAAGCAATATTTATAACAGTCATCCAACAGAACATGGTGAAGTTTTAAGTCCTTGTTCTACAAGCTAGTACCTCGTATAAAACACATCGACATCTACCCTTTTAAGCAAGCCTGATGATCCGTGTGCTTGGCCTGAAATAAAGGATAAAATCAGGATATTCTCAAAAAAGAAATGGGTCGGTAAAAAAGCAATTCTAATCCACCGGATGATTTTAGCAATTGGACAAAATACCCGCATAATCCTCTGTATAATCATTACTAATCAACTTAGTCTAGATACTGCAAGCAATTAAGCTACAATCCTATGTAGACGGATTAATATTTCTGAATAAGATAAAACTTCAGAAAGGTTGAACTATACCAATGTATTTAAGGTTATTGCGAGTTCTTATTTATAAGCTAAACAGGATATTCCATTATGTATTTTTCTATAAATGTTTGAATCGAAAAAAAATTAGTTGGTAAAACATTACAGCTCGCCAAGATAGTTATTCCCTCATAGTAGATCAACGAAATAGTCCGCAAGACTTCACAGAAATGAAAATTGCTAAACAAGTTTCAGACAGAGCAATACAACGACTGCCAAACACCTCATACATGCTGCAAAATCATCTTCGGATTCGCGTAACATACTCTTTAATCGGCCAGAACCTATAAATATTTACAAAAATTACAAAAAAAGACGCATTTCTCACTTTATATTTTTAGGTGCGTACCATGCGCGCGTAACATAAACAAAACAAGGGAAGGAGAGAGACGACGAATGGAAAAAAAATCAAAATCGTCGATAGTGCCTGTTTAATTCTCCCGGCAATATTAATTATTTTAATAAAAACTTAGACTAATGTTTATCCTTTCGTACGCGAAATAGCCAAAGCAAAGTGAATCGATTCAGAAAACCTGATGTACAATGTAAGACACTATAAATGGAATATATCTAGTTATAAGAAATGAGCGTCTCATTGTTTTGAAAATCCATAGAAGAGGATACCAAGAAACGTAAAAATATGGCTAGGACGAACTTCGATTAAGATCATCGGGAAAATTTCAAGCAAAAGTTCTCATCTAAGCAAAGATATCATAAGATTATCGATAAAAGCAACAGTGTAATTGCCTGCGGGAAGGTCTTCACTGATGTTCTGCTTTGCGAAAAATTCCTCTTTTCAAAAAAAATTTCTTATCAGATATACAGGGTGTTAGCAAATTAATGAAACCTAAGAATACTTTAAAAGAGAAATTCTGTTACTAGGTGCTACGGATCTGTTATTGGTCCTTTTCGAACACAAGTCCCTTTACACAATTGTACCACGGGCAACATTGAGGGAATTGGTAAAAAAAATGATTAGATTAGGCCTTTCTTGTATCTTAAAAAAACTTAAGAAATAGTACAATTAAGACGGTGAAACGCACATGTTGCAGTATAAGCATTTTTAACGCTAGTAAAGATTATTTTGCAAAAAATGTTGGTGGTGCGTTTCTAATTGCAGCCAATGTAAAATTTTGTGATTACTATGACATTGTAATCGACTTTTAGAGGGAACTCAATAGTCTGAAACAGACGCAATAAGAAATCGTTCATGAGCAAAGAATGTGTTTAGGTGTCCGCAAACCCACGAATTTCGGAACCCTTAGAATATAACGCCGTGGTTTTCGTTTATTGATGTTTGTTTTCCTTAAATTATCTCTACTCGAAATTTTACAACAGAAACAACAAGGTACTCATAGAAGAAAAAAATGCGTTGTAACAATTTGTTAATTTCGCAGAATATAGCGAACGGAGAGCGATACTGCTTCTATTACTCAAGATTTCTTTTATTGGAACAAACATTTATCAAACGCATTGGCAAACATTTATCTCGCATAGGTATAGGCGTCAATTCAGCTCAAAATATCGCGTTCATCCAACGCTCAGATTTTTCTAAACAAAATCGATGGCCGTAAAACCAGATGTTTTCTTCTTTTTTTTTTAAGTTATGATTTGTTTGGAGTAATAAGAAATAAAATATCTTCTTTTGTCAACGCAACCGAATTTTAATACCTGTTCTAAAAAAGCGCATACCTACATCGTATTCATTGCATTTTATTGTCAGAATTTCTGAAAAGATCCTATTTAAAATGTCTTGTATTGTACTTACGTATGTATGTCGTAATATCCCGTCGCATTAATTTTATTAAAAGTCAATATTTGCGCGGACCATTCAACAAACGGCACGGTCAATTCACACGCACGCTATCATTATTAAGTCCCCCTCTAATTGGAAGCGGTCATAGTTCTCGTCATAAACGAGCTGAAACTTCCACAATATCGCCTCATTTAAAATTCTTGCTATTATGTTGCAACGTTGTTCTTTCCTTTTACAACGGAGGCGATTCATCGCGACATCTAACGGTGGCAATTTAATATCGTAAAGATCAACGTTAAAGCTAAAATAGATTTGTTTACGATACAAGTTTATGTTTAATGAGCGTACTTCTAACTGACTACAATAGGAGAGGAAATGGGTGTAGCACGTGTTGTTTAACAACTCGTTCGTTTGCCCCTCTTATTTGGATAATAATTTGTAAAACGTATTGCAAGGGATTGTTTGAATAGAAATAGATGGATTGGTGCAATAGATGTATCTAAATTTATAACAATGGTTTGAAAATTTATTACGAATCCAACCTAAGACGGGTAGCCTGCAAAGTTTGTAGCCTAATACAAAAACAAGTTTATTTCTCAATACACTCTCCTTGCACCCGTCCAAAAAGTAGTTGGCCTCTTATGGTACGCTCCAATCCAAAGAAATAAACATGAATCCAAAGAATGCAGAATACAAAAAGGCTCGCTTACAATTTGTAAACCGTTCCTACTTTCGACATTAACCTATTCACAGTTCCTATTCGAAAGGCTGCTAGAATGTTTGTAGAGGAACCTTCGAGGCCGCTATGCTCGGTGGAAGAGGATCGTTCGTTCGGATTGTATTCTGGAAAAAACCAATAAATACCACGAACGCCCTGAAGCTTACCTTGGTCGTGGGGCTCTAAGCCTAGAGCTAAACCGTTGCCCTGTGAATAAGTCGTTTATATGTTCGATATACCTACCCATATGTTTTGATTGACATTGTGAGGACAGTAGAATGTATCTACTGTTACAATTTGTCCTTGTTACATAAACTTTAACGCCAACTAAGAATACGGCACTTTGAACATGAAAACTCCGCATATTGAACAAACTTCTGGCAATTTCCCTATTTCTCATCAAGAGACATAAGCACAAATTTTTGTGCAAAATTAAAATTTTATATAACTCTGTTATTTGAAATATATTCATTTTCATTTCACGTTGATATCGAATATTCTCCAGAAAATCTGCAAATCAAACTAATTGACTTTTTCAAACATCAACATTAAAATTTGATTTTTGCAACACATATCACAAAAGAAATCTTTTGTAATTTGAGGCATTTGCCACAAAAAGTTGGCAAAGCTTTCGGATCAACCTGTGTCTGCGAATTGTTCTTTTTCGAAAATGAAATCACGCGCAAACTTAACTGACGAAAACCTGACGATGTGCAAATACAAGTATCGAGAGGGCTAGATGAAATGAATAGAGAAACAAATAATCCGCTGATTAAATGTTACTCGATGTTTTATCGATTGTTATCACTCGTATATATAATTATATATTTATGTGTTTAGCAGTGTTTTTGTTAGTTTATATATACAAAATCATCAGTTTTGTAAGTGGAGATTTGAAAAATTAAATAAATAAATTAGTTATTTATTACTTTTTTATTACTTTTTTTTTAATTTATTTCAACAAGCACTTCTCCCAAGATACTTACTTTACAACCAAGTATATATTATAATTCAGCGACGCATTTGTTTGTCATTGTTGTCAAAAAAATCGCACGTTTCCCTTAATTCGAAATGACCGTAGTGCACAGAGACCGACGACGTAATATGGTTTGCCCGATAACATCGAGACAAAGGTAATTACGAGTTAAAGCAGTTGACAACACCTTTGTAAGCATAATTAACAAGATGATTAAAAATGTATATAAATGTATATCCTGGGTCCTTTTTACTAATTGAAGGAATCAGCAAAGGCTAAAACATTAAGTAATCCCTTTATTTCACAAAATTTGACACAGCCCCACGGTCGTTTTCCTTAAAGCTAACGAACACGAAGGAACATAAAACTCCGAACTTATATTGCCCTCCCCTCATCTCGCTCCTTTCCATTACGGCTAGATTAGAATATAAATGAGATAATTACGTAAGCAACGAGAGGTTGTCATTCCAGAGAAAGAAGGGTGTTGCAGCATTCGCAAATGTACGTTCACCATAAACGCGGGATGGCGAATAATACACCGCCACTGCTACAAGGGAGTACATAAAACAACGGGCTAGAAAGCGCGACAGACGTACTTATAACTCTCAAATCTCGAGGGCACTTGCTCGCTTCGGTAGCATACTCTTAAAACGTAAAAGTAAGATGCGTATCATTACGGCATTTCCTCGGGGTTTAATGGCATAAATTACAGGATCGGTGTCGGTGGCAATGTGGAAAACGATGTCCTTCCCATCTGCTGATCCACCATCCTAAGTAGGCGAATGCTTATAGGCCGTAGATTTATTTTTATATATTTAAGCCGAACCATGCTCTCCTATGTTTATTTATTTTGCTCTTTGAAGTTTTCGTATAAGCTTTTATTGGAAGAAGCAATTAGTGCACACCGACCCTACGCTATGTTTTGTTAGAAACAAATACTTTAGATGTTATTAAAAAAATAACAATTACTTTGTGAAATATAGCAGTGGTGCGTTCGATAAAGATATGTTTATTGACGTTTGTCCTTCATCCTAAAACAAATTTATAAGTTTCTAGTACAGTAGTACTATTAATTACCGGCTGATCTCTATTTTAAATAACGTCTCTAAAGTTCTTGAGCATATGCTATATTTTTCAATATAAAGCAATATATATGTATATATATCACCGCCTCGGCATGAATCGTCGAATCTACAACGACAAATTTAGGATGCTTTACTCAATATGCAAAATTTTGGATAACCAAGGACAGGTGGATACCGTGTACACTGACTTCTCTCATGCGTTTGATACGATTGATCATATCATCAACTTCTTCTTCAACTTCTTTTGCACAAACTAGATTTTTTTGATTGCTCTCCCAGGTGACCCATATTAATAGCTGAATCTGACACGCAGATCGAATTATGTTAACTATAACAGTTTTCAGTCATTTAATTTTGCATCTACAAGTGGTGTTTCGCAAGGTTCACATCTTGGTCCTCTCCTTTTTAATTTATTTATAAATGGTCTTTTGCAATCACTTACCTGTCATGTTTCGACGTATGCGGATGATATTAAACAGTTGAATGATGACTTGCAGCGTAATATTAATTTCCTGGTTAGCTGGTCCAGTGGGCAATAATATTTTTATATGTTCTTTACAAGGAAAACCAAACCATGTCAATATATTTACACAATTAACAACTAAATTCTGTCCAGAATAAATGTGATCGCAGATTTAAGCGTAACTTTTGATCCAACTTTTTCTTATTTATTCTTTATGTCTTCTTTTTTTCTTGTTTATGTCTTCTTGTTTATTTATTATTTCTTATTTATTCTTCTTGTTTGTCCCCTTCAAAAATGTTGGGATTTTTCATGAGAACTTCACGACTTTATGTCTTTGCCTTATGTTGTTTGGTATCCCTTTAATATGCCTCACCAGCTTCCAGTCTAGCGGATTCAATGCCATTTTTTAATGGCAAATCGATGCCTTGGGATATATCTTATCATGATCTGCTTTGTAGGCATCATTTGGACTCACTAAGTAATCGGCACAAACTCATGCCTTGTACTTATCTGGATCCACAAACGTTACAGAATTCACTCGCCAATACAACATTCCATTGCAATGCCTACTTGAAAATGCTATATAATACAAACGATGCTAACGGCTTATATACCACAATATTCCGGGCAAGGAAATTCCCCTAAGGTCCTATAGAAGAAGATTTCAATATGTTTCAATGTCGTTGCTAAACGCTTGTAGTACTCTAGGGATATGGTTGCTGATGCTGCATTATTCTACATCGGCCGTATAATGACATCTGCTAATGAATCAAAACCACAAATAACGTACTACTTTGAAAATTTTGTATTTCCTCAGTGTTCTCCGACGTAATTAATTACATGAACAAATGCGCCGCGTAAGGAATCGAAGCTAACATCTCGCGTTTGCTAAACGGGAGTGCTGACCGCTACGCCACGAGAAAATCAACCGGTTGTCCTGTAAATTTTGTAGATTAGCAATAAGAGATATCCATTTAAAATGCCCACTAATCGAATGTTCTCACGAGGCTAATCCGACCCTGACAAAAACGGGGTCGCGTTTATTACACGGATATCGCTTGGCGGTTTGATGTAATTAAGAGGCACGGGATGGAAGAGATAAAATGAAGAAAAATTACGAAAAATGTTTTTATTAAATTACCAACGTGTTATGACCTTTTTTTCTGGGTGAGAAGCGATGATATTTGAGTAACTGGAGAATGTAGCTTTTATGTTTATCATCCTAAATTCCCAAGAAATGTGAAGTAATAGTAATATTCAATACCGTATGATTTTTTTCCGGTACATACGGAGAATTAGATATAATTTTAAATTGGGGAATATTTTATAAAAAAACTTCGAAATATAGATACCTAATTGAATCGTTGTCAAGCAACTCTGATGTAATCTACGGTTCATATTAGCTCGAACAGATAATAAACTTTTCTTTAAAACAATACAATGTTTGCTTCAAAGAATTTCGATCAATACATTCTTTAAATAACCATTATATTTTATGGCAAATTCAAATATGTAATCACTTTAATTGAATAAAGAAAGTATTGCTATTAAACTCACAAACTTTGTATGCCCTCGTCCCAAAAGCGTTCTTCATATCAAAAAAATACAAAAAAATAAAGTTTGTAAATACTCTTGTTTGCATGTGCATCCTATAGTTGTGGACCAATTGCCTAGACCAACAAACGTAGAAAAACATTACGTAATAATAGCCTAACATTAAGGTATTCACTGCGTTAAATTTACCGGTAGTTAGTGATATTATTCGGAGACATGAACGCACGGGCAATTCGGGAGATCCAGTGTGACCGAATAATACGATGACGGTAAACTGTTAAGTAAACGAAATAAAAGACTAACAGCATCGCAAAATTGCCGCGGAAATGAATCGCGACCTTGTAAGATAAATTTCTGTTAGTACGGTCAAATAACGGTTAAAAACTGCAAATCTTCACGGCCGTGTTGCGTTAAGAAAATCCTTACTTCGGCGGGAAACGGGCAAATGGTTAGAAACACATACAAAAAGCGGATAGTAGAAGACTGAAAGCGAGTGTTATGGACGGATATTTGTTCATGTTGAAGTTGTGATTGCTTGGGGTTACTTTGAAGGAGATTTGAAGCGAATGGAAAGTATTTTGCTAAAGGAAGGTTATTTAGAAATATTACAAGCAAATGCAATTCTGTCGGGACTACGTTTAATATGCCAACATTTGTATTTATGCAAACTAACAACCCCAAACGTTCCGCACTCATACGTGCGGAATGTTTGGGAGCACTCGTATTACTCATAGAAATTATTTGAATACGGAACAAGACAAAATTTGCTAGAAAGAAGGAACCGACTAGTCCCAATCTCAACCCAATTGAACTGTTATGGGACAAACTTAACAGTTTTATTCGACAAATCATTTGTGGAACATTCTACAAGTTGAGTGAAATAATATGCCAAACGGAGTCCTGAAAAAAGTAGTGGAACAGATGACCTCTATCGTACAAGCTGTTTTTTTGAGTAAAGGGAGAGCTTTTCAACGAACGGAAATTGAAATAAATTTTATCTTTACTGTTTTATTGTATGCTTGTAAACATATGCCAATAATAATATAATATAAATTTTATACTTTAGTTTCATTTAATTTGAATATACACGGTACCGTTCGGTGTAATTCGACCTACATAACAGCTGTAAAATAAAGGAAATGTTGCAAATAACACAGTGAACCGTCGGTATAACGTTGTGTTTTTGGTTTTGACATGTTGTATTAGTTTATATCGCATTGTGAGTTGTTCGGCGGTTGGCAATGTAAAATTGAATAAAAATGAATAAAAGAAAAGCATATATGTGGAGAACACTTTCTGTTTTTACAAAAACAATGAAAGGACAAATTTATATGCTCCCATGGGTTCGAACCAACAATTCTCTAAACATTTTTTCAACTATGAAGATGGTGTGTTTTTTTAGACGCCAACAGATTGTTGAAGTGATAAAAATCACCGTCGGCGGGTCTTTTCGAGCCTAAATGTTCATGCAAAATAAACGACGTAACTTTCCAGGAATCGCTTTCGATGAAAACCATAATTTCAAGCAGTGCAATAAAGATTAATAAGCCGATGTTCATCATTTCCGGATAGATAAACTTGTAATTAAATATAACGTATGCGCTATATGCACACATGTGCCAGGAAATGATGCATTAAAAAAAGAGAATTAATTGCGATTCTAAGTTAATTTTATAGTCAACCTTATTCCATTGACTAGTTCCTTTTCCAGCAATTTTCTAATGTATATGTGTATGTCAAAAATAACATCATTATAGCTGTTATAATTAGCAATGTTCAGCCACATACATTGAGGGTCACGGTAACGGCGACATTCCACCAACCCAGTATTTCGACAGTTACATTTTTTTTTATATTTTTAAATAAATAATTTTTCAGCCAAAAGGATTTTCCAATTACCCACGGTCTCTGCCTCAACGCCCGATCCAATACATGCGCTAGCAGTGCCATCATCAAACGGATATAACAAATGATTATTAAAGATATTTTTAATTACAACGTTGACAAATTTAATATTTTTGCAAATTTTATAAGAAATTAAACGTATTTTTACATTGAAAGTGTACAAGTTTAAACGATGCTGAATACGAATTATATGAATTTATACGAAGCAAAACAAATGAAACATTCAATTTATCGTAAAATGGACATTTACTTTTACAAATAAATAAAAATGGTTAAATTTATAAAATAAAATGTTAAGTCCTTAACAATCAACATCACCGCATGCTACCACTTCAACTAATTTTTTTTTTTTTAGAGGAACTCACGGCTACATGGCACCGGAAGTATTATCCAAAGGTACGGCGTACGACTCCAGCGCCGATTGGTTCAGCTTCGGCTGCATGTTGTACAAATTACTCAAAGGCCACTCGCCTTTTCGTCAACATAAAACCAAAGATAAACACGAAATAGATAGGATGACATTAACTATGGTAAGTATAAGGAAATATCAAGAATCTGGTAAACCTTAATTTCATAACATAAAGTAATTCTTCGATGTAGACTGGGGATTTTTCCTAGTAAACTGCGCTGTTTACTTCGATAAAAAAGCGATGGGAACGTTATCTGCATGGCAAAAGCAATAAAATTAAGAATGCTATATCTGTACGTAATGTACATACAAATACAGAAGTTGATTGTATTCAGTCAACTCGTCAATTTAGCAGAAAAATCCGTTTTAGCTGCTTGTTCTAAGTAATTTCTTAATATGGATAACATTTCACAATAGAAAATTTATACTTTCTATAACTAACGTAAGTAACTGATCAAGAAGCATGTCAGTTTTAAATACGTTTAATTCCTAAAGTACGTCGTTCTTATTCGCACCAAGAACAAAAAATTTTTACACTGTAGGATTAAAAAAATAACCTTCTAACCTACTCTTAAGCTTTAAATATCGGATCTTGAACCAGATAAAAAGGAAGCTGAAAACCTTTTGAAGTCACGACCAATGTATTTGTTAGAAATGAAAAACTAAAACTTGATGTTTTCAAAGATACTTATACCGACTACTAACATAACATAACAAATCTTGATAGTGTGATATTACACTGAGGTCCTAAAGTAACTGCTTAGCCCTTATTTACTTTTGAATTACGAAAACCAACGTTTTTAGATCGATTTCAATTTTCGTCATCAGCAAATCAATAAAAGGAATCTAACAATAACACATGTTATATTTCATTTTAAAATATTGCAACAAAAAAGATGGTTTTATTGCGAAGCTTGCCCAAGATTACCCCATTTGCCGCCCATGCTTTATCGAATGTTATTGCATCTTTCCACAAAAACAAGTTGCTAAAAGCATAATTGCTGTAGCATAATGCTTATAATTATAGCGTAGTACATGTGGTGTGGTTGAATTCGCCTATCCAAAAAATAAAAATAAAAAGTTACAGGATTGTTATGTTTGAAAGGAGAAAAACCTAGGCATTACTTTCGATAACCCCAAACATTAATTAATAAAAAATAAAAACCGACCTGTGTTTGTCTAACGCTCCCAATTTCTATTATTTAAATGTTACAACCTCTCCGTTTATCTGTAATTTTTAGGAATTTTGTTATTTTAGTCGGAACTAACGATGTTGACTGACAAAGAATCTTTGCCCTCGTTTGTTTTGCCCCCATTATTATTAAAATTCAGCCATCAGGTATGTACGGCATGGAAAAGATCCTTCCCTTGGAAAGTTGAGTTTCCAAAGTACAAGAACTCCATTTTTAAAAGAAAATTCCTTTTCTGACTTATTAGTTGGAAGGGTGGGTAGTAGAAGGATATTGTATGTCCAGCCGACGACAGCAGTGAGGAAAACAGACATTAACTACTTTTGTATTCTGTTTTCCTTTCTTTCTCTTTCAGAACTTCTAAATTGACTTCAGATCTTCCTGCAACAAGTAGGAAGTGTAGGTTTGGACATATTAAAGTGAAATTACATGAACCGTTCGTTTGGTTTTCGTCAAATTCGCAATAATATTTCACGCTGCAAAGTTGCATGTGTTGTAAAATGTCATCGGAAAATCTCGACTACAGTTGCGTCTCTGGATCATTTTAAATCAAAACTCAAGATCAATATATTTTTAAATTGTAAAACTATTAGAAGTGGCTGTGGAAATAGAACATTCGCCGACGCGGTTAAACAATACCATGAAATAGCGCTAATTTTGTAATTGACTTTGAATCGATCTGGTGTTAATTTGAATTCTTCAAATTAACACCTGTGCTTTGTAGTGATTATTCAGAATAAGTTGATCTTAATATAAAGGACATTGGATCATATAATTGATAACTTCGTTCATTTTGATTTTTTACCATGATAAACAGAAACAACTGCTTAACCGACTTTCAAAACTTTTTCGCTTACACCAATTAGCAAAAGTACTGAGCCTCCGTTTCATCTAGCATACGGCATAGCAATCGCCGTATCTCGTATGGAAAAAAAATTATAGATCGTTCATACTGTTTTCGTAAATTAAAATGAAAATTATTCTTCGAAACATTTCCACAAGTTGGTTTAATCCGTATCCAACCAAAACTACATCACAGTGTTATTTCCTGATTGAGAATTAAACATAACGACATGTACAAATATACAAACTTATAATTAACTTAGAAACTAACGTTTTAGTCGTAATAGTACGTAACATAATCAAAGAAATGTATAATATAATAGAAACACGGTTAAAAATCATGAGTTTCTCAGTTTACTTTGATTTCCTTTCTAAATTCAATAAAAGCCAATAATTGCAATTTAATTTAGTTAGGATCCTGATTTACAGAACGTCGAACTACCCGATTCGTTTAGTACGGAATTAAAGTCCCTGCTGGAAGGATTGCTGCAAAGGGACGTCGATAAACGGTTAGGATGTAAAGGAAACGGGTAAGTATTAGCAGCTAACACCGTTTTCTTAAAGTTTTTAAAGTAATACAACTCGACCACCGTATTTTGCCGCAAATTAAACTACACCAACTACAACCCGCATAACAAATTAAATCTTTACCCGCTAACTCGGATCCTCTTTATCTAGAACGCCTTTAAACATCCTTTGTCTGGATCCGACGCCCAACTTTTCAGATTACTTCATTTACTTCCTCATTATCTCGAAACCTTTTTCGTATAGGATCGATTTAACGGGCAAGCTCCTTTTGGTTAAGACGCCCGCGTTTTATGAGTGTTTGCTACTCCTTTTTTTCCCATTACTTTCTATTTCGCTACGAGCTCACCCTAACATACAGAAACGTTTTTTTTTCCGCGATTGATTGACTTCGCAAGAATTTCACTCCATCATTTAAAGAATTTTGATCTTAAAAACTTTTTGCAGTGCTGATGAAGTGAAAGAACATCCCTTCTTTGGTGGTCTAGATTGGCAACAAGTATACCTTCAAAAATATACACCCCCGCTCATACCACCAAGGGGCGAAGTCAATGCCGCAGATGCTTTCGATATAGGCTCGTTTGACGAAGAAGATACCAAAGGAATAAAGGTGAGGATGCTCCTATGTGTACGCCGTAGATTAAATAACTTATGCAGCGTGTTCAAAGAAAATTGGACGGAGCGATATCTCGCGAGCTATGCCAAATTTTAAAATTCGGAAAACCTTGTTTATAGAATGGGGTCGCATATATAGTATTTTTTAATTAAATTCTTGGAGCCTGTAATGCTTTTATGTTAACTTTCCTTGTAACGTTGTAACTGTTTAACCTACTTGTCGAGAAACTATTTTTTTATACATCTAAGACCGATACATACAGATACGCAAATAATATAGATAGTATTATTTGCGACATAATAATTAAATATTTGTGAGTTCGAAGAAAGAGTAAAGATGAGTACAGCGCATTTATCAACGTTTAAATGGATTCTGTTTTGAAAGATTTTTCTGCAGATGTAACGAGTCAGATGGAAGCACGACTTTATTAAGGATTCTTAAATTGGCGGCATAAGCATGAATATTATAATTCAGAGATAGTAAAAGGTCATTTAAGTAAATATTAAAAAGAAGCGGGCTCAGGTTAGAACCCCGAGGTACGCCGCTTGTTGCAATGAAAGACCGGGAAATAAATCCATTGTAATGAACGTAGCAGGAGCCGTTGTAGAGATAAAAACTAATTAGTGCTACGGCACTAGGACAAAATCTACTGGAAGGCAGTTTCGACAAAAGTATCGTATGATCTATCATATCAAAGTCAAAGTATCTAAAGTCAGTATAAATTACATCTACTTGCTGGCGACTATCAACACAATCGCTAATGTACTGCGTTAGTTCGACCAAGTTGGTAGCAAGCACCAGCAAGCTAGTGGATAGATAAAAATGGCTTAACATTGTTATGCAGCCTATCATAAAGTAACATAAAGTTAGACAGAATTTTGATAAGTCTGTAATTACGAATATCCCCTCGATCACCTTTTTTGAAAACAAGCGAGATTCAACAAATTTTCCAATAAATAAGGAAGGTTGACGTTTGAATTACCAAGTTAAAAATAATACATAGTGGTTCGCAAAATTTAGAAGCACAATTACGAATTCGTTAGTTTCCAAAATACCGCGTTATCCTAGTCCTTGCTAAACACGCTGTATATTGATGTAGATAGGCAACTTCCCATGCATTTCAGATTCTAAATGGCTGTCTCAGTTTAGTGAAGCAATGGAATTAATGGCGGTCTAATCAAATGGCTATTTGAATTATTGATTTCATTAATATTAAGAAATAGAAAAGGTACAATCAGGTACTCTACAATATTTACTACATACTTCCTATTGAGAATGTGATATATTATTTCATTGTAAAATATTCACTGTGTCTCTGTCGTCACGTACCGCTCGCACATAAGCAGCAAAATTCTGAATTTGAGTTGATTTGAATTTCACGATAAAATAAATAAAAAGCAGATATGAAAATTTATATTCACAGACTTTTGTTTTAACGTCTTTATTCGTTCTGAGATATCGCTCTATCCTATTTCCTCTGAAAGTCGTGGTAGAACTGATAACTAAGATACAAGTCTGTTTAAAGGTTGATTCTCACCGTACGCCCCCGTCTCCATTATGTAAAATGTTATTAGCTGTGTACACATACCTTTTCCGTTGTTGCAAACGTACTTCTTAGCGGGCCAGCTGAAACGTGTTAAAAACGGTATCGACAACGGGAACATCGTTACGTTTCAGTTTCTTATTTAAGGTGGATTCTCACTATACGTTCCATTTTCGTTCCTCGCTAAATATTTTAAATTGCTCTCATTTGCTACTCGACAGCTGCCTCTGGAAAATTAAAGAAAACCTTTCTAAATATCTCTGATTTGAAATGTACCTGGTCCATTTCCTTCTTATTGTGACAAATTTTCTGAGGAAGATTTTGTGACGTAGTTGCAAAATTAAATCGATAAAATTAAATAATAAACATGTAATTAAGATAATTTTATCTACAAATTCTGGTGCATATTTCAAGCTATTGCAAAATTGAAACTTTTGGTCTAAAAGAGCAAAAGCGTTTTCGAAGCATTTGCATCGTCTCGTTGTTAACAAGAAGAATTGAGTTTTAATAAATTTGGCATTAAGAGGAAAGCTTCGTCCGCTGGTAACTTTTAGTTTGCCCTGCGATGTTTTATCGGGTTGAAGATATTTAAGTCATTTTATTCTAGAACCCCACCTAAATTCGAGTGCCCAAAAATATATATGATTATATCATATATATCGGGCATCGATCAGTGCTGGGAAAACAATCGAAAAGATTGTTTTTAGAAAATACTTTTCTTTTGATTTTTGAATTTGAAACGATTTTTTTTTTATGTATTGATAGTACTCAAGTTACAGTGAAATTTCTAAACTTTACAGTTAACAGAGGCTGACCAAGATCTGTACAAGAATTTCCCACTCGTTATATCCGAACGGTGGCAAAACGAAGTTGCAGAAACGGTCTTCGATACGATAAATTTCGAAGCAGATAAGGCTGAACTTAAACGAAAGGCCAAACAGAAAATGAAATTCGATTTAGATGAAAAAGGTAATGTTATTCGTTAAAATTGAATTAGCAAATTAACTATTGTTAATTAAACGAACTTGAATTTTATACTCTCTTTCAGAATCGGACTGTATACTTCAAGGTTACATCAAGAAACTAGGAGGACCGTGGACGTCAAGCTGGCAAATGCGGTATGCTAAACTGTATCCCAACCGGATAGAACTGCATCCGGAATCGGCAAAGCCGGAAATGGTGTTCATGGACCAGATAGAAGAGGTCAGTCCAGAACTGGTGTCGGTCAAAAACGAGAACTGTATAGTGATAAGGATGCGAGAAGGCAAAATTGTCCTAACATATCCTGTAAGTGAATGTTTAAAAAAAATGTGTATGTTGTTTTTTTTTTGTAATAATTTACATATTATTAAGTCGGCTATTTAAGAATCAGTCGGCATCACTTAATCAATAGCGGCTCGTTGTTGTTGTCTCTTGGGAGCTGCGTCATTTAACAAGTATAAATAGTAGTAAGCAAAACATCCAAGACATGGAGAGCTGAGCTTGAAGACCTCAGTTAATCTTTGCATTAAATGTAGACTGTTGTAAATCTTGATTTGTTAGTTACTCCTACGCTTCTTCTTTAGTGATATAGTTCTTTATCATTTTGTGATTCTATATTTCGTTTTTCGAAGATTTTAATCTTAAGTCCCTAAATATTCATTGCAAAACTTCGATGTTGTTATTTCTAAACAAATTAGTCATAATTTCAAGTGTACGGACTGTACAATTGTCCCGCTGAAATACAAAATTGTGGTTAGCAACTGGACGCTTGTTAGCATAATGTATTGTAATATTTCTGCAAGAAAATCTTCCAAAGGTTCATTTTGTTTTAATATGCTTTTCTTAGTAATAACTTATTACTAATAAGTTCCGCGTAGGCTATACAAAGCGGTTTTACCTTTGTGTATTAATTGAAAAGATTTTTTTGTTGCCGAAGATAACGCAATTTCAATCGAAAATCCGAATGTCAATAACTCGAATCGTCAAATTCCTCAACCGTAATAAAATTAAATATTGTTTGACTTTTGTAAAACGTGTTTGCTGACCCCTACAAAAACCTATGGGATGGTAGGTAGGTACAATTTTTGTCAGAGTTGTCAATTACCTTTGCTTGCTATCTGCTTGTTATCGTTGTTTTCTTGTTTTAGTACATGTGTAATTCACTTTAATCTTAAAATTTCTTACTCATCACTCGGCCGAAAAACGCGTTCCATTTTGCTTGATTTTTTATTTTTTATTATTGTGAATTTTCATACATAGGACTTATTAATTTGATTATGTGTCATAGTGAGAGTTTAAAATTGTACATTTGTTATACATTGCTTGTTATTCAAGGGTTGAAATTTTAAATAAACGAAACAGGGGAGAATATTCAACATCGTTAGCCAAAGTTTACGAAATTTGGAAATCGACGATTAGACAATAAAAGCAAGAAGAAAAAAATCGCATTTGCTTCAAAGCCATTTCAGGTGATAGGTTAAAGAACCAAAAACAACGACGACAAATAACTCCCTTGATAATGCCGTATTGTTATGGTTCGGGCAACACAAAATTTAAGAGCTTTATTGAAAAGGAAGGCTATTCAAATGACAGCGTTTACATTGCTTATGAAACAGGGACATTTTGGAAATCTCTTCCTAGAAAATTATTAGCGTCTAGCAAAGGGCTGACTTGCTGACTTTACATCCTCCTAGATGTAGAATCAGCAATAATCGAGTAACTGCTATTATCTGTATAAATGAGTTCTTTACTCTTATTGGTAATAGAAGGAACTTTTTCATTCATTTTCACTTTCTCGTTTCTCAGTTATAAAATAACTGAGTAGTTTTGTCTGTGCATCGAACGAAATCAAGAAATGTTTCAACTTATCTGATCCATGATATTCGCATCAGTTGACCAAACATGGGCAAATGTCATAAAAAAGTTGTTTACACCTACCTAGAAATTCAAGATTAAAAAATCTCACCTTTTTTTCTTAGAAATTGGAGTTAGTTGGAGACCGAGGTTCATCTTAAGTAAATTTTTAATCTACTTTTTATTTAGCTTTGTTTTCCCAAATTAAATCATTTTACTTTTTAGGTTACTTTTGACTAAAAATAACTCCGAAAGTATCGTAGCTAAAAAGCTTCACTTAAAGGTCAGTTGTCACATGTTAGGAGATGCATGGGGGTCACTTACTGTCACTTACTTAGTGTAAATGAAGTTTGCTCTAGTGACAATAATCGTGGGGATAGCCAAAGAACGGCGAAGAGGCGCCATGCCCTACCGCCTTTTCCCCCTTCTCAATCTCTGCATTAATTACACTTTTTTCTCTTATTGCTAGCCATACAAAAGTCTTCAAGTTATTAGCCCCCTTTATTAAATTCTACTAATAGCTATCATGAAAAAAAAAAAGAAGATACTAGTAATGCCAAACCTACACACGCTGAAACGTTCACAGTATTCAAGTTTGCTATGAACGACAACCGAAATCATGTTCTTCGAAATTACTGTTGATAAGAAGAGTACAAAATTTTGCGTAACAGCAAATATTTAGCTCAATATTTATCTATTTTAAATAACTATAAAAAATTTCGTAATGCGTATGGTGTATGTACTATTAACTGCTCGCTGGCCCTATTGTAAGACGGCCTGTTCTTGACTGGGCAGCACTAGACGCTGCTACATGAAAAAAAATTCTTAGTGGCTCCGGAACACTTTACGCATATAACTTACACAGTAAAAGTCTCCTGGGGTCATAACAAACTTTAAAAACGTATACACCCCGTTGGGCCGTCACCGCAGTTAAAAAAGCTGCTCGTTATTTGAACATATTATACACAAGTATATACGTTATACACTTCTATTAATTCGGATTTTCGAAGTTCTACTGTAATTCAAATGATAATTTATGTAATTTAAGGCAAACAATAATTGTAACGGTTTTTGCTCGTTACGTTAAGTGCAACTTCCTTGCAGCATTTCGGTACTTCAGATTAGATTTTAATACCCTCTCTCTCTCTCCGTCTTTTTCAACAATAAGTTATTCATTCTTATATATCGACCATCTTATAATTTTAAAATAATGTGTGCTTTGTCAAATACTGTTTTCTTGACGGCATTTAACGTTAGTTCCTAAATTGGATATTTCGACAAATTGATAAACAAAGTTTGGTAAATTTCAATTCAACTTATACTTGGAAAATAAGATATATGGGTATATTGTATATATAAAGGAGAATTACCTAATAAAATTCCTTTTTTTTAATTGGCAATTGAGAAGCTAAAACTCTCACAAAGAGTGGTTTCCAATTTTCGACACCGCGATAAACTACCGCTAACCGTTGAGACCGTTGCTTATTTCTTCTCTTTATTCCAGGACGAAATTAGTCTAAAGGAATGGTTAACATCTCTGAAACAGACTTATAAGCAATCACAGGAACTGCTCGGTTCAATGGCTAAGAAGGCCGGCAAGATCTACGGCACCGAGACGAACAATAGGAACGCTATTATAGCGAACCGCAACACGAATGGTAATTGAGATGAACGCCGTCGCCGACATCAAGAACAGCAACAATCGCAGAACCCGTTCGTCGTTTATCTACCATTCGTAACTGTAGAGAGTTCATTTTTCCTAAGAGACAAGCAAACACAGCAGGCACAATACAAAAAGCAAAAGACCCTATCGAGTTTTCGACCATTGGTTTTATCTGTTAAATGAAAGGCTGTAGTGTTGTCTGACAACTATGTATGTGCGGCTACTCTTGTCGTAAGCATCCAGGGCGAGGTTTTTTTTTAACAAAAACCGACACAATCTAATTATTGTAAAAATTATGCGACAAAATTCAACAGGGAATGTCGAGTTAATGAAGTAATAATAATTTATTAGTGCTCTATTTGACAAGTTTAAAAAATCAATAAACTGTAATAAGTAAAAAAAAATGAAGTTCTAACAATGTACTATGATCTCTATCCAATAGTGCACATATTGAAGTACCTATTATAAAGGTTTCTTTTGTAATTAAAAAGCATTATTTACTCCCTCCCTTGTATGTATTGTTTTTAATATAATTGGTATTGTTAGGAACAAAAATAATCTTTAACTTACTATTTTTCTAATACAAATCATTGCTCTCTCTTGAT
This sequence comes from Oryctes rhinoceros, assembly GCA_020654165.1. Classification (NCBI taxonomy): domain Eukaryota; kingdom Metazoa; phylum Arthropoda; class Insecta; order Coleoptera; family Scarabaeidae; genus Oryctes; species Oryctes rhinoceros. The sequence goes on along the minus strand of JAIOKQ010000230.1, from coordinate 9,307,563 downwards.
TATTTCTTTGATCTAATTCTCCAACAGAAAATGTATGTCTTTATTTCATATAAAAATGCCAAGTTATTCGTAAACTTTTGAACCTGACTGTAAACCTAATATATGAAGAAATGATTAGGTAAAAATTAAATGCATTTACACTTGGAATAAATCGTTTTTTTTTATTTGATTTAATTTTTTTAGCTAGGTAAGGATTGAATCGTGTATTATTTTCTACTAATTAAGTAACTAAAATAGTACCCTCCTCGCTGTAGTTTAAAAATCGCGCCTTTTTTAAATTAAATATTAATAAAAGAAGAACTGGAAACACTTTATTTGTATTATACGTTTATTAGGGTTAATTTAATTTCAACTTGTCCATACAATCTACTATCTATTTACTTTATCCATATTTTAGCTCTCGCATCTCAACTTTTTCTTATTCTTTTGGTATATTTATTGTTGAACGTACACGCACATCTCAACCACACGAACATTACATTGAATCGCATAATCCATCACACTACAACACTACATTACATCACGTTTTTACACTCTGCATCGTATTTAAAAGGAAGTATAAATCAACAAGATAATAACTCATGACACAATTTACATTCACACAATAATATTTGTATCTATATACATAGTAATAATAATATTTTCTAAAATGAGTATCGTGTATTAAGTACATTTCTGACGTAGGTTATTTTTTTTTTAATAAATATATAAAATGAAATATGCGGGTTCGCCATGAAAATTTCTAAAAAGTCCAGATGTTCCTTTCAAAACATCGTTTAAAAGTTTTTTCTTCAAAAATAACTTGAAGCTTAACTTCAACTTAACAAAAATTACCAAACAAGAGTCAACTCAACGTCACAAAGATACAAAGCATTGTCACTTTTGGGTATCTTTGAAATTTTGGGGAGCGATATTATTGATAATGATCTATTTGCTAAAATTGATACAAATTATGAACTTATTCTGGCTGTTTATTAGTAATAAATGATAAAAAGTAAAATATGTTTTCCTCGCTTTCTTTTCGAGCGTAACAGGAAGGTATTCTCAAAAATAGATGTTGCCATTAAAAAAAAAATCAGATTCTTTTAGTTAGTAAATATACTAGTGTTTGAATAAAGTTTTTGAAACACTCTGTATATTTTTGATTTGTATTTATGGCAAAGAGATATTGAAACTCTGCATTTGTTAAATTTTCCAGAACAAAAAAAGTATCCCAAAGGTGGTTCACACTACATTTATGCTATTGTTGAACTTATCTTTGAAAGATATATTAAAGGGTCCATAATACCGTTTGGAATAAGAAAGTTGATACCCGCTGCTAGGTTAATCAGTAGTGCCATGAAGTTGAAAATATATTTAGAAAACATTCATAATATTGCCCGTCAAAATTTCAAGAAGCTATTTTAACCATATTTATTTATCGTCGTAAATTACTCTGTAATTACATCTGCAATGTCACACAAAGTCCGCACAATAGGCGAAAAATTTTTATTAATCAATTTTCAATTTGTTTGTGCTTAAAAAGTGATGTCAAATGTTCTCCATACAAATTACTGCTGATTTTAATATCTTGTACAAAATATGGTGTTTTTTTTTAATTTTTGAAATTTTTCTACTAATTTGTTAATTTTGTTGTTTCAATTTTTTTTACAATATAATTTTTATTTATACAAAAGTCGACATTTCAATATTTTTATTTTAATAAATAAGTTTCTGAGTACCATATAAATGTTTTTAGATTATTCCTATTCCCTAATTTTAATTAAACACAAATTATTTCAAGTATCTAATATTGGAAAAAGTGTATCCCCCCATCACTGTCAAGAAAAGATATATTATGTGAATTTTCATTTTTCTTTCCATCCATATTTCAATTGCACTTCGATTTGGTACTAAAAATATTTTTCTTTTAAATAAAGCAACAAAAATACTGAAAACATTATATCTTTGTTGCATATTTAAGCAGAACAAAATAAAATCTGACGTCACAAAAATATAGTATTTCTGTGAAAAAGAGAAGAGAAAACAACTACCAAGTTTTCTCTGATAATTTCAAGTCATTCTCAACTCGTCCCTCAAGTGACAAAAAGTAAATGATAAACAAACATCACTAACGCAAAAAAAAATAGATAACCACTAACGCAACTATATAAAAATACTGCATTAACTTGATGCAGTATTTTTATATATAAAATTTCGTATTTATTTATATATTTTTTTTTATATACAAATAAATTCGAAAACAAAAAACTTGTTTGTGCTTTTTGATGAAGTACGAGTCCCAAAAACTGGAATATTTCGCATTTCCTTGAAGAAAATGTCAACATTTGTAAGACCACGTGATTGTTAGTATGTATATCACTTTTTAAGCATAAACAATTAATGAAATCATCATCTTACTTTACGAAAATTTAAAAATTATTTCAGATCTACTTGGTATTTCTTAAATTTCATGAAAGATTTAGGTTAGTAGTTGCGACAACAAAATATGTCTTCGCCAATTGCTCAACGTAATGCAACGAATATGATCTTTATTATCGAAACTACCTACCTATATCATCCGCAAAATTAAAAAAAATCATCTCTTAGTGGCTTAAAAATGATTGGAATCATTAATTTGTAGCTTTACTCATACGATACTCATACGGTGACGCTTGTAACTCGAGACAATTTGATCTTTCAAAAATAGGTACTTGTATATTAACCCCTTTCTGGATATTTTTGGCGACCCCTCTTTATACATAAAATAGATAGTTAAGTATCAAAACAAATGCATTTCTCTCTCTATAACCCTGTTACGTATGGAAACTAAAAAATTTTTTCAAGATAAATTCTGCTCTATTTGAATAAATCCTTCTCTTGTGTTGGAGTATTTCAAAACCTTATCTTTCACCTTCCAAATTATTCGTTCGATTTTTCATAAAAATAATTCCTTTTCGTATAAACTAAGTAGAACAGAAATTTCGCGAAAGAGTTTTTGTGGTTGGTGTGCAATTTAAAGAACACGAAGAAAAAAGAAAAATAAGACCAAATATTACATTTCAAACGAGAAAGTTCTAAAGAACATTCCAAAAGCTGCATTTGAACGTAAATTTCGTGTACTCTAGATTGTAAATGGCCAATACGTTGTATTTATACTGTTGTATATTTTCTTTGAACGATGTCTCGTTCATCTCACTGGTATAAACACCAAGCTAATAATGGAAAAAGATGAAATCATTAGTATAGCTTCTTCGTCGGCCGCACTTGTATTTAAGTATCATTATTAAAAAGTGAAATATTAATACTTACCTATGATACCATTGTATATTTTTTTCTATTCTTTCCTATTTGATAAGGTATTTTGACATTTGCAAGCTTTTCTTTATTCTCTGTATTAAAAGGGTTTTTGTTAATAAAATGTTTAATTCAATCGAGCAAGTAAAGTGGTATGAACAATAAAATCTTTTGTTGGTATTTGTTACGGATTTCAAAAATGTTACTCATTCGTTGAATTTAAAATGAATGTGTTCAGCAAAAAATGGAACAGCGTAAAAGCTTTGAGAATTTTCTTATAAATGTTCGTTTGGGGCATATAATCTCCGGCATTTTTTAAATTAAATGCTTCACCGACAGGTTATTTTATTTTCTAATTCGAATGCCCCTATATTCGTTCGATTTCGCTTGTAACTGCTACCTAGGCTATCTGTTGTACTTTTCAAGTAAATAACATTTATAAATTTAAAACTAAACACCTAGGTAACGAAAAGGAATATTTGAGTATCAAGGTAAAATTAAATTAAGAACTCATAATCTACACTTTCTGCTGCCACAAACAAGATCTTATAGACTTCATTTTAATATCTCTAAGAAAAATAATTTAGGTAGAATCGACAAACCATCACATTAACACACCTTAAGGTATTTTGCTTTTATATGTGTCTATCAAATTATGAGAACGTAATGCGTTTATTTATTTATTTATTTTTTTAATGTCCTGACAGATACGTTTTCCTTTTATTAAAATTTGTGGAAAATTAATCTTTGTATTAGATGTTAACTTAACCGACAAAATCTTTTATCATGATTTGGTTTAAAATTAATTAACCGCATGGTTACTAAGAAAAAAGATGAATTTCATTCGGGTATTTTTCCCTTAAATTATCGAGAATTAAAATAAATTTTTTCATAGAACTAATATTCCTATTTTTCTTCTTATTCCGAGAAAACAAAGCATATTTTAGTAAATCCCATAAACTATAAAAGAATTAATTTATTTTGTATTTTGGACATTCCATATTACATCGTCGTCAATGACGAAGCGTGCTTCTATTTTACTATCATTTATCCCCAACAAGTCTCATATATTGAAGGAAGTGGTTGCTTGAGATTTTACTTTTTCTTGCCAGAAATTGATAAAGATCCCGGTTGCGTTATATCAATCAATAAAGGAATGCTTTTTCCGGTATATCTTACAAGGTGACATTAAGTTTATAAAGGGATATTTCTATACCCTTTCCGGTTCATTCAGTTACAGCACGATCTCCATCACAGCACACTCGAGTATGTTCTAGCACCAGATATTTATGGTTCGTAATTTTTGGTAAAAGAAAAGGATTATGATAATGTGGGAAGTTCGCAAAATACCATTTCAAATGCTCATCTACCGGTTATAGCGTTATGCCACGTGTAGGCCCGTACTAAGCTCTCATTTTTTAAAAGGAACTGTCTAAGCATGTGTAAGCATGTTAGGACTCTTACTAGAAACATTTAATGAATGATATATTTCATCGAATTTAATACAGCACGGATATTAATATTCAATTCTATTGGACAGTGTGTACCGAAAGAGACAATTTGACTCACTTTACTGGGTACATTATCAAGATTAATATAAAGTTTGTTTCAAAAAGAGTAAGTTTGCATACACTGCAATATCTTCAAAGTGGCATGCCCTTAATAATACTAGTATCTGTATAGTCATCCTTATTTCATTTTTGTCAAGAATTGATTCTTTCTCAATAACCACGAAATTTATCCTCGTTTATTTCGAATTCAATTTAGTGACTACCTAGATATGTATATCTGCAGAGGTGTGTAAAACAATAGTAGCGTACTATCACTCCATTCTATTGTAGGAGTAGCAAACTAAAACTCAACAACATTATAAAGAATTATTGAATTTCTAGTTAAACTGGTTAAATATACTCCTGGTGTACGTAAAGTGTTAGACACACTATCCCGGTGACGCTGGCGATACCGATAGCGATTACAACGATCAAACACCACGTATACGATCTCGTCACGCTCGAGCCTGCGTCCATTAAAACAATGTATACTCATTTTTGGCAAACATTTCTCGAGAAAGCAACGCCTAGGCACATAGTCGACCAAAATCTAGCAACACTGTATAGGTATTTGCTTCCAGGCTCTCTGACTACTTCCCATAATTGATGTCTTGTGGCTAGTCCCTCTGCAATCGCGTTTTTCATACTGAAGACTGAGCGGGCTAGTCTAAAACCTCGACAGATACAATGTATGTAAATTTGAGCTCTACAAACATGGTCACGATGACCACGACTTCCAAATAAATCTATTCTGTACCCGATAATTATTTTCTATATTTAGGTTATGCTGCTATTGTTTCACTTACGAATGATATTCTTGAAAAGTGCAACAGATAGGTTAGTATATGTGGTGGTTATAAGGAAGGTCACCGTTATTACATACCAGATTAGAAAAGTCAAGTAAAAAGAGGGGCATTCTTTAAAAAGAAAAGTGTAGCGCCTCCTAGAAGTGATGCATTGAATTTTTAAAAAGAGTACAGTCCTCAATTTCTGTTTGTTCTTGAGATATCGGGTTGTCCTATTCCTCGCCGAACACATTGTATCCTACAAAGAAAAGTTACCGGTAATTTAAATTGTACAAATTAAAGCTGTCTTAACTTAATTTTAAAAAATTAAACTCAATTGAAAACAAATTAAAATCCCTGAAATGTTACACAAGCGTTTTCATTTATTTGCCGGTGTCAAAATACCCGAAAAATATATATACCCATTCTTTGCCATCTCTATATATAGATATATAAAATATACATATATATAAATTAAATAAACACGTATTTATTTTTTAATTTATATTCGCAGAAAATGAGCGTACATTATGTGTAATTTGTAGATTTCTTTCTTAAGTTACTTGTAAATATACTTGTTTTTATTATAAATAATAACATTATTATTACTATTACTATTATTATTTTTAAGCGACAAACAATGAAAGAAATAAAGCAATGTACCTTTTTATAAAACGTTACCCATTTGGCATTTCTCACATTTTGCGGATGATTTAAATTGGCAATAAACGCAATAAAGGACATAATATTTCCCAACTTCTCAGTGTAATGTATGCTAATATGATCTTTAGTTGGTAGCTATTGTGGATTTTTAGTTTGAATCGGAATTTTTTTTTTTTGATAGACGCTTCTGTAATTAAGGTTTCTTTTTTTTAAATAAAACTTCAAATGTATCTTCGCCGGAAATTTCAAATGGTTTTCTTCTTTATAAATTGTTACATATTTAAGAAATGTATATACTTAAAATTACTAGTCTGGTTTAACTAAAAATAAATTATACTTAGACGATATTGTCAATAATAATGTTTTTTTAATTTGTGCATTTTCACACAAAATAATAATGTTAGGCCGTTACATTTTTTTAAATATGTAGCAATTTATAAAGAAAGAAACCATTTGAAATTTCTGATGAAAGCAATAAATTTATTGTCGAAACGTAAATTTAAAGTTTTATAAAAAAAAAGACAGCCGATCTTACGAAAAAATTTGTGATCTTCACTACTGTAATTGTTAATTTAAATCGTCCATGAAATTAAGAAAAAATAATAAAATACCAAATGAGTACATACCCTACATATTACGATATATATTACTCTACTAGATAAACAAATGAAAAGCACACACTAAACAAACAAAATGGATGTATATTATTAGACGATTTACATAAATAGTACATGTGCATATTTATAACGATAGTGAATTAAATATCCTCTTATTAGATAATTTTCACGACTTGATATTTTTGTATTTTATTGGAAAAAAATGGGTTTCATTTTCTGGATAACACACCAGCTATTACTCCTACTAAATTTGCTTGCACAATACTCTTGCTCATTGCTGCAGTGACCATAAATGAGAAAAATTTAATGTAGAAAATCTATGACATTAGAATTAAAGGGGTACGTCTCTTGTTAAAAATTAGTAACTGAAAAGTGAAATAAGCGAATACTTGGAAACGGTCCTTCTGAATCCTGGAAAATTGACAAATTTATTTCTTGTTGTTTAAAATAAGACAAAGATCTGAAGATTTGAATTCGATGGAAACAATATATACCATTCTTATTTAAATTTAAGCAACAAGACCTTAAGCAATGAGAAGCAACAAGAAATATTTGAAACATTTGACCATGACAGTTTTCGAAAACAAAGAACATAGTAGGTAGCCCGATTTTACTTACTTGTTTCAATTTAAATGTTAAATCTTATTTTTCTGACATCTGAATAAACAATACGATGAGTAAAGTCTGGTTCTGTTTATTACATCATCATTTATCATAAAGAACAATATTTGTCATTAGCATAGATATTTTGAAGAAAATGGGATGCTCCCAAATGTCTTGAAAAGAATAGTAATCCATACAATGAAAAGGAACACGTGAAAATTATAAGGCCATACAAATTCCCAAACAATCTCTAATCTCCTCGGAAACATAACGGTAAGTTACTGAAGTACGCTTCATCCCTCGACTCCCCATCCCAAGAGCCGTATGTCCATATAAAGTAATATATACTTCTCTAATTAGAATTTAAATGTGCTCCGTTAAACTTTATTATTAGATTAATGTATCCTCGTATTGATCATGTTTAAAAACTGATCCAGCGGTCGTAATCTTATGCATACCCTTATATAGAGTATCCCGCTTTTTTAATTTCTTTGAAAAAAAGTCTGTCAATTGTTTTCACCTATTTCGGGATGTCGGATACGGTGGTCAAACATGGGAAAATATACCTAAGTTTTTGATAGCTAAGATTGCCTAAGTAAGTCAATCATTACGATTTACCTTGGCTCCCCTTGACAGCAAGATTTAATAGAATTTTACGTACTTAGGGAGGTAAAATACTAATAAATTATTATGACAATAGCTGTCAATACAACGGATAAAAGAACTATATAATAGTTAAGCCATCTCCACTGCGTTAGGATCAAACGTCCTTAATAACATCCACAACTTTTTAATCTTCCTAGTGTCCTGTTTGTTGATTGCAAGCTTGAACACTGAATCCAACATTAAATTAATTTTAAAATTAATTTAAAATTAAAATCCCAAATTAAACAAAACTATTGAACAGTTACATTTCTTTTTCTTTTTTAAAAATGCGGAGACACATTGTATATTTAAAAAATATTTCAAACATTTTCTTCAATTTAAAAATGTATAGAGAATTAGTTGAACCATGACCAGATTTATAATCAACACAAGACCAAGTTTTTTGAAAACTGTCATTTGGAAAGATAAATTTGATCAATTTTATGGCAGAGTGGCACTTTAGCGTTTCGAAAGGAATAGCACTTCTCATCACAAAAACACAAAATACATCTAATATACATGCCTTAGAACATATATACAAGCATATTAGTTCCCTAACTAATATAAAGTAACCCTAAATATAAAGTAACCCTGGATGGCTTAGATAAAGTTCGAGACGTATTTGCCTACATAGGTTGCTGGTGTTACGCATAACTCTAGTAATCTATCCAAAATTAAAAGAAAAAGATTTTTTATAAAGGTTTGAATTACATAATTTACACCAGGGTAAATTACCACCAGGGAATATGAGAAGCAGCACAATATATGTATCTTCCGTTCTTAATGCTATTTGCTTCAAAAAGCATTCTGAATACCAGTTCAATGCATACATGTTCTAAGACACATTCACATGAACACAAAAGCAAACAAATCTCTTCGTGCATATAAACTAGGCCTTCAAACTCTAAATGGGTCAATATATAATGGAAAACTTTGATCGTTCCTGAAAGATCACTGCCTATCTAGTGATTCTTTCTTTTTAATTATTTCTGTCTTTCGAAGGAAAGTTTTTTTCCAATAAAGAAAATCTTCCAAAAAAAAGTAAACACTAATCTTGCATTTTCGGATATCCCAGAAAGTCTTCTGCGTTCAGGAATGATCAGAACAACGCCAACAACAACAAAAAAATGAAAATATTGTAAAATAATTTTGTATAGGGTGTTTTGTCCTTCGATGTTTTTAAATATCACTTAAGTATAAAAATAAGTAAGTTGTGCAATCATACTCCCACCCACTTTTTTACTAAATACATATATGTATATGCAAAGCAACTTCCCAACGTTTCTGAGAACTCCCCCTCCATTTCGAAAATCTATTGTTAATTAAAAAAAGCGGTATAGATATGTATATTTTTTATTTTGTAAATTTCCAATTAAAAAAGAATGTATGACACACTTCGTAATAGTTTGGTGTTTTTAGAACATAATTAATTACTATTGGTTTGTATAGTCGGTGTGTATGCAAAAAAAGTAAACAAAAAGGAAAAATTGTAATTTGAGGCAATATCTGCGATAAAATCCATGATGAAATCTTGTTGAATTGATCAACTAACGCAAATATTGGAACTGAAACGACAGTTTTTCTTTATAAAAAAATAAAAATAATTTTAAAAAGAAGTAACGAATTCTAAAAATTCTTTTAATATTAATAAAATAGTTAAAGAAAATTGAAAAGAAGTGATCAACAAGCATATAAACCCATAATATTAATAATGTATAAAGTAATTCTTCTGATTATTGAGGACTATATTGGTCAAATATTCGCAGATACAATTCAAGAGATATGTTGTCAGATACGGAGAAATATATGTTAATAGAATATTTGGGTTGTTTTATTGTATCTTCCTTCTGTTGTTGTGTAATACATTGACTGAATTTTCAGTATTATTGCGTTGCAGAATATGAGTATTCTAAACACACAAACGTTATTATGACGTAATGTACGGAATTCGTCCGCAGTAGTTGATTATACCAGGTGGCGCAAAAGTAATGTCATAATTTGAATTGGCCGCAATTTTTGCAGTTGGCGCCAAACGTCACTGCGCTTTGACAATTATGATATAAATATATAGAGAATTAGTTGTCAACAAACCATGGAGCGATACACACCTCGAGAACGTGGAATTATTGTTACTTCTTATTTGGTAAATAAGAAATAATTTGGTAAAACGTTTGTCCAAGCGCATAGTGCAAACTGGGTCCACTAGATATGTCGCAAGAAGTGGTCCACCTCGTAGTGCTCGGTCAATGGCACTACGGTAATCGTAACTGGTGAGCGTTACATACAGATGGTAAACGAATATTTTTTGCAGCAAATTGCTGCATTGCGTCTCGATCATTGTTGGTTTGAAGAGGACGGAGCAACCGCTCACACAACTCGGACAACCAGGGGGAATTTTGAGACACCAATTTCCAGGTTGAGTGATCTCCGGTTTTGGAGATTTGAACTGCCCGTCCAGATCGCCAGATCTAATAGCACCAGACTTTTTGCTTTAGGGCTTCTTAAAATCTCGCGTTTACCATAACCAACCACGAACCTTGCAAGCCTTGAAAGCTAACACTGAAGCAGAAATCGCTAATCTGGAGCCGGATGTTTTGCGAGCAACAATTCAAAATGCCGTAAAACGAGCGCAATTATGCATCAACTCGGGAGGTGGCCATTTGAGCGATATAATTTTTTTCCAATTACTGTCATCAATTTTACACTTTGAAATAAACTTTTTATGAAAACAGAGCTTTTTTTCATTTATAACAAAATGGCAGCCAATTCAAATTATGATATTACTTTTGCGCCGCCTTGTATTAAATATTCGATAAGATTTGCAGACTACTAATTACCTTTCCAGTTTTTTTATCTGGTTAGCTGTTACGAATTGCTAAGCAATTATACACAACATCTTCAATCTATCTTAATTTCTTTCTTTATTTTCATTTGAAACAATTTTATTTACACTTGCAGTAAATAAGTAACCGTAGACAATTTCAGAGTATTAGCAATGCGTTGGAAAGTGTGATAGCAAGTTGGAAAATCGGTCATCAAATTTTCCACAATTTCCTGCAACTTCTTACTGACATCCATTTGGTATTGATGTTCCATTTGTAATTTTGAATCCGTTTTGTAGAGCAAGAACGGTTGTCTACCTTTGGCCAATTCCGTATAGACCCTGTACCTTCTCTGCTGCATGAGAACCATTTCCAATTTCTAGAGAAGAAGTTGAGTGTATTAAACTTACAGATATTCAAGTTTCTGAAGTTTAAATAGGTACCATTTGCTTGTCAGTCTTTATCTCATCAATTTGACGCAGAGTTTCTGCAAAGTGCACCTTCGATGCTTCAATATCATGTTCGTCAATTACTATTTGATCTTCAGCAAGCTTGAATTCGTCTTCGACGTCGGTTATGGTACGTTTGACGTTTTCTATATCCTAAAAGTACGATTCGGGATATATAACCAACACATAGCCTACCCTAATAATATAACTTCTCAAAAAACAGATTTTTTTTCAATAAAAATCTAAAAAACGTGTCCACATAGTGCACGAGCGGAAAATAATTCTCTGTACCTATCTTTAGCATATTTTTTTTTAATAATTTAATAATTTTTGACGGTCGGTCGATTTGATATATCGATTGATGCGGCTTTACGTGACAGCTTGTACTGTTCCGTTATAATTTCTGATGAATCAACTGAATTAAACTTCTTGCATGTATTGGTTCATTCCGAATTAGATGTTAATTTTGTTGTAACTCTTTCTACCAAGAAACTGGTAGGTTACGGTCAGGAGTGTTCGCCGGCCAGGGAATTGTATTTATACTATTTGTACCAAATAACCAATGATTCCCAGCAATGCACCTTGAAACATTGGCTTATTCAAATATAAAATTTTGTTTCCCCTCATCCCCAATGAGAGAATTTTTTTTTTAATATTTCTGTTGATGCCAACAATTAGCCTAGTATCAATCTAAAAGATGATCTCACAACAACATTGAAAAATCAAAATTTTAAATAAAATAGTTTTTTTTGAGAAAATACCGAACCATATCTCTTTATGAGCAAACCGGGTTATCATGCCGCGGTACCGTTCACCACTACCAGTGGCGTCTTCGAAGAAAAATGGTAAGATAATGCCTCCAGCCTAAAATCCACACAAAAAACAGTGATACGTCTGGGATGCGTTTCGTTCTCATGAAACTCAAGTCATCCTTCCAAATGCGACAATGTTGCTGATTTACAAATCCACTTGTTCAATGACCAATTTGACGTACTGGTCTGTAGGTTTGAGACGTTGACTTAAAATTTGTAGGCGTCAAAAATGCAATCTTTCATTTAGTGTTTAAAAATAAGAATGCATGTTGTGTTGAACAACGATCCATTTTTTACTAAAGACAGATTGTCTACTATCGAACTGCCATATGTACATGGTCTTTCTGTTAATCACAACACCAAAAATGACGCAAAATTTAAATTTTCCGCTCTTGTTGGCATAGCATTTATGAATGTATAATGTATTGATGTATTGATTCAGCAAATGTAACATTTTAAAACTTACAGTTTCCAACACTTTAACTTTATTCTTAAGGTCATCCAATTTCCTACTCATAATCATTTTACTCTGAACAATAGCTCCTATCTTCTTCTCCCTAGCTTCGGCGTTAGTAACGATAGCATCCCTTCTTGAAACGCAATGCTCCAAATCCAAAATCAACTTATCTTGAGCCTTCTTAAGTTGGCTGTACCTCACATTCATCCGATGTATTTCTGCGCGCATGGTAGAGACTTCACCGCCTTCTCCTTTTTCTATGTTGATGTTCTGCTTCGTTTCTAAGACCATTTTCATTTTTTTCTCCCACTCCAGAGCTTCCCGGTTTTTCTCTAACAATTCGGCGGTTAAACGACTGATGTCCTGTTCTATGTCAACAATTTCTGCTTCGATTTTGACGATGGACAATTCTTCTTCCTGCATTAAAAAATTGTATCAATCAATCAATCAAATCTAGTTTAATAGCTATCCAACAAAAAAGAGAATACTTCAACCAGAACATTCTTTTCTCTGCTAGATACATTAGCGGTTTCAGTTAACAACCGTTTTGCATAAAACTAGTAAACACGAATGCGGATAAGATATTAGGTAGCTAAAAAGTCTTACTTTTAATTTGAACACAAACTCGTTCTGTAAAAGGGTGTTTCTTTCATCTAGATTGTGTTTGCTGCCTTGCTTCTTGCTTAGAGCTTCAGTGTAATAGACGAGCTGGTTTTGAAGCTTGTTTATGTTGCGTCGCATTTTCTCTTCTTGTTTGCGATGTACTTCTAGTTCGTCGTTGATTTTAAGATTGCGTTGCTCCAAAATTAACGTTTCTATAAAAAAAAAAAAAACGAATACACGTCTAGTAAAAACTATCTAATATAGCAAATCGGAAAATAATCGAGTTGAAACGAAACAATAAAAAACTCATCATAATCTTAAAAAAAAAAATAATGATTTAAAATAAAAGAATACATTTTGTTACCATTGATAGTCTATAAGTAAGTTAAGTTGTGACAAAAACGACAGAAAGGCAGAAAATGGTAGAGACGTCTCCATTTCACATCCTAGCTCTTGGATAGGTAATTGGTTATTATGAAACCTAACAAATAATGTCAGCCGTTTAACCAATTTTTCCCACAACACTGTTGACTACTATGCTCCGGAATATACTGATAATTAGAAATGACCAAGGTAGGGGAAATTATTACTTTTTTGCAGCTACTAGACAGACTCATGTCTATTTGACTCATATGTAAGCCTGCAGAAACGAGTACACTTTCCGTACGCTTCACGAAATTAGCAGAGACTAGACAGACATGAGACGAGGTTCGTATTGCCTGCTAGTTTTCTCGAGAGTCGACAAAACAAGAGTCTGCATAGTCACTGCAAAATTTCTCTTCCTTGCTTACCTCTGCTGAATAACACTTCGACACTCGCCCTCGAGAGAAATAATGGTATTGTTAGAGAAAACATTAAAAACGGTAGAAGTACGATGCAAGGAGGGCTTAAACTCTACTTACTTTACCAAAAGAATAAATTTAAACAGCTTAAATCCTTCGACGCTTTGTAATGAAGCAATGCAGTCCAATCAGTAGGCAACTTTTCAGAAATAACTTTGAAATCTAAACTAACCACGCCCTGAACAATTAAGAAAATATAGGGACTTAAATCACATATAATTGTTGGTACAGCGGTAAAATCAGTGACAATTTATGTAATGAACCATTGGGATGGTTTCTGGCAGATAACCCGATCGTTTATGGCACTCGAAATATCCAAGAAAAAATATTAAATCCATAAGCTGTGTCGAGGGAATGTACTGTTTAAATGAAAATCAAACAAACGTATTTTATCCAAATTACTTACAAATAAAACAAATAACAGTGAAATTGATAAAACAATTGATTTGTTTATGAGCAAAATCAATCGATGAACACATTTACTTACGTTTCCTTAACAAATTACTATCATGGATCTGCTCCTCCCTTTGCTCCGATAAACATACAACGTGCCCTTGTTCCCGCAACCAAAACTTTTGCATATCTTTAATCTTCTCTTGAACGTGCTCAATATGCTGCTCTAGAGCGCTGATCTTCAATTCGTGTGGCGACTTAGTTACTTCCTATTAAAAACAAAATGACAAAAGCAAATCTTTTTGCCGATCGAAGAACTGACCCCGCTCATTTTGATTTTTTCCAATTTGTTCGTCAACACCTCGATGTCTCTTTGTTTCTTGTTAACGGCCGAAAGACATTTGTTGATCTCGTCGACATAGACGGAAATTTGCTTATCAACGATTACCTGTTGCTTCTTTAAATCGACTAGAATCCGTTGTAGTTCGTCGTTAGTGCCTTTTTGGCATTCGATATCCATAAGAACGTTGGCATTATGGTTTTCGGCATTACCAAGTGTGATTTGCTAAAAAAAAAACAATAAAAAGTTATTCGATAGAACGCACTCGTATAATAGAAGCCTTTATTTTTAAACGACAAAAAGTAAAAATAAACTCCATACATTTAATAAAAAAAGGAAATATTCAGAAATTATTTGAACAAAGCAATCACATTCGAATATGCCCGAATTGCCATTATAACTATTTACATCGTATTTGCCTTGTATTTAATAGGCTCGAATCATTTGTATCTCCTAAAGGCAGTTAATATCATCTTATAAAAATAAATTTTGTAGCAAGGTGGCACAAAAAAAATGTGGAAAATGTCCGAAAGGGAATTTGTTGTAGGGAAAAGTGGTAATCTGCTAAATATAGATTCATTCATGAATAATTAAATACGTATATGATGAAACGAATGTTTCGACCAGTAATGCAGTATCGAGCGATTTCGAGAATTGCTACGACCTATCCATCTTAAGGTAAAATTCTCGTCCAATCGCTCTTGCTATTCTTGAGTATAAATTGAGGCTCTAGGAACTATAAATACAGTTCTCGCTGTCTCGCTCTTGCAGTGAGTGACAAATCATTAATCGCCTCCATTAGTTCTGCATGTAAAAAATACAAAACAAAAAGGGGCCGAAGATTCTTGAGTTAAAAATTCTTCACAACACATAATTTGTGAATATTGTCTTTTATAATCAATTACAAAACAGGATTTTCTCCAATCCAGTATCCAAAATTCTGAGATGAAACCATACCATTAATGAAATGAATTGTTTGATGTAATTATATCTACCAGACTAAAAAATTCCGCTTCAATTAATTGTAATTTGCAGTAAATTTAAATAAATGTAAGCTACTAAAACCAATTTCAAATCCACAAGACGTTTTTCAGGAGTAATGGCAAAATTTACATAAACCAATTTGGCACTATTGAAGTAAAGAAGATAATCATTAGATCTAGATCTATACAGTCTACGCTTACTTACCATTGCTCTGTTTTTCACTTTTACATCGTACAAAACTTTATTCAAATATCGACAGGCTTTATCGTTGGTGAGCTGTATCTGTAAATTCTCCAACAAGGTCGCGTCCAAGTTCGTTTTGTCATTGAAGGCCTTCTCGTAATTTTTGATCAACAAGTCGAGTTCTTGTTGCAATCCTCGATTTTCCTAGAAGCGTATGGAAGTGCTTAGATTAGTTAGTTTCCGTGAAGAATCTAAACTTCAAAATGCTTACGTGAACGATTCTCTCGATATCAGCTTCGGTTTGATCGATGATAGCTTTTGTCTTCATCACTGTCCTTTCCAGATTCTCGCGTTTATTCTCCTCAACCTCTAGTTGGTGCCTGGCGTTGCCCAGGTCAGTTTCGATCCGGTTCTTGAACATGGTCAATGTTTCGTTCTGGTTCATCTCGCGTTGGCAGAGTTTTTTGATTTGCTCAATTTCGGATAATACACTTCGAAGGTTTTCGGTATCAACACTGGAAGGATAAATTGATGTTCGAAGCTTTTGTAATCAAAGTCTAGATTATCAGGTTTTAAAGTTGGAATAGAGATAAAGTCAACTCGCTACTTCATTGGCTGTAATAATAAAATTTGGCGGTAAGCTTCAATGCAAGCAAAATTCTTTTTGGTGCATCTAATTTTCTGTTTAGAGAACCTTCTTGGAGAAATTGGATTATTCTAACCTTCTGTAATTAAAAGTACACCACGTTTTAAAATAATCGTATATATGATAACAAAATATACATCACTAATGGTGGTGACCGACCATATCTCGTGGAACTTAGTGAACAAGAATGAACTGGTAAATGTGACTTGAAGAGACTTCAAGATGACATAATTTCTTATTTAACTTTTATAATTTTCTATTATTTAAAAAGGATGAAATTATCTACAAGTTATAAAGTGATGAAGAAGGAATATTTTTTGTTACAGAAGTGTAATCTTAATGAGTATCAATCGATTTTCAAATACTTGGGCACAATATGAAAGCTATGTAACGTCTACTAATTTGTTCTGCTTATGCGGTTTTCTCGAAAAATTGAAATGGAAGGGAAGTTTTGGCAAGTCTACTGGTCACTGTATTCTTATTTTCCTGAACCAGTTATACCTATACAATTCAATTTTAATATTTCGAGAAAATATAAGACAATTTGTTAAATTCAAGTTACATTCAATTTTACATTTGCACATCACTTGAAAAATTAACTTCATTGTCTTCTTCCAATAAGCAGTCAAGGTCTTACCTTAGTTCTTCATTAACTTGACTCAGATGCTTATCCCTACTAGAGATAGCAATTATAACAGAATGCCACCCATGTAATAAACAGCGATGTTCCGATTCTGCAGCTTCAATATCCGTGTTACTAATCACAACAGTCTCTGCTAATTTTTCTCGTTCTTCTTCTTTAACCCTCAATTGCATTAATATAGTCTCCAGCTCAGCTTCCAGATCCCAAACCTCCGTCATCAATTTATACACAAGCATGTCCTAGAAACTCGAACATTTTAAAACTATTGAACGTGAGAAAGAAGAGCTAACCTACTTGATTTCGTTTCTCTTCGGCGAGTTTCATTTTATCCTTTTTGGTCTTTTCAAATTTGCGCTGGTTGACTTTCAGTTCGCTTTCGATGTCTGCCTCCCAGTTGCTCATCTGCTGCACCAATAAATTAATGGAATCCATTTCTTTTCGTAATTCGATCTCTTTAAATAATTAATAATTAATAATAGCAAAGACTGTTAATATATACGTGTAAGATTTCTAGCGGATATTCAAATAACTTTTTCGTTATATAAGTTTGTTCGTTTAGGATTAAGAAATTGATTGGATAATAAAAAAGCATTCAAATTAGAATTCCTTTTATCATTACCACATAAGATTAAAAAGAGATATTGTTTTTATAGTCTTGTTAAATTAGTTATTTTTCTGGAAATTTTCTGGAAGATTTTTTAAATTTAATATATAATATATTAATCATTTTCCTACGTTTATTTGCCTCTTATGTACTTTATTTTAAAATAATTCAATATTTAAATACATAGTATAATAAAATACAATATATTCGTGATTTTATTCATATGATTAAAATCATCTCAAGCCAGGATTTTCCAGTGTTCTACATGTTTTAATATATGACTGAAGGTATTAAACTAGGCGTTTGTAGGTATCATTTAAACATAGAACAATGCTTGTTAGAATAAACATCTCACATCGTTTGATCACATCCAAGAATCCAAGAATATCCAAAACATATGTTATACCTTATGTGTTGATCCACAACATATAACATATTTCTTACTTTTATTAAAATCAGTGTAATACTTACCCTTCTTCTCAGTTTCATATAACTTAGTACGGCAATTCTTATGTTCAGCAAGTGCTTCTTGTAACTTTATCTCAGTTTCTTCACGGGCAGCTGCTACATTTTGTAATTGTGTGATACTATTCTCCAAATCAGCTTGCTGTTTTGAAACAACTTGTTGTATTTCATAAGTGTCCGTCCCCAACTGGTCCTTTTCTGCTTGCGTCTTTTTAGTAGCCGTTTCCTACATATTTCAAAGAGATAATACATTACCATAACATTAAACATCATCTTACATATTCGAATATTTCATTCTTTAAATGCTCGATTTGTCTTTCGAGGTGTTCTTTAAGGGCAATTTGGAATTTCTTTAACAGAGGATGCTCAGGTTCCAGAACCTTAAGCGTTTCATCCTGTTCAGCACCCGCCTCCTCCCTTTAACAATCAAGAAACTAATGTAAGATATTGTGTCAAGTTTTTAGTATATTTCAATGTACTTCTCATACGACGTAAGCTCAAAATGTCCTTCATCCTCATGATTAGTATCGAAATACTGCTTAGGTTCCTTTTCTGGAGATGTATCGAGAAATTTAAATGCATCCTTGACGAATTTTAAACCCAAATCTTCTTCGCTCATTATATATTCGTTTCCGATCCTTTACCAGGACTATTCCGCTTTTAGTTTTGTCAATCAATTTTCTAAATTTATTTTGAGTTGCCGTTGCCATGGTTTCGTGTATGTATTTTGAATATTTTACCAATTAGGATAAATAACCATTAGGACAAAACGCTACAAGTTTTTTTTTTTTTTTATAGAAATCAAAATAGAATCGTACGATTGCATATGATGCAATTTATATACTATATTAATTCATCGATAAAAATTTACAGTTATGCCTACAAGTGAGCTACTTTCACTATATAAAAATGTATAATTCATAATTCTTAATTAAGGTTAAATATGTACAATGGTAACATTTCTAAATAAGCCAATACAACAAGACATAAGAACAATAACATTCAACTTTTAAATTTTAAGTGGTCTTTGAGTGAAACAACAAATTTTTAGTAAAAAA
Source organism: Oryctes rhinoceros (assembly GCA_020654165.1). Classification (NCBI taxonomy): domain Eukaryota; kingdom Metazoa; phylum Arthropoda; class Insecta; order Coleoptera; family Scarabaeidae; genus Oryctes; species Oryctes rhinoceros. The sequence goes on along the minus strand of JAIOKQ010000230.1, from coordinate 9,288,123 downwards.
CAAAAATCGTCAAATTATATGAGATACAAAAGTTGTTTTGTTATTAGAAAACCTTTGAAGAAATGTTTTTTTTATTATCAAAATAATAAGAAAATGGATATAAACGTATTTGCGTGGTACGTTTAGGTGGTGTAGTAGAATTCCTTACATTTGCGTATGTACTTCTAGTTCAACATATGGCGTAAACGGATTAATCATTAAGTAATAATTTACTATACTACTAGCGCATTAACTTTCACTGTAAGTACAATTTGCAGTCATACTCAATTTGCCTTTCAAATATGTTCTGTTAGTTAATATTTCCCTGCAATTTTTTACCCTAAACGTGGTTCCACTTAAGAATATCGCTATGGTACACGCCAGTGAGCATGCAAAGTTACTCTGTTAATATAATGTATAATTTTAGTTAAAATACGTTAAATATTGTTTAAGTGTATTTTATTTGTAGATGTACATTAAATAAATAGTGAGAATGTAATTATTTAATTAAGTATTGTCCAAATGCCTTTTAGAGGAACACGTGGAACTCAACAGCAGCACCACCTACCAGCTGATAAAAGTGTTTGACGCTGTCATTGTCAATTTTATTGAGAGGTTGTTATTTTGCATTGAAAGCGAAAACTATCGTTAGTCACGGAGAATTCTCTAAAATGTCGTCTATCGCCGATGTCAATCACAGTGAAATGGAAAATACGTGCGTGGTGTGCTTCAAGAATGTCGATATCTATTCGGTGGGCATTTGCGACCATCCCGTGTGCTACGAATGCTCGACCAGGATGAGGGTACTCTGCAAACAGAACGAGTGCCCTATTTGCAGACAGGACATGCCTAAGGTTAGTCGATTAGAGAGGCGTAATATGCCTACGTTTGGTTAGGGTTAAATATAGAACGAAGATTTGACGGTCAATGCTCATTATATAACTTTATCACTGTAACCACCTGTACTGCGCTTTTTGCAGTACTTATAATCAAAAACATATGCCTGCATCTCATCAAAGCTGGTTATTTGCAAACGCACGCTTATCGAGTTGATGCTTTCCGCTGACGAAGCTGACTTGCTTCAAAATACACTCAATCGACGAAATGCAGTTTACGCTTAACTTAATCACGCTAACTTGAATCGCAGAAAGTACTTTTACTTAATGGTTTAAGTTAAATTTTCATTATTGCTGCAGTGATAATGCTGGATATCTAAAACTAAACTTTTACAGCAAATAAGAAAGAAACTTGAAGCTTTAATGTCTTCAAGTAGATTCTGTGCTCAAATTTGATAATCCTACCAGGAAATGGATAGTACTAGAAGGATATACTTAATTACTTAAGCAATTCCAATTTGAATCAAATAGAAAACCTCATCATTATTCCATCTTATTCTATATAAAATTTATGGAAAAAAATATGCTAAGAATAGATAATTGCATTTATGATTAAGTAAATGTGGGAATGCAAACAGAAATGTTAGGGAGGTGCAATAGCATAAAAGCCTGTACAATACGTACAAATGCTATCTTTGTGTGTGGTGCTGATAACTACATCGTTATTAGTCATATGTTTAAACGTTGTACCATAGACCATGGGAGATCCTAAATCTTAGCGCAATCATAAAAGATTTTATATTATAGAGCACAACAAGTCCATTGCCTAGCAGTAGCGTGACTGCGCTGGGTTAACCGAAGTAAACGTACGCGTTATTTAGAACAAAAACATTTTTGAAAACGCAAACAGAATATAGTAAGCGACGTACCGAATATGCTTAGATGGCTGAAAAGAAGTTCGCAAATAAGGCCTTCAATACCTGTAATCACAACATACGTTTCTACGGTGGTTTATTTGAGACCCGTCCGTTGCGGGGTATATACCCGCTTGTATAAAGAAAACATGTTCTTCCGCAACACTATTGTGATGGCGTAATTTAGAAAAATCGAAATTTTTATGTAAGTTACATAAAAATACACATACAGTATTAAATCTTTCTCTAACTGAAGCATTATTTTTCGTCATCTAAAATATGTAGCACTGTTTATACGTAGTAAACAATTTCACACGAATCCCGTACGGACAACAAAGGGTTTTGCAATCTTTTTATTACGTTGGCTACTAGAACGTAATTGTCGTTAATAATTTTTAAATCTTCTTTAACTTACAGTTGTAAAATCACTAATTTGATCTTTTTAAAACGTCCAAAATATTAGAATGTCGCTATTAACCATGTACCACATGTAACAATTGGCTGCGGCGGTTCCGGTATCAGGATACTGAATGAAATAGCTGCGTAGATGTAGGTGATTTAAATCTGTGCTATTAGTTGATCCACATCGGGATAACATTTTTGTACAGTGTCTGCTACAAGGTGTAAAGTATGAAGCAGACATGTTATGTGCAGCAAATTCGGTTGAACTGCTTTGAATAATTGACCTATGTGAAGCATAACCGTGGCAGCATCGGTAACCATCATTGCCACTTGCTCGATCGATACTTTGGAATTTTTTTAATGTCTCTAGGTCTCTGTCACAACCGTTCATTTTTACTGCGGTTTTCCCCTAATTCTCAATCTTCTCGTGCGCTGAGGTATCCCCGGACTTAGTAGTTCCCACGTTGGATTGTATTTCTTCCAAAACTGAAAAACGAAATATTGCTGTCCAATTTTTGCAAACGGTATATTGCACGCACTTTACAGCATCATTAAATCACAGTAATTCTTTATACGGTTTCCTCCCGGTTTTTTAAAATTTGTGTGTTGCGCTATTTACATAGCACTACCTATACATATATGCTTTCCAACATAATAAACTTTTATCGCAAACTAAACAACTGATTTCTTTATCATTAGATATCATTGTCATGTTAACATTAGAAAACAGTGTGTTTTAAATGACGCAACAACGTCGTTCAAGCAATAACTGGGCGTACTGAAGCATGTTTACCTGCTGCTATTTTAGTAGTTGCAGTTACTCAAAAAGACATCGCTGCTGTACGTCAACTGACCAAGAAAATTCGATATGTGATATAACTAAAGAGTCCAAACGATGTGCCCGAGCATTGGCCTTGCGTGGAGAGTTTACCAGAATAACAGTGCGCTTATTTAAAAATAAATATATTGAATCACTTTACAAAACGTTAAGAAAAAACATAAATAACTTACCTAACATGTTTACATTGTTGCAGAAATATCCGGATGTGCGCGATGGTCGGGCACATCGTTTGTACTCTTTAGATATAACGGAGAATTGAGATATGTTTAGGCATTTTAAATATCTCATTCCATAAAATACTGAATTGGCCCGATGGATCCCACATCTTAACTGAAAAACAAAAAGGGGGTTGGGGCTAATTGATGGTGATGCTCAAACATCGAGGAATCATAGATTTAGTCATATCAACGCAAAGCCAGGCGTCAATCCGCCGTGTTTCAAGATAAGGAGAAACCAACAAAAGTTATTCGTTCCTGAAATGTGTCGAAAACAGTGGTTGCAATTTCTGTCTTACTTTTAGAAAATTAAAGAATAGTTAATGCCGATTGGTGTACTATCGTCTGTATACCAGAAGGGATTGCCATGCTCCGAGAAACCAGCGTACAACGATGAAATATCCTTCACCACTATAATGGGAATTCACATGGAGCTTAAAGCACGAGGAAGTTGTTAGAACAGCAAAACTTCAAATTATTAAATTATCTTTGGCACAGTTTCGGTCTAAATTCTGACGATTTTTCTACGTTCCTTAGAGCCAAGAATAGAATGCGTGGTTAACGGTCTTTGAAAAGGGAATTTTGACCGTTCTACTAGCTCAACTGTTTCAGTTAATTAAAATGGATGAAGAAGTAAATTAATCTTTGTAGAAGATACTTTATAAAATAACGCATTAAGTTGTTTTGTAAAAAAGACAACCCTTCTAGTAAGGTGCACAGTCACTGTTCAACTGTACCCAGTTATTGCTAAAATAGACAATTTGCGGGTTGGTGTTGGTTGGGGAGGTGAATATTTACAAAAACTCAGTGTTGCTTACTGAATGCCTTTATCGCTTGGGCATCAAATAGACAATTTGTTCATACGAAATATTTTCCTCGATATGTACTGGTAACTTTAGATATTGTTCATCTCACACTTTAAGATGGTACCCAAAAACCATCGAGGTACTTTCTAATCAGAAAATATGTTTACCTTTCCAAAAATATTTATGCTTAAACATAATTGTTCTCGGTATTGAGTTTACCTTCTAATTACAATGTTTGGTAGTTGTCGAATATTTCAAACAATTTAAAAAATTGAATAACGCTCGAGATTATACATAGTTATGTGCGTATGTGTCAATCGCCCTTGGGAAAATCACGTGTTATCGATACCTCAAATTGCCGTGAGACATGTTTGTATAAGGCAGAAGTAAAATTATAACGTTTCTGTTGTTTTCTAGAGATTTAAATGGAAGTATGCGTTTTTAAAAATGGAATACAATTTGGAAAAAGAAAGTTACTATTTGTGCCTGATTTTGTTTATTCTTTCTTTATCGCTTAGGAAGGGGCCAAATCGTACGCAAAAGAACACACTTAAATCCCATTTGGGAAGAAAAAATAATTCTTTGTTGTAGTGCCGTGCAAAAAAAAAAAAAAAACGCTGAAAAATTTCAAACTACCAATCAAAATTCATAGGAATCTGGATGATCGCCAAAACGAAAAAGAGAGACTTAAAAGACTTGCCCCGAAACTTTAAACTAAATATCTTTGGACTTATAGTATCTAGAAATTATTTACTTAAATAAACTTGAAGTTTCCCATTCCCTGTTCGATAAAACCACTAAATTGTATACGCAATTTGTGCTTACATTGCTTTATATCCTATAGCATTACATTATTTATTACCGCAGGTGATATTCACCAAAGAAGTGGACCTATTCAACAATCTCAAACATAAAGCCGAACGTATCAATCTCCAAGAACGAAAGATAGGCATTTTATTTTGCTCTGGATCTATCCAAAGAGAATATTATCGCCTCCTAGAACATAATTGCCCGATATGCGACAATCGAGATCGTAGATGGCCATTTCGAACCTTTCAGGAACTAAAGGATCACATGCGGAAAGAACACGAACTGTTCTACTGCGATCTGTGCGTTTCAAACTTGAAAATCTTCACTTTCGAACGACGTTGTTACACACGAAGCGAGTTAGCCATGCACAGGAGGAAAGGGGACACCGATAATAAGTCACATAGGTAAGCAAAATGCTTTGCTTAATCGCAATCATTGTACAGTTCCCGCAGTATAAGATGACGAGCGATGGGTAATTACGGAACGTGCCGCCCATCTATCCCATTCAGTTACTGTGTAACAGTTCTCCAGTGTCGTATCAATATGAGTTTCGTGGGTAAAGGAAAGGTGATTAATGGTCAAGCGCGCGAAATAGTTTTTAATATGTTCATTAAATAAAAATGCAATTGAGTTTAAAATGCAATTGTATGTATTTTAAACATAAGTTAGTTTCTTAAATATAAATTTAATTAAGAACTTTCAGATACGCCTCTGATGCGGAAACGTTCGAATAAGACGTTCGCTACCCTGCTTCTACATGCTCAAACTCATTCCCACCGTTCGCCAACTTATCTGCGAGAGCTGTACTTAACAAGCTTCTTCTTTTGGTCCAACTTTTTTACGCACAGTTATAGTCATAATAATTCTTTTAAAGAAATGTTAATGAAAAGAAAAAAGTCTGTTGTATATAAAGTTATTAAATATAGGGTCCAAGTTTGTTGAAATGTTTGTATAATTATATAATTATTAACATAATAGTATGTTAATAATTAAATGCAAATCGACCAGCTTAGAACGCGCATATGTTGCTTACTGTATTCAATATACAAAATTGGAGATCGCCTAACTTACATAAGATTTTATACTTATTTATATAATATGCAGTACTGTACCTTGTAAAACTAAATCTGCTATATATTTTTTTCTTGTATATTCGTATTAATTCGAGATTCTGTGACTAATAAGACGCTGTTTGCAGATCTCTGTAGAAAGAAAATTAACTAGTGCTAAAAATACATCAGAAAATGCCTAGAGGCAATAACCAAAAAATATGACGTCGAGATAGCTTAGCTTCTTCTTGGTATTGATGGAATAGTTCACGGCAAACGCAACAAAAGGAGAGAAAAAAAAAAGCGATAGAAGGTAGAGATAAAAAATACTCTCGAAACCACGCTGATGACACTGGTAGGTTGAAACATGTCCGTGTGTTAGTGTATTTTGTTCTCTCCTTTTGTTGCGTTTTCCGTGAATTATTCCATCAATACAATGAAGAAGCTAAGCTATCTTAGCATTGTAATTTTTACTTAAATCTAAGAATAATTTTGTAGGCATATATACACATGCAATAAACCCCTCTCAGATAGTAAGATAGAGTGATTGTAATGACAACAGATTTCCGACAAGATCTATATGTATCTTGTAACATGTAGTACCACACATATGCAATCTTATGCTAGTTAGCCACCCTCCATTTCGCAGGCGGGCGATATATGTTAATGCACGTTTGAAGCTGGATAATTCACATTTAATTATTAATATATTGTTCATACAGGTTTTATATGGAATTATGCCAGATTACAGTGTCGTAAATAGTATAGTTGGGCCACTAGCCAAGTTTGTGCAAAGACTAATTTTTTCATATCGCAACAATAATTAATATATTATTAAGTTTGTTCCCTTACTACTCTTGGCATTCAGGATGGTAGTGATACTGAAATATGGATCCTTTTTGGTACAACGGCTTAATCATAGAGTGAAAGTTTAATATATGGCAAATTTACTACAATTTTCTGTCAATGTGGCTGATAAATCTTGTCGTGACAACTTTGCCTCATACTTTAGTGGTTTCTGTCTTCCAATAAAATGACTTTCTCTTTCCTCATGTTTTCATTCCTGTTTCATTCCCTTTTCCTCATTTATAGTTTATCGACATGTCACAAAGTTGTGCAAGTGGCATCTTAATTGTTAAAATAATTATTGAGTTATTCAAATTCCATTTAAAAACTTCAGTCGTCAATTTGGCCCATTTCTCAAAAGGTCGAAATATTTCTCATCTCAGTGGTTCTGCACATTCTACTGGCCAGATTGGCAGGATGTTCGTTGGATACCGGAGTTGCACATAATTTCCGTTATTCCAATGTCATTGAAAATAAAATTTGTCGACAATGTAACTTGCTAGAAGCAAGTTTGGCTACTATGAGCATGGCTTGGAATCCATACAGAAACCCAACTTAGGTTTGAGGACCTGTTATATACCTATATTTAGGCTTGGGAATGTGCGGAAAAGAAGGACGAACGTAGCTGAACTAACTATAGGGCGTCATCCCTTGGCGATGCGGATATCAGTCTTTGAGATTGGTATTGACAAAACCGATACAGAAAGCCTTAAAAAATAATCAAAATTTCCCTAGTCAAACAAGATGAGCTCTTTTCAAAAGTATTAAGAAAATTGTAATTCAAGGTGTTCTTTATGATATGGCCTTTTTAAATTAACTAAAAATTGTCTAAATTAATAAAGAAAAAGTTCAGAACCAACTGCTCTAAAGTATTCAAATTTGTTTGATAGAAAATTAAGGTAAATCCGCTCTAAGTTGAGTTTTTGCTCTATAGTTATTGCACCTAAAAAATTGAACCAAATCACTAAATCTTGACAATATATCTATCTCAGGTCGAGCAAAAAGCTGACCTTTGCAAAAACTTGGTTAGTGGGCGAACCGTTACTGCTTACGGAGATGCCATTTGACATAACTCATATGTGTATCCCTAAAAATTTCCTTTAATACTATTAGGCGTACGGTACGATAACTTCATACATATATGACTACGAATGTACTTGCAGTCTGTGATAAAACTAGTGTAAGTCCATACTTGCAATTAGTGCAGATGATCGTTAAAACGTTAATTATTATGTTACAGAGGACATCCGTTATGCGAATTCTGCGATGTACGATATATGGACAATGATGAGCTGTTCAGGCATTTACGGAGAGATCACCTTTTCTGTCATTTCTGTGACGCCGACGGAAAACATCAGTATTACAACTCTTACGCGGACTTGAGGCGGCATTTTAAGGAGGAACATTATGTTTGCGAAGAGGGGGAGTGCAAGAATGAACAGTTTACTTCTGTATTTCGGACGGATATCGATCTTAGAGGTAAGTAAGAGTAAGTTTTTAGTATATACTCTAGGTGAGCGAAATGCAACACATTCTTTCTGAAGCATCCTATATTTAAAATATACAATGTGATAATTGAGCAGCAGAATCTCCATAACACTGTATTTAAGTACTTCAACATTTACTTTATCACAAGCCATTAGGGAGACTTTTTACAAATTCTAGTTTATAAGTATAAAGCTTCTGTATCTTAAAATCTTTTAATTTTACTAAAGATACTTCTGAAAATGTATTTATCTCCAATGAAGCCTGCTTTAATTTGGGTGATAATCGGATACAGGTCGCAAGTAGAGAAAGGTCTGCAGTTAGAAGAAGAAATTAACATTTCCTGCAAAAATTATGGTTTGGCGGCCAATTTCGCATAAGCGCCACAAAGCCTGTATTGAAGACTGGAGATAATGCTACATGCAACGCCCCCAGGTTTATAACAAATTGATTGAACGGAGGTACAACGTGCAATACTTCGAAACAGACCTGAGTTAGGGGTAGTCATTTTAGAAATCCTGATGAATATAATCTTCACATATATGCATATAAGTCAGCCCAATCCTGATTTTCAAAATATATACATAAGTAACCTGCAATTTTAAAGATATCGTAGAATAGTTTCCCAGGAATATTTTTCTAATTTATCAAATGCTGCGGATAAAAATTAAATGCGATAAATTAGAACAATATTTGAAGAAACGAGGCGTTGATCGTCCAGAAATGTATTTAAATGCAAAAGGTTCCATTTAAATCTAAAGCATCAAGTTAGCTATGTCTAGTTGAATCTCTAAGCCGCGGAGTTAGAATACAACTGTATACGGTTCTGCGATCCTTGGAATATCTTCTTTTTTATACGACTTTGACGTTTCAGTTTGCGTTTTCTCTTATTTTAACAGTAGATTTTAATTACATTGATTTGTTATATTTTTTCCAGCACATATCACAAATGTACATTCAAAGCACATGAGCAAATCAGCCACCAAACAAGCGAGGACTTTAGAATTAGAATTTAGGTTTAGAGGTCGAAGACAACAGCAGCAACAGCAACAAAGCTATGACGGGTAATTACCATCAAAATCCCTATTTTGTTCTTGCAATACGCTTTTATATCCCTCCTAAATGTCTTTTTAAATTTCAGCGAGGACGATCTGGAAGGTGCAGTAGGCTACGAAAACTATAACATGGAACCAGGGGGGAACCGTAACGGTCCGCATCAAACTCAGAAAACCTTCGTTAACCCAATGAGCGCCGCTGATTTTCCCTCCTTAGGGAATACAACCGAAGTGCCTCAGACGCGAGCGACCTCCAGCGTCACCTTCACAAAAATTAGCTCCAAGCCGTTTCGCGCCGAAGATTTCCCCAGCTTGGGTAATGTTTTGCGGCTAAATGATGTCACTGTCGTCCATTCTCTTATCTTCCTACTGCAGGTAGCAAACCGGGTACGACGAGATCTTCCAACGTTACAATCACTGCTTCGAGCAAGATAGGTGGGACGAAAGGCGTGGTTTCCGGAAAAGCCCCTGAAGTTACGATACAGGCCACTAGGCGGCCGCAAAATTTACAGATTAACCAGCAGAATTTTCCTGCGCTAGGCGGCGCTTCGTCGAGTAATAGTACTGTTAGATTTAGTATAAGGTAAATGCCTTGGAATTTGTAACTTTTGATAGGCAAATCTAAAATTGTTTTTATTGACTTGCCACCGCAGAATGTATATAATAGAATACTGTATGCAAACCTATTAGTAACTGCTCATAACCAATAACCTTGGGTAATTAAGGAAAGTACTCAGCCTTACCAAAAAGTCAATGTATGCTATGGAATTTTCTTTGATCGAATCGTTGCTCCATATCAAAGAGGAAATTTTAAAAAGCACGCGCATTTTCATGTCTTAGGAACTTTTGTTTAACATTTTTAGAATACTAATCAGGCCGCAACTACGCAACGAAACGGCTGCCCTATTGATTTTGTAGTTTTGACCAGACAACGGTTAGATCATAATCTTCCAGAAACATGATAAGTAGGTTCGACCCAATCCAAAGAATTGATTTCATTTATTTATAGGCATAAATATTTTCTCTTGACACTGTATGTTTGCAAAAACGTTTATATACCTATGTGTGAAACAAAATCATTAAGATATTGGAATATTTTCTTGTAACAATTTTCATTCGTCACGTTTCTATTGAAACAAATAAACATTAAAGGACTGTATGATATGTTGTAACCATCAATTGCTTTTTTTATATTTTCAAAAATAAATCGTCCTGTATTTTCCCATATATGATGATATGATGGACAGATGGGAAATGCTGCTTTCAACAGATACCGATGCCAATACACTCAAGCAAAAGACGTTGCACTAGTAGTAGGTGGCCTGAAATCGCATCTCTACTAATTACGTTGTCTAAAATTACTTAAATCAGGGCTACATGATACAATCTAATAAATATTTGTCACATTTTCTTTCGTTTACATGAACTGGCATCGTGCTTTTAATATATTAATAATTATTCTGAAAGTATGCGTATCCTTTGTCAATTGATTCTTCCATTTAACTAATCTCAATGTAATTTTTAGTAACAATAATCAAGATCGACCCCAATCTTCAAGGCCAAATGTTTCAATCCACGTGAGTAATCAAGCTGACGTCGCTATAACGACCAAAATCACCACCAATCCAACAAGCACTCAACAACCGCGACCTAAATCATCAGAAGCGTTCCCTGCTCTGAGTAGCGCTCCCATACCCGAAGCGCACTGGGTTCCGCAGAAGTCGAAGAAGCAAGTAGAACCAGCGAAAATAGCCAAAGTCGCACCAGCTCCGCAATTACCTCCTAGCAGTATGGACTTTCCCGTTCTTTCGAAAAGTGTCAAAAATGAATCGAAAACGAAGAAAAGAAGCAGCGTCACAATGCCAGTTTCGAATTCATGGGTGAATTTGAACTTTTTCAACATCGAAGCTAATAACCGCGCGAAAAACGCGAAAAAGGACGCTAATAATAAAACCGTTAATGAGGTGAAAGGGAGTTCGGAGAAGAAAACAGGTGAAAGAACTTCGATTACTTCAACAAGTTCAATTAATCATAAAGTTAGTGATAAAAGTGGTGATAATTCTGGTAAGAATAAGAAGAAAAAACATAAAGCTATGGATAAGATCAATACCGTGACGGAGAATTTTGAAAACGGAGATGCTGAAATTGCCAATAGCGATAAGTTCGAAAATGATGGTAACTACAAGAATTGCAGTGACGGTGATTTAAGTAAAAATGGGATCGTGAAGAAAATATCTCAATTACAAATTGATACCCTCTCCCAACCGAAAGAAAATGGTTTAGTGGATGAATTTCCAACATTAGGTAATAAGATACCTCCCCCGGGATTCGCTATTAAACCTCCACCCGGATTCGATAACTGCAACGCTCTCTTGCCAAATAACGACTTAACTTTCACGAACAGCAGCGGTCAATCGTACTCCATACTACCCTCACCATCCTACGACTATCATTTCCCGCCAAACTTCGAAATTCGCAACAAAAAATTGATCGACAGCTTCATGAGCTTGGGTAACCAAGGCGATGCCATCTTAGAATTCAAAACCTACTCAGATATGTTTAGGAAAGGCACCTATTCGGCTGAAAATTATTATGATCACTGTAAGAGTTTCCTAGGAGATGATTTTGATAAGGTGTTCCCTGAACTGCTGGTGTTATTACCTGATATAGGCAAACAGCAGGAGTTGTTTAAGATTCACAACTGTAATGGTGCGAAGAAGGAGCTTGATGTTTGTAAAACGTGTAACCAAGTAGTCTTATTTCGTGATCTAAGGAGCCATTATACGAATCACGTGTTAGAGAACAGTTTTCCAATTTTAGGGCAACCTCTTGAACCTACTAATAACTACTGGAAGAAATAAAAGTACATTGTCGTACAAAATATGTATAAAAAAGTTGTACCATACACAGGGTTTGATGTTAGTTTATTTTCTTGATCTTTTCTTTCTAAATACTAAATAACAGGAAACTGTTGCTTCGATACCTTTTATTTTTCAAGTATAAGTTTAATTTATTTCTTATTTTAAATATTTATTTTTATTTGTTTAGAGTAACGTTCATAATCCGAAATAATCCGTTTTAATAAAATCAATACGTATCCAAAGATCTAAAACCTTAATGAAGTTGAAGTACGTATGGTGGAACATGTTCTATCTTGCTTATTATATATACTTCAACCTTAACTAAATACCAACTGAATCGTAACGTTTTGTGGGTTATATTTATCTTTCTTTGAACATCAAGTGAAAAATACTTAAAACTGGTTTCAGGATATGAATTCACCCATTGAAATCTTCCAAAAATCGTTGCAATCATCTTGTTGCTACAGGTTCAAACTTGTCGAAAAAATAAACTTCCCACTTTGGCATTTTTTTTTAATTCCGCGATTTAAGATTCAAATTTAGTAGTTTCGGTAATAAAGAACATATTCGCATATATTGTCTAAAGAAACTGGCGAATATGTACTTTATTGCGGGATCTATCAACTTAAATCTGCCGCGAAATTTAAAGCTTAAGTGAAATAAGTATTGTTAGACATAACAAATTAAAACTTTCAAACAGTAATGTTGTGCAAATAAGGTATAACGACAACAAAGATGTCGTTTAAAAGAAAATGTATTAATTCTGTGCGACCTGTAAATGTTATGGCTAGTTGCAACTGACGTCATACTATATCGCCATCTCTCGAAATTTAGCCCCGATCTGAAATGGTGTAAATGTATAATTTTTATTTTTATGTCGTAAGAATCACATTTCTTACTGATCCCTGACACATAATTTACAGGTTAATAAATACTTTGTTATACAATTGTTATAAACTGAACAACTGCTCAAAATTTGTTTTCGAAGATTTTTGATGTTGAGCGTGAAAAATTCAAATAATTCTTACACTATATTGCAGATAAAGAGTATTTAATTAACTCTCATAGAAGATAATCAGATAGCACTGATAATATACGATCAATTTGAAAGAAGCAAATTATTGGGTCTTATGTGTTAATATAAGCTAAGAATCTCTTTAAAAAAAAGAAAAAATATTTCAGCTGTTCTAATTAAAATAAGTTAACATTCATTTCCGGTATAACCGGAAGTACTTCCATGTCGCCGTTATTTTGATTTGTAACAAATTATTGAGCAAGTTTTCAATATTTAGCTAAATAGTAATAGATTCCCAATATTCTACTAAGCGACGGTTTAGATAATAGATCAATTATTTTTTGCTTAAAGAAATAATATAAAGCAACATACATACAATCACATAACTTCTATTTACTGTCAAACTTAATACATTATTTTTAAAAATGATGAAATTCGAATTTACGAACAATGCTTTAATAAACATTAAAGCATTAATTAAAGCAGTTAATAAATTTGTAATAACTGCAAATAAAAAAAAAATAAAAAAACTTTGTTTATTGGGTAATTAGTTACCTGAATGAAATTATAAAGAGATATTAACAAAAAAAAAAAATGAGAACCTAACCTTCTGTTTCCTTGCCCAAATCGAAACTTACTACTCATCCCCGGAAAAAAAGTGTTGTGCCATTATAAGTTAAAGTGATTGTAATGTAATATCTACTTAGTTGGCTTTATACCGATTCTTGGGTTGAGAGATAACCCTAACTTGGCTTTATCATATGACGTCAATATTGTAACCGTAGCCAAAGCATTATACAAGCGCCGTTACTGCAATAATTAAGGTTATTTAGAACATTGTAATCTGTTAACACTAACAGTTTTACGCATTTGTTATCTTTATTTGAACATTTTTAAATAATTACTCTTCAATAATAAAATTTACCACTCGCGTAATTTAGAGCACACGTTTCTAAGAGTATCTGTATCATTTTAACGTGTATGTTACCTTTAGTTGTATTGTTAAAGCGTGTAATCAAAAGCTCTTATTCAAGCTGGTTTCAACACATCCATTCTGCAGCCCAGAATTTCTTTTTTTAAATTCATTATTAAAAACGAAGATTTGCCCAAATAACCAAAAGATTTTCATATGTATTTGGAAAATGTTTATTATGGTTATCTCGTGGCTAGCAGGTTTAAAATTGTCAATGAAAAATCACCGAATATATCTTTAAACAAACACATTGCGGTTTTGGTATTAACTACCAATGTTTCTTTTGAAAGAAAATGCACTTCGACGTTATATTACATGTTATGTATGACCAACATAAGTTTTTCTTAGATTAATAGAAGATTCCTTCAGAAATAATTCTTGTATCTTTAACCTTAGTTTTCAGTAGTAGAACTTGTACGTCATATGATTTTAACCATCGAGCCATGCCAAGTCACACTGTGTTTCTCCAATTTTCGCATTTAAATGGCAACTTAAAAGGGAGTACCTTAATTTTTAAATTGATTTAAATCCTTTTTTTTAATACTTAATTTCTATTGTATATGAATATGTTACAAATTTGTTTTTCAGTTATTTAATTTTTTGTTTAACGATGACTACTTGTGCTACTTCTAGCTTCCGCGGTATCACATTTAAAGCGATTTAAAATAATCTTTTTATAATATGTACGCATGTATAATTTTGATAAATTCTATGTCAATAGAATGATTTTTTGAATGATGACTATTGCAACAAAGATATTCTTTGCTTCATAAAACCTATATTTCTCAAATCTCACCGTAAAGTTCTGTAAAGAACTTTAACCAAAGAATATTTCTTCAAATTTTGATCTATTATTAACAATAACAGACGTAGTGTAGTGTGAAATTTTCTTATGGTGTGTACATATACATAAATATGTTACAGTCAGATTTAAAATATATAGATATAAATACGTAAGGAAATATATAGTAAATAAGAACAATAACTTATATCTAATGTAACCAGTTTTGATATGCTCAATCTGTGCATATTAGTATGTATACAACATTAGGGTTGTTGAATGTGCCTTGTTTACGACATAGAAAGCAAAAATAATTATTCAAGTATAGGCAACTGTATAATGTATATACCTAACCTTATATTACATTGGTATGTATTTATATTAAACAAAATATTTTCTCAAATTCGTTGTAAATATTTTTTTTACGTATCAATTGTATTTGAGAAATACGTCTCTGTTATTTTTTTCTGGCTATTTTCTTATTACTGTGTAACATTAAGTACAATGTTTTTATAGTTTATAATCGAAAAAACAAGACAAAAATATATGAAAGTATCTAACAAGATCATCTACTATAATTGATAATACAAAGTTGATTTCAGTAGAGAATAACACTACGAAAAGCGAGCGTAAAAGATTTTGGTGTGATTGAGAATTATTGTTCTCTATTGAAACCATACCCATAGCAATTGCTTCTTATAAGCAGCTATCTTGCCTATCATTATATCCGCAACGTTAATTTATTCCTCTAGTTTAATTCTCTATTTATCTCATTTTTAAGTCTCTGGCAAAATCAAAGCAGCAGAGCTGAATGTTAAAATAGTAGTACATCTTGATTCGTTCGCGTTTTGCGATAAGTATGACGAATAATGCAATTAGTAACGATCAAAATGATAATAAATTTAATAAAGAAGCGTTTAAAATAATGCTTTGAAGAAAAATTTTGTTATAAATAATAATAAAAATAGTTAATCAATAAGGGTAGCCTAACTATTTTTTCGTAGAAACTTGTACATATTGTACACTTTACTTAAGGCTACGTTTTCATTGAAACGTTAAAGAAAAACGTTGAAAGAATATAATATAGTTATTATTGTATAACGGCAATTGTGAAAAAAAATGCTAAAAATTATTTGATACTTTTAATAATTTCAAACTTGTATATTTTCTATATTATTAATAAAGAATTCTATCATCTTTTTTGTGGATTTCTGACAAACCTATAGTTAAAACTAGATCATTGATGATCCAGTGAATATTATGAGATATTTTCTCATGATATTAGAGAAAACAAAAGAACGAAGCATCAATAAAATTATATTTTATTATATAAACCTGGCAGTTTCATCTGATATATAGTCTATTACTATATGAAATTCAATTTTAAAGAAATGTTATAACAGTCATACTATTGGTTTGATGGGTTCTAGGACCCTGTCAATTGGACGTTTTTAAATCATGTCAGAATGATATGTTCAAGTGAGGTTTATGGTCGTTGTCACAGTTAGTTCCTGATTGTTTTCCATAATAGGCAGAGAACAAACTAATCCTTCAATACAAGACTGGCGATGAGTCATCGATATCTGTGCTATCATCACTAAAAGATGTATTATGCCAACGCCAGTCCTAAAGTTATTTACAGTTTGGAATTTTAATATTTTGTAGCTTCGTACACTACACAATACACTGTAGTTTCTGAACATACCCAAGAATGTCTAGAATCGACCTCATAGCAGTTGAGATTGGCGGCTAAAAGTGTACCTTCACATGGTGTTAGCACCGAGCTGAAAGCGAAACATTGTAACATTTCCTCTGCATGTGCCATGCGCTGACATTAATTGGACAAATCATTCTGGGTGACAAACGACTATCTCTTAGGGCAATTGCTCTAGGCAACATGCTAACCTATGCCAAAACAGTGAGTTGAATAAAGGTCTAGACAGTCATCGATATAGAGAAGATACATAATGGACCTATTCTGGCGTAAATGCTACGAAATTTATCGCCCTCTCATTTCCCATGATCGTAACTTATTTTTATATATAACACTCCTCCTGCTTAATTCATGGGAGTTTATTCAACAGTAATTTTAAAACTTTCTTAGCCGTAAATTAATGTCCTGATTGCTTAAGTGTAGCCTTTATCATCCCTACTTATAACTAAATCTTTGTGTTCAATTTGTACCATTTGTACATCAAATGAAAGCAATTATTTCAAATTTTAATATATACAATTCAATTTTGATCTAAACATGATGTATCACGTTTCTGCACCAATATCTAACGGTGATCAAGTGCCAGTAAAATAAAGAAAACGCCGACTTTCACATCAAAAAGACATAATTTCTGAAAACTAAAATTAAGTGCGCTTCTAGAAAGAAATGTAGCTATTGCGAACATTGCCGAGAAGCGTGACCTGTAAGTAACATATATCTCCGTTTTATTTGTTTTAAATAACTTACACGTATAAGTGAGCTATCATACAAGAGTCCTAAACAAGTTTTAAAAACGTTTTCTAATTACAAAATAATTATTTCACCAACTTTTCAAAAGAAATCGTAATTATTAACAGAAGGAAATATTTAGAAATAGTGCCAGAATCGTGTTAAACTAAAAATGCAATATATAAGCATAGTCCGTCTAAACTAGTTTTCAAAATTTAAATTTGTCGCGTGCTTTCGAAACTGATGTTAGTTGTTGAAGAAAGTCTTTAACGAAATATGTACGAAAAAAGCAGAAAAATAAATAAAACAGAAAAAGATTTTTTACAAAACAAACTGTATCTATTATATATCTTTTCATTTAAGTTCATATTTGTTATGTAAGGACGTTAGTGTGCATCTAGAAAGTAAGTTGATAGGCGGTGAAGTTTAGGCAGTGAAATTAGCTCCAGGATCAACCGTGGAAAGTGGATGGCGCTATGTGGCAAAGCATCATATTTTCGTGTTGTTTTTTCTATGAGTATTAAAATATTCGAAAGCTTTCTTGTATATTTTTGGTTTCGTTTGAACATAATGCATACAACTGTATGTGAAAACATGTACACACACTGTATACTGCGAAATAAAACAACTGTGCATTCATACAAAATCAAGCAAATACTTACGTTGTCAAAACACAAATGCTTTGACTAGTGAACTTTACTGCGGAGCGGCTGCTTTCTAGCAATCATAGGCGAAGAATTCAAATGTGAACAACACTGTTTCAATCAAACCCAAGAAAACAGAATAGACGAAATATAAACGGAAATGCATAAATGAAAGTATCGCTTCCGTCAAAATTGGATTCGTATTGTACTTCCCCTTAGTCAGCCAAGTCGAAAAAAAAAAATTGGATAAGGTAGTCAGCTCACTGGAAAAAAGTACAATGCGATATCACTGGCTTATATTCGTTAGTTAGAAGTTTTAACGATTGACATTCTGAAACGTTAAAACAGTTAGTTATAGCATCGGACCTATTAATTTAAAATAATTTCGCTCGTAGTTGAACAGGCAATGGTTGCCAACTTTAGTATTTTAAATACCTTGGTAAACTCTCCATCAGTTTAATCGATTGTACATACAGCATATATTAGGCAAACGCTTCTGTTGAAAATAAATATTTGAGGATGTTATGAATATTAAGCCACTTTCCATGCACTTCACGAAATTAGCCGAGACTAGACAAACTCGTGTTTTATCGACTCTTGATGAAGCCAGTGGGCAATTCCCATGAGACGAATAAACACGAGTCTAAACGAACGGAAAGTGGCGAACTTTACTAATTATCTAAAATGTTTGCCCTTCTTATAAATAATTAGTCATCCCGTCTGTAACAGTCGTTGCATAAATGCAAAACAACATTTCTCGCTCGTATATTATCTTCTTAACAACCTCTTTTTGCATATGTTACTTCCATAACTATTTACATAAGTTTTTTTCTATGTTGCCATTTTCCCAATTTTTTTCAAAAGAACCGATAATACCAGGTTTCACTACTAGAGTGCGCTGCATTACTATCAATTGTGTTGTATGTTTGTATGTTGTAATTGACTTCTTCATT
Organism: Oryctes rhinoceros; assembly: GCA_020654165.1. Taxonomy (NCBI): domain Eukaryota; kingdom Metazoa; phylum Arthropoda; class Insecta; order Coleoptera; family Scarabaeidae; genus Oryctes; species Oryctes rhinoceros. The sequence continues at coordinate 9,269,215 of JAIOKQ010000230.1, read as the reverse complement.
GTTTTACTTCTTTTCTCATTTTGAATTTGTTTTTGCAGAAATGTATGAGAAGAACGCCTGTCGATTTTGGTCCAAATATTTTCTTTTATTCTTAATATCAAAAACACTATAAAAAAACTCATTACATTAAAGGTGCTACATTACAAAAAAATATGCATATTTTTTGGCTTGCTTAATTTAAAAAAATAGACCCGCAAAAAACACGCAACCCGCCATATACCATGGTTTACTACTAATTTTTGACGCGTATTGGATAAGTATCTGATATCGATATAATTATAGAACCAAGCAGAAATATGTTTGCTATGCGATATACTCCTAGATTACTAACTGATGGATCCAGCGTAACGAAATCTACAGATGAAAAAATCTAAGGGGTATCCGTTTAGAGATTTAGACGACTTGGCGATTTCAAAAATGTTTTAAAATATTCATTTTGATGGCGGTTCCTTATGCAATTTGACGTGCTGAATAAATTTTACTCTAAATCCCCTTGAAGACTTCTCAGCGCAATATAAAGGCTTTAGTTACATGTTTTGAACAAAATCGGACTCGAAGAGTCGATTCTCGCCACCTTCAGTTACCTAGACCTTCGGCCACTTGCGTGCAGAGCTTTAATGGGTTGCTTCTTACAATCATAAAATATTTGAATCCTTCAATAACAGATGTTAGAAGTGTACTACAGTTTATCCTATTATGCTTTTTTAGGTTCTGCTAATCATTCGTTGACTCGTATTAAAAATTTGGTTGCACTTATTTATATAGTTATTGGGACGCATTCCCTCAGATTCAGATTTTGCAGCATTTTGCTGACAATATATAACATATAAATTTAAAAGGAATCTTTTCCTTTGAAAGCTCCGTCATACTCGCCTTATTTTCTGAAATTTTGTAGAATTTTTATTTGTCTGGATTAAGCTCGATACAATAGATTTTATGTTTCTGTGCAAGAGTTCGCGACTAACTGGGTTTTCGCTTATAAGCTTGAATGTAAATTTATGAATCAAAGAAAATCTTATTCGATATTGCTTTGATTTCTCCCTAATTTGATTGATCGCCTGCCTGCCGTGCACATTATTTCCTGCAGTTAGGAACCAGCTCTGTTTATAAATTATGCATACTTATTAATAGTCTGTCAATATTTAAATGACGATAAGATAAAGCCAAAACACTCGGCTAAGAAACGTTAAAACGTCGGGAGACAGATATTTAAATATAAGTAGACGTTCAGCAATTTAAAACTGGGTTAAAACGTCGTTTAATTATTCAGAGACATTTTTCATGAAGGCGCCTTCAATTAGTAAATAGGACTGCCTGTTATTACACATAGCGTTTGCGTCTCGTTCATTAAGGATGATAATTCCTGGAGGGATATAAATACAATAATTTCCCTGCATAGAAGAATACAGTTATAATTCCAGCTGGATAAGTAACTAAACATGTGCTCCGCTAGAAAAGCGCAGGCATAGGGTTCAATAGACTCCCATGGAACATGTTCCTGTATAGTGCCTCCACAATATACTGAAAGAAATGATTATGAATTGAGATTGTGATGGAAGATGCCTACGCTACACGGTGTAGATAGAGAAAAAAGTATCGAAGTTGGCAGGGTTTATGGGTAAATATTCCATTGATTTAAATTGAATGTAGAAGGAAAACACTAAAACCACTAAACCGCTATTTGGCTCCTTAATTATGAGTACCCGAGTCTTCTTGAAGCAATAAGTTTTGAAAAAATAATTATTAATAATTATGTTAATAATAAATAATTTAAATTAGATTATTGTTGAATTTAATAAACAGTCTCAAGTGAATAACATCTTATGTAAATAAAACAAGACAACAGTTCTTAGAATCACATCCGATATCATTTTCCTTAAACTTTTTTTAATTTCAACTTTTTTACAGTTTGCAACAAAACTATATATATGCTAATTCAGAGAAATGGAGAAGGAAGAACACGCGCTTCGACTAGTATGCATCTCATTTGAAAGGCGATAATGATAGCAAAAACAGCGGCGTAGTATGGCAAACAACACAAAAATATTACCATACTCCGCACCGCACAGTTTTAATTAATTAATCTAGGATGGCCGTTTCAAGGATACCTGTGATTCTCATTCTCAACCTGTGACCGAATGATGTGCAACATCATTCATAGCAATCCTGTTCTATCCCTACTTTCGTGAAAAATATTATCTGTAAGTACCTACCTTTACCGCCTAGGGTCTATCACTATAGTAGAAAACAACACGTGCAGCTTCACCTCAATAAGCACAATGATCCGTTCTCTCTATTCATCAGGTTTGTGTTGCTTTTTATATAAACAGTTTCGTAAGGATCTAATTTCCGCAGCAAAGCTACAATTTCAAGTTTGCTATACTACGTTTAGGGAATCTAACCTACCAAATCGATAATACCTGATGCCTATCGCTTTTTTCGTTTAGCCAATATAGTCTTTCTAAATACCCGACCTTTTCTCCATGTTCGGTTTTTAAGTGTATTACACGAACTGAAACATATGTTCATATTTTGATCCCTCTTTTTCCACCGTTTCTCTTTCCATTTTTTCTCTTAATATTCTGTGAAAGGGAAGTTTCACAAATTTTTGACCGTTAGTTTCTACCGATTTTAAGTTCGTAGAATTTCTCACATAATGTCTATATTGAGCACGCAGCCATTTGAAAGCCGTAGCATACGGCTTCGTATAAATAATTGGATGGAAAATTCGGCAACCGTTTTCCGAAGTTAAGCAATCATTTAATACAAATATGCTCAGTTTTTATTATATTTTGAATCTAATATGGGGTGTGTTCTTTTATTGTTCGAACTGTTGATAGGCCAGTAACAGTTCCACAAGCTGTTATACGCTTTGCAGTGACAGACACCAGTTATGGTGTTCCTTTACAATATAATATATGCATTTGCCCACAATTCCTCCGACATTTCTTTTGAGAGTCTATAACCAGCAGCGGCGGTGGGCCTTTACGAGACGTTGAGCTTACAACACGTTCGCTATATATGCGTTAATCCAATTTTTCATAAAAAAGAAAAAGAATGGTAAATTTAAACTTCCCGCGTGTGTCAAAATGTCGCGTAGATTGAAACGTATTACCCTACTGCCGATTTTTAAAATTATTAATCATTTATTTGATGTGATTTATTTGATTTATATTAAATAAAATTATTAAATATTTATTTGATTTTCTTATCGATCCTACGTACCAACTTAACATAGCTGCGAAATTGAAAACACGTTCGTGTCCGCAAACAATTTCTAAATTATAAGCTCCGTTTAACCATAAAAAGAATTCCGTAAATAAAAATCTTTAGAAAAAATATTTGTCTAATGTTAAGTACTATCTATTGCATTTTAAACATCAATGGTTACACAGCGTGACAATATCCACCATCCACGTTTGTTTGTGGCTCGGTAAGCTCGGCCAGTCGGTTATGATCTGTCGTAGAGGTTGATGCGCGTCTCTTGTGCTTCAGGTGCTTTATTGTGAGCTGTGTTCTCGCAAACGAAATATTTTGTTGAATGAAAACATTAATTATACGGCGTATATTATAGACAATGCGTTATAAGTGAATCTAACGTTAACGATTCCGTATGAAACCCTTCTAAATTGTGTTTTGATCTCCCGAAATCGCCCTTACACCAAAAAGGTACCGTAAAAAAGCTTTGTTATGGCTGCAACAACTGCCTACAATATCTTATGTTCTATGTACGTTTATGTTATGCCCAGTCAGGTTTTGTTGTTTCTTTTTCCCTTCAAAACTAACTGGTTTTCTGGCGTGGTCTAACCGTTTATTTCGTACGATACATCGCTACTAGTTTTTTAAGCCACGCATAACCTAGATTTTAATTAAGTAAATTGGATTGAAAAGAAATGATCGATTTTAATATTGATAGATTTCTTACGTATTAATTTGGTTAGATTTATTTTGGGGGATGTAAACAAAGCGTTTGCTAGTTTCATGTTCTGTTTTGTTTGTCAACATAAAAGTTATTGATTAACTGGCGGACTTGTAAAAAAGGAAATAGAAACATATGATTACCTCGAAGGCGTTTTTCTGGTTAAAAATAGTATTCTTAACGCTCGATTGAATCTTACTTCATTAAAAATCCGTAGTGGATATGTATTTTTTTTTGCCGAATCCAGCTTGTTTTGAAGGCAATAACAATAAGAATTCTTTTATATCTGATTAATTCTTTTAGATTTCACAAAAGATTTGTATATTAAACAACGCCCTCTTAGCGATGACTTTTCTAAATAATTCTATCTAACTTCGCGAAATCATGCTAAGTATTTTAAAACCAGAGGTTCTCGCAATGACGCTCACAGTGAACATATTCGTTCAAGAGAAGTAATGAAATGGTTTTAAATAGGAACAATTTTTATCTCTTTATATACCTAAACATATGGAGTACGAAGGGTAAAGATTATTACTATCGAGAAATGTATAATTAGCGCGTACGTATTTAATTGTGGAATGGTAGAGATGACTCAAATGTGATTAACACCTGTACAAATAAGAATTCAACAAGATATTAAAAAATTCTAGATAGATTTTTTACAGACTAATATACGTCGTGCTACAATACCGTATTATCTTCCAAAAATTGGTAATATTGTAATATTAATGTCATGTAATTTCGAATGTACTGTTACCAAGGTCTGACCTCTTAAACATTGCAATAGAGTAATATTAGTTATTTCATAATTTTCATTGCATTTGTTTTAAAAGCTATTTCCAGGAGAATAAGCGAAAATACCCAAATGAATCCTTGCAGGAAAACTATATCGTAGGGTAAACAATCGCTAAATAATATCATCTCTGGCTCGGAATATTCATTAGTTCCACAATAATATTTACAACTTTTGCATAACTTAAACACGTTTACACCTTATCTTAAATATGTACATACGTAGCTCGTGCTTAATTATTAAATAAAATTCATACGTTTCGTATTACACAAAAGAACATACGTGGAATACTACTAGAGACTGTTAGATTAATATTTCGTAACCTTAATTTCAGAGAAAATTGCCACAGGTGTTGAGAATTTTCGTTGCTATTATCCACTCTATTGCTTAGAATTGTTTGTAGGGCATATTCTGCATTAACTGCAAGGTAATGCAACGCAAATAACTAGAAATGAATATCAAGACAATAACGATTGTTTACATTTTTGCTTTACATACAGGTTTCTCCAAAAAGATGTTACCACTTACATGGGATTGGCTTTTATTTTAATAACATAATAATACACAAGTCCAAATGAAGCTAATGCACTCCTTCGATCTCTACTCCTCAGTTCTCAAAACATGCGCGAAGTCTTTTCACTCATTTCCGTCACAAAGAGCCAAGTCTGGTGACCGTGCTGTCCAAGCCAGAGGTCCTGCTCTTTCAATTCAGCGTCAAAATAAATGTTTCGTACATGTAATAACGAACCGTTAAGGTGTTGTGGTTCACCATCTTGCTGAAAGTAACCAAATGCTACGATACGGAGGGGAAGAATGCCTACAATAAAAATTCTGTAACCTATCTGATCATCAAAAACATATGGAACGATTACTCCAAACTTCGAAATGCCACATCACACGTTAACTAAGCCATTTTATAAGTATCAGAAAGGACCTGTATCTTTTGAATGTGATATGGTTTCATTCCCAGATCAAGGCGGAGAATTCTCGTACTTGACTTTCCTGGAGTCCTAATCATTGTGCCTTTAACATTTATTATTCTATCCTCCTTTCGAATACTTCTAGAACGTCCATTGTTTCCTTTACAGTCATTGGTCACAGATCCTGTAAGCACAAATCTCTCGCGTAGTCGACGGATAGTTAAATGGTTTGGAGGATTTTTCTAAAATTATTGCTGAATTTTTTTTGTAACTCCTAAAAATGATGCAGTACTATATGAGTGGTAACATCTTTTTGGGTAACGCTATATAATTGCTGTAAAGTTGGTTAAATGTTTTGTAAACATTGTAATCGTGCGAAAAATGTGTTAGGAGTTATTATTATTTTTCGATAGATACATTTGTTAAAACTAAAACTGAAAAATGTGAGAAAATGGTGATTACTTTGAAAAGCGATGACCATATTGCAGAATCTGTTTATGTATTCTTGAAAACTTCAAAGAATGATTAATCGAGTAAAATGTGAATTCCCTTTCTTGGATGTAAAGCATTTCATATGTAGCTAAAATTTAAAATGTGTTGAAAACAACCACATTGTACTATTATACATATTCTCCTATTCAAATGAGTAAGCTTGCATTATTTAACAGTGAACATTATGAAAACATTAATTTTTTTAAAGGTATAAACTAGCCAAATATGCAATATAAAATTTTGCAAATTTATTTTAGTTCTTCTCTCGTACACAGAACTCTTGTACCCGCAACTTGCGTTATTAAACCATCTTTCAGAGTGGATTCCCTAGTTCTGGCACCTTTCAGCTGTGTATCGTCTCCCACGAAGCCGGATCTCGGCTTACAAAGCTCCAGATGGTTTACTTCCCGGTTCTTAACCTTAACCTGGATTTTTGTGGGAACAAGTTTGGTGGACTTCTTGGTGTCAAACTCCCTTTCTTTGATTTGTGCTTCACGCTATGGGAAGGACGTGACCTTATCTATATCGACATTTCTTATAGTTTATTATAGCCACATCACTTAGATTTGGACAATTATCATTATTATCTTTTCAGCCAAATCTTCTGCTGTATAAATGTCTCGCATTCACGAATAGTTTGTTGCTTTTGAGAAATGCATTAAGATTTCTATCTCTTGCTTCTTTGCAATGTTTCTCCTCTTGAAGAAAGATACCAATCTGATGATAACTGGTTTGGTAATTTTTTCTTCTTGCTTTAATGTACTTACTCGTTGGATTGTTATATCAATTATGGCTTCTATAATTTTATTTTAAAAAATATTTTCCGGTGAATTTCTTTGGCATTCATAACGGAACCAAAAGATATGGCATGAGATATGGCAAAAAGCTAAGCGCTTTTCTTACCGCTTTTCTAATTTCAATCAACTTTCGTTTCACTAAAGATACTCATCAAAGTTAATGTATAAATGCTATAATTTCAGCATCCATGCAAGGTAATTTTTCTCAGTACATCGTCTAGCAATTTAAAAATAATGAATAGATGTAAGTGGACAATCATTGATTGGACCCACCTAAAATTAAGAGATTTATTCGTTATCATACACAGCAGTAAAAAATACGATAAGATACTGAATGTTTCGCAATTTAAATAACGGAAATGTTTATTATAAACACCTTTAGAATAAATTTTCTCTGACGTGGACGCTTACTGCCAAATGTTAGTAAATATTCAACTGAAATTTTATACATAGATATTGCTGTATTTATAGGTTATTATTAATGGATATCTTTAGAAAAAGAAAGTTTTGTAGTATTCTGTCAGAGCGTTCTATGCATTTCGTATATAAAAAAAATGTAAATCGCATAACAACGGTTTCGAATTTCGACAAGTGATAGTTGACAGAAAACAATTTAAAAGGTATTGGCGAAAAAATTTGAATCGCTGTAAAATCGCAAATTATGTCTCAAAGATTAACATAGATGGGTATTTTATTTAGGAATATTGATGGTAGTTGACATGAATTGAATAGAAACATTCAAAGAACGCTGTAATATGCAGGTATTCCATTTAAAGTGTTGGACTTGTATCCTGCACTGTGGAAACTGAGCTGTCTGCATGTAGTGAAATTGTTCCTGGAATGAATGCACCACATCAGTCGACTATGACGTCAGATAATTCCTTGTTATCAAATCAAAATCTAAACAAACATCCTAATGCGAAAGCATCTAACGTGTTGTTCTAGACTTCCGTCGTCGATGTTTTCTTTCAGGGAATTTAAGTTTCCTGGTTGCAACCACCTCGTAATTTAATGAGATTATCGACGCTTCGCTCTCGGTTGCATAGGCATTCTACAGCAGCCCACAAAAAGCTCAAAATGCAACTGAGAGCGAAACGTCAGCATTCTCATCTGATTACGATGCAGTTTCAATCTGGTAACTTAAATCCCGTCAATCTAACATTTATTATGCAATAAACGTATATGATACATTTCCAGATGCGTTTATTGCAAGTACAAAATATGCATATCATGGTACGGAAACATTTATTAATAACGAACGTTGTAACCGAAGAAAAAGAAACATACCACTTAATACTTTACAATTCTTACAACAAATTTTAAGAGCAGTTTTGTAAACAAACTAATAGCTGCCAACATAACAAAAATTCAGTTTAGGTTCGGGAGTGCAAATATAATAATAACGTAATGTAGCAAATATTTGACATTGTACATTTTCGGTACAATAGCATACATTATTACATTGTATGCTTATTATTATTAGTTATGTACATTACATTATAATAACCTCATGCCTTAAATTCAATATCTGCCAACCACTTTCAAAATCAAAACTGTCATGGGAAGAATCATCAAAAGTAATAATTCGAGAGGACAAAAGCGAGTGAAATCATACATTTTTTGCAGCGACTAGACAGACTCGCATCTATTCGTCTCTGGTAAACAGACAGACGGCCAAAAGCCTATTTAGTAAAAGGTATCTCAAAAGGCATTTCCCACCGAGATACTATGTATGATGAGTAGAGGGACAAAGGCAGATGAAATTATTACTTTCTTGCTAGACAGACCCATATTACAATGGATTCGTGTTGCCTATTGGTGTGACTAGTCTCTGCAAAAAAGTAATAATTTCATCCGCCTTTGACCTCTCTAATGATGATACAAAAGCAAACTTGGACGATACGCAATAAACCTGTACCTCATCATACATGCTTTCAGTTTGGTTTTATAGTACTTCTACTGACTAAAGCCAACTAGAATAGTACTTCTAGTCTATATCTCTTCTGCAATATACTTTTTCTGTTTAAATTTTTTGCTTGATGCTGCAATTTCATCGAGCAGTGTAGATTCAAACTGTCTACAATTAGATTTTAAATTTGAATTTCGAGGCTTCTAATTAGTTGTTCAAATCAAAATGATTCTATAATTCAATTTTAAGCTATTTAAATTGTATAAAAGGCAATTTTAGAACCTAATATATCTGCCAGGAAAAACAAAAAATTATCTCATCCGCATTTTTTACTACACCATAAACATTATTTTTTTGAAACACTGACATCGTTTATGATAATTTTCACAATATTCACAATATTCATGTAAATGTAAATGTTGCAATTAATCCCAGTATGTTTTATCTACATAAATTATAGTACAACACTAGCATGTGGAAATAGCATCAATATTACAGTCGTATTATCCAAAATAGAATAAAGAACAAAAGGCCCTGTTGGACACATTATCCATACATCCTGTGACCTCAAACCACTTATTTATACATGTGTGTAGTCTTTAGTTCTTTTTAACTAAGAAGTCATCCGATGGAAGAGATGTGAGTCATGTTTCTGTTATTGTGGTTTACGTGAGTAAAATTACAAAATTTGAGGTTTATTTCCAAAGAAATTTGTAATATATCTTCATATAGAACGTTATTATCCTACTAAATGTAAGTTAATGTTCGCAATAATTGTTCTATTATATTTATTTAATTATAAATAGTCGTAAATTAAGTTGAACGAACCCAGTAATGCTATTGCTAATACTTATTATTCTAAAACGGTTTCTGTTGTAACTATTAATTAATTAGATTTAAATGGTGCGTGAGAAATTTACCGAGTATATAATAGCGAATGTTCGTTAAATGTTGAGTAACTGCAGTACAATGGATTTTTAAAAAGTGTTTATATATTCCAAATGGGTTCATTGCAATTTTTTCATTTCCATGCATTCTTGTATCTTGCAAATTTTATTTGCAGGAAAAATTTTCAAAACTTCGGTACTTGTGAAAATATTTTCCTGACTTTCTTTGACTTCATGTTCCAGAAAGCAAAGAATTGAATTGAATTGAAATTATAAAATTTAGAGGAAAGTTTCTGGGTGTCAAATTCAAATTTTGATGAATCTCGATGGAAATATAGAACATATTAAAATATACACGTTATCTCTCGAAATTTACTTTCCTGGATAAAATACCCCTTCGACAGCCGGCAAATAGAAGAAAAAAGTTGTACAATATTTAAGGGTCTTTTAGAATACGTGATTAACATATGTACCATACAGGATGTTATGTTTAAGTTTAGCTGTTAGGCGTTCTTATACAGATTTAAATAAAGTTAAAAGGTAAAGATCTATTTAAAGCATTTCTGCGTATTGCTGCAATTGGACGCATAAGAGTTAGCTTTAAACGCCACACGTTGCATGTACAATTATCACGTATTCTAAAAGTCACTTAACTTTTTCATTTGCCTCTTCGTTTCATCTTTCTTCGTTCTGCAATTTCAAAATTTTCCATTAAATTACGTTAGAATTTGATATCGAAAGCTCCTCCTTATAAAAAAAAAAACAAAGACGCTGTCGAATACATTGGTAATATATCAGAGATGTACGTATACTAAACTGGCGTAGTCACTCTATAAGCTCACCGGCAAACGAGAACTGTTTCTAATTTGTTAGCCAAGAATTCGATTTTATTGCTCCAGTCGTTTCCCAGATACAATGGATACGGTAGCTTAATATTAAGCTACCGTAACATTTAGCTCACTGCGGATATCAACACGAGCCAAACAGCATATTTTGTTGCTCTTACAATGACCATTCGAAAATTGCCTGGTATCAACCATTAGACAAAAGATAGTTGCTAAAATGGTAAAAGCGAAAGCTCTGAGACAACAATTGTTTATTGTTATGAGCTTTATGAAGCAGTCACGAATTCGACCAAGAAAGAAGGTTATAAACATATCGACATTGTTGCATATACTTTTTAACTCATGTCGAAAGTGAAAATAATGGAATTCTCTTACGCGATGCAAATGCCATCTGTTTTATAGCATAACTGAAAGTATCTTTGACTTTTGTAAAACTTTCGTATATATAAGGTAAACAACCAATGAATTTATGCATGTATGCATGAATCTATAGACATCTTCAAATATTCCAATAATTTAAATCTCGAAGATGGCCACCTTTTGTGTCACACGTGAAGATTCCGACTGGTTAAACCTCGTAACAACCGCTACGCTTCGTTGTCCGATAAAATTTCCGCTCCGGAATGAATAGTCCTCAGTCAGTGCCCAGTAACGGTCCTGAAGATCTCCCATAAGAGTATGGACGAAATGTCGGTAGAAGCTACGATTCCAGCCCGGATAAGAGTGTAGTTTATTGACGATCTCACTTATATGCTAAATCTGGTAAAATAAATAATAAAATCGTATCAAAATAAATATGAATGAGGCGGCAAGAGGCGAACGTGCTGGGAAAGAAATATCAATATGGTTGGTGTTGGGCATATGTTCTGTAGACCAAAACAACTCTCGCTCTTCGAGTGTGGCACGGGGAAGTTAAAGGGTTTTTCCATCCGTAATTACCATAAACCTACGATCTGCGCGTGCTTTTTCTAATACTTGGAGATTCTTCTGGAGGCATTCAGTTTATAGAAGAAAAGTTTAATAAATACGAAACCATGAGGACCACGTATACTATTCTCACGACGTGATCGTTTTATTTCTTTGGAAAATAGGCGTCCTGAACACTTTTCCAGAATTAAATCGTTTATAATGAACACATCATCAAGTTTAACTTATTCTATGTGCGCTGGAAGATATTAAAAAAATTTTGGTTGAATAATGTCGTTTCAATATCTTTATATAAGCTTTAATAGTAATAAAAATTTTCATGCTAAAATTACTTCTTAACAACTAAATTACACAATTTTATAATTCTGCACCCAAATTTATATAAACTAATCCTTGCAAGCATATCTACAGCAATAACATCGTCGTCAATTAATGCAATAGTTAGTCATCCACTTGAGGCAGGTTGTACTAACTGCAATACGCTACGTGTATCCGTTGGGAGAGTTAACTGTTTACAAGATGGTAGACTGGAAAATAAGGAGCGTACTTCTTGTAACATATTACTAATTGTTATTACTCTGCAGGCGGAAGATATTACAAAAATAAATAAACGACACCCTTGTTACGGAAGAGATAAGATGCACTTAATGCCATTTTAAATTTAAAGAGGGTCTAGAGATTTTGGTTTTCGTGAAACCTGCTAGCAGATGTTGTTTGTTTAGGAAAAGCTTGCCAATAATAAACGACCAGTGGCATATTTTTGAAGGATAACTAAGGAGACAACTTACAGTCTATGAATTACTTTATAACGATAAGGACCCTTATTCTTTTTATTTTTTCTCATACTTATCTCATGTATTTTTTTCAAAATGCTTACATGAGATCAAATAATTATCAAAAGATTGGCCTAACTTTAGATTGAAAAATCTAATTAATTTTCGTTGAACGGGTTCTAACCTGTTAATACAGATAGTATACTGACATCACCAGACATCGGAAGAAGACATAATCGAGTCAGAGACCTGAATCCCAGAAGAAGAAACATTTTTAGATGTTCTTATAGCAACGGCAAGCAACTTGGCACGCTTACTAACAATATATTCCAGGTGGTCTCTGCATACTAATTTAGTATCTAGTATGGCACCCAAATATCTAATCTTAGAAAGACGTTCCCATTCAAAGTGTACGAAAATTGATATTTGGTTATATTTCTAATGTATTGTACACTGATAATTATGCTTATTGAAATTAAAAAAAGAAGTTTGTTATCGAGATAGCATTTACGTAGACAACTTAATAAAATTAAATATCATTTAGTCGTTACCATATCGAAGAACAATGGAATTTTGGAAACAACTGGATATTACCATTGATACAAATTTAAAAGTAATAGCCCAAATGTGATCCATGTGGGACACCCGGTGAAAGAGCTGCCGTTCTAGTTGTGAAGCTTCCATCTTAGCAATTTTAGATGGGTAACTTGTAGATGATGATGTAGCCACCATTCACTAAGCAAATTGTGGCTATTGGATATAGAAGATTGCTACCACTGGAGAATTCCTTTTTTATATTCGTTTACGTTATAATACCTCTTAATTGAAGTTAAATAAAGTAAAAACTGTAAAAAACATGTTTTTTTTTTTCCTTTTTGTTGGTCCCGAATAATGCTTTTCACGGGTCTCTTGGGAAGAATATCCGAGCAACATTCGCCGTGCGAGTTTTTTTTTTTTTTCGTGCTTGAAAGTCAAGAAATACAAGAAGAAATCAAAACCTACTCATTGATGAGTTTAATACATTGCCAGATTCGAAGTGCTTTCTCGGTTAATTTATTCTCAAAGGTGTTATGTGCTCCAAGGTTCTGATGTTGGGACCAATAAGTACCTATATCCAAAATTTTGAGAAAGAATCAATACCTTCTTTTAATTTTCTTATACTATTATCGAACTGGCAAAATCGAAAGATTTTCGTTTTTTGACCTAATCCGAAAAAACTAATTTGATTTTATGATCTATTTAAAAACAAATCCCAGAAGAAATTATGGTCCGAAGTTGGACGTTGCACTTTTTTTTTTGTATTGAACTGTGTAATCAAAACGAGAAAAAATTAAATTAATTTTAAACAAGTATATAGCTCCAAATGTTGTAAATGATATAAAAGAACTTGAAATTCATTAATATTAACCGCGTGTTGTACCCGTTTTATTGTATCCATGTAAGCAATGGTCGTCTCTATGGTTGAAGGATCCTTTTCCTCTGTTTATTCATTTTCCTTCTACACTAACGAGCAATAAAAAAATGTTTATTTGGTACATTTCTAACAGTTTTAGAATACCAAGAAGCAATTATTACTTTTTTTATACGTTATTGCATAAACTTTGTTGTGAAATGTTTTATACTTTCCCAAAAGATTTCAGTTTAGCTATACAATAATATGTAACAAGCAACTATATAACCGTGCGTAACTTAAACAACGCGGTTGTCTTTGTTTCAAAACGAGTAGTCAGCACGCAGAAACAACAGTTCATCTAAATTCAGATGGCAACGTACCCGATTTTCCGGTGGCGTATGGCGTACATGCAAGTCTACGGCGAGCTAATAACGGCATCTAAGAAGACCTCATGGGCTTATCTTTGTCGCAGTGACTCACACGCACGATTCAGACAGTTATGTTATGCTCTTCTACATGAAAAAGAACTTCTATTACAGAGTTATCTAAAAAATAAAGCAAGTTGTTTGATTAACGATGCATGCGTAAAAAGAATTGGTATTGTTAAGATTAAAAAAAAAGAAACTACTAAATCGAATGTTTTTTTTTTCAATCGCAAGATAATCCACACATTTCGACAAAGCAACTTGTATTAAATCATAATAATCATCATTCCACGGCAGCAAAAAAAATATTCCGATTAAGTGCCCTTATTATAAGGGTTGACTAAAAATGATTCAGAACGTCAATTACAATTTTACGCAGAACAAATGGTTAAATACTATTTTTTTAGGCAATATATACTTTTTGCCTAACTGACATAATAAATCGTAGCAACCAGAGATATTGGCTCCAAGAGAGGCCTCACTGAATTTAAGAATCACACAGCTAGCGTCAGAGCAGACAGAATTTTTGCACTAGAATGACAAGCCTTCGACATCCCGACGATTGTAAAGAAAAATGTGATTGTTGCTAAGTATTTGGATTTTTTACGAAACGATTTATTTCACTTTTGACAATTAACGAGGATACTAATGTTCTTCATCTACAAATTTGATTCCAGCAGAATGAATCTCGACTTCATTATGATATTAATTATTGAGCTGCTCTCAGTAATAATGCGTTTCTTAATAACAAATTTCCCTGGCATATGGATAGGACGACGAGAAACAATCGTGGAATTATTCGAAAATGAGAGTCTGAATGGCAAATATCGCCCCATTTAATCCGAAATGTTTTCCCACGCGCAGATTAATGTAAAATTGTTAGCAGGGAACAATTTGAATAATGTCGATAGGTGTTTTATATCTTAAAATTATAATAATAGCTGATCGACACTTTACTTAGTCTCCCTATATCCTTATTTAGAATAGAATGATTGTCGTTAGTAAGCGTGATGGTGATGCGGGACGGACGAAAACAATACGTCTCGGAAAAGATTTGGAAAACGTTCCCGTACGGTCAGCTGCATCCTTGATGCTTGCGGAAAGCTGAAGCGATTTTTCGATTTCATTTCGTGGGAGCGAATAAACGCATGTACACCAGTCCGCGGTTCAATCCTGTGCCCTGGCGTCTCGGGTTATTAACGTTTTTTAAAAACAATGCGATAAACGGAAGGTTTGTGTTGTAGAAACGTCAAAATTGGAGAAAACGGGAATTTTTCGCTTTACCGCGACCACGAACGGTTCTCGCATCGAGAGAATCGCGTTTTCGCAACACTACGATGCGGATATCGCGGTATCCGACAAATTTTTATTCTGAATTTGAACGATTAGTCAGCGTTCGATTTCGGCAAAGGTACAATGGCCGAGAGTGTCAAAAGCGTTCCGCCGGCAATTTTGTTTATCATTCAGTTATTATTTTTATTATTTATAATCACAAAAAAAGAAAGATTTATGGGTCAAGTTGATGTTTGAGGATGATTAAAACACCTGACCTTTTTCCTCATTGTACATGTACTATGTGAATACGTATTATAGGCACTTCAAAGAAAACCCGGTATTGTGAAATCCTTGCTTATTTCGTGTAATTCCATAAACAGATGTATACAGAAGGGATTATAATAAGTCGATAAATGAAGATTTATAACAGCAATAAAATAGTTACTCATTACAGAGCATATAAATCGTCAATACCTTGCTGGATTACATCTAGGTAAGTTACCGAGTAATAGACGTTTGCAATTATGTCTAAAAGACGGGAACTAACCATGGCAGAACACGGTCAAATTGTATTACTTAGTATGCAAGACTTAACGCAAAGTGCAATTAAAAAAAAAATGAATTATTTGCGATGTGCGGTTCAGATCACTCTTATGCGTTATAAAGAAACCGAGGGTTATAAAAATATACCCAAACCAGGAAGAAAACGGCGAAACACGGCAAGAATAGATCACTTTTTAGAACGAATGACTTTACAGGACCGACGAAAATCGTCCAAACCATTAAGTAGTGAGCTGTGGACGCTACATCGGATTTCTCTGACCCCAAGTACGGTAAGAAGGCAACTGAAGACAACTAATTTAGATGGGTGTATAGCGTGTATGAAGCTGTGTCGAAAAAAAGTTTGGAATTGGCCAAGAAATACGCGCATTGGATAGAGGAAGAATGGTTGGGTGTTCGTACCAACGGTAAAACATGGCGGCGGTGGCATCACGCGTTGGCGAAATCTTTCTGTAGGAAGGGCGCATGAATAGCAACCGTTATACTGAGATGCTACAGACCTGGAGCCATCTGTACCAAAATTGTTTGAAGATGAGAATGTTCAACAAGATAACGCTCCTTGTCCTTGTCCTGTTGAACTGGCCGGCACAGTTCTCGAACTTATCATTAGGAAGCGCAAAGGCGGGTGAGAGTATAACTTTCTTGCAGAGACTCGTGTTTTGTCGACTCTCCAGGACACCAGTAGGCAACACGAATGAAGGAAATGCCGCAAATTAATTAGTGGTATGCCAAAACGTGTGAGATCTCTAATAAAAGCAGCTGATGGACCAATAAAATATTGATAAAGTAACCTGTATGGTATATATCTACTTTGTCGTTTTATTTTTATGTATTCCAAGAAGAATTAGAGGTGCTTATATATATGTATATATATATATATATATATATATATATATATATATATATATATATATATATATATATATATATGTATATATATATATGTATATATATATTCACATAGGTGTATTTGTTTGTTCTCGTTCATGTACTAAAGGAAGCATTTTTCTATCTAATCTGTTATCTAAATAAATAATTGCTTCCTATGAAATGAGTGATAATTTTGACAGTACGAATGATAATTACGGGATTATTCTAACATGAACTACATAAGTATGGTATCACCAACAGAAAAAAAATGATTTCAACATTTTTAAACCTCACAATCTGGTTAGTAAGTGGAACTATCGCAGCGTCCGAATTTTTAAAAGAAAATGTAGTGCGTTAGCAAAGTTCCTTTGTGTTCATTGTTAAAGTAAGAACCGCTTAAAGAAAATTCATTTTTTTAGAAGAAATGAGATTAAAATTCAAAGGAAAACATGATGACATTGCAGGAAATAAAAAAAAACTGTTTGCGCGTCAACTAATGCCTTTTATAAATCATCATAAATTGCTTTATTTTTATCGACACGTTGTATACAAATACTTAGGGCTATTATGTGTATGTTTTGTTTAAAAAAATAATTTTTGAAAGTATCTCGAAAGTAGAACATTTAATAATGTTTTCCAATTTACCGTTTATTCAAGATAAAACCATTCTACAATTTGTCCAATTCAACCGTCTTTATAACTTTGTTGGTAATGAGGTTTATGAGAGTAAGAAAATAAATTTCGGCATCGTGTATAACGTGGGAATGTAATTGTTTGCCACGTGCTACCTCTATCATCCCGTTTTTCACACAAACGCATTGAATTAGAAGGAACATAGACGGTTCAGTAACCCCGCTGAAAAAAAGCTGTTACATGCGATCGCAAACAACGCTACACACCGTCACGTCGTCAACGTTCTTCCTTTTCATAAAGCGAACCCAATTTTACATGCTCATTCACATTTTATATTTACCCGATGGAAGGATGAGAGCCGTCATAGTCATAGTCATCGATAGCGCTGTTTTCAGTATCCACTCCTAAAATAAATCTTGTTCTCTTTTTTGTTTTATTTACGTCTTGTTATAGTAGGTGTTAAAAAAAGCTCGTCGA
Organism: Oryctes rhinoceros; assembly: GCA_020654165.1. Lineage (NCBI taxonomy): Eukaryota > Metazoa > Arthropoda > Insecta > Coleoptera > Scarabaeidae > Oryctes > Oryctes rhinoceros. Next base: position 9,251,319 of record JAIOKQ010000230.1, on the reverse strand, counting down.
AAACAAAATGAAGTGTTTTCAGGTGAATATTGAGTGAAGTGAAGCGCGTCAATTTCTAATATAAACAAACCGTTTCCTATATAAAGAATTTGGTGAAAACATCGACTTTACGACTTTATCAATTACCACTTGCTCGTTATTATCTCCAAAACGTTTACGATGATAGAAAGTGTTAGAATTTCATTTTTGGCGTAGACACCTTCAAGTAATAGGAAGATACAAGTTTTGATTTGTGCACTGGTGCATTGTTACGCGTAGGATGTTCATATTTTCCTGTTACTGTCTTACTTCATGTAAGCAAAAGGATTGACTTTAAACTCTTCGGGGTCTTGAAGAACTCTTAAGAATGCTAGTGTCATAACTAGAGAGGACAAAAGCGAATGAAATCTTTCCTTTTTTGCAGCGACTAGACAGACTTGCGTCTCTTGATCTCATAAGAAAGGATTCGTGTTACCTACTGGTTTCTCCGGAGTCGTCAAAACACGAGCCTGTCTAGTCGCTGCAAAACAGGTATGATTTCACTCGTTCTTGTCCTTTTTAGGCATTTAGGCAACAGGACTTTGTAGTTAAAGAGTTCTTGGCAACAATTTTTGCATAATTTGTAGTTAAGTTAATGTAAATTAAAAACGACATACAGCTTTGTAGAACACCGATGTTTATTATTTATGTTCATTTATTATATACAATAGCGCCGCCCCACAACTGTAGTCTATAAGTGGCATACTTTAAAAGAAATCGTAAAAGCGACCATAAACAACATTAATATTAATTGCATATAATACGTCTTTATACGCAAGATAATATTGTAGTATTTTTATTAAAATATAAAAAATAAATGTATTTTCAAAATTTTTCAATGTTATTCTTTTTTCATGTGTACTTTTCATTGCTTTACAATACGATTATGTTACATTCTCCCAATTATAATTTCCGTTTAATATGTGCAGTGATAAATTTCAAGCAATTTTGATTTTTTTCTATCTTATTTAATTACACCAGTTCAAGTATTTAATAAATGTTAGGAACATCGCAGATAGACAAAAAGTGAACGTGTTTGTTGTTTCGCTTTTGCCTATCTCCTACTTGCTACTCGAGCGAGGTAACTTTATCAGTGGTTATTATTATGTACGTCAAATATTTGACATAAATATTTCAATTGTGCAATTTGGCGAGATTAAGTGACCGTGAAAGGATTGAAATATTTATGATGTCAACAATATTCGTTTTTCTGATCAAACTAATTTTTGCCTTAACGATGACAGACAACTGTCAATTGAATTTCGGCTCTATACTTGCAGTAATTGCAAAATGAAATTATACTTGGTTATGCTTCGCTCTATCCTTATGGAATCGATGAACACGAATATCTGGACGAGGTTTGTCGTAATAGATAAATTGGAAGACTATGAAGCTAGCCTGTTCTCCAGATTTAAGCCCTTTAGATTTTTGTCTTTAGGGATACGCAAAAAAACAAAGTATACGTAAATAAGCCCGATAACGTCGGAAACTAGAATGATACAAGAGATTCTCGGAGAATTTCCCCCCAGAATTTCCGAGTTCCTGTCAGGGTGCTGTAAACCGATCGCGTCTTTGCCAAATTAGTAATAGAGGACATTTTGGACATTTACTCAGTAAAAAAAGAAACAATGCTAAAATAGTTTCCCCATGGTTTGATGGAATTATTCACAGAAAACGCAACATAAGAAGAGAAAAAAATACACTACCCACGGACATGTTTCTGCCTACTCGGCCTGTTTCGAGAGTCTTTTTTTTAACTACCCTATGTGCAGCTGTTACCTCACAGTTAATGCCATAGTTCAAAATGTCAAATTAGACATTTCTTTGCACTTTTCAAAGCAGTGACGTAAATCAAGTATTATTCCCCAAACCATTCCTCAAACAGTTCTCGGACTGTTTAACTACGAAATGGCGGCGCAAATAGCGCTTTGGGAAACCGCACATGCGAATATTCCAACAAGCTTACTACCATGATGTCTTTTATTTACTTTGTTTTTTAATGATAAGATTGTAATCGATAGTTTGTGAATAATTTTGTCTATCTTGGATGTAGCCAACATTAAATATTAAAGTATTAAATACTTGAATCGACGTTTTCTTTCAAGAATTTAAAATCAAAAATAATTATTATTAAATTTATAGCAATAGCAGCGTGTGCATTTTAGTCATAATGTGTATAATTTTTTAGCTATTTTATATTTTATTAAAAACCTACATATTTAAATATATGAATTTTACTGATTGTCAAATCTCCTAGTACGAATTGTCTGCCTACTGGTAAACAACACATGAGTAGACATGACAATGGCAAGTGGAATTATTCCTTTTTTGCAGCGACTAGATAGGCTCGTGTCTATTCGTCTTATAAAAAAGGGTTCGTGTTGTCTACTGGTATCCCCGAAAACAGTCCTCTCTATTATTCTTGTCTGACCTTGAAATTATTGTTTATGTTTTATTTACCAAAAAAAGAAAAATGCCATGCCTTTTATCAATGAGTCGAATCCAAAAATTAAAGGAATCTATCGTTTAAGTTTTTATTCCTTGACCTAAACATATCCCGATAAATGTTTGTGAGGTGGTCCAAGTTCCTGTTTACCCATTATTAGACGCCTTTTTTTTATTTATGCGGTTTGGGGAATGCCGTTTGTAACTTGTTTTTCCAACACTAAATGTCACATTGTACGAAATCGTAATTTACCATCTACTTTTACCTGCCGTCGCCAGATCACAGTGTTTTATGACTAATTTTTCCGTGAAATTGTTTTGGCATTTTTACCTATTTCATATACGTATACGCCTTAGTGAGACACTAACTTGCATTCTATTGCTAAATATATAGCTACAAGCTACTAGCTTTCATGAAGACTAAATTGTTACACCTCGTATGTTACGTTTAGTAGTTTCCGCATATAATCAAAATATGACTTCCTCTAGACGTCACTCAGAAACCCCAAACTATCGGTTTTCCATGACTTTTTTAAAGAAGTGATTAAAATACCTTGATAAACAATATTGTTTCTATGAAAGGTTGTACGTAATTTCTTACTAAGCACGACCTGTTGCTTTTTATTGAACTTAAAAGGTAATCACGTAAAAAGTAATACTTAAAATCTCATAAGTTAATTAACACATTGTAGATGGGATGCTTATGCATAAATTAACACTTAATAAGCCTATGTAGTTAACCAATATTCCTGTAATTAGTTACAACTTATAACATAAGATACGCTGATGAATGTTCTGCTTTCAGCATTTGCTTTCTTCTTATTTGCTGTAGGTTAACGTTTTTGTTCGACGTTTTAGTTCTGTAAACACAAATACTCTGATGTCTATTGGCCTTGTAGTCTCCTAAAAAACAAATTGTGTTGAATAGATAACATATCGCCAGTTGCATACACGATCCCAAGGAACCACTGAATTCTTTGCAGGCAACAACGGTTATCTTTGTAATGTATATCTTTGTAATATAAGGATCTATTCTCAACTACTCGTTAAACTAATTTAGACGAAAGCAGCATAACTTTCCATTATCACCAGTTTGTAAATTAGATTAATTCTGGATCATTGCTCAAAGAACTCGGAAAATTGTACAATGACAGTTTCTACAAATCTAGTGGCTGATATATCTCAATACAGCAGGTTGATGCGTAATTGCTTTACAGCAACACAGATTTTGTTAGAGACATCCCCATTTCACATCTATGTACATTCTGTTTCGCGTTCTTGTAAACTTCTGCTCAACGCAATATGCAATAACTTAGTTGTGTTTATATTTATCTTATAATATGTTTCTTATTTGTTTCAGATAAGCATAAGCCATCAACCATCCCGTCCTTTTACATGCGTACACAAAGTAATAATATCATCGTACAGCGACGACTAACATCTGTCGAATTACTAGAAGTACATACAACAACGGATGCTACGTCATCTTTTCATGATAACCGACAGCGAGTTGTATAGCACATATTACAGTAATAACCACACAAGCAGTCACATTCCTTTTAATAATCTACCAGGGGAACGTAGCGTATTACAATAGACATGCTCCCCCGTTCGCGGATCTCTTGCTAATAATAGGACAAATTTAGCGAAATCTTGAAGACGAAACCGATAAGATGTCTCCTCCTAGACGATCTCCGTCTCATTGTAACAATTTCGGGTCGAAAAACTCGGCGTCTTGTCGTCGTAACGGCGTATTCCATCAAAATGAACGGTTCAGAAATAATCTAGTTAGTTTATTAGTGACGTGTGCCGTGTTGTTCGCCGGTGTCAAGTTAGCTGACGGTAGCTTCATCCGGAACATAAATAAGATCAGCGAAACTCTGGACAGGGCGCTATACGATGTGCTCGAGGAACTACAGGGTCCCGACTATACGCCGATCAATGTTAGCGCCACTTACAATGCATCAACGCGGTTTAATCCAGAAGGAATGGCGATCCTGTACAATATCACGAATATCTTTTTGGACGTGATAATCGACAAAGATGTTTATCCCGAAGGTAAGTTGAATTATGGATTCCTTATGACAATCAAAATTTAATAATTATTTTAAAAGTGTTTGAGACTTATTTGAAATTGGATATTAGACTACATTTACTAAATGAGAAGGTGAGGCTCGATATTTTAATTTACATTTAAGAAAATATTTCCAGAGCTTTAAGCCTTAAGAAATTAACATTTTGCGTTTATACTACTTTTTTATTATGAATAAGCAAACAAAGAGACAATACAATGTATGAACAAGTAACAAAGGCAAAATCGCCTTGCGAAATATGAAATGTTAGAAATGCTCTCCCTCCATCTCTGCATTAAAGTTTTCAAGTAACCCAAAGAAAAAGAATCAAGGACGTTTAAATTGGGGGAGCTATGATACATAATAAGTGATCTTTATCCAAAATCTCGGTGAAAAATACGTCGAATCATCATCGAGATGGAACCACATTTGTTGTTTTTGGTTGATAGTTATGCAATTTAAAAATTCGCCCATTTTTTTCTGCAAAAAGTTTACTGGCGCCTGTTAATGGGTTTTGATAAAACAATTCATCCCCTAAAATACAAACCCATTTAACAGCACGGTCGACACATGCGAATTGTGAACATTAAAAAACCCATTTTATGGGAACTCGGATTCGTCAGTAAAGAGAATAACTGCTGTTGTCAACATTATTACGGATAAATCAGCAGCACTTAATATTCAGGTGAATTTCGGGCCCGCAGCTGTTGTAATTGGTAGGGACAATGCTGCTCGTGAAGCACTTTCCAAACAGTAGGAACACTAATTTCTATCTCGGCTGATATTCTCTACAAACTCCTTTCTGGATTCCATTCAACCCGTGCTAAAATTGCCTTTTCCGCCTCAAGAGTGGACACCGACCTTGATCTCTCGGAAGCGTGTTTTCCAAATCGTAGAAAGAAAGAATCGCTATCACGTAATCTTTAACGCAGTCTTATAAAAACATGAACAGAAATGGTTTGGTGATTCGAATACGATTCAACGCTGTTCGCTAGCATTCCTATTAGCACCACATCTCACCATAAACAAGTATAGCGAAAATTCGTAAAATTATAAACTATACATGGAGCCGACGGTTCGCCTCGATGCATAAGCCGTCCATTTATTATTTTTCATTTCATTAGCTTTTCCAATCTGGTTGACGTAGCGGATCAGTCCTTTTGTTCTTTTTCCTGATTATTGTTTTTGTGCCATGTCAGCTATATCTTGCTCTACATTTTCCTACCTTTGGTAAGTTGCCTCCAACTCCCTATTTCAATTTCTTGTATATCCTGCGTTACTTTATCTTGCCATTTTATTTTTGGTCTTACTCTTGGTTTATTTTCCACAGATCTCCAGTAGTATTTATCTAATGATATGGTTGTCCCTCCTTTACGTATCTCAAAACCATCAAACCAATTTTTGGGGTTTTATGAATTTAATATATCTTCGTCCTCCATCGAATTATTTATTTTGTGCTTCTTTTGTGCACGTTCTCCTCGTATCTTTTTTTGGCCCCAGTATTCTTTTTAGAATTTTCCGTTTAAATGTTTTTGTGCATTAATTACTAAAAATCAACTACAAATTCTATGTTTGACGGAATCTGTTCAACTACAATAAGAAAATGCAAATTTTTGCGAAGATAAGTAACAAACGCACGTATGTTATGTTCCGTAACTGCGAAAGCGTCCATTTGTCAGTTCGTTAACACTTTCTTGCATATTATAGTCCATATTATCCGCTTAAGATTTGTGAATTTGTTGAATACCTTATATAAACAATCGAATATCCGTTTTTAGAAAGACATTTGATTCTTTTTTGGTTTCAATACTTAAAATCTGCAAAATTTTATATTTTTCTGTGCGATTATTATTAAGTAAATTATCTCAAAAACTTTTAGCCACACAATCCCTGCTTTTGAAATCAATCGTTCTCATTGAGTTGCCTTATTCAGGTTTCTTTTTTATATTTATTTGTGAATAGTGATAGGGAGAAATACCACTGATCTTAATAATGAACCTTGCAGAACTCTTAGGTTTTTGCAATTTACTACTAAACATAAATGAAACTGAATCTCTTTTTCCAAGATTTAATTTCAAACATTGTCCAAAAGATAAGTGGCGAAGATCTCTCTTACGTACCGAATTTACTGCACAGACAACTTGGCAACGTAACACTATCTATTACGATCAGTTCGTGCATCGCCCAAAATGAAAGAAGGGTAATGATGACAACGAGGAAGTGTCCCACATTTAACGGCCAACGGTACAAAGCGTGAGCTGTTTGCACTATACTACGAGGAGAGCGCGAGTTCTGAAAAGAATCGATACTAACAAGACGTTGTTTGTGCTCGTTCTTGCATTCTTCTTCCCGGGCACATCCCGAATGTAGCACACGTAAACACTCCGACAAACCAAAAAGATCGTTAAATGCAGCTTCCTCGCATCTGTATTACACTGAGTGCTTTGTGCTAACGCCGTAATAGTAGTATAACTATAAACAATCACTTAGTGGAATTGCAGAAAATTCAACATAAGACGGTTTTTCTTCTAAATTTGAACCGATCTAAACCGTTCAAAATGATGCACCGATGCAAGTCATATGTGGTATTTAAAGTCTGTGTTATTTATACCAGTGACTGGTTTGAACGACTCTGAATTGGTTCAACCCTAGAAGAAGAATAAATTCATTAAGTACTTGTAGTATTATTATTTTTGTATATTATTTGAGTAGCTTCCACCGCAATGTACGTAAATGTATTCCAATTAGCAAAGCACAATCAATTATTTGAACCTTTTGACAAACCATCTCTTCCGATTTGTCCATTCTGTTTAACTCGTCGCTCTTATTTAGTATCATCTCTTCACTATAAACATACCGTAAAATACTAAATGTCACTGAAGTGCAACGTAACATATATTACATATTCATACTAATCTACATGTAGATATGTATATACTTGATGGAATAAGTATTTTATAAATTATACAATATATAACGGATAGCAAGAATTGTACAAATATCCGGTTTTGCCGCTTATCTAAAATATACGAAAAATATAGAAAAATGAACGAAGGAGTATTTTGTCATTGTAGCAGTACAATTCTCCATTCTCTCTATTCGTCATATTTGTTTAGTTTGATAAACGTCTTAATTCGCTGGCCAAAGTTAAACTAAACCAAACTAGATATACTCGTGTCTATTCGCTTCATGAGAATGGATTCGTGTTGCCTACTGGTATCCCCGAGAGTCAACAAAACACGAGTCTGTCTACTCTCTGCAAAAAAAAAAAAATTATGCGCTTTTGTTCTCTCTATTTATGAGTTGTGCTACATTCATGATTCTATCCTGTCGTATCCGTAGCACGTAATATGCATATTGAATCTGGTGTCTAATATTGTAACTATAAATTACTGATTTTTAAGTTGTGAATGGTAACGTAAACGTAAAAGGTAAACTATTACTTTTTTAATTTTGTATTTAATTTATACAATATCGCCATTATAAATACTCGAAAATTTTCTTTATTTATAATGGCGAGATATTTATGAAGTAAACAGCTTGAAGAGTATAAAATTCAAATATCATTGGTAAAAGAGCTAGGTCCCCAAAAATGAATTTTATCATTGTATTTAGTGATCTCTCGTTACAATTATCCCTAGCAACTTTTTATTAGCTGAATTTCAATGATTAATGTCGTTGGAAATCTGCAAATTCAGAGAGTTAAGGGTCAGCGGAAAGATTTATGTGCACATTTGGCTTATCGATAAGATCTACAGCGTTGCATAATAAAACCGATTGAAAATAATTAAAAAAAAATCATAGAGGTTTTCCACTGACAACACCATACAACAAAAACAACAAAATTGAACTTTAAAAAATGTGTTCTTTAATTTGGATTTTCTGGATTTTTTTCGGCTGACAAATTACGAACATTCTACTGTTTCTCGCCCGTCATATATAACGTGTTTTTTAATTAATTTATTTCAAAGAAAGTTCAATACAAAATGTCTTGTTATGTTATCAATAAGAAAAAATATGGTTGCTAATTCATGGGATTTGTAGCAAACCGCTACAATCTAAACTTCTTTTTCTAGTAAACTGAAAGTCTTAAGTTGGTCAATATTTCTGAGTTTGTTTCTTATTGATGCTCCATGCTGATGTCGTAAGGTTCGGAATTGTAAACATCGATCCCCTTTTCATTGTTTATAACTCCTTTCAGTGTATTTATTTTGCTTCTGTCAACGTCAATTTTTTACACGTTTTAAATTCAACTTTTAAATTTGTACATTTATTTAATTTTATTTGTAAGTGCTATATGTTTTCTTTTCAATATTAATATTATATTGACGTAATGTGACTGTAGGTTCTAGCTAAAATTAGGACACATTAAATAAATTTTGTAAACAGTAAAATGGAGATCTCCATTTCTATTTGAGCAAAATGGTTTTGTCTTTACAGTTCTAAAACCCGAATTAAATCATTTAATCTTTCGTTCTTAAACAATATATAATTGCTGTTGCATGTTTCAAAAAGTTGATGTCGCTCGTTCATAAGGTACTGAAGTTTTCATATAAAAATTTGTCAGAGATAATCTGCACTGGATGCACTGGAAAAAGTTACTTGGTTTTCTCCTTTTTTTCTTAATCAAGCGTAGAGGTTTTATCTAATCGAGACTTTTGATTTGCTTTTTGAGTTGCGAAATAAAACAACCTGTATATTTCGTCTGGAAGTTGATGGAGCAACTTATTTACAAATATTGGGTAATTAAAATGAATTCGTCTTTAACAAACTAAGTACGAAGTTTTCGTTTTAGTGTTAGTCCTTTTTTAAACTTTAGTTTCTCTAAATTTATTATAATTATTATTGCCTGCAGTAAATGCGGCAATATTCGGATTGTCCATTGAACTTGCATGAAGTACGGCAAAAATCTAATTGCAATATAAATTTTATGTATATACAACATATTAGAATGTTGGCCTGGCGATTCTTTTGCGGAAATTAATGGATACCTGCGCCACTGTGCAGTAATCAATAAGAATAATTTTTTCAAATTGCGTAAAAAATACGCTGTAGACGCTACAATTTATCCTTACTATATGAAAACTTCAAATACCGCTTTCTAGTTAATTTAAATCAAAATTAATGCTGAACATTTCTGAAATACTAAAATTCAATATATTGTTCTTCTTCGACGTTCTGCATTTGTTTTAAACCAAGTTTAAAGTGTAAGTTTTCTAAATAAAAATTTTGTTCATCGGTTAGTCAAATGAATGGAATCACTGATTCCAAAAATAATGTTCATTCCTCGCAAGTACCTTAAATGTTAAATCTATTCACATGCACATACGTCCATAACCTATCCCATCATTATTAAACATCCGAAAAGATAGGTTCATCCCATTCTATTTCATCAACGATCATTATTATTAGTATGAATTGACAACGGCCTTCCTCCACAATTTAGACTTGCGTAATAGACTGGCTTGCTATTGCTACAGTTAGTTTGTTCCATCGGCAAACAAAGGATATTGTTCTGCATGTGGCTGGCGTATATCAATGCCAACGCTGTTTCAGCGAGAGATTGGCTTGCTTTAGAAAGTTGTATCGGGACAGAATTGTGACTGACACACTCTGAAAATATTTACCGTTGTCGTTAAGTGTTAATATGGCCCGTAATTAGTGATTTATTGACGTATTCTCGATACATACCGAGGTCCTTTAGTAAACATATTAGAAAGAAGAAGATATTGATTTGTACCTTACAGGTGGATTGCTTATAAAGGGTTACGAAAAGTATTTAATATTTATCATTGGATATCAGATTTTCGAGGAAATAGAAAGTAACCATGTGTGGGGTTTATGAATAATGCAAGAAGTTACCGTAATCATTCCGTAACATTACGTGTTATGCAAAGAACTCGTTTTGCCGTTATGACATTGAAACTTGTGAAGTCTTACCTTATTTAAACACGTTAAGATTATTAAATATGTTTAATTGCAAAAACTTTTTAAACGCAAAGATTTCGAAACTATCTTTAATGTAATGATATACATTAAAGAAATTACAAAAAAAAAAAAAACATAGGATCTAACACTGGAGAGTAGTATCTACAGTAGAGCTCTCGGAAGTTTGGCTAGGGGCAAGTTTTATTGCATTCAACGATCATCGTGTTAATATACATATATTTGTGTTAAACGCAAATAATCAAAGTATATTAACAAAGCAATTAATTACTCATTCAATTGCCTCAAATACCCAATTTATACTTGCTATAATATTTGACTTTAATGTTTTAATGCAATTTTTTTTTCTTTGAAATATTATTGTGATAAGCGGTATAGCGGATAAGCGAATATACCTTACACCGATATCAACAAACCTGGCAATTTGAAACTCCGTGACCATCTAGGTCCATTACGGATAACTTCGCAGACGTCGGTATTCAATTTCAATTACTACAGTCAAACACCGATTAGCGGGAGGAAATTTACATGGTCGCGTGTCAGCTCGTGAACCATTGCTACGCCGAAGTAACCTTTTGAAAATGCCGCAGTGGGCCCGAAAATATCGGGACTGGATGATAGAAATCAATATTTACAATATTCGGTGAAATCAGAAAGATGCTTAGGAGACGATCTATTAATGAGAGAATGCTTTTCCAATGCATTGTAACAACAATAAAACATGATGGCGGTTCAGTTACAGCTTGGGATTGAATCAAAGGAATAATGAAAGAAGACTATCGTTCGTATTTTACAATTTATGAGATGGCCACCGAATTTGTAGTCCTACTTACAAGGAATAACTCTGCAATATTCTCCAATAAGAACACTAAGAAATGTCATGAGTTGTTCAATCAGTTCTCGATGCAACATGTGGATTTTTTGTTGGGAAAATACTAATGAATTTCTTTAATAATAAATAATGAAAAAATAATTTTGCCTTAGATTTTGATGATTGTTATGCTTTAGAGTAATAAATTTATTTGTTGGTATCAGTTGGCTTATTTTTTGCCAAACTTCAATGGACGATGAGGGCCAAACCGATATTATTGAGAATAAAATCTAGTATACCGAGAGAAACAAAACATACACTGTAGTTTAGGATAACATCTAAATACCTCTCGATTAGTCCGATGTATAGTTCATAATAATTATAATATTGTTTATATTGCATCAAAGTTCAAGTCTTTAATCCTTTGTTTGATTCTAATTCTATGTCTCGAATCTCTTTTTCCCCTTATTCATCAGAATTTACCGTCAAATTCATTGTGAAAACGTCTTTCTCAAGACATTCCGAACGTCCTCCCGACAAATGACAAATTTAGAATTTGACATAATTGTCCAATTCCCGAACATATAAAAGTTATGACGGGCATACCACGGGATGTTCATGAGCTTTAGGACGCCTGTGCACGCTTTTGCGGAGACGGTAATTTCCGAAATGCGAAATTGGGTTGCGCTATTTGACCGGGACGTCTGGCAAGATGCCCGGTCGACTATAGATTTACTGCAGCATGCTTTTCAAAGGAACGGTTCTGTTCGCAATGTACGTCTTTTGTAAGCACATGGTGACAAACATGTGCTTTCAATTTGTATAATTATGCACATGGCACTAAATAAAGCCCATAAAATGTACTAACTACTTAAAACTTAAACAACTTTCCTTTACGAAAAAAAAAAAACGTACCTTTAACTTTGGTGATACTTAAAAACTGTATTGTTGCATGATTTATCTAAATTAGAACAACTACAAAAACGAAATAATAAGTCTAATATTGTTTTAAATAGTTATTAAAACTTTTTACGACAGTTTGTAAATCTAAAGGAAATAAAATGTAAACACTTTAAAATAATAAAAGGAATACGAAGGAACAGAACAAGACATTTGCAGGAAATTAAATCGTGGTTCAGAGTAGATTGCAGAACTCATTTATCGATATTTAAAAGCTTAATTAAAGAAAATATAACTCGCCACTATATTGATTTGAAACATTGTTTCAAGCTGAATAACTTATAAACCCCGCTGGGCCTCTCAACGCACATACGAATAGCAAAACCAAAGACTGCTTCCAATTTACTAATTAACCTTTTAGCAGTATAAGAATGGATTATAGAACGCGTTGCGAAGGAAGATACCTACTTGATCTGTAGAAATTTTTATCTCTATTTTTTACAGTTATACTGCTAGATATATTAAAAAAATTGTCCAAAATATTAAAATAGCGTAGATATAAAATATACGTTCTGAGGATGGGCAATTAGCTCGAAACTGGTTTATATTGTATTAAATAGAGTTTGTTAGATTTACGGCCTTCGGCCTTCATTTACACCTTACCTAAATCACTCACACATAGGTAGTTTGAATTAATAAAATGTATTCAACTTTTTAGAGGACTGTTATTTGAAAAATGTTGATAGCACTCAATAGTGCTAAAGACATTTTGATAGCACTTAATAGATCAATGTCTCAATAGACAATGATATGGCTGATGGCTAACTAAAAAACTAGAACAGGGGAAAACATAAAATGCATGCAAAAATTTGATTTTTAAAGAATAAATTTGGCTTGTCGAAGAAATGCTTCATCGAAAAACGAATTGCTTCAAATTTATTAAATTTGTTCCATATTCTTGCGAATTTTCCAATCGCACGCCATTATTATAATATAAAATTATCAATAGATTATTTTACATTAGTATATCTGCGAGGTAATTCTTGGTATTATTCAGCGGTAATTAAAGGAAGAATGAGTCAAATAACTTCCAATTCTTTCTGTTGTAACGAATGATGTCATCCTTCGGTCTAGCTTGCTGAGTACGATCGATTTGAAATTGGATCGATCCGGCCCAACTAAAACCAGCATAAATTTAAACGAGTCCAAATTGGATGTTCAATTCGAATTATCAGAGGCCTTCGTCAGATTTATAGAATGACAAAGAGTGATTGGAGGCAACCGGTTGATAATCTGTCTAAAGGGATGACGCCATGTTATCAAATTTATTGGTAGACCACCACTTCCCTTTTATTTTGGCCATAAGATTTCCATTTGAGTCATTTGACATATCGAAGATAAACATCTAAATAATTGATAGATAAAAAGATGTCGGCAAAACAATTGGAAGCTGCCTCAGGATTGCTTCTTTAAACCAAAGTAAATCAATAGACATAAATGAATTTTTCAGAATTTTCTTGGTCGCAATGTTCATCATCTGTGCGGCATGGTTAGGCAAATTAAAATCTATACGTTTATTACCCATTATAATTTATGTTAATGAAAAAATTACTTGGCAGAACAATGTAATAACTAGTAAGACGTGTAGAAACTTTTATATTATTTTTATTTCAAGTTATATGACTAACGCCATTTACAAATATAAATTCACGTTGCATGACGGTGGCAACAATGGTGCGGTAACGCTTTATCAACCAAATCTATCAATCAATTGATAAAGTATTTTTACGAATTGGTATTTTCTTTTAATAGATTAATCTATACGTGTACGTGGGACATATCTTGCTGATTAGTTTCCGATGAGAAATAAAATACGATGAGTCAAAAAAAACATTTATTACTTTACAAAATAATACCTTCTCTTTATAGCCATTCAAAGATTATAGAATTAAAATGAACTAATAATACATTTACGTATGAGGGTGGCGCCTTAAGTTTTTACAAACGACCACTAGAAGATGCTCTTGAGATTTAACAAATGGAATATTCAAGGGAAGCTTTTCGTTAGATGATTTTATGACAGACCTGACGCTACTTACAAGTGGTTAGCAGAATTTCGATACATTTCGATTTTGCTTCAAGAAAAAGATCTGTTTCAAAATGACTTTGTTTTTTTGATGTAAAGTCTTTTATTTGTATTCTTCTTTCTCTTGTTTGTCATCAACTTGTGTTGTTTAGTGCTATCCCCTCTTCATCGGCAACTTAGTCGAAAATCCATTTTCGTATGTTAGGTTGCTCTTAGTAGAGCAGGTGTAGTAGTGCCCTATACCTAATATGGAATTCATCAAAGAAAAAGCAATAAAACTGAAATTTGAAGATCGGAATTCAATTAAGCAACTCATACGTTTCATTTAAAGCAATAGGTGGTTTAAGATAATATCCTACTCGGTTGCATAACTCGTCTTGTATTAAGCCAACGTTCTAAATTAAAAAGAATATTCTCTTCTAATAAAATAGTACATTCAATAAATTCTATTTCCTTGGATATCCTCATTCTTTTTATGTGTGAAAGTTATTTTAATTTAAAAGGAAAAGCATCGAATTAATACCTCTTTCCCTGTCTTTACATGATTTATCATTTAACGACTTCTTTTTGTTCCAAAATTCCAGACAAAAAATACGAGAACAGCGATATTTATCAATCAAAAAGAGCTATGTACCACCTTCAGAATACGAATACGTTTCGAAAATTAGTTAGAACGCATGCAAAAATATATAAACGTATACTAATAGTAATAATGACGATATTTTAAAAAACAATAGAACGATTTGTTACAAACAAAAAAAATGCATTCATTGTTTTTGTAAAAAACTTGAAAGGTATCGTACTTCCTGTGCGTGTTAAATTGAGAAAAAGAAAACAAGGGAAACCATGCGTTCACCCTAATTAATTGACACAGAATCAAGTTCATTACAAAACACCGTTCATAGCTCAACAATTGCTACCTATATCCCATTGTTTTACAGTTCACGTTTCAGTATTTGGAGCGATTTTGCTTTTGTTTCGCAGAGGATATTTCCGGCAGTATGCGCTCACCTTGTTTTGCGGTGTTTGTCAAGTTTACTATTCAGTGTTTCCGGTCCATGGATGGTTAACACATGGCGAAAATGGGTCCAAGGTCGATCTAGATAGTTGACTCGTTTAAAAATTGCTTTGATAGACTGGTGTGTACATTGTAGATTCCGTACGTCAATAAACATCATACGGTATTAAATAAACATTTATATAGGCGGATTTTGCAACGTGAACCAAAAGAAAGGACAACTTGTCTTTTTTGTATACGAATTCTTGCAATAAATTTTAGAATCTTGGCTATTAATGTTAGATGAAATGTTTTGAACCATTTCGTTTTCAATTTGTTTTGAATATAAACCGCATATATATACGTAAACACTTAATTTATTTATTAGACTAACAACTTAAATTATGATCTGTAACTAAAATGTTAATGGTAAAACTCAGTTCAAATAGAAAATTGCTTGTTTCTTGGAAACTACTAGAACTGCTGTCAAGTGAGGTAAGTTACTGTATTCAAGGAATCGAAATCTATTGGTTAATCCAGTCAAAATGTAAATTTTCAAGCATCTTTTCTTGGAAACGATTTTTTTTTGCTTTTACAAAGGTTTGTTTCGTTCAGTGCATGCTCGTGTCCCACCAATATACACATTAATGGTGGCAACTATTATTCCGTTACTAATTCCAGAGCACCTGGAGCGTGCCCGAAGCGGGAGTTGCATGTTCCATTGAGAAACCTAGGGTAATACTTTGTTCTGCAAGTCCTGTGGAATACCCTAAGGGTAGAGTGAAACAATTAGCTTTACCACTCAGCATTGATATGCTATCAACAACAAAGTATCTATTGGTATTACTACAACGAACTAGAAACCACACGTCTAAAATTTGCAGTGGAGTGTTATGGACTTCCTAAAAACCAAGCATGACGACTTCAATGTTAAGAAGGAAATTGTATTTTTGTATTTAAATAATTGCGGTTTATAACATAAGGCCAGCTACAATAAATTCTATAGACTTCTATAGGTTCACAAAACCCACAATTGATTATTCTGGGTGGTTGCTATACATATAATATGCTTCTAAAAGTAGTGAAAATATTTTAGAATCATTAATCAGTAAGTCATAATTCCAGTGCTTCAGATGCGTGAAAAGATATTCTTAGAAAACTACGTTTCGAAGTTTGATTTGATTGAATATTTTATGATATTTGTGGTTAAAATTTAATTGAAAATCTGCCAATACATTTAAAGGATAAATCTAATAGAAGGCTGCAGAATGTTAGAGGATTCTAAATTAAAGATTCGTTGTCCTATCACATTATTAAGGCTCTCCAATGCTCAGGCTGTTCCTTCTCTTGATTCTGAAAGTAAGGACTTTAAACTCCTCCTCGTGTTTTGGTAAAATTCCAATTCTTTTATATATTAAGAAAAAATATTAAAAATTTATTTTTTGTTCGCTTGTTTGATGTTTAATTTCGTCCAATGTTTCATTAATTTTACTACATTCAAGCCAAAATTTCTTGCAATGTAGAGCAAAAGTACTGGCTCTATAACGTAAGTACAAGCGAAAATAAACGAAAAGGTGGACCAAGTAATGAGTCTCCTGTGCTCATTATTTGTTCTGTCGTTTTTCAACGTTCCATTAATCATGTTAAACAAAGCTTAACAAATATATACACGATCTCTATTCCCGAATGTCTATCTTTTAAAAAATCGAATAACATGTTTGATTGCACATGTTACATTATATTGGTAATGTCGAATAAGTGGATTAGTTCAGCCATTTACATCGACAAACAGGTCTACTATAGCCCAACCAATCTTAAAGTTCGTGTTCTAGCGAATTTCAGTGGCGACGCTTTGTAGAAGAGTAGCAAAACTGTTCTTTGGAGGTATTTCCTTAATCGAGTCCGGGGTGTAAGGGTGGCAACTAGAGCCCTGACAAATGTTTTCTTGTCGAGTTTTAGAAAATTCCTAAATCTGTCTTATCTGAGCATCATAAATACTTTTGCACCATAGACCTGCGGAGTTACCGCACTTCCTTAAATGAAGTACTAGTCCCAGCGGAGTCTGTTCATCTCCCGTTCTGAGAAGAGGATCGGCTATCCCATTAGAATCAATTTTACTGTCTCTCGATGCTTAACTTTTGGTAATTATTAATTGATTCTACCTAAAATAACAAGGTTGTTCGTGCAGTTAACTATGAGTCTGAACAAAGTGCTTCTGACCTCAACAACTCTGACAAGAAAATTGTTATCGATATGGGTCTGATATTTCTACTCAAGAGCATGTCGACGCCTTTCTGAAGTGCAAGACTTCTGCTTTATACTCCAACCTATATCTTTACCCAATTGAAGGGTAGATTTCCATGTACATTTTGGAACTGTCAGTGCAGTCTTACATTTGCCTTAATCAAGGAGTCGCAATTGTTGCTCCGACTTGCCCGAAAGCTTGGACAAAGCTTCGTCTTCAGAATCGTATTGGGAACTCCTATCTGCGCAAAAACTATGTTCTATGGTAATTGGCTTCCCTTTACAAAAAGAATTTTCAGAGTTGGCTTAGTGCATCAGTGAAACCTACCTTTTGATGCAATCTGCTAGGGTGTCTTGTGACGAGCAAAAGCGTCATGCGTATTCATACAATATACTGCTATCACATAAAGCCAATACTTAGGGGACATTCCGGAAGTCTTGCCGTTAAACTTTCGTAAGAACACTTTGGTGTTAAATTAGTTTACATGAAAGAGCATTCATGATTAATTCACAACAACACTTCTGAATATCTACATATTTCATTGTATTTACATACGTAAGCTTCGAAATTGATGTATTTCACCTATCTGCAATTCCTCTAGCTTTAATAAAATTCCCATTCGTTATAGAAAACTCTTTGTTCCATTAACGTTCTTCTCGCGGTTATAAAAACGAGAATTTTATTGATACTGGTATTTCCATAGTCTCTGCGTTGAAAATCCAAGTTTTTCGGTGTGAAATACCCAAAACGTAAAAATAATTTCTTCCACGCCTCCCCAATCTAACGCGTGCTAAAACTTATCTTTTAAGAACGCAATCGTATGTTTAATTAATGATTCATACTTAATTTAATTATGGACCAGGCTTATATGTACTTATACGTCGTACATAGATACGTGCATACATAAGACATTTGCAAAGGTAGATGGCAATTTCAATATTAAATAAATAATAAACATGATGGTTAATACATCATCGCGTTACTAATTTTAGAAATGTCGTTGTTCCCACCGCTTTTTTTTTGTTTGTTCGCTTTTTAGCTTAACGATAACTGCAATTAAGTATGGAGGTCAATATAGCAATAGTTATTATGAAACCGTGCTTTCTCTGTTTCCTAGAAATCGCTTAGCCTTTGAATCAATCTAAAAACGGATTCGATAAACAATGAAATTTAATAGCGGATTGGCATTTAACGCCAAAATTTAAAAAAATGTTTATTTTATTTTGTTTATTTTATCATGTAGGTAATACTTACCTACGATCCCTATAGTTCTTCAAGGCCTGCAACACGACGATGCCTATTAAATGTATCCCTAAACGTTCAAATTTTTTTGTCAATTTTACAACGACAATAACAACAGAAAACAAAGCAATGAACCAATAACTACAGGAAATGCTCAAATAATTAGCCATTTTTATTAATAAACAACTGCGCCTGTTTTCCGACCTTTGGTACGGTTGTTTTAGGAATTACATCGGTATTTTGAAGTCCACCTCGAAGTTCTTCAACGTCTTTTCTGGTTTTCTAATATCAATACTATTTTTAACAACTCTTCATAAAAAATAATCCAGAATATTTCAATCACATAAACAATTCCAAAGTGCCCATAAAAACGTTTATTCCGAAAGTATGTTCTGGTTTCCTTACCTTATTTATAAGATCTAGAAAAGTGCTGGCTTTTGTCGTCCCGAATGCAATTGTAAATATCTTGTACTTGCTATTCTTACATTTCTGTTCGAATAAATAATATTTAATTTTTGAATTAATTGAATTTGAAAATAGAGTAAAGTAGGTTTGGCACGACGATTTTACCTGATCAAGTCAGATCTATATCAAAACAGAACAACAGCGAAATTTATTTTCTCAGTACTTAGTGGTTTATCAATCGTAGATTTCTCCAAATCAGTTGCTACTACTATTGTCGCATGTACGATATCTCGTATCTCTTCGATGATGTACGACACACAATGAAAGCACAATATCAAAAACTGTTATCATATTATACATGGTTAAAATCAGAAAAAGAATATCTA
Source organism: Oryctes rhinoceros (assembly GCA_020654165.1). Taxonomy (NCBI): domain Eukaryota; kingdom Metazoa; phylum Arthropoda; class Insecta; order Coleoptera; family Scarabaeidae; genus Oryctes; species Oryctes rhinoceros. The sequence goes on along the minus strand of JAIOKQ010000230.1, from coordinate 9,231,766 downwards.
AAGATATGAACCCCAATATGGCACTGATAAAAAGTAAGAAACATGATGATGACCACAAAAAAATTGAATCGTAATTTAAAAATTTCGAGCGCACCATTGGATACAAGATCATAAGAAGCCTTCAGAACGAGGTTAGGTTAGTTTCCTCCTACACAACTAGTTAAAGGCGCCAAAAGTAAAAGAAGAAAATTGGGGTTTTTCGTCTTTTTTTAATGTCGCACGTCTTTGCAAACGGAAAACCTCCAATCTCCAATAATAAGCGAGATCACCACGATGAGATCGAGGATAAGTAAGTATGTAGAGGAGGAATCGTTCAACAATGTTATGGCACACAATATTATCAGAAGGCAATCTCGTCATCAAGTTCTTAGCAATTAGTTCGACAAGGAACGTGCAGTGAGAACATCTTTATCAGATTTTCTCATCCGCTCATGTTACCATTAGAAACAATTTTTGTATCATTTTGCATTTGTTTTGCACTAACTTAGTTTAAGCGAGCTCTTCATAAAAATGAAAGTATTCTTAGAATATAGCTCTTTATCCGTAGTATTCATCAAAAAAGCTCATATTGTTTATTATTTTATTTATTTAGACATTTACATTTGTTGTTCTACTTCTAACTATTTACAAGAGCTTCTGTCTTTAAAAGTCTACCATCTGTTGATATACTGTATATAATATGTTTTTAATATTTACGATATCCAATTTAAGTTTCCATTTTTTTTTTCAAATTTCAGGATTGATTATCGTCCAAAATAATGCCATCCAATTGGAGCCTATAAAGGAACAATGGCAAACTCTACTGCAACATTTCAGTGGACTTCTGGCTATAATCATCATTCTTCTTTTGTTGGCACTTCTTTTCCCTCTCTGCGGATTTTTTTTCTGCTGTTGTCGATGTTGTGGAAATTGCGGCGCCAAACCACAGCCGCTGGATAAGAAGAAAGATTGCTGTAAGAAATTCATATTGGCGACGTTCCTTATTGCCGTTGGAACTTTGTTGTTGTAAGTATCTCTCTGTGCGATGCACAATTTAAATTTTTTAACTTAAATTTAAAATCATCTACTATAACGACCTCATATTTGCAGATTTGGCGTTGTCTGTGCTTTTGTTACCAACACTCATCTCTATGATGGCACCATGAATGTTGTACCAAGCGTGAAGACCAATATGGGAGACGTTGATACTTATCTAAATACCACAGGCACGGAACTTAATATTTTATTGGATACGAATTTCGTAGAATTCCAGACGACTGTTTTCGATGTCCTTAACAGTAATGTTTTCTCAAAATTGTTAAACCCTTTTAATGAATATTTTTTTATCAATTTAGAAAGCAGTGGTATAGTTTACGAGCAATTAGCTAGATATTCTAACGCGGTAGCCATGACCGAAGTGACTAAAATCGTCGAGGGCCTGGATGATATCAAGTCGAACCTAACTCAAATGAAGAACATCACCAATTATCTCAGAAATCATGCATCACAATTGAATGACGGTTAGTTGTTAATACAGATTTTTCCGGAATGAAATAGGATGGTAATCGATAATTTCTTTTGGATGTAGCTTTGAGGAAAGTCAAGAACGATTTGATACATACCTTGAAGGAATGCAACGACAACCCAGAATGTAGCAAGCTTTCTAGCAACGTCAGTAATTTGGATACGAACATCGACTTCAACAGCGTAAGTATACGATCTGCTTTTAACGATTTCTTCCCTTGATTTTTTTGTGGGTTTAATAATCAAAATAATCTTTCTATATTTTCACGCAGTATTTAGACAGATATTTTCCAAAGGTAAGGCTTAACACGGACATACTAGCATGGCTATCGATAACAGTTTTGGTAATTAAAGTTCTTCTTCCTTCTTGCAAATTGTCGCTTTCCTGTCTTTCTTTTCTTAAAAAAAAAAGAAAGAAAAAAGAAACAGCAAAGCAGCAGCCTTCAACTAAAACATCACGCAATGTGTAAAATACTAGCAATATCTTGCACCGGAGAAGTTAAAATGGAGGGTAAATCATTAAGAAGCAACAGCATGCAGCAAATTCTTTTATGTTGACTAACAACTTTGTTTTTAAGGATTTGTTTGAGCTGGAATTGCAAATTTATTTGCTGTAAATAAAGACGCATCTTTCTATTTTTATTATGTTTCTGTTGCGAATGCTACTTGAATTTTCAAAAAATTAGTTAGATATTAATTGTATCTTCTATAGAATTGGTATAAAGAAACGAAGTGGTAACCAAAAGTAGCAGTAAATAAAATTAATGTTTGGATTTCATTTCTCAGTGTAGCTCCGTTAGAAATGCAAAAACTTATCGTACCGCTTCGGCCACGAAAGGACTGCGTTCTAGATATGCACCCATCTACGATTTGGCTTCTTATGGCAAATCTTTCAACCTGATTTTCATCTGCGAAGGGATGGAAATGTCGCAAAGAGGCACATCAGTCGAGTACGCTGAATAACGACCATGTTGTTTTCCCCAAAATTTTATATACGATGTGACCACCGACAACAATCCAGTCATTGCTGCGGCACTTCTCTAAAAATTTCCTTATCATATCCACATCGTTCTGTGGCTAAAGAGCGTTACGATAAAATTCTGCATTAATTCTCTGCCTAGGAGGTTTGAACTTTTTCTTGATAATTCCATCAATATACGGGATTCCTTTGCTCTCTTCCAACATTTTATGTGTTTCTGTATCAGTCTTACCAAATTTAAAACAGAACTTGATGCAAATATAGTGTTTTCTCAAATTTACCATTAAAACAAACACAAGCAGGGACAATAATGGAAAATTGTTAACCAATAAAGAACATTTCCACTTACCTATTATTCAAATTGTTGCAACTTTTGGGCACTACCTCGTATTATTAATGATTAGAATCTAACCAGATGCATCTTCTTTGACAAATTCAAAGATTAGGTTTGGTTTTATGCTTGTGATTAGAGCAGTGTGATTTTGCCGTCATTTTCGAAGTGGAGAATAGATGTGACGTATTAAATTTACTTTTAATATTAATTTTTAAAAGTTTTACTTTAAAAAAACGTATAGTAAAATTTGTATTTCGTCTAATTTATTTCCCTTTTGTTGAAAAAAAAATTACAATTTCAGCCATATAGAGGTCTTCTTAGTAATCCTACCATTGACATCAATATTGTACTAAAAACCTATAAGTCTATAGAACAAGTGTTCAAAGAACCTCTGTTTTCAAAATCTTTTCCATGCACAGGGACATTCTGCAAATCCTCTTCTTTGTATTGCCGTAGAGATATTAGATTCATGCTTTTGTTGAAGACTTTAGCCTACTTAACACCAATAACTGCAATACTCGGAAGGTAGTTCTACCGCAGCTAACTATTGAAACCTCATATTTTCTGTTAAACGTTATTTTGCACGAGAGTCATTTCTGAAGAGCCAACCCACCAATCGCAAGCAATTGCGAGTATCTACCTACTGTACGTTCAGTTCTACATGGAAATAAGAAAACATATTAATTTAAGATCCTTTAGATTCGTGTGATTTTTAAGATGAAATTCCTTTCTTCAGTTCGCCATGGTTAGGAGCCGCCACTGACGCTAAACCATATTTCTAAAATGCTAAAATCCGTCAAATTCTCTTTTGAGACACGTATTTTCCTTTAACATGTGGCATACTTGTAAAGATATCTCTACTTTAGATTTTCGAGATCTCCATAAACTGTGCAAAACTTGTTTTCGTTTCAATCGAAAAGCCCGTCAAAAATTGTTCTCTTTATGGTATTTTTATATAGTTTTAGCGGCAAAAGTTTTCGATAGGCTCTGTAAAAATTGTAAAATATTCTTGCATTATATAGAAAGTATTTTCCTCAAACATTTAGTCATCAATTCTCAAACGGTTTATATTCCAGTTACCAGACGTGACTAGCGAAATGAAGGAGTTAGAAAATGTTATTCAGGATGGTTATCTAGCACAAAGTGTGAAAGATGGCCAGCAAAGCTTGAAAAACATTGAAGAAGAAATCAGTAAAACGGTATCAACTAGTGTAGGTTCGGTTAAGGGAGCCATTAATGATGCAGGTAAGTTCTTTGTTATATATTTTTTTTTGAGTTACATTGAAATTGATTAAGAGCTTTAATGATTTTACTTGCAAGTCGAAAACGTTACGCTTAAGTATGTATTGGTTTTTAATGCAATGAAAAATAATCAATAGTCTATTAAAAATCGTAAACAATAATCTCAGATTACAAATTAATTTTCAATTTCATTATCGAATCAAACACAATACTCACCTTATCGCGCTCACTGCTATATACCGTATGCAAACTTTGGAACTACAATATCGTTCACTGATATGAAGGATACGTTTTATGTTTTTATTAAAACAATGATAGAAAGAATACGTTTGGATACATTTTATTTTTTTGTTTCTAAAATATCTACCATTAAGGTGTATAAGAAGGACCCCGCGCTTTTGTTTAATTACGAAAGATGACAAAGCCTGGTTGAATTATTTCTTTTTTTTGCAGCGACTAGATAGACTCGTGTCTATTCGCCTCATGAGAATGGATTCGTGTTGCCTACTGGTGTCCCCTAGGAGTCGATAAAACACGACTCTCTGTAGTCTCTGCGAAAAAGTAATAATTTTATCCGCGTTTATCCTCTCTAATCATAACTCAATATATGGGTATCTGTTATAAGATAAATTTAATTATGTGTTTATTTCTTATTACGAATACATCCTGTATCGATTAAGATCAGTCTTGTCAAGAGCATAAGGATTACAACACATTAAGCAAGTAAGAGACTTGATCCTTCATTATTCAGGTGATGGAATATTTGGAATTTAATTAGTGTATTGAATGGTTATCTTGCCAATATAGTTAATGTATAATAGATGTAGGTTTCTGTCAAATAAAAACAATGACACAACAATGATACTTTTTGAGCAATAAAACTAAAGTATTATTTTTTTATATTAACAAACGAATAAGTAACTCAGTTCATCGGGTTTTAACGCATTGATTAATTGTTATTATTTGTATGTCGATAAATAACATTAGTTTTTGATAATATATTTGATAATTCCTAAGTCTTATCGGCATTTCCGTGTAGTCTAACCAATTAATCTAAATTAGTGTTACCAAACAAGTTTGTAAGCAATACAACATTCTATTCTCTAGGATGTCTCAAATTCGATGTAAAAGTCAGGTAATTCATCCAAGTTTTTCAGGGGTGATTTTGATACATACGTTATTTAATAGAATACAACCTTGAATATATTTATATTTAGTATGTAATGTGTATTTATCATTTATATATTCAGGATTATTCACGGCGATAACCCTATTAAAAGTATTTCTTCAAATAACTAAAGTATCTTTTTGAAGTTTGGTGCGCAATATTATAATATCCTAAACATACCAGGATCGTTCAATAAGTTATTAGAAAAAGAGGAAACAAAGGAAAACAATGTATTTTCGGTAGATTTTTATTTATTTTTCGACATAATCTCTATTTAACTCTACACGCTTTTCCAAGCTTTTCTTCGGCTTTTTTTTAGCCCTTCTAAAAAGCAGGATCTCGGAAAGTTCTCAAAGTAGGTATCTGTTTGGGCGATGAGGCCTCTTCGTTGTTCGACCTGAATCGTTGTCCGTGATTTTGGCATATTTGAAATGAAAAGGAAGTCGCTGGGGAGCCAATTACGGTGAATACAGTGGATATTATACTAATTCGAACTTTAATTCCTTCAGTCTGGGGTTCGAGACTGTGCAGATGTACACCCGCGCAATAACGCGAATAATACTTTCCAGTTATTGTTTGCATTTTTTCCAAGTAATCTTCTGTAATACTTATAATTCTTGAACTACCTTCAAGATAGTTTCGATTTCAAATGGTGTAATCTGTCCGTTATAGAAGACATGCTTTTGTGTAAAAATTGCGACGAAAAAGGGCATTAGATGTTTTAATTTACACATATACATAAAATACTAGCAAAAGTACTAATTTAAATTTATTAATAATTAAACCTTTTTTTAACATTCCACAGGCAAAGAAATTCAAACTCACGTCGTAGAAGTGACAACCGCCTTAAAGGATATATCCAGATATATGCACAAACATGCAGACCCGGTTCTACAGAATGGTGATCGATACATCAATGATTTTGCACCTTATATGTACTACGTAGGTATTGGAATCAGCTGCATCTTGTTATCAGTAACATTTTGCATAGCTATTGGATTAATTTGTGGAATCTGCGGCAAGAAACCCGATCCCTACAGTGAAGATTGTTGCAACAAAGGCGTCGGGAACCAATGCTTGATGTGGTAAGATCATATTTCGAATACCATAATCGAAAGATGTCTAATTTATATTTTTCAGCGGAGTTAGCATCATGTTCCTTTCAGGGATCGTTCTAGCTATTGTAACGGTCGCCCTCTTCATAGTGGGAGTCTTCAGTCAGCGTTTAGTATGCGATTCTCTCAGGAATTACAACGAAAGCAAAATTATCGACTTATTTGATGATTCGTTTTCCTTAAAAGATGCTGTTGGATTGGATGTTACACTAAGACAGGTTCTATCGGATTGTCACCAGAATAAGAGCGCTTATCAAGTCTTCAGGCTGCAGAATAAGATCGATTTGGACAAAGTAGGCAACTATCTCGAAGATTTCGATATACAAGGTGCTTTGGATGACCTACAGGATCATATAGACATACCAGTCGATGTTGAGATACTTTCATCCGATGCTAAAACAAAACTACAAGAGTTGGCTGATTCTAATATATCGAATATTAATTTTGATCGATTCACAACAGTGGTAAGTATTACATCCGAACGAATTATTTTCATATCTTTTTATTTGTTTCTTCCTTTATATATAGCTAGATGATAACCTGACGAAAGTTGATTTAAATTACTTGATAAAGCAATTAGATGTTGTCTTGGACACGGTCAGTCGTAGAATGGTCCCGGAAGAAATTAAAGCAAAACTCCAGGTTAGCAAATTACACCTGGATACCTATCAGGAGAAACTAGTAGTTCCAATGACACAAAATGCAGAGAAATTAATTGTAAGTCATATCCCCATAATTGTATTCTTCCGCATTTACGTTACTGCATTCGTTTCTAGGACATAGCTAGAAATATGGAACACAACCTGAAGTTTGGGAAAGGCTCATTCAAAGAGGCTATCATGGAATTAATTGATGAGGTTGAGAAAGCAGAAATTTACCTGCAAAAGAATGGAACGCAACTATTAAGTGATGTATGTAGCCGTTCCATGTAATTGTCTATTATACTTTGCTAGTGCTTCTTTCTTTTTTTTATATTCTTTATTTTTAACACTTTAAAAAATTAGAATTTTCTTCGGCTCTATATTTAGGCGTTTTCCCGGTTCTATCTTTAAGTGCCTCTAAGCCACTGTATCTTACTACCACATCATGTACATACTGGTTCCAGTACCTAATCCCATTTTGTATAACTTGCTTGTTTCGTGGAAAGTGACCAGTTACGGCGCCGGTTCATAATCTAACATTTGATTTGCGCATGGTCAACATACGCAAAATACGCAAAAATGTTCGTTTGAAATACATACGTGATATTTCAAACGAACTGAGTGGTTTTAAAACCGCTTGGCAGACTTAATTTTCCGACAGTGCCCAAGCACACAAAGTGATTGCATAGATCTCCGCTTGAATATGCTTATGAGTTTTTCGATCTGCTCCACATATTTCCACGCCCTTCAATGAAAAAGATGAGACGCCTTTAGAATATATTTCCCCTATTCCCACTATTCTCTAGTCGGTATGAAAATTCCATCTAGTGTCATACTTAATATAATTACTTCATCAAATATGTTAATGATGGAAACATGACCGTCTCTATTTGTTTCCCGTCGCATCTTACCATTCACGCGATATACCTTTCCTAGAGTCCTTGATCTTACCAGCAAATACCGAAGTTCAATTTCTATGAACATTGATAAACAATACAAGTAGCATTCTTATTTTTTAATTCAAGAAATGTAATTGTATCTATTAAGTTAAATTAAACTTAAGTAAATATTAAAAAACATTGTTATTATATGAAATCTGTTTTTTTAATATAATGGTTAAATAAGTTCGTTATTTAACATTTGGTTTGGATCTGATCATGTGTTATAGAGAATTGACATTATATATCTAACATTAGCAAAGTACTACCTTTATGAGACCATGTGTTTGTTTTGTTCCTACGTCCTGCTACTTTGTAGGGATGAATCCTCCACAACGTTTTCACATTTCATTGACATCACCCAACTTCATTTAATTTATTTATAATATTTCCAACTTTCTTGATATATATGTATATCTGACTATGGTTTTACATTAGATATTTAAATATGGAATTGTCACCATTATTCTTTAAATTTCTTATGTTTTTTTGTACAATTTTCTTTCAGATTGCTAGCAACTTTACTTTAGCCATCAAAGGACAAGTAGTCGGTTATCTAGATCGAGTTGTGGAAAACGTAGGTGTCAATATTGGAAAATGCGGTCCCCTCAGCAATGTATTAAACGCTGTATTAACAGCAACTTGTGATAAAATCCTTCTACCAATCGTAAGTTTAAAGCCTACCCATTTTCGAATACATAAACCTGATTTACATCCGTTGATTTCTAGAATGGTTTGTGGTTTGTCCTATTCTGGTCTCTTCTAGTGTTTACAACAGCTATAATACTTTCCGTAAAGTTGGCATCGCTGTATAAAAAGTTTGAGTACTCATATGCCGGAGAGTCGTAAGTATTAAAATTGGTTCTTTTATATCTTCTTATTTTGGGAAATAAAAGTAGGACATGTAGAAATTTGCTAGGTAGTTTTCCCCACTTGTCTGCCATGTTGTTGTTGTATAAACTCGTATTGTACCTTAAATTTGATACCGTTAGGTGGTGGTGTCGTTTATAGTGCCTGGTAAATATTTTGAATGTCGATGGTTGTTTTGATGAATGATTCTCATTTTCATTTCATTTTATTTCGGAAATAAACGAGATTCGTTTAGCGGTTGTAGTTTTATTTGATTCCATTTAATATATTTTTTGTTTGTAAAACCATTTTTGTTTAACTAGCTGTGTTTTTAATTTAAAAAAAAAATACTTACTTTATTTTTCCTAAACAATTATTTTTTCTATTTTATCTTATTAAAGTACTATTAGCTTATTTAATACATGGATTGTCCAAAAAGAAACTGAACATATTAATAAATTGCTAGCATGTTTCAATTATTAGCAATTGATTAAAAGATAACCATAAAATAAATCGGACAAAATACATTAAATATTGTATACAAATCTAGATTACGCCTCTAGATTATTGGCCAAGATATTAGAACCATTATCAGCAGCTTTCATACATGATTTTGTATTATCCGAAATGTTGATATAAAAAGGTTGTGGATATTTGTTTTTTTTTTTTTCTCTCCCAAGAGGCATTGCACACAGGAAATATAAATATTCTCGGAATTTTATTTGAGTCCTTGGGAATCAAATTTTTTGTCAAACAATTTGAATATTGTTTTTTAGAAATTGTATGTTACTGCATAAAACACTAGCTAACTTTTGGTTTGGTGTCGTACCATCCCTATTCGCAACATAGACGTTTCTGAGATTTCGAAGTTAGTAACATCAATGTTGAATTAGGTTAAAGCAACAACCCAAAAACTCTGAAATGTCAATTACAGAGTAAAAGTTCTGTTTTATTTTTGAGACAATTCTAAATGTATTATATTTTTTTAATTAATTCTGTATATATAAACTATTAATTTTGCATATTATATTATGTAGAAATCGTAGAATATTGTTGCTATATCTACAGGTGTTACTCAAAGCATAAACTAAACGCAATTATTGCATCCTTTAACTGGTTTCAAATATTGTACAATTAATATGGACGTTACATCCTAATATAAATAACAACAAGAAGAACTAATATATAAGGTGTTTCACCAGGAGAGAATTTCTCTATAGCTCGTAAATGGTGATAGAGAAAAAAATTAAAAGGTTTTTGTAGGATCATAACCTGAAATTATCGTTATTTGTGCAGGGTGTTCGGTACAGTCTTCAATTTTGCTTTCTGAAATGCAATACCAGCAATATTATGAATTTTTTTAACTTACCTAGCCATATCGCGTAACATTATTAGAAAAAGTCGATTGTAATTTATTTACCACTTACTGTCGTTGGAATAGTAATACAGATCTACTTACACAAGCGCCTTTCTCAAACAATGTAAGTGATAATTTTTAGAAAATCAAAAAAAAATCTGGAAAATTAAATAATTTATAATAATAAGACTATAATAATAAAATAAAACTAAGGTTTGTTATATGTTACGGACTTTGCCCAGGTTGCGAAATACCCTGTACAAATACAGATAATTTTATGATCCTACAGCAATCGGTTCTTATCCGTCACTTTTTACAAGTTATAAAGCAATTTCCCTGTCAGTGAAATACCCGGTATATTTATTCTTTCATTTACTTTACTCATTTTAAATTAATTGATTTTTTTTAATTGAGCGTCTTTTACTTTTTACTTGATTTCTTGAATTTGCAACACGTTTGTAATAATTTTCATGGTAACTACTATCATTATCTTATCTGCTGTACATTTCGGGAAAGTAATATTTATATATTACTTTATTTATTTATTTATTTATTTTATAAAGGTAATAAAGATGTAAAAGAGTGTATTCTATAAAAATAGTTACTAGGGATTAAGTTATCAAAAATTAAAAGACGAACGAAAAATACTTCAAAATCAAATTGAACATATTGAATATACTATACTAAACGCCCAAAATTCATGCAAGCAAAGCAAAAGCGAGATTAGATAAAATTAAACGGGTAACAGTTCCCTGGTCACATTTTGCCAAACTAACGGCAAATTAAGACTGTACGGACTACATTTCGTAGAGTCTCTGATGTACTGGCATTCACGATCCTATAAGCTATATGCATTCCTCGATACTTCTAGAAGGTATATGGTAGACTAAGCTTTTTGAATGTTTATAAAGAAAGTAATCTAGTGTACTTAAATTGGGAAGATAAACTGGCCATTTTACAGGATCAATTAAAATGGTCGCTTATTATTGTTACTAATACTTGTAGTGGCGCTATCTTGCTGAAAATGCGTCACGTGACACAAACAATGCACATATGATGTAAATATTTATTAAAAGAATCGCTCCGAAACGATATTGGATTATTTACGAAAACTAATTTGTATAAATAGTAGACTTCCCTTATCGTAATAAGAATGGCGCATGCTCAAGTTCAATAAAAATTTGAAATGCTTACTCTTCGGCAAGAACTGCTAGAACTGTTTGGGACGGAATTTTCATTACGAATTGTGTGATGTTCGAACAGCAAACTAACAACTCTCATATAGATTCTAGAACTGCAGTGCACTCGTAATGCACATGCGCATTAATTCTAGAATTGCTCAGAACTACAAGCTCGACCAATGCTATAGCAATGAATTGAATTATATCACATTCGTTATATATTTACCACTACAGAATATGTACCAATTGTTCTAATACAAAGGCTATTTTCGTAATATTGGTTTTAGTGGTAGGGTGGTAAGGTGACTTGAGATAGTTTAAACATGTTACTTCGAAATAAAGGTGAAAACGACTTATTATAAAATGTCCCAACAAACAAATTATTTTTTAACAAAAAAAAAAAAATGAAAATCGCAGTAGACTTAACCCGCAACCCCAAAGATCTCTTTTAGTCTGTAATTAGAAATATGTGTGAGTGTACTATAAACACATAGAGGTTCGGGTTAAGGGTTGCATCACTAACATTGTAACATTCGCTGCTTTATTAACTTTGAGTAACACCTTCCCTAATTCTGTTACATACATAGAACTTAGTCCAAGAACATATATATGTATCAAAGCAATAATATCTCATTTTATGTATTATTATTATTGCAGTGAATATTTGTATGATGCGTATGCAGACCGCGAAATTATTCCATTAGCAAGGTAAGTTCGCTTATTGCATTGTGTGCGAATGATGGAACATATCGATGTTGAAGCTGTCTATTTAGCAAATCCCATAATCGTTCACTGTTAGAGCTTTTCACGTTTGATGACCACCCTATTTTAAACAAAATCACACTTAAACTAAACGATTTTTTTGCTTTAAATAATACACAATTTACAATTTGTTTTATTTACCGAGACATTTTTTTCCTTTTTTAAATATAAAATTTAAATTTTAATTTCTAAAAGAGCACTATTTACACCCTTTATGATGATTGTTATTATATTGTAATGATAATTCGATAATTTTTTTTTTTTTGAAATAGTAACGGCAAAGCTAGTAAGAAAAAGAAGAAGAACAAGAGGCAAGAAGGAAGGAATACAAATTTTCCTCCCGAGAGAGAAGGCGATCATGGACATAGGGACTTCGCCAGCGGTTCAAATCAAGAGAATCGATATGCGGATATGGCCCCAAAGTATATATTTTTTTTACCTTTTTTTTTTGATTTTTAATATAACAGTGTAGGGACAAAGACGATATAAGATATAAAGAAAGATGTTTAATATGCTCAAGTTACTAGTTATGGTTGTTGAAGCTTAAGCCTGTATCTAACATTATACTAATTGTTGCATTGTAGGCTGAAGTTTTTTCTATATTAGCATACATCTTACACTTATAATTAATTTATACATATATGACACGGTCCGAACTCGGAACACGCCTAGTTTCAATTGTACACGCATTTCCTACCGATAAGCACGAACAAACGGCTACGCTAAAGATTACGTGTTCCCGTACGCCTTGACCAGCTTTGATGAATGGGGAATTACCTGGATGTAATCGGAAATCCTTATTGTGGTAATATTCAGCATAGAACGAAGATATGAAGTAGCAGAGAACCGTTCTGCTATGTTTTAAGAAATTATTATTGATAAGCGCTGCTAGCTGTTTACTTTTTAGACGATTCCTTCTATAAAGTAATTAAACTGTAACTTTAATGAGGTGGTGGCTTAGTGGTAAAAGGTCGCCCGCTTGACTGGACAGAGTTAGGCGCTGCATATTCGAGTTCCGCTAAAATTAAAAATTTTCTTATTAAATGCGGTATATTCCCGAGCTACCGTTCGCTGTTACAGCGAGGGGGTGAGAGTAACAATGCCAACTTATACATTAAAACGCCCCTAAGGTCATAACAAGTTTTAAATCCGTTGGACCATCACCACACTAAAAAAACTATTATTCACATTCATAAGAAACATGAGCATGTGTTTACAAAATATTATACTAAGTCATTGGCGTTTTCAACACTTGAGTTTTAAATAAGTGTCTTGTATTGGTCCCTACACACTAACTTCTTTTACAATGTAGTAGCTAATGCTTGAAATGCACCAATAACTCGCCCAACTTGTTCATTAGCTTACTTCTGCACAACCTTCGATATTTTATTCAATAGTATTTACTTATTCCTGTTTCAGATATGACAGAAATATAGGAACCACATACTTTTAGTATTCATTGCTTTTGTGTGTTGTCTAAATTTGCTTAGCTAAGATATACTAAAAAAAAAAAAAACTTCTGGTCTATTTTCATTAGTTATATTTGTTGGGTATTTGTAAAATATGTATGACTGTATATGTATATATATGTAATATATCCGTTATTATTTATTTATTTATAAATAACAACATTTCTAATCTACTAAAGCTAATGTAACCTATTTAATAAAATCAATTGCAATATCTGAAGTTTAGTTAAAACGTTTAAAGGTTTATTAATCATGAAAACACGTTGCTGCTAGTGGCAGTATTAGTAAATAACTTAAGCTATCAAAAGCTTCAAAGTCTTGCTCGTAGCAGGTTGAGTAATTAGTTACCTATTGGGTACTCCTCATTAAAAAGGGTTGTGGAGCAGTTTCAGAATGATTTTTTTGACACAATAAATAATTTACAACGCATTATATTGTTGTATTTCTATTTTGCTAAGGCTGTTCTCGCAGCAGTTACAAATTACTCAAACATAATTTCCACAACTAAAATCCAACTGATATCATGCTATGTGATTGGCTCTGGCCGCTTTAACTACTTTGGGATTTACTCTACGAACAAGACTTATGTCTATACAAGCTATATATACTGTGTCTATATATTGTGGTTGCTCAAGCAGCTATCTTTGTCGCTCTATGTCTCAGTACCGCTTGCATTTTTATTTTATTATAGGCAACAATGGGAGGATTTTCCAAACGGCGGCCCGCCTCAATATCAAAGAGCTCCGACGGAGTACGAGAGGCCACCGCCCTATTACTATCCAGGCAATAGGTACACAATTTTTTGTAACTATAGCCGTATAGCAAATTTTATTTAAAACGTGTAGTATCGTCATTAACGGTTTCCTTTTTAGTGAACAACATTAAGGAACTGAACGACTGATTAAATTTTAGAAGCGATTACAACATAAACAGACTGACATAATGATCCACTCCCTTTTAAGGTGTTCTACATCACTTTTATCTGATAGTATACTACTTTACGAGATAATATACACTTTGTTCTAGATAGTTTAATGGCAGAATATGAAAAAAATAACATGAAAAGTAAAAAGAACTGCTGTCATTAACAAGAATAATTGCATGTATTATCGATAATCTTAAAACACTTTATTACTCCATTACGTTACAATTGCTAGAATTACTCAATATTTGCGAACTGTAGATAACACTATTTGCTACGATATCTTTTTTCGAATGGTATACAGTACAAAACGTAGTTGCTCAAAACTTGTTGAAAATAAATGAATAGTGCAATTGCAACCAAACTAAAAACATTCAAATAGAAATGATAAATAAATGTTGAGCATGTATTTTTAGTTTTCGGTGCGACAGGAATATGTATAATCTATTTTGTGGGAATCTATGTGGAAAAGATATATGTTTGACTCGTTTAAACGTATCTTCCATTTAGATTTCTTTGTGATAACGATACACTCAATTTAGAGAAAGTAAAAAAGATGTATCGATAAAAATAAGATGGAAAGTCGATTTGTGCTTTCTATGAGATTAGTTTTATATGACGTGTAATAGTAATAGCAAATCCCAACAAATGAGAAAGTTTGAAATGGTGCGAACAAAATTATTATAATTCCGAACACTCTAAATCTGAGATTTTCCATTATCGTTGATACTATTTCTAGCAATTTTCAACGTAGGATCCATTTGAGAATTGAGTAAACCGAACGAAAGAAAAACAAAGGTGTAGTCCTATTCTTCCTTCTCTGTTATATATATGTTAGGTAGCTGTAATACGATTAAATATCTATAATACTATATTTAATATCTACAATCTATGTATTTGTTTACGACAGTGATTTTTTGTATTTTTAAGATCTATAGGAAATCAGTACACGTATGATTATTATTTAATTAAATACTGCAATATATTATATATTTCCATATTATATGTGTGTTTCCGCAAATATGTTATATGAGTATAAATGATTAACTGCATGAATCGCCGTATTGCTGAGTGAGTGTAATGGATTTTATCGAGAATGTGTGTAATATAGATTAATAAAACATATTCATTATAAAAGATTATGATAGATAAGTGTAAAGATTCCGTTTTATACAAATATCGAAAAGATTCTCATCTACCTACATTTAAATAATGTATTATAATAATTTCATTTGTTTGTTTGTTTTTTTCATTGCGAGCACAATTTTTAAATAAAAACGACTTATATGCTGCTAAATGTGTTCTCACTTATTATATTCATACTAAATAGCTAGTTTCTAAGATAATTATGTTGAGTATTGTTATTTATACTTTAATATTTAAATCTTACAGAGTATCCCGGATATATATACCTCCAATGCAGCATCTTCAATTCTATTCTTTTCGTTACTGTGATCAATATTTTTTTTAGACTATAATAAATAACAAACAAAATGATCTTCGACTGGGTGCTCATTGCAAAATGTGAGGTATCTGTATTTGTTGTTGGATGCACAAGAGTGTTTTACTTCATACGTAAATTAAATAATCAAACAATTACAATTATATGAAACATTAAAAAAAATTGAAGTTATATTATCCTCATTCGGTGTCCAAAAATAATTGTGGATGGTATTTTGTGCTCAAGATATACAAGACTCTGTTTGTGTATTTACTATTGATATAAATTTTTTAAACGGGCCAAGATTTTTGCCATATTTAATAACAATTGTACTATATATATTTTTGTTCAAGTGTTTTTATTATCTTCTAGTGTATAATGTTAACATATTCCAATGTTTATAATAAATAATTGTTGTAAACATGAATAATGATTTTTTTCTTTTTTTTTAATATGCACATTTTGTGAATTAGTGTTACATACGTCGTTTTTAAACTGTACATCAAACCTCGAAGATGTTCATCATTTCAAATATGCTACAATACCTTTTTGAAAACATTATTTTAAGTTTATTTCTCGTATCTTACTTTAAATACGGAGGGTTCTCATAATTGAAGCTTATAGGGTGCAAAACTCATAAAAACGATTCGCCTTACCAAGAATCGCCCAAAAATCTTTACCTGTTAGTATTTTTTTGTGTAATTTGTTGGACTTTAAATATTATGTTTGCAAATTTCCACCGGTTTGAATAGTACGTACAATCGTGTTCGTTGTTTGTATCATATTTGGAGATATAGCGCAAAAATTAAGTCTGGATTTTTTCTTTTTGGATAGTCTTGGTAGTCGTTTATTAGTTATCGCGCATGCGCGTCTCCAACGCCATACACGTCAGTAAGAATAAATGGGCGATAAATTAGCAACATTGTAATAAATTAATGTGACGTCGCTCACCCAAACTTTTTTCTATGGTGTATTCCAAGATGCAATTAATCTTGCGTATTATGAACCGTTTAGCTGCAAATGCGCATGCGCAATATGAAAAAAATATTTCACTCGCATTTAATTTTTGTGCTTTTCATATTTAACGAAGCACATCATTCGATGGACCCCATATATTGTTCAGTTTGAAGGAGCACAAAGCTTAAGGCCCATCCCGATTTTACAATTCCAAAGAATGAGGCGGTCACGGTATGTATCAATCAAATTTATGTCTTGTGAATCGCTCCTTTCCATCTTAAATCAAAAACAA
This sequence comes from Oryctes rhinoceros, assembly GCA_020654165.1. Classification (NCBI taxonomy): domain Eukaryota; kingdom Metazoa; phylum Arthropoda; class Insecta; order Coleoptera; family Scarabaeidae; genus Oryctes; species Oryctes rhinoceros. Next base: position 9,214,616 of record JAIOKQ010000230.1, on the reverse strand, counting down.
ACAAGTTTGAAATAAAAGTTGCCGCGTGCCAATACGTCCACACCAATGACATGCACTGCGCTTTCTTCGACAAAAGTGACAAGAGTTGGTACCTATATGACTGCCAATCCGCATAATAAGGGCGCACTTTTAAATTTCAATTAGCTAAACCGTATTTTTGGGAAAGACAAAAATTGAAACTAATAATACTAGTAAACCTTGCAACATTTTCGTGGTTTGTATAAAGTTTCGCCCTGTATATTCTACCTTGGTGTAGTATTGAAACTTCTAGTTAAAAAATAAAAAAGGTTGGCATTACTAAGCTCCATTGCGATTACAGAGAGATGTATTGTATAACACTTTTGCAATGATTAAAGTTGACAATGACAAATATATTCGCCGATTCCATATTGTCGGAACAACCAATCTAAATTGTAGGCGAAATTGAAAAATGTTGATACTTTGATACTTACAATTGATCAAATCAAGTTTATTGGACTTCAAAATGTAAATAAGAGGCTGTCATATTTAATAGTGATTAAAAATATATGTTGGTATGAATATGTTAAATTATTTTTTCACGTTTCTTATTGGTAACACTGTCAGATATATTGCGCGGTATTATAAATGTCATAATGTCAACCCAACACCATTTGTATTGTAAAATGTGTATTTTTTGGTAATGGATAAATGAATACGGTGTTAAGTGATATTGGTTCATCATTAGAGAATATTTTACCTCAAACATACATGTTTTATTTATGATCAACTTATTTAATGTCATGAGACGTACAAGAAAATCTACCTTGCAGTTACCAAAAAAACATAAAGACAGCAATGAATTAATTGGAAGTATGGAGACAATCAGCGAGACATCAAAAAAATCAGTAACTTCCAGTCAAGATGAATCTGCAGCTAGAAGTAAAGAAAATAAAATTAGTATGAGTAGGTTTGCATTTGCAAAAAAACCTCAAATTCAAACAGATCTTACAAATGCAGACAGTGAAGATGTTATTAACTCGTTAACAAAGGGTAAAAAAAGAACTCATCTTGAAATTCAAAGTGATAAGCTCTCAACTAAGTTGAAAAAGGACGAAGTAAAGAAATCGCCGAATAAAATTGAATCATCATCAGGTAAAATCGCGCAGAGCACCGTTATAAATTACAAACAAAATTGGCCAGAGGTTCTTAAAAATCTAAGGGAAATGCGGAAGGGTAGCGATGCTCCTGTAGATTCTATGGGATGTCAACAATGCATGGATAAAGACGCAAATCCAAAGGTATTGTTTGTAAATTTTCTTTATAATAATATGTATATAAAAATAATTAAAGAAAAATATTTTGTATAATTATTATAAAGTTATTTACATTGAAATAAGAAAATATATTACAGGATGTGCGATATCAAGCATTGTTAGCCTTAATGCTTAGCAGTCAGACTAAAGATAATGTAACGCATACGGCGATGTTGAAATTACGTGAATATGGATGCAACATTGAAAATTTATTGAAAATTTCTGATGAAAAATTAGGAGAGCTAATATATCCTGTTAGTTTTTGGAAGGTAAGAAATTAGGTCAAAACTGTAGTGAAATATTAAAGTTCTTATATCCACATTCACTTGTCCCAACCGCTTGTACCTATGTCCACATTCACTTGTCAGAAGCACTTGTAATACTTTAAAAAATGGTCCAGTGTTTTATATGATAATTAAATCTTCAGGTTCGAAAAAACAAAAGCTCGTGTACCAATGGAAAGAGATAAGAAGAAAAAAACTGCTTTTTTTTTGTTTTTAAACCGCTTTCCCTGTAAGTTGATCAGCAGACGTGGACAAATACAATGCTCCCCAAGTTAACAAATCTTACATCTAAAAAATCTATGCTGATAGATCACATAATCTAGATTTGAGAAATAAAATTAGGTATAAAATGCGTTGAATTAGTCCTGATGTCATTGACAATGTATAAAGTGAATGTGTCCATAGATTACTTTTATTGCCAAGAGGCAGCGAATGACATTTCAAATACATATTTGAATGAAACAATCATTTCATTTATTGAATAACAACATTTGTCTTTGCTTTTTCTTATGAATAAAATTTACTCTTACTTCAATCTGCAACCCCTGTCGAATAACTTTACATTGATATATTTCTATACTCTAGCATTCCTGCAAATTACGTTTTTACCGCGGCAAGGTCGCTGAAAATCTTGCAAATCTCTACAATATACAACCACATAAACATTTCCAATTTAAAAAAGAAAATTTCTGAAAAATTTTGGTTTAACGTAATTTATCATTCTAGAGTTTTCTTAGTTTATATTAACTTCATGTTTATTCTCCAGCGAAAGGTACAATATATTAAAAAAACTACAGAGATATTAAGGAATAAATTTGATAATGACATTCCTGATAATGTTGAAGACCTATGTAAACTACCTGGTGTAGGACCAAAAATGGCACATTTATGTATGTTGATCGCTTGGAATAAAGTTACTGGAATAGGTAGAATATGCAAACGTACAATTTGCAGCTATGAATTCTAAAGTTTTTGGTTTTCAGGCGTTGATACGCATGTACACAGAATCTCGAATAGACTCGGTTGGGTAAAAACAAAAACTCCCGAGGCAACAAGAATAGCTTTAGAAAATTTATTACCGTAAGAATTATGGATGGAAGTTAATCAATTGTTGGTAGGTTTTGGGCAACAAATTTGCCAACCAGTTAAACCGAAATGTAATGAGTGTTTAAATAATAAAATATGTCCTTCTGCTAATTTAAGAAATAAATAAATTATTTTTTATAAGATTTCTTGTGTTTATTCTTTTTACGTTTCTCTTTTAATTCCTTTCCTTTCCTTTTTTCTCTTTTCTCCTGCAATGATTTCTTCTTTTGCTTCTGCCTTTCGATCTTATTTTTCTTTTGAAATACTGTGCTATTTTGTACATATTTTGTTGCCGTTTTTCTTAACGCTTTCTTTACTTGCTTTTCTGATGAAAACTGTATTTTTGGGGAAGCTTCTCGTTTACGTTTCAACGTTAAGCTCATTCCGGGGACCTCTTCTGATTCATGTAAATTTTTATTTACCTGACATATAGGATCGTTATCTACCTGCTCATTTTCGTATATTAAATTATTGCCTGATAATTCCGTTACTTGAACAGTCACATTATCATCTTCAACTTCTTCAGTAAATTCATGCAATTCTGGTATTAGCCTATTTGATGCAATTAATTTCTTATGATACTGCTTTGTTTCACTTTTTAATTTCTTCCTTTCTTCTTTAAGAAGGGCTTCCAACTTCTCTTGTGCTTTTTTCTTTCGTTGTTGCTTTCTCTTGTGGAATCCTGTAAGAAATTCTCTAAAAAAAATAAATCACACTAATTATATTGTCATAGGTTTTTTTCAGAAGAAATATTAAACACCTTCGTTTTTCGTCATCAAACACGAGATTAATTTTATTTGTACGGTTTTTGTTCTTTTTCAGCTTCATTGTTAAAGGAAATAGGTTACGTTCATAGGTAATATATGGTTATGTTTACTTGCAGCAGTACAGAACTCGAAAAATAAAAAGGTTCAAAGCAGCGTTGCCAATGCGATAGTTTATATTCGGCGATTTAAGAAAAATGATGTATAAAAATACTGTTTCATTAATAAAAGGAGCCAGTAATATAAAAAATTGTTTGTAATAAAACCACCAACTGCAAATCTTTTATAAAATTTAAAAATCCGAATTTTGAAAATTAGTTCGCTACGGTGGCAATACGGTTTCCGTGCTGCTTTCGGTTGCTTTTCTAACCTCCATATAGAAGCTATTTGATCTCAATATATTTATATTGAAGTCTCATTTTCGTTATCATAAATATGCAGTCTTCTAGAATACTATATAAAACATCGCTTAATCAATGGCGCTCTATATATAGATGGTATGTAATTATTTTATGTAAGTATTTTGCGGATACTCATTTAATGAATTCTGTTCCAGTTCCACATTATATCAAACTACTACAACAAATGTCGCTGTTAATAAACTAGAAATACCGCCACCTTCTAATGTGGACAATCCAATTTCTCCCAAAATTCAGAAATTGGTCAGTGAGATATCACAACTTAATTTAATTGAAGTATCAGAATTAACTACGCAGTTAAAGAAGCAATTAAATTTGCCTGATGCACCTATATTGCCAGTTGGCAACTTCTCCGCATCTGCACAAGCTGCGCAGGAGGAGGAGGATGTTACTCCTGTGAAAGTTAAAACGCAATTTACTGTAAAATTGACAAAATATGAAGAAAAACAGAAAGTTCCGTTGATTAAAGAAATTAAAAATTTATTGGAAGGCATGAATTTGGTACAAGCCAAAAAATTCGTCGAAAGTGCTCCTACAGTGGTAAAAGCTGATATAGGTAAAGAAGAAGCAGAAAAATTGAAAGATGCATTAACCAAAGTTGGTGCGACAATTGAAGTAGAATAGACCCTTATATTATATATTTTTTTTAATAATTAGCAATAAATTATGTTAAAATGAGGTAACTTAGAAAATTGACATTTTTATGCAGTTTTTTTGGCCCTTACTCAGAACTAGGAATATATTTCACCGATCTTAAGTCAACTTAATGTTGTTCTTTGGTTTTTGTGGATGGGACAGCGTAACTGCTAACTACATAACAAATACCTACATAAATATTATAGATACCTGGTTAAATCGTCTATCTCCATTTGGTATAACAACTTTTTCAAACTCTCATTATAATTGACAGTATGCTATTAATGAGCAATCAGAATATTTTACCAAGTACAGGTATTAATGTGTCTACGAGATTCAAACGAAGGCTATGGTCTATCTAATTCTTATTTTCGTTTTATTTTCCACGGAAAGCCTAACTTTTTAATATTACATTGAGATTGTTCATTTTTAAGTTTATGAAGGTGACTGCTTGAAAACGAAGGAAAAATCCGTACTAAACGACAAAACTTGTAGCTAACCAGTAACTGGACGCAGAAATCATGTGGCCTAAATGCATATACACCGGCTAGACTGTGATGTGATGCGGCGGTGTACTGTTGGCATAGCAATCAGGGAGGGCCGCGATTTCACTGCGCCCCAATTATTTAATTTTAACCTACTGTACGTTCTACTTATAACGTATATATTATTTCACGATGTCAACTGCGACGTATTTAATGTGTATTTTAGCGATAACGACGTAATATAAGGCGGAATAACTTCGTCTATGAATTTAATTGAAAATTTAAAAAAATAAATGAGGCAAGTCACCCATTGCCTCCGCAGAACATCTTGTTGACTGATTCAGTTTTTTAGGAATATGAAAATGGAACGCATTTTTAAATTTTGTATAATTACAAAGCTTTAGGAAAAATGACACGTGTTTAGTTTTTTTTTTTTATATAATTTAGGCAAATATAAGCTCTTAATATAACACCTTCAGCGCAACAATGCAATCGCAGCAAAATAAAGCAATGTGCAGTTCGGTTACGTCACGAAAGTTCTAGGGATTTTTTCTCGGTTGGCTTGCCCACACTTGTAGACAAACATTTGATTTGGACTTCAAAACTGTTTTGTGTTTTTCCGTTGCTACAAAATATCGGGACATAGAAAGTGAATAAATTTTGTTTCTAAACATTTAATGAACTGCAAGGTTATGTTTTGGTGATACGATTAGCATGTGGGGTTACCACAATATCCTGCTGTGTAGCTTTGTGACGCACGATATGTGCCGCGTTATTTCTTATTTTTAAACGCATGTTAATATTTATGTTGAAAATTACACTTAGTTTTGAGCGATAAAAATTGTTCTTGTTGATTAGTATATTTTTTTATACCCAACAATTGCTAATATAACGATACCGTTCGCGTTCCCCAGAGTCAAATTAGTTCGTAGGAAAAGCCGGATATTCATGTACCATTTATGATGAATACAAGTGCACATATGCTTTTAACATTTAATCTCCAAATTAAACATAACCTGTAAAATTAGGGCGCAGTTTCGTGAAAATGAAAACAAATACAAAAATAAAGTAAACATGATAAATATTGGACGAAATTATGTGGCACACCGCGTTAGTGAGATTTATAAGACGTAGAATAGTTTTAGGCATTATATTTACTGTTTCTTTGGTATATTGCATTGTTAGCTTTGTTGGAAAGGTATGAAAAATAAAAAAAGACGACGTATACACACACTATATTCTTACGTATTTTATTGAAGGTTGATTTTTTGGATAATGACGATTCTATTCCTGTTAAAAGAACACAACCGTTTATTTGGAGAACGTTACAGCAGCATAATATAAGTAACGATAAAGATATAAGTTGCAGAAATTCTGTTCAAGGGAAGGTATTAATTGTAGATGACAGAGGTAATGATAGGTATTAATACTAGAAGAAGATTTTTGCTTCTTAGTATGTTATCATTATAGTTGTAGCTTTATAGTTTACGGTTCTTAGTTTATATAATTACAATGTATACAACGTTGCCAAATTTTTATTGATTACTTTGGTTGCCATTCGTAATAGTGTTTATATTTATTAGTTTGGTTCAATTTTATCTATTATGGATGAGAGGAAAAGGTGTTTTAATGTGACAGTGTAAGGCGATTGATATTAGTAATAATCAAGCAATATTTGTGTAATCAGATAAAGGCACTTTTGCAAATGCCTTTAGAAACTGCGACCTTAATAAATCTATTGTAATAGTAACCAGGCAGTATATGCAATGTTATAGATCACACTGTAGAGGAGTGCTTGAAAAAGTATTTTGTTATGGTGATTGATCACTTGATCAAATTTTAAGTATATATGCTTAATATATACGCGGTACCATTATTATGCATGTATTTACTACATCGAAGTAGATAAGTATTTTCGTGGTACTGCGTAGTCGGACCTAATGATGCGCATGTGCAGATGAATCTTGTGGAAGAGGAGCCGTAAATTGCAAGACCACCTCAATTAATTAAAAATTCCTTTCTAACAAACGCAAAATTAATGAGTACAATGGTTATTACTGATAAATTATCCAATTTAACTTATAATGACTTTATAAGATCGTTAATGAGTTAAATCTACATTACAAAATATTATATTAAACTGTTGGGTGTTGTCACTAGAAATCCAAGGTAGGACGATTCCGCCATAGATCAAGGACTTTTTAGAGGAGTTTTGTGATTGTAATGACATACATAGTCCCTTATCAGCTTCAAATTATTTGACTTTAATCAATAATTGTTTTCGTCTAATAAACGAATCCCTTATCTTTTACATGATATTACTTAAGCGTTTCGTATACGCTTTCAGCTATTGAGAATATAAAGCAATATCGAATAAAGAGTATATTGGCCCGTGAATTACAACATACATTTGAATATATGTTTTATATATTCAAATATATGAATATGACGATATGGTCGTTTACCAAAATTAATCACAGCTAACTTAAAAGAAAAGTATCGCTTTCGACGATCTTTCAGTAATTGGTTAATTAACATTTAACATCTTTAGTTTTCCTATACCATTTAATCGATTACCAATGTCTAGCAAAGATAGAAGTTGAACAGCTTCTTTGCACTTCGTAACACTTTTTTATTATCGATATCTGATCAAGTGTTCCACTGAGTAATAGAGGTTTTAAAATTTAAACTAAATTAGAGAAACCGGTTACATTCAGCAGACGAATCTGCTTCTATCCATCCGTAGATGTTACGTCTCATGCCATTATAGAAAGGCATTGTTCAATGTTCCAGGGTAGTAACCGGCAATAAAGGCGCTATAACGGTTGGATGAATCGTCACGTATTATTCAATGTACTGAAAGGTATCACAAGCACCTAGCAGATGTTCCCACAGCTGCTTCACAACAGTTGCGTTAGCTGATTACGGCCATTGTACCTCCAAGTTTTTGTCTCTAGATGCAAGGTTTAAAAATCACTATTGCTCTTCAACCAAAGGAACCTATAGATTCATGGATCATTTAAATCTAAATTCACGACTTACCTATATATCTGGTATGTTACTGGATTTCTGTAGTCTGCGAAGGTACAATAAACGAATGTAGTTTGAAAGCTACCCTAACAGCCTAACAGAAACAAGTATCCTTTCATTAGTTTTATTTCTTAAGATATTCTCCTTGTAAGTTCGTACACTTTTTCATATTTAATCGGTCCAAATGGTAGTCGAGATCTTGTTCTACAAAATAGGCGCTTACGAATCTGACGACCTCTTCAATAGCTGAAAACCTCTGCCCGAACAATCGTCGGGGCAAGATATGGTGAATATCAATTGATCTATGTATCAATTCGTGAAATTTTTCCTTGATCTTGATTAAACAAAGCTTCTAAACGCGATCGTTTTCCTGCAATTTCCGCGTTCAATTTGTCGCGTAATGATGCGTAGTATGGTTCCCTTTTCAAAGTAGTCTCATAGGATTATCTTAAAAAACAATCGCCACCATTTTTTCATGCTCAAATCTTCAGTCAATATGTGACGAACACGTTTTTTCGAAATGCTCAGAAACTACTGCTAAGCATCCAACATGGCTGAAAGGTACTCGGGTGACATAAATTTGACGAGTAACACCGTTTTCATGCTAAAGCTACCTAAAACTACCCCCGTAAGTCGGTTGCATACGATATAGCAGTCCTGATACGCTTGCATGAAGGTACACATAGCGCATATGTTAATGTTTAGTTTCATTTGTAATTTCATGGTTAAACTCCGACAGTTCTTCTCTGAAAAGAATTTTAGGCTTCTTGGGCTCATAGCCTTTTCATTCTTGCTTCAAGAGTGATTTGTGATAATTTTCGATGTTGACCAACGAAGTCTTATCTACAAAGGACTATTTCATCCATAAAGAACTGGGAAAATAATTGAGCAAAATTTCCGAGGTAGCGTAGTCTTACGTTAAAACTAATTTCTTGCCATCCACTGTTGAAACGGGATGTATTCCATATCATATTTCTTTAGGTTTGTCAAGTAATGAGTTTTGAGTTTTGACAATGTCAAATATGACAATTTGTCTATGCCAACAATAAATTGTTACAAGACATTTTCTAGCAACAGTTGTATCTGCCCTGATATTTAATAGAACTAATGTATATATGTTAATTCTATCTCCTTTTTAATTTGAAGGATATGTGTGCCCAAGACATGATATATTACGGAATGGTTGTTGCAATGATAATCTATCAACAATAAACCAATACTCTTGCGAAACCTGCAAAGTCAACGATTGCTGCGCAATTTACGAATACTGTATATCATGTTGCTTACATCCCGATAAGGTAAGTATCATCAGATTTTACAATATCAATCAGTGGCTACGTCTTTTATATATTACCTTAGAAAGACATGTTGGAAAACGTGTTGGGTCAAGCATCTGAGCAAAATAACGTTTTATTTGCTTCTGTGACCGATCATTTCGAATTGTGCTTAGCAAAATGTCGAACTAATTCTCAAAGTGTTCAGCATGAAAACTCCTACAAGGATCCCAAAGCCAAACATTGTTACGGGGAAACAGCACCTAGCACTAATAACTTAGATAGTGAAGAATAACTTTTGTTAATAAAATTTTATTTTTTTATTGTAAAATATTAAGGAAATAAATGCATAAACGTATCTGATCTTTTTTTTCTTCTTCGCATCCCAACTTCTTTATCTTCACTTTTACTTCATACGCTATTGTACACACTGCCGCAAATAGGTCATATTCATTAGTAGAGACGGCAAAGGCAGGTGCAATTATTCATTTTTTGCAGCGACTAGATAGACTTGTGTCTATTCGCCTCACGAGAATGGATTCGTGTTGCCTACTGGTTTCCACGAGAGTCGACAAAACAACGAGTCTGTTGAGTCTCTGCAAAAAAGTAACAAATTCATCCGCCTTTGCCTTCTCTAATGATAACATAAACGAAAAGACGCACGTAATCCAACTTCCTACAATGCTAGGAAAATATACGACGTAATCACTGTCCGCGCTCCTTTGTTCGATGTAATCACACACCGCCAGTGTACTACTGGTAATAATTAGTTACTGTGTCAGTTGTGCTTTGAAATTGTGAAAATACGTATCAGTATTAACTTTTTTCACGCTTATTTGAACAATCTCGTCCAACAGGTGGCTTACGAGAGATCCTTGTCCGTCCCTCTTAATATATAATTTGGTTTTCCATAAGAGAGAATATTGGGACCATTTCTTCACTTCATATGCAGCTCCAACATTATTAAATGGCTTAGATTTTTTGCAAATATGTGCGTTAATCACACCAAGCGACGAACCAGTTTCTAATATTGACTTTTTATCTGCAGTTTCAAAATCTCTTTTGATCAACTCCATTCAATCTACTTGTTTTAGGGCTTGCCAAACCGAGATTAAAAAAGGTTATTGGAAACCGTCATCTTGAAATTTATTTTGTTAGCTGTAAATGCAACCATACAATCTTTTTAATTTCGAAGACACTGTATTTTAAATGAAATAATGATTTTCAGTTTTTCTCATCATTTCTGAACCGTTAGAAATATTTCAAAAGAAATATTTCTAACCGGAAGGAGGATTTTTGAGAAGAATAAATAAAAACACATTGCCGAGCACAATTTGCCGCTGCTTTTATTTTGTTACGTTTTTGATATTTTTCTCAATACTTCAATGGTTCAATAACACATAGAGAGCAAGAATTCATACTGATCGAACAATCAACATCAGTTTTTTTTTTTTTTTTTTGGATTCTTAACATACTGCCTAATCGTACATGTGATCCTCTTTTAAACCAAATTATCATAACGTAATATTAAACATAAAACAAAGCTAACTGCAAAATAATAATATACCGCAAATATAAATATGATGTAATTTGGAAAAAAGTGATCACATTCACATGTTTTCATTGATTTTTCATTATTTTCCTAAGCAGTAACTGGTAGTTACTCAAAGTAGCTCCCAAAGTACACCTTTCAAATTACAAGCTCACAAGAATAATACTAATTCCTAAAAGAAGAAACAATAATAAATACGTTTTACAAGATTTTTTTATTACAGCTACAACGCAAAAAATATGGCAAAATGTTTTAGGTTTATGCAGCAAATGAAGATATTTTCGCCATGGCTGTATTTACCTTTTCGGTTTTTTTCTTCTTTCGAAATAAAAATAACTTAAGTACAAAAAAAGAGAAAATAAACAGCATATTTTAATAAAAGATGATATGAAAAACATATCGGGTGCGCTTACTAGCTATTGTATGAGTTTAAGTACAACGTATTAGTTTCAAAAACAAACGTCATTTTCAAAAGAAGAGGAAAGCTGGTAAAATGTCAAAAATAATTTTGCAGTCTATTTATGCATCCTGCAACACTGTTTTTCAACGATTTTGGATTTGAAGAACTTTGATATTCTATTAACACAAAAAAAGAAGTGAGTCTTTTATTTTCCGAACGGTTTAAGATGTTGCGTCACATTATCTGTCAAGTATACATTGCATTTCAAAACTAACAAAGAACACTCATATTTCTATTTATTTTTGTCGAAAACAAAAATTTCAAAAACAGATCAAATAGTGATCGTCATTCACTACTTCATTGTTAAATACTTTGCATTTTAAAAAAATAAGTGATTTTTTACTTTTTGCATCGATTGAATGCCTTTAGGGAATATCGGTCATTGGAATTTTGTAATTTTTATCGAAATCTAATGAAAAAAGATAAGAAAATCGTATTTCGTTGAATTTATCTTGAAAACGACTATCAATATGTTTAATAAAATTAATGCTCTTTTTCTTTTGGAAAACGGTGCATATTGAATTGATTATATTGCTCCATGGCTTACTGTTCCTGAACATAGTTTTTTTAAAATAAAACAAATCCGCTCATTCCTTTATAAAAAGAACTTTGTCATTACTTACTAAACAAATGTACATTTTTGCGTGATATAATAGCAGTCTTCTTCAAAAAAGAGCATGTTAAAATTTTGCTCCTTTAGTAGGACCACAGCTACCTAAGATTGCTTTTTTGCAATTTAAAACATATAGCAAGGCACTACAAGTGCAGAAATGTCTAAATAATTGTGTAAAAAGGTTTTTCACAGAAAATATATTGGTAAACAAAAACTATACTTTATTCTTAGGATTACCTAAAATAACATTTCGTTACATAACGTTATTGAAATAATTGGCAAGAAAACCTATTGAGACAGTGTATTAAAGTAAATGTCAAAAGAATAAAATATCGCTGGCTTAATTTACAAGCCAAGAGCTCCAGTAAGGGTTTCTTTTGCTTTTGAAACTACTGCTATTATTTTCCACAAGATTAAAACAATTATACAATCATGAACTTATAATCATCATTATAATAATATAGTATTAAGTCCATTTGTTATTAGTAATAACTTATTACTATAGTCTTACGGTCTTATGTCTATTATCAAAGTACTTTAGGAAGAAAAGGTTTGTTGATAAAAATAGTTTTAACGTTTAAATGAACAAAAATAGCCATCACGTCAACAAATCAAACAAAGCTTTTTTTTATAAAAATAAACTTAACTTTAGAGTTCAGATTAAATTGTATGTGAAACAAAAGTTGAACATAGAATTGATTCTCACAAATTAAAATGTATGTTGGTTGCAATAATTGCAGTGAAAAGTATATAACCCAAATAAAAAATAAACATTCCAAAAATAAAATGATCTTTTTAAAACCGTGAAGTTAAATAAAAATAAATCGTTACCAATTACTTCACTCTGAGGAAAATAAGGAAATTAATTTTACCAGATCCTTGACGTGTAAATAGTATAAAATGCGCTATCTTAGGAACAAAAAGATGTAGAAGTTATAAAAACACATTTCTTCGAAAGTTGTTCCGAAACAAAGGACAAAGAAATGCATTTTTACACCTATTACAGTAAGTAAAGTTGTATTCAACCGACATCTAAACAAAATGCTTAAATGTGTTATTAAACATAATGATATATGATTAGTAGAGATCAAAGATCAGCCAATAGCGAGCCATCTCATATATAAACAAAAAAAAATCAGTACCGTTGGGCTTTAACAAATATATGTAATACACATGTATGTATAGGAATACACAGGGTGAATAAAGGGTTTGGAAAAGTTGAAAGTATTTTCTAAGTGGTCTATAATAATTAGTAATGCATAGTCGTAAGTTCGGTTCTACTCTATGGCGTAATCGTGAGTTAATTTTGTTCAATAGAACACCCTATATATGATATACGTATTTTATACTTCAATTTAAATATTCTAATTCGGGGTACATTATCCCGAGTCTAATAGTTTTTGATTGAAGATGTAAATACATTGATAACAAATGGTGGAAAAAGAAATGCAAGAATTAAAGTAAGAATAATGGAAGCAAACTGGATATATCAGATAAATAAAAAAATATTAAAAAGGAAAATACTGCGGAAGGCGACATTGGAAACATAATACAATCAACGCTACGGGGATGATACTAATGACCAATGGTCAAAGAAAAAATATATAGGAAACAATATTAGATCCAACAAGAAAGAGTAAAAATGAATGCAGAATTGACAAAAGAAGTAGGAGGTGACGTAGTTAAAAATTTGAAGACGAGGAATTAAATGCTTGGGACATGTCTGGATAGAGATAATAGAGGTAACGAAAGCAGTAATTTGTTACACAGTAGAGTGGTAACCGAGAGTAAAACGAAAGCAGCAGAACCAGACATACATCCGCAGATGACACGAGAATATGAAATAATATTTAAAGAGTAGATCTGCATCATGAAAATCCTCTAGGATACATATAATAATTTTGGAATTATTTTCTTTTAAATTACCGCTTGAAGGTTCGGTAAATTTCATAACAGCGTTGATCGAAGACCGAATTCCATGGTAGATTGCTGGTGCAAAGCTGTTCTGAAGTTGGACAAAATTCGAAACGTCGTAAGAAATCCCTTCCTAAACTTTTTATAAAAATACTCCATTATGATCTTAGAAACATTTGGGAAGGGCTACATCCAGTATCAAAACTTTGACCAAACATCCGGTAGACCTATCAGCAATAGTTTTATCAGTTTTTTTTTATATATATACAAACTAATTACATCTTGCATTTGTTTAAGTAGCTTTGGATAAACTGTAATAAAAAATTGCGTCCGATTTATTTTTAGTTATTCCAAAATAGTACGGTAACTATTGCAAATAGGTACAGCACTTGGTTAATACAAGAATTAGATGGTGGTGTTGCTTGGTTATTTGCTTCTGACACTTGGTGTACAACTGTGTCAAAGCAAATAACGAAACAGCCCGGCGGGACCCTACAACCGCTGCGACAGTCATTATAAATACTTAGGACATATAAAGCGCTGTTATATTATATGTAGAACCTGAGACATCTGCAAAACAGAAATTAAACATATTTTCAAAACTATTATAGTAAGTTACAATGTATTTAATAAAAAAGAACGCTAAAATATTATACGGGATGTTCCATTAAAAAACTTATTTACGCCATTGTAAAGCTCCAAATATTTTTTTTGTTATGCACCAACAATTACCATACACACGCATATATACATCTCAAAAATGGGCTTTACCAAATCGTTCATTCACCCTGTACAACATGCATATATGCCACTCATATGTATGTATATAAAAAATATAGGACTTGCCGCTAAGGTACTGTTATAAATTATGTATCACATTAAATAAGCTAACAATATAGACTATTTTGTTGTTATAAGTTACGTCACACGCTCATACGCTATGAGAAAGCGTTCAAACTATAAAGACTACGTATTTTAAAGGAAACAAACGTTTTTAATATGTAAACATAAACTTTTACTATAACGAAAGATAAATTAAATAATTCCTTATCCGAAGAATGTGATGTAACTTATTCAGAAGAATTGTATAAGTACTTAGTACTGAAGTACTAAGCCTCTGTGGAAGTAACAAGGGAGCTCTTAGGTGTATAGGCCGTAGCGTTTGGATCCAATGTTGAACCGGGCGTGCTCTCAGATAATCTTACACGTGACATAGCACTTGAAGGTGTTGGCCCACCAAAAGTATCGTTTGGCATGACTGCGAGTACCTGTGCTATTTTGCTCTTCAGTTCTTCGATTTCTTTTTCTTGTGTTTTAATTGCCACTGAAAAAAAGAGAAATATGTAGGTGTAGTAACATTAAATAAGCAAATAAAAAAGGCGCAGTCGTATACTAGATAGATTCAGCAAACCAAATATTACCATTCTTTTCACATACAACTATTACGATTATATTCTGCAATGGGTAATTAGTAAGAATTGACAAAATATTATCGTCAGACATAAAAAGTTGAAAAAGAATGTACGTTGTATTTCATAGAAACTTACTGTCTTTGATTTCGAGTTGTCGTTTAGCTTCTCCTAACGCGCTAAAGAGATCTAGCTTAATTCGTGTTTCGGCGGAAAGATTGTTTTCCAAATGAGTGTTTTTTTCCTGTATACTTTCTAACGCAGACCTGAGTATATCGGCTTCTCGGATCTTATCCACTAAAAGGGCATTTTCTCTTTCCAAAGAAGTTATTCTTTCTTTAGTCCAGTGTTCGGCGGACCTGCATTCCTGTAATTCCGATTCTAACTCTCTTCTTCGCACTTTACACGCTTCTGTACATTCACCTCTAATTGTCTGAGCTGCTACCTACACCAAGAGAAAAGTGGTTATAAACAGAACCTGTTAAATAACGACATAAAGAGATCCAGCGTATTAACTTGAAGTTGAACATCCTGTATAATATAATATATTTTAAAGGATCGAGGTTAATTCTGTGCGACGTTATAGAAATAGTTTGAAAGAGGGAATAAAGAACCTGTGAGAAGAGGGACCCTTTTTTAGAAATAGTTTGTATTAACATTAACTGTTTTCTTGTAGTTCATTGATGAGTACAACTACTGCAGGCTGGGTAGTAAACACAAGAAGTTTTCAATACTTTATTCAAAATAAAATTCTGTGCACTGTTTAAAGGGAAATGAAAATAACCCCGAAGGAGCGAACAAGTGCGCTATTTGCTTATTATAAGTCAAGTCCCAACTCTTTAATAGGCCTTTCCTGATGAACGTGCTCCGAAAAAAGCAAAAAAGAATTTTTTGCTTTTTTCGGCGAAAATTTTTTTTCGGCCGTGGGGTAATCTTTATTGTTTATTTAGATGAGAGGAATACTTGCCTCTACTGTTAATTCAGTGATAAGTTTCAATATCGAACTAAGGAAAGAACGATAGTATTTAATAAGAAAAAAGAACTGTTGCGTCAAGGTTATTATTCGTTAAATTGTTCTAGTTAAAATGTGGAAAGCAGCCGATTTAGATGTTTAACTACAAAATTTCAGAGTCAAATTATTACACATTTATTCAGCGGGTGTCTAATATTAAAAACAAGTTCAGTGAATGTCGTACCTGAGCTGCTCTAGCCTCTTCTTGTTTGCGATTTTTTCGCTCTTGAGTTATTTGTGCTTCGCAACTGAGACGCGATCGTCGCTCCTCAGCGAGTCTGCGCTCTAGACTGCTAATGGCTTGACGTTCTGCTGCTCTTGAATTTAAGACGCTCTGCAGCTTATTTTGCAGATCCTCTACAGTGTGTTGTAATGTCAATTGTTCACCCCTTAATACTTTTTCACTTGTCGTTAGAGCTGCAACCTAGAAATTTAATGTCATATATTCTACTTTTGATTATATTGAAATAAATAATCTGTTACTGTGTGTAATTCATAAGGTGGTAAAAGGAAAAAAGATGGTCTAAATCTTACAAAACTAATAAATAGCTGCAGGTTCTGAGAGATGTAATTCTTCATTCTCAGGCCAGCTGAAAGCCATTCATAAAATTATAATTTAAATAGGATCGTTAAATACAGTATATTATTGTAGAGACGTAATTTATCACTTTTTAAAGGTATATATAATAGTAACAGAAATCGCAAGTAATTATAGAAATTTATAAAATATGACAAAGTAGAGTAGCAGTATAAGCAGTATAAGGTGGGAAAAAAGAAAGGAAATTATCTGTAGGACATACTTACAGTTACAAAGCATATAAAAATTAATTAGACAATCTTTATCTGCCTTATGGAGCTTGGAACACTTGCGTATGTATGTATAATGTGAAATAATACCTGAAGTCTAAGCTCTTGCTCGCTTGCTCTACTACTTTGTAGATCGACTCGCAGCCTCTTCGAATCCATTTCGAGCCTCTGCAGATACTCTGAAGCTTCTCTTTCTTTGTCCTGTTCTTTCTTCTCTCTTCTTCTCGTAGGTCTAACTTCTGGTTCTACGGTCGTAATCTCTTCGGTACTAGCTCCGATCGCGACCCCGTTAACGTGTGGGTGATTGACTTTCTGCCGATCTATGTGCTTTTCTATGTGTCTGTGCTCATGATCTCCATCTTTTATTTTATCTACGGACTTTCTATGTGGCTTCTGGTTGGTGCTACTGTTATGAACACCGTTAGCTATGGTACCATTCGGTAGGTGACCGTTCTTTTCATTAGATTGTCTATTGTGCACTTTACTATTTTGTACATGATTTTGTGCTACGGCCACCGCCGTGTTACATGGTTCTTGTACCTGCAAACTGCTGGTACTGTCAACAGGTAAGGCCTGTTGCATAAGTTGCAAGTAAAATTCGTTTTCCTTTGCAACGTTTCTTTGCTTTTTCTGCCTCATACGGAAACCTATGTAAGATTTGAATCCGAACCCTAACGTTACTACCGGATATCCTATGCAATGCGCTGCGAAAGGTCGGCAAAGATCCAAATGACCGGGCATGTGTTTCACGTCCCTCAATCTGACCGCCGCCTCTAAATATACGAACAGCATCCACATCATAATCGTGGGTGCGCAGATGCCTTTGTCCGTATGCCAAACATACTGTACCCACACGTAAGTACTTGCCGCGAAAAACAGCCAGTGCACTGGTATGAAAAAAAAACACAACATATCCGACGTGAGTGCTATACACACGAAAAACACCGAAAAGGCCAACCCTTGGTATTTAAACGAATCGTACACTGAACGGAGCAGTAAGTAGAACGGCCATAAAAATTCAAAACGAAATTCTAAAATGAAGTCCGCCAATATTACCAAGATCCACAACACTAGAAACTTAAGGTACAATAGTGCGCTGAAACAAACAAAAAAATGAATTAGTATGTACTATGTACACGCAGCCTGAATAACACAGTTACAAATTTAAAGAATCTCACCACATTCGCTTTAAGAATGCTGTAGATAGCACCAAACCACTTGCAAGACTGGTAACATGAAGCGTATATCTATAATAACTGTACCCGTAACATATAGAAGAATTTTTTCTGGTGATATTTTAAAATATTCAAGACTGTTCTCAAATAGTGAATTGAAGGTTTTATTGACTCATTGAACAATATCAGTAACATACGATTCTTGATTATTACCACAATTAGAATAAGATTTCCGTGCCATAAGTACATATCAATTCCGCAAGCTTTATCATATCCCACACTCAGCGATGATAGCAGGCACTGGTTAGTGGCACAGTGGCATGACATTAAGGGAAATTAAGTGATAATGAAACAAATCGACACCAACGTTAGTATACCTTTATGAAAGGTAGAAGTTGTAAATGCTTGCTACCCTGGTAGAAATTTTTTAACAATATTTTTTATACAACAACAAATGTTTCTACAAAAAGGGCGATATATTAATAATAGAAAAGTGAGACTCATTCAGTAACAGATTTTGAAGTCATATTATTTTGCAATGTTGCAATAGGATCATGCAATAAATAAATTTGTAAGCACAAGAAAGACAAAGATGACAATAACGGAGACAATCACGAATAAAATGATGAGGCTTGAATTATAAAATTCTTTCAGTTAAAAAAAACTAGTTTGGTGCGTTGTTCATAATAACGCAAAAAGGTTCCAAAAAAGATATCTCTCGGTTCTATCCCGTATCCATATTGTAGACACTTTGTAATAATCTCCAGGCAACAAAGTAATGCGACAGCCTGACTTTTTATCTTGAATAAGAGCCTACCTAAACCCTTAAAACATATTTTTTTTATTTTACCTAACGCTATAGTTTCAAAGTGAATCAAGACAAAAATTTGAATGTTGAAAATGCATATGGCTTTATTGAAAAAAATTAAAGACATACAGCCTACCCGTTTGATCCCTTTCACTGTTATAACGCCCGGTCAACACAACTTTGAAATAATTAGACAAACTACCTATGGAGTTTGATGCTATAAAGATCCTTTCTTTGGCAAGACTACATGAAACAAGTTTTCTTCCAAATCGAGGACTCATTTTACCAACAAACGAAAGGAACGGCAATGGATTTCCTTTTATTGCGAACATTTTTACATTTAACCTTTAGAATGGTTAACATATTTCTCACGGTTTTGGATCAAATGCGTTAAAAGCACATTTTTTGAATTCAATTTTTTTTAATTGGAGAGAAACCAAACAGCATTCCCTTTCTCGATATATCAGTATATAATAAGAAATTTATTAGTAATAGTAATAATTCATCTTGCAGTATTCTAATCACACATGAATGCATAAACCTTCGCCAATTAATTTTTTGGTACATCAGTTAGTTGATTTCTCTTTAACTAAAGACAGGTACCTAAAAGACAAAAAAATCACCAAACTGCAAAACTTTGTCGGAACCTTTGAAGATCTACTCTATAATATTATTGGGAAATATATGAACAGAACAAGCATTAGAAATGTAACTGCACTAGTTCATAATTAGAGATGACAAAGGCAAGTAGAATTAATTCGTTTTTGCAGCGACTAGATAAGACTCGTGTCTATTCGCCTCATAAGAAAGGATGCATTCTTCTTGGTTTCTCAGAGAGTCGACGAAACACGAGCCTGTCTAGTCTCTGCAAAGAAGGAATAATTTCATCTGTCTTTGTTCTCTCTACTTATAATGTTAATAAAAAATGTGTGAAGATTTCAAAAAAATCTAGTCTAAAGTTAATCTTGAAATTATTGTTCAAACTGCGACCTCTCCATCGATTATGTATGAAGTTAATGAATAAGAGCGCGCTTACTTGAGAAACAACAATTAACGAAAGAAGAAAAAACAAACAAAATCAATAACGAGAATGAAAATGCGAAACAAGCAAGATTTAATGAACAACGAACGCTTAACAACGAACAACGAAACAGTGAAGGATGTCGATTCAAATGGAAATGGGGATCATACAGGGTGACGTAAAATTGACGCTCGTGCTTTTGGGATTTAATTCAAGGGGTTAAAAGAAATGGAAAATGGAGAGCGTAAAAATTTTACGTTGGTTTTTTTGTTACTGAGCTCCAGCAAATGTAATCGATGGAATTCAGATCGGATGATGTAAAAATCCATTAAATGGGTTCGCCTCTTCCAATCTATCTCTATGCCATACACCATCAGCTTAAAACCAATAATTTAATCTAGTTGGTAATGGAGCTTCATCGAGTAATGGCTATGATAAATTTCCATTTAAACATTGAAGATACAAGTATGAATATAGTGGGATAGGTGGATGTTGTAGATTGACGTCCTGTGTGATTTTGTCGTTTGTTCCACTCGCCTCATAGTTTGTATCAGGGTGCGGACGATTTGGAAACTTTTCCACATATACCGGGGCCGTAGCATTAGCATTGTCACTACACACGCGTAATACATATAGATGTAATCATGATTATAGTAGCATCGTTTGATTTTAAACATACAAAACCGAAGGAGATGATACTTATCACTATGACAAAATTAATAAATTTTTAACATCGCCATATCTACCTCAACGAATTATGTTACACAACAAATTGCAACGATCGGCCGATAAGTACTTACATTTTCATTAATAACTCGATATTGAATGACAAATGGAATATTTTACAAGATTTTCTTAGCCCCTCGAGCGCCGATTTTGCGACTCTCAGTTGTGACAAAGAAACGGATCAACCTTTTATATGGAATACCATTTGATCAAGAATCGCTGGTACCCGTTAATTTTATTTCTTGAAATGCATTTTTTTAGGAAAAAAAAATATTATACAGGGTTAACCCAAAATGTGCCATGTGTTAAATTTTTTTACGAAACAGGGTGTATATAGTGACATACATTAATATTGTATAAAATCTTCTAATTTTGAATTTATCAATTAGTTAACGTCAAACAAATGTCAATTAAATATGAATTTTCTTGTAGTTCTATCGCATACAAAATGCGTCTCACTGAAGATAATATAGACATAGAAATTTAGACAATGTTGGAAAATAAAAATTGAAGCCATTAAGAAGTCGGCGATATGACTAACGAAAAATACTAAAATTGCTCGCCTATTAATCTATTATAGTGTCGAGGGTAACAATAAAATAGAGAACTTCCCGTAATTTTAAAATCAGTATGGAGAAATTATATCATACCTCTAGAATTAATATTTTTCTGATAAAGCTACCTTTTCATCAAGTGGCAAAACTACAGCTAGGTACTGAGCAGAGGAAAATATTCACGTAAGAAGGTGTATTGAAGTGCAATTTTTCCGTGGGGATGGTTAGGCATACAAGGGACAATAGAGTAGACGCTCAGATCGCTTGACTTCAAATTAGACTTTTATTATAGGGTCACATTAAAAACCAAGTTTGTAAATCTAAACCCAACTGGTCGAAGAGTTCAATCGATGAATATTTATAGCTTTTAAACCGATTGAACTACACTCCGGGGCAGCTGGTATAAATTAGCTTCTTCATTATTTTGTTGACTATCTGTTTTGCTTTCAAAAAACAATTATTACAATATACAGAAACAAAGAAAACTTATTTCTATGTTGATACACATTATTTAATGACAACTACAACATTTTCGAATACTAGATGAATGGTATCTTCATTTATGCTAATATTTTCATCACCCCGAACATTTCTCTAAACATATATGTGTCCTGCTTTACAGTTCCGTCGAAAAAATAAAGACGAATAATTTTATTGTATTTTAACCGCGCACTATTCGCTAGAATTCGATTTTTTTCTGTCCAATACTGCAATTTTGATTCCATTCGTTGTGAAAGAAAACCATGTTTAATCATCAAATGTTTATGTTTAATCATCAAAAAATACCTGTCCACCACAATCCGTCTTCCTATCAACAAATAAAATTCTAAACGAGGCTCATCATCGGCTCTTTTAAGTTTACGTAGATTTACCGGTTTGTTAGAAATCTTTGCAAGTAGCTTTTGCTGATAAGTCACGTTCCCTTGCTGTCACGATTTCATTGGGAGAGTCACACGCTTACAGAATCAATAACGATCAATGTAACGGCATCATTCTCGGTCATGAATGTACTTTTTCTTCTTCAAATCGGTTACAGTGCTTGTTCTATAAAACTTTCTTACTAACTCCTGAACACAGTTTACAGAAACGTATACTCCCAGATACTTCCTATAACAAAGTTAAATTGCGATATCATATACCGTAGCATTTCACTAAATAAATTCTTTGCTCTAGAGACATTAATTAACTGATGATTTGTTGACATTAAATCAATCATTCGGGTTAAATCTCGTTTGCATTTGTTTTCATTAGATAACTGCGATAATCACGTTGGCAGAATTTATATCTATTAAGCCAAAGAAAATTTGTCTTTGGGATGAAACGTTCAGATTAATTATTTGGCTTTATACTGACATATCAAACATCTTTTTCCAGTGTTACTTTTACTCTCCTTTCAAATAAAAGGTACACTTTATCTCGTTTTCTAACCATTCCACTATATCGAAATTTTGATGGTGGATAAGGGTAGATGCAGCAAAACTTTTAATAAAAAATTGTTTTTTCTAAAATGCTAAATAAGGAAGTTTACAAATGCAGTTCAGTCCGTTTGATGACACCTGTGCAGTGTTTAACATAAAAAAAAAAACACTTGCGGACAACCCAATACATCTTTGATAAGCAATACATAAGTAATCCCCGCACCACACGAGTTTAATTAATTATATAATAATTAATCCGAGACGCCCGTTTTGAGAACAGGAATGGTCCCCACCATCAACCAAAAACCGAATAATGTGAGAAGCTTGTAAAACTAAGCATACTTGTGCTAACCGTATTTCTTAAAAAAATTATGTTTACAAGTGCTTATATCTACTACTCCCTGAACGTCTTGAAATTACATGTGAAAAACTAACGCGCATGTCCTATCCCTTCTTTAGAGAAAAAATGTTTATAAGTGCCTATTTCTACGCCCTACAAACCTTAAAACTAAGACATGCGAAAAACACGGACAGATAAACGAGAAGGTCCCTTTTATAACCCAAAAATATAAACCAAGTGCCAGCCTTACTGCAGAAGGTCAAGAAGGACAGAATACGACATCAGTCTGTTCTCTCTGTTCATCAGATTTTTATTACTTTTTATGTAAACCGTATCGTGTGCGTCTAATTATCGCACTGGAATTACGTTCTTAATAAATTTTAAGTTTTCTAATTTAACGCTACCCCGGTTTTATTTGTACATATGTTGTGCTACACTAGACGCATTCAATCTTCCGTAGCGATAACTCCTTATATGTTCCTTAAATCTGATGCCTATAGCTCTTTTCGTTTGACCGATATAGGCTTTATTTCAGTCACTACATGCAATTTTATAAATTGCCGATTTTCCTCCCATTTTCGATTTATCTTTGGGATTATCGTTAATCCTAATGACAAGCGTGTAATAAATCAAACTTGTGTGGTGCTGAGGTTGCCGATATTTTAGTATTGTTTATCATACTACGCCACAGTCCTTATTATCATTATTACATTAAATCTTTGATTTAAGAAATGCATTTCAAGTAAATAAAATTGCTGGGTCCAGGCAGTTCTTCATCAAGCTGACGGTATTCGATATACAAGGCTGACTTGTTTCTATACCACAATCTTTTGGTGTAGGAAATCAATTTAATCTATAATATGGATCATATTATATAGGTACTTTGCCATGTACAATTAAGTGCTATTGAAGTCCTTCCGTTTATTTTATATTTCTATAAAATATGGTTCTTAAAAATCTAGATATTTGCAAATGTCAAGTAAAACTAAAATTAGTTTCAAAATATTCAAATCACACATGTTTAATTCTATTTCGTATCATGTTTTAAAGTAACATTTATGTAAGTTGATACCAAACAAGGTATGTAAGCTTTAACATGAAATTATTATGAAAGTAGCCTTGTTAATACCATATTGAGACAAACGAATAAATCAAAAATAGGAATACTTATTTTTAGCAAATAAGAGCAAGTTAATTAAGCAATAGTCGGCTAAAACACATTCTGGATATTATGTGAAAATAGAAGGTAGAATAATAAATATAAGAAAGAATGGAATATGGAGCATTTGCATTTAAAATTACCAGCTTCATTGTTTATATTTGAGGTAAAAGACATTTTTACCTATCAGGTAACCTGACAGGTGACAGAAAAGCATCACAGCTGGTGAATGAATTCCGTGTACTCTCATTCCTTTCCTATCAAACGTGTTACAATTATAATTGTTAAAAACGCAGGTAAAAGTTGGATCAAAATTTGAGAAACCAGCCATTTTGGAGCACATATGGTTGAGAAACATCCAGAATGTTTTCGCAAATGTATAATCGTAAATATGTACGGTCACAGTCACAGCGCGATAGCTACCTTCCGTAAAATCCCTCAGTGATTTTGTTCCTTTTTATGGGTCTTCTCATTTTTCCGAGCTCAGCATTTCGTCTCTTCATAATTTACACAAAACCAATGCACCAAGTGATTAT
The DNA here is from genome assembly GCA_020654165.1 of Oryctes rhinoceros. Classification (NCBI taxonomy): domain Eukaryota; kingdom Metazoa; phylum Arthropoda; class Insecta; order Coleoptera; family Scarabaeidae; genus Oryctes; species Oryctes rhinoceros. The sequence continues at coordinate 9,189,860 of JAIOKQ010000230.1, read as the reverse complement.
TTTCCTCACTCCGCGTACAAATATTCCCAAAATCTCTTGTGTTTCATGGATTTTTCTGACAAAAACCTGACTTTTGCGGTAAATGTCTTTTGTTGACAACTTGATGTTTTCGCTTAATCCATATCCAGAGGGCGCGATTTCGCCGGGATATTTAAATTACTCTTAACAATATGCTGTCTTAGAATGAATATATTCAATTTTTTGATTGTTATTAATTTATATATATTTTAATATTTTAATTTTTCACTTAGAAAAAAAGTATTAAGAGGGTTTCATTATATCTAATAAATAACAATATATTTATACCCGGCGAATAGGAGGATTTATACAAAACAAACCTTTATTTTAATATAATTGCTTTAAATAAATTCTCCGTAACACAACCAGACCAATACATATACTTAGAAGTACCAGTACATACAGACGTTCCGCTTAAGAGGATACAATAGTGCATGAGAGGTTGCGTAGTTTTCATATGATTAATTAAATAATTGCGGTTCCAAACAATAGTTGGTTTCTCGCTACAGATCTCAGTACAGCTGCATACAATTTTTTTAAAGCGGTAATTGTGACATTAAATATAAAAAAGTAGCAAAATCGTCAACCGTTTTAAATTGTGAAAAAAAAAGATAAAACAATGAAACATTAAATTCAAATTTGAATAAATTTGACCGTAGTATGACGTGGTAACGTTGAATGAAGTAAATTGAGTAAAATGAAGTAAAAGAAAATGAATAAAGTACATAATACATTATACTAACTGTGTTTCGTAGCTCTTTCAACGATTTACTTTCGACGTGATATTAATTGTAAGGCTAAGAACACTAGACACGAGGCTAACGAAAGGAGACATCGAGATCCGCGCTATATTAAAATGTAGCGAAACGATCTTGTGTGCCAGTAGAGAACTATCCGAGAGTCGGATCGGCGAAAAAATAAAGCACCATCTTATTGGTCGTGTGTTCACATGCCAAAGTCATGTGCATTATCAGCGAATATATAATATAAAATTTCAAATTCGTTCACTAATTTTCTGCCGTCTAAACTATGCTTAAGGTATTGAGTAGGGAAAAAAGAATATACATCGCATCCCACTACTGTCTCACCTACGATATCCTTGTCTTTTATTTAGTAAAATATATTAAACCGATTTTGGTTGACAACCGGTATATACATGAAAGCGTCTTTTCCAAAACTTACTTGAATATGTGCCGACTGCGCACAGTTTTAATTTTCGAGATATCAATATGATGTTTTTTTTTTTTTAATGATGAAGGCTTGAAAGTAACACAGATATAACAACCTAATTTATATAAATGATTGATTATTATTAGCACACTTGATGGTATTCTTCCACTTCTGTGAAAGGGAAAGAAATCATTTACGACTGCTTACATCGTGCCCATTTATAGGAACAAGTTTACCTTTTTATTTAAAAAAAACTGTTTTTGTGAAATTTTTTCCAGTTCCTCTCGCTTTTTTTGTTAATTTAAAACACGATTGTTATTCTTTAAAAAATGAGTTGGGACACGTTTACATTACGCAGGTACCGAACGGACAATTGGTTGCCATTATTAGAGAAGGTTGTGGAGTTGCATTACATCGCTTCCATTCCGCCGTGTATTTCTGACGCTTATTGTAAAAAGATATAACATATGTGCAGTTGAATGTAAAACGATGAACCAATTATATTTATATTTAGGAACAAGAGATTCCTATATTGGTCAAAATCAGAAAGAAATAAAGTATGGTAATTTACGTGCGTATTCCCACCTTGGGCTGGAACTCATGACTCATGAGTAGAGATGATCAAAGATGATTTTACAGCAACTAGACAGACTCGTGTCTTTTCGTCTCATAACAAAGGGTTCGTGTTGCCTATTAGTTTTCCCGGAGAATCTACATAGCGCGAGTCTAGTCGTTGCAGGAAAATAATTTCACCCGCCTGTGTCATCTCTGGTCATGAGTGATAATGCAAAGAGAAAGTAAGATTTATGCAGCGAAAATGAGATATTTACAAGATACAGGGTGTTACTAGATTAGATAGATTTTAGAAATTATCACTTTATAGAAGAATTGGAAGTTGAGATTGTAGCGATATTCGCAAAGATTGAACACTACTATACCTGTCAAAAAAAAGTAGTTTGCGTTTTCGCTTTTTTTTTCGTATATTATAAATGATGTAGGTAAAGTAATTTAAATTATTATGACTATTGCATTCGATATTATTGTTTAAATGATGTTGGGAATTGTTTCTCATCTAACGGAGAATTAACCGAACCCTGTTTTTAAAGAAGTTAAAGAACTTGTTCACATTAAAAAATGCTTTTCGCATCGTTGTTTAATGGGCTTGACAACATCACAATTTTTATGAAAAGATAAGGCGATACCGTTCCGTATGCCGACTTCAATGATAAATTCAAATACATAATGTACCAAGAAAAAAATATTCTTCATGATGCCCCGCTTTAATTGAACATCATCTATATTTTGTACTATTTTAGGAATATGCACAAGTGCAGATGTAGTAACTTCTATTTGAACATTTTTTCTTTTCTTTCTATTTTACAAAAACTGAACAAAATCTAAAGGAACCAAACCAAAAGTCCAGATGCATGCGTCCACTTCCGTAGTCAAAGATGTTACTTTAGCTTTGTTCCAATAGAAATCATAGTAGTAGTCGATCAGGAAGAAAACAATTTAGTTTTTTTTTTAAGGATAAGATCATGTCCGACTAGTTTGTGATTTTTATCGTAACATACTTCTTATGAATTTGTTCTAGTCTGTTTAGAATGAATGACCTTACGGTAATAAGGATGTGTCTTTTTAAAGGTTCTTCATCTTAAAGATTACTGTTCTCGTTCAAAATTATATAAAATGTGGATAAAATAATGAAGGGATATGCACATGTGAAAGTAATGACAACAATACATACTTAATTTAATATTTATTTCTTACTAGCAATCACATTAAATAAGTTAGTACTAAAGTAAGTGCCAATAATACATTATAAATTAAATGGGGATTGCAACACAATTGTTATAAGATAATCCATATATTACAAATGTTTGTATATTTATGTATAGAATATAATTAATTACAATATAATAAGTATATGATGAATGTCTTACTATGTATATCAACTCTCATAAACCAATTTAGTTGTATATAGAAGAACACAATTAAAACGTACCAATATAGCAAAATAATAATTTAGAAGAAATAGTACACATTACGAAAATAATGCGGATATAAATTGGAAACTATAAAAAAAACTAAAACACTCGTTCGTAAAATAAAAGATAAGCTTGAGCATTTAATACCTTAGACTCTTGCACTTCGGTCACATGAGAATCACTGACGTAATACCATTTTCCAGGTGGTACATCCGGTATACCCTGAGCTCCTTTTAGACCATCCGATGGCTTTCTGTCTTTTTGATTTTTGGGTAGGAATTGCCACCTGTAGCTGTTTTTCTCCAATTTGGGCCTTACCTTAATGTAAGCCACGTAATGACCGCCGTGTATCGAGCCGCTATGTTCGACTACTCCATATAGTGAATACAAGACTTGAGTTTGGCCAACTTCAAATGTTGGAAGGCTTTGAGAACGTTTAGAACAATAGGGTGCTAAATCCAAGAGAGTAGGAAAAGTCACGTGTTTTGATACTTTTGTTGGACGGAAGTGATACACCTGTAAAAGAGTAACGTTCATTTAACAAAAGAATTTTAATCCTATTGTATATAAGTAGAGGAAGAAAGAAATGGTGACGATGATAAGACTTTAATTATGAAAGATTGCTACAGGTTTCGTGGGTATCACATGGGACAGAAGTTAAAAGTAAAACAAGCCTATCAACTAATGAGCATTGTCTGCCCGATATCAACTATTTTGTTTAAATAACTATTATATATCGGTATCCACGAAACCGGCAGTAATTTTTTGTAATTAAAGATTTGTGAGACATTTAGATCATTTTTCTATTTTCATTTTCATATTCACGGAGAGCAGACATGTTTATTAATATTAGTTTTACTAGACTAGCCACTAAAACAGATAAAAAAAGTTTTATAAACAACAAGTGCAGTGTCGGACAAAAATGGAGCAATCCCATAGTAATATACTAATTTTTGCAGAAGTAGAATGAAAAAAGGAAAAACCTAACTATAAATCATACTTCTCATAATAAACGCCGAGAAATTTCCTGTTTTTGTGATTATTTCGACAATACTACAAACAGTTAGCAAGGGACTGCTTGACCGGAGGTAAGCGTCAAATACGGCATTGTATTGCAATGGCACGAAAGACATACATAGCAGATAAAACAAAATGTTTGAAAAAGGGACATCTCACAGTATAATTAATGATTGGTTTAATATGAAAATAACAATTGCACAGCGTTCTATCAAACGATACAATAAAAGAGCCGCAGTAGTGGAGTCCATTACGGACAATCCAACGACAGTTAGTATTCTATATATTAAATTTACTGTGAGCTATCCAGAAATGAAATGTAGTATTATTTAGCGATGAATGAAATGAACCACACTCTTCGTATTGAGACTTAATTTCGTTTCTAGTTTATGTACGTTGTTCTATTTCTTCTTCATTACCTTCAGCCGGTTCTAAAGATACTTGCACATGTTTTCGGTCCTTCTTTTCTATACCATTTGGCAGCTGGTTTTAAAGCAATTTGCCATTCATCTAACCTACCCGCCTTTTTCTTGTTTTAAATAATTTGTATACAATTTGGAGTTATGCTTCAGTTCATTACGTTGTTATAAATATCAAAACTTTCTCCACGTAACCTGATTAGTTTACATAAAATATTTTCGGTTATATTGAAAGTTGTAATAATTTTCGTATTTTGAAGGAAATTTCTTGCATGTTTAAACTTTTAGATTCCGCGTATAATGTTAGGTATATTTGCATCCGACACTATTTTTCTTTTTTCATTCCACAACTGTTAAAACACCGGCCTTAATCATCACGTTTGGAACTTGTCTTAATTCGGATTACTTGTACTAACACTGAAAACAATTACAATCTATTTCATTCTTAATAATTACCTGAAACCGTTTCAAATGAAGTATGAGAACAGCTGGCGGATTATATATTAGCAATTGTTTCGTTGCAGTCGTGTATACTGTCTTCTTTTCTTGACCGCCATATCTCTTTGTACATAATTCGCAACTGACTTTGTTGTTGGATGTCATCAATTCGCAAGCGGTAAACTGGTTCAAACAGGATTGTACTGACAACTCACCTTCCTCACATTGGTATCTTTGTGACATCGTACCAGTCCATAATTCTAAATCTTCATCTTCTTCCATCTGTAAACAATTACAAATGTTTTTAATGCCCGGCACACAATTACCGTTAATTATTTTCAATTATTTCTTTTTAATAGTAATCCCTTAACCTATGACTTCATGATGCATATAATGGGAACCTTTCGTCTGTAAGGATTAGTTTAAAAGAAATGGTTTTCTGAACTATTTCTTGAAGTTGAAGAAATAATGACCCTCAACAAGGATTGATAAAATTGCCAAGCATAACAAATGCTATTGAAAGAAAACAAACGAGTCATGTAGTCCTAAAATCATGGTAGCTTCATGGGTGTGCATTTCTTTCTTTCTTTGGCTTCAACTTTTAGTTAGTCTAGTAGTAGCTTTTTTAACTCACCTTTTCATCTTTGTCATCCTCCATTTTGCAACAAGCTTCATCATAAAGATTCTTCCTAGCGAACATATCAATCTTACCACCATCACCTTCATTTAGCAGAGATAACTTCTCCAAATCTTCCTTTAAATCGCCGTTCTTATTGTTGACAAAGGAAAGCCGGGATTCGGGTCTCTCAAATTCTTCCACTATTCTGTAACGTAAATGGGATTTTACAGCTGCAAAAATACTGAATTTTTTACTTACTCTTCGTTAGGACTCAGATGACCAGCCGTAGGGCTACCAATGTTAATTCCGCACATTTCGCTTGAAGATGGACTGGTTTCTAAACTACCGGCATCTAATGGAGAGACGCACAGCATGCCTACGGCTGGACTAGGTACGCCACTGTCATCTATATGCATATCGGGAGAGGCTATTCTATTATTAACAGGACTGTCATTGTCAATTTTATCTGAATTATACCCGGATTCTAAACCTTTTAATTTTTCTTCAGTAACTTGAGTATGTTTATTGTCCTACAAAGAAATACGAAATTGTAGTATTACAATATTCCAATAGAATATACTGATTAATTCATTGTACATAAAAATGAAAATGTCTTTTTTTTTTCTCACAGAATGTTATATTTATTACGCTATTCTTTCTAATATAATATTTAACAAATAACATTAAATTTGTAAGAAACAAAAATATGCATAAGAATCATCGATTTCTATTATATTTAGTGAATGTTTATACAATGTTTATTTCTCTTTTATAAAAATACGCTACATTAATTCGACTCTGAACGCAATGGGAAAAACAAGATGTCCATTATTTCTGTATAGTTATTCCTAATTGAGTCTGTAAATGTTATATTGCTTATCGTTTATACCGTAAAATAATAGGGAACGGGATCAGTAGGACAACATAACCATAATATTCAAAAGAGGTTAAAAGCTCTAATTCATAGTTAAAGCATCTACATAAGGTTTGGCAATTTGATTCCTCGATGGATACAAAATACAACTGAAGCAATACAAAAAAATGTTTGATATTTATCGAAAGTAATTTGCATTGATAATAATACATTTATTAATCGGTGGTTATATTTATGAAATCGTTTCCTTTTAAGAACGGTTTTTACTTTTGGAGAGGAAAGAAACCGCCATTGCCGAATTCGGCGAATAGGCGAGGTAATTAATCTCAACAATTCCTTGTTTCGTAAGGAATGCCTTTACAATTAAGAATGAAATAAAGAAACAACCAGCCTTTTCTCGAGGCACTCGAGAAGTGAGCTTCAGTAATCTTTTCTTCACTTCAATGTAATATGCGCCAGTAACCTTCCGGTACCATTTTTTTATGGATTACACCTTGTCTATCAAAAATCATAATCAGCATGCTCTGGCGATTCGTCTCAGGATCGTACTGAAACATCTATGATTCATCACCAGTCACAATGCAGTTAAGAATATTTGCACTGTTGCAACAATTCTGAACAAAGTCACAATGCAACTTTTCTCTGCTTTTGGTCATCCATAAATCAAATAAACCACAAATCTCCCCCTTTCCCAAATCTTCAAGCAAAATTTATCGAATCGCCTCTTTATTATATACTAATGTCTCTATTCATATTCAACACTTCTGTCATCGTTCAGAAGGTTATTTGTCGATCTCGTGGTACAAGTTTACGGCCTCTTTACGATCGAATCTGCATTTTGGTAGACCAACGGAGGTCCAGTTCACCGTGATCCTGTATATTCTCACATCCGTCTTTAAATCGATTAAACCACTCAAACGCAGTAGTACGACTTAAGATGTTATCACCGAACACAGATTTCAACATTTCGTAAGTTTCTGTTGCAATTTTATGCAACTATTCGTTGCTTAGTTACGATGTGCGCGCTAGCATCTTACTCAGAAAACAGCTGTTCTACCTTCGCTTGACGAGCATCTATTGGTGAGGTTGTGAACTATTATATGCTGTTTATTTTCTGGTTCTATCCGGGAATTAAATTGCCACACCTCCTATATGTAAGATAAGAGGTTTTAGAAGGATTGCAGCTGGTAAATATAATAGACTAGTTAATCTAAAAACAAGAAAAGTGCGCAAAAAGTAGATTGCTGCGGTATTAATACTATTAGTATTAACCAATAGTATGAATAAATAAAAACGAAGTTTTTGTAAAAGTAACAAAACAAAAATAAAATGAATACAACTGAATTTTATCTAACCAAAGGGCAACAATAAGAGAGTAATTCAATTTACAACAAACCTCTAAATTATCTTCGACATCTGCATCAGATTCCGATCCAGAATTTGACTCAGATTTTGTCAATACATCAACGGGTTTCATCGGAAGTATTAAATTCTTCTGACCTTTGTGTTTCTTATTCTTTTTGGCGGCTCTCTTTTCTTTTTTAATCTGATGTTTCGATTTATCTTCTATCTCGTCCGCTTTTCTCCTTAGCAGTGGCGGTATTGTTTTCTCAGTAATTGGTAAACTAAAATTTGAACTCGCACTAATGTAGGGGATTTTAATATTACATACACATTACCTTAGATCAAGAAAAAATTCTTCCCGATGAGAAGTATGAGAACAATCTTCGCACTGTAACGTGCTAACTAATATACCTCGAAAAACTTGTTCAGTTGGTGATAACATTTCAGAAGCCTGTGTTCCATAAAATCGAATGATTTTCTTTTTGTTACCTTCGACAACGGAGGGGTCAGTCTTTTTACTAAGTCCTAATAACGAAAAAAATCAATAGCTGCATAATAGCAATAGTAATATTACATTGGAAGATTTCTTTTCTCCAGTCGCAATAATTTTAGAAATAAAACGAGGTTGAATTCGTTAGCGAGTATCGACTTTTTCAAATTATCAAAGTTTGCAATTTGATTAACATGATATAATAATCTTCATCAGAAGTTATAAATAAAAACAATTATATAATACAAATTTGTAGTTTTTCAACAATCTCATACACATTAAAAGATTTTTTTTTATTAAATATTTATGTTTCTTTAATCTTTTTGATTACTTAAACTCATTTGTATATCTTTGCTGTTTTGCGTTCTAGGATCGGGTAAGGCGATGACGTCGTATTATAATTTTTTTCCTCGACAATTTTCATTTTTATCTCATATTTTTGCTCCTTTTATATCTTTTATTTCTTTATTAATACTGAAGGCTAGAACATTTTGAATTCAATCCCGATGTAAAATAATTGACACTATTGAGATTTGTTTACGTGAATGTTATGTCATTAAATAACATGTTATTACCATCAATTACATTCACCACTTCTTGGCAAAATCTCATTTGTTTATTACAGTGACCTTCGTTTATTTCTTGGTGTAATTATATTTTATATGGATTAAATTTATTTATTTATTTATTTTAGTATCCTTCTTACAGATCTCTCGCTAATATCGCTGTTTAAAGCAAGTTTTGGTATTGGACTTTTAGGTTTTTCATGTACACTTAACACTTCATTAAGTTCATTTCCTTCATTTGTGGCTGTCTTTTTTCATCCAGGAGCGGGAATATTTTTTACAGTTCACATTTCATTAAACTTACGTATATTTCGAGGCACTGTTGGCGAACGAAATTGGAGAAATTCTGCCAGGAAATGTTTCATTAAAAAAATCGGCAGCTTCTTGCAAAGATCTGTTTCTATCATAGTTACTAATATTAATTGCCATGAATTTGTAAACTGAAAGTTTTAATAGAATGAAATATCTTTGCTTTACATTAATGACAAAATCATTAAACGCTTTGTTCCATACTATGATAATTACTTAACAATTAGAACATTAAAATTAATTAAAACGTGATAATGATAGATTCATAATAATCATATCTGGCCGAATAAAATATAAATGTGGCATGAAGCATCTAAAATATTAACTGATGATGTAATATTTTCAAAAATATGACAATGTGGAAATAATATAATAATTCTAGTATAGCTCATAATTAAACCATAAAACAGGTTTTCCTTCAATTTTATCCAATCCTGTATAAACAAGGCCCTTTAATTAATTTATAGAACGGACTTTTAATGCAGGATACAATAGGTCTCAACGGAATATTGTCTTTATTCAACTACATAAAGACACTCCATAAATTTTTGAACGCAAAACATTGCTTATTTTTGTTTTCTATTTATAAATAAAAGTTTATAGAAAAGCATATAGCAATTATAGCATTGTGGATATGTACATTCCTTTATACATAGTAAAACATAAAACTATCCTTTATAAAAATATAAAAACCAACTCTTCTTTCAAAACATACCTAGTTTGTCCAAAATAATTGCTTGATATCTTCTCAAATCTTCTTCTCTAACAGCTTCGAGCAAATGCCGTAACAATTCATGAGAATCATGTTGATCTCCCCCACCAAATTGTGGCATTCGTTGAATTAGTTTACTTAAGAGTGCGCTTGGAGAATACACTTGGATATTGCCACTTTGAAGAGTACGTAATGTTTCCGCTAAAACTCTTGGCAACAAACGCCATGACTCCAAGTTTCCTGTAAATAGTTTAATGATACATATGTAGATTACCCGCACTTTAGCTATTAGACATTAGGAAATACATATTAGGTGTTAAGCTTCTTTTTGTATTTTTTTGTTTTATTCTTTGTATACTTTGTCCTGTTATTGGATTTTTATTTGTGTCATTGGTACTGGGTCATTCCAGTAGATGTTGACAGATAACTTTGTGGAGCTGACTCTTTTTTCATATATAGCCCATCAGCATGTCATGAAGTTGTGCAAGTGACGCCTCGACTGAAATAATTACCGACCGATCCATATTCGATTTTAGCTCATTTTCAAGAGGCTGTGTCGCAAAAGGGACACCTTCAATTGAAATTTTCTTAATACTATTCAAAACAAGGTCAAGAACAAGGAAAAGCTTGTTTCATTTTTAAGGTTTAACTTTTAAGAACTTTATGGTAATCTTTGATGGTTTTACTACCAGATAAGTCCAGCCATAGGTTTCTCAATCTTGAATGTAGTTTTTCGAATATCATGTCGATAGTGACTACAGTTACTTTTGGAAAGTAATATTGTTGATTCATTCTTGTTGCTAACTGAACTGGGATAACAGCAATTCATCACTTCATGCATTAAATGAAATGCAAGAAGAGTATCCAATGGTATCAATTTCTTTTTATTAACCGAAGTGACCGTTCATCATGTAAATATTGAAAACTTACAACTTGTTTTTGTGATTGAAAATGATGTCTTAGCGAGTCCTTGAAATCTCAAATAAAGGAAATAACGTGTTAGTCAGTTTCATGCATCCCAATGGACCTGCATGTCCATTTTACTTGCCAGATAGACAGGAATTTTTGTTGGATCTAAGAGCCATATATAATTCCTGTTATTCCAAATCCATCACCAGCAGAAATACATCGCTACTTGCCTGCACACCTGTGGTCACTATCAGAACAACATTCCAACAATTGAACCAAAGGAAAGTGGAACGTTGTAGCTTGAGACCATAAAAAAAGCCAACTTAGGTTAGAGATCGATCGATATCTTTGAAAATAGTTATAATAATGGGGAAAATCTATAAGTTTTGTAGTTTTAACTAGTTTACCCGTTTTCTTTTTCTAAATAGAAAATATATCAAAAAAGACACGTATTTAACCAACATACAAAATAGCTTCAAACTAAACGTGTTCCGGGTTTGAATCGTGTCATATCGTTGTTAAAATAAAAAATAGTTTCAACAGACTCTGGTCGTGGAAGCCTACGTTTTTGTACAAAAGAGCTTATTCGTGAATCGTTTCTTTTAAGTATGCTTAAAATTGTAACACCCTGTATGGCCCGAATCTAACTTCATACAATGGGAATAGAATTCAGAGGCTTCAAAATTGTTGTACTCGTTTCATTTGCGTAATTCGATAGTATTAGTCATGCATACAACGCATTAAATTGGATTAAAATGGATAAAAGAAGATAATTTCATGAATATCTTTATCATAAAATGATAGTTACTAAACCTTCTAGTTATTTGCATGATTGTAAACTACATAGAACAAATATCCCTGTGGTTTAGGAGCTTATTAACCCTGCCAAAACGCGAAACAGTTTTTCAAGAGATCCTTTTCATGCTAACTACTACAATAGCTATGGTCATAGACTAGCCAGTTGCACTTTCACTTTCGCTAAATCTAAACTATTTCAAATTGTTTGTCAAAACAACAGATACTGAGTTGTCTTCGTCCTTCTCTGACACTTTGTAGTGTGTTCGGTATGGTTAATTACTAACTCACCCTATATATCCAATATTCATTTTAGCACTGGGTCACTCTATATAAATTAACAGTGACTTCACAACCATGTCAGAAGATGACATCTTTATTTTTTCAATTATGAAAGGCAATCGTTAAGAGAACTATAGCTTACCATCCAAAGGTTCCAATGTTATGGAATTATTATCATCAAAAACCAAATTTCCTCCAGGCAACTTAAAATACTGTCCAGATATTGAGGTTTCTTCTAATAATTCCGCTAAATATGGGGTTTGTCCAAGACATTGAAGTACCGAATTAAAAAAACAGGTATTTCCCAAATTTCGTAATCCACATACTTTTGGCAATGTAAGCGTTTTAGCTTTTGTTGCCTTTGTACTGGAATCCGCTTGTATAATTGGTGACATCTGAAATTAAACCATGTTATACTAATCAAATGTATTAATAACAATAGTAATTACATTATTCAAGTTTGACTTCTTCGTACGTTCATATTTCCTATGATCTTTTTCAGCTACTTCAGCCAAAAAATCGGATACTTCTCTTAATTTTTTTGAAGCATTTATATTAATTTGATTATCACAATCGTAACACCAAACACGAATTAATGTTGTGTTTATGCATAAGGAATGGTTTTCTGGATGCGGAGAATTGTAATGTTTCAAAGCGTGTTTGTTTGCGGCTCTACCACAACCTTGGTTACCACACATTAAGCACATCCACAAAGAGTCATCAACTTCAAATTCACTTGGCAAGTCAAATCCATTGGCTACTGGACTATTCAGGCATTCTTCACAGTCTTTTTGAATACCCTTCTCATTAATAGCTTGCTTTAATACATTTAAAGATGTAGATTTAGTAATATGTGGACACGATGTTATTTCATCACAACTCTCTGTGGATTCGTCGGAATTATGGTTGGGTCCTGTTTGATGCTTTTTCTTTCCCATCACTAATAGAATCACATAACACAGACACGCAACAAAATTTAGATGGGATGTATATTATTCGCTTTATACGACTTCAATTTATAAGTTGCATAAAGGAGCAAAATTTCTCTGCCGTCGCACTACAATACAAATAAAAAAAGTTTGTAAGCATAAAAATATGCACTTCATCTAGAAACTTTTGTCGCACGTTGTGAATGACAAAGAGAATTTTGAAGAATTTTCTGTTGGTATCCCTGGTACATAAATCTGATAATAGTGATTTCGTACCAACTTCGAAAACTTGATGCAGTTTTATTATTAATATTGTCGCTAGAACCAATTTGGACCATAATTGGAGCAATAGACGAACGAGGAATGTTCGTTTTTTAAGCATTTAAAAACGATTCAGAAGATATTTTTAAAATATTGGAAAATTTTTTAGTGCTTTCAAAAGTTTTTATGCTATTGGTATCACTACATTGGGACGGTATCCAATTTCTTCATTTTTAAAAAAATATTTAGATATCATCAAAGAACACAATAAAGGACGTACACTCTGGTATCAAAACTGGTATCTGATTTCCAAATTAGATTAATAGCCTTTATTTTTGTGATATTATCTTTAGTACAAAATTATCACATACAATTAACCTATACATTATTAAAATGAGACACGCAAGTTTTGTATCAAGAACAGTATTTGTTATAAACAATGATGTAGAAGCTGCTTGTAGAATTTTGAATAGAATACTTGGCAAGGAAGGAATACTAGAACAATTTAGAAGAACGCGCTTTTATGAAAAGCCTTACCAGGTAAGAAATAACAACGAAGTAATCTACTAATTAAAATCTGTTCAGTTTCGTAGACGCATAAACTTTGAAAGATGCAAAGCAATATATAACGAAGATATGGATAGGAAGATTCAATTCATACTAAGAAAAAACCGCAAAGAACCATTTCCTGGTTGTTCGTAAATAAATACTACAGAATAAGTAAATGCAATGTTATTTATTAGTGAAATAAATTGAATTATATTCATATTTTATCAAAATAATCTATTAAATCCCCAGATTTATAATTGCCAGATTCTAATATGTTCAATAGTCTTTGAACAGTTTGCTCCGTACTTAAAATATGATTGGTCTTAATATCCTTAAATTCAGCTTTTAGTTCGGCACTTTCTGCATTTTCTACTACCTCGTTAAACATTGCCGTGTTAACTGGACCTGGGCAATATTTTAAGATATTGATAGTAGGCTCTTCAACAGATAAAACTGAGAAATACAAATCTCTTGCTGCTTTTGCTGATCCATAAAGTGCCATGTTAATAAACGGTTTATGGCCACATAAAGAGCTAATATTAATTATGTATAGATATGGAATGTTTCCTTTACATTTTTGTATAAAAGTAGAATTTAATAATGCTGTAGAAAACATATTTAATTCATAGTAGGATCGCCATTCTTCCAAGTCGTTTAACCGGGTTGCACTTATTAACGCACCTACTTGGCCAGCATTATGAAATATAATTGCATTTTCGTAGGAATTTCCATCTTGTAATACTTGTTCAAAAATTTCTTCATATTCTTTAATATTAGGTTTGGATAAATCTTGAGAGAAAGTAGTGACAAGCAGGTTGCTATTTAATTTAAGAATTTTATTACGAGATTCCATTAAACCTGCTTCCGATCGTGCTATCAAAATCATCCTTGAACCATCTATGCATTTTGATCCAACGATTTCTGAAATCTTTTGCCCTATACCTTGTGATGCACCAGTAACAATTACCATAGATTTTTTACTAAAATCTATTGCTGTTGCCATGTTATATGCTAATTATGGATCAAACAATACGGAATAATTGATTATTTATATATGAGCTCAGAACTAATACGTACTTCTTAGTTATTTACCAAAGAAAGAGAGAGAATTGCTCCATCTAATAAAAATAATGTAATTCATAGTAGTTCCTTAATTGTAAGGACACCCTTATTTCAAAGTTACACATCAGATGATGCTGATCGGGTAAATATAGCAGCTGCCTTAATTGTAACGACATTCTTAATAATTATATACTGATCAGGAAAAGATACGAAAACGTCGTATCTTTTCCTGTGTTGAAGAGTTAGAGGAAAGTGTTAATTCTTCATATGCTAAACGGCAAACTTTTAGAAAAAGTGTTGAATTAATTTCAACTAATTAATTGAAAAGCGACATCAATTGTAAACTACATTTTACCTCAATTCTTATCTTATCTAACCTAACAAACGAAATGTGTCAACAAATTTGTAAAAAAAAATAAAGTAGGTTCTCAATTGTTTTGTATTATTGCAGAGGAAAATGTAACCTACTTATAAGCTTGCTACACTGTAGTCTTTAGTATTTGAAAATGTTTGTAGGATTTCTTAATAGAATAATAATAATAATAATTGTTGCATTATTACAAATAGGCTTTGAATATTAAGGTAGGTGATCAAAATACGCAACATTACCTTTCTGTTGATCTTCTCATTTTAAATGTATGTTCTATATAAGTACCTCCTTCCTCATATTGCAGAATTAACCCTCTTTGATAAAGACTGAAAATTAAATTCGAAAACTTAGAACACTTTAAAACAGAGTTTTATTTAGTCCTTTAGATAAATTTTGACTGCATTCCCAAATATATACTTCTTCTTTCATCCAAATCGATGTATAATAGGTATTTTTACTAAGTTTAATTATTTCCTTTTTATTGAATACCAATAACACAGATTCCATACTGAATTATATATACAGCCCTTTTTGATTTTATAAAGAAAAACAGCTCTTTTAAACGTTTTTCGGCGGTTACAGGGGTGGCTGGAGGAGACGTAAGTGGGAGGTCAAGGACAATGTTTATATCTACAACGTACACGATATGTGACGGAAATACACGAGAGAATCGAAGCCTTTACGTCACCAACAGTCACTACCCGTCAAATACACAATATGATCTCGTCTTTTCTTTCAATTATCTTTTTATGTTGGTTACAATTTCATATTACAGTGACAAATCTTATGAAAATTTAAATTTTAAATTACATATGACATATTTGATAGTAAACAAGCTTAAAATGTCTTAATAAATGAAGTGTTTTCGGACTGGGTTAGTGGGGACCGGGGACAGCTGACTGCTACTTATTTATTAACAAGATACACTAAACTATTTAATATTACAAACACAATCCTTTACATGGTGTAGTGTCTTGCCGATTCAGTTACACCTAGAAACTACTCTGCTAAGTTGCTATCTCTCGATCAGGAAAAACCGTCGGCGTTGCCAACCGCTGTGTTGTTTAGTATATAATAATAAATAAGGTTGCTTATTGGTTTTACACTTATCTTGCGTGTGGTTTAGGCGTCCATTAATATAAATAATGAATAATATTTGTAGAATATATCCTATAAAGTTCGTAAGTCTTCAATCACGTATTAACGGGGCTTAATTAATTAATAATATAATATAATAATTGTAATAATTAATATTTAATTGTAGATAAGATAAGATAGAGTTTCTTTAGACTCTTTTATCTGTATATATATATATATATATATATATATATATATATATATATATATATATAATATTCCTTGAATTAATATTCTCGGCACTGTTATATATTTATCTCATATTCCTGTTACCTACATCTATCGGTAATTTACATTTTTTTGCGTAGTTAGTAATGAGAATGCGAAATTTTTATGTTAATAAGGTTGAGTAGATATTTTAGAATTCTGTTTGTGTTTGCAGTACGGATAAAAGAGCTCTTTTTCTGCTGTAGCGCTTAAAGATACTAAGTGTTACAGGTTACTATAATCTAGGTATAGTATTGTTGCACAGTTTTCCTGAAAAATTATTTATTTGCAATGTTTACTTACGTTAATAGTAACTAAAACAATAATTAGCAATGTGCTTGTTGTTATTAACGTCCATTTAACATTGAATAAAACACCAGTGTGCATTATTTCCTGGCTTATGCGAAATATTGCCAAAATGGCAGATCCATCAGGGAATACATCAAATTTAGGTATGTGTGTTCCTTGTAGTATTTGAAATCACTATTATTCTTATCAAGCAGTCGTTTTTAATTGAAGCTGGAGCAAACGTTTACACAAGTTTTTTTATCATTGTAGTTCACAAACTTCAACCGAAGATGACTATATCATTTAATGCAACAAATAGACCAAAAATGATGTTGCCAAAAACTACAACAGCTATGGATCGAACAAGGTAAAGTGATTACATTTCTTTAGAGAGTTATACCTGATTGGTAATTGTTAATATGTGATATTCTTTATAATACTCCCTTTGCTCTTTGTTCTTCCGCAGATTCGCAAATCAAAGAGCAAGAATGAGGTAAATCATTGTAATTAAAGTGTTTATTTTGGGTTTACATATTTAACATCTTATTTTTGCAGTAAAATGGCTTGAATTTTCATTTATCTCGGAAGTGAAAAATTATTTGTGACTAGTAGCAATTTTTTTTTATTACTAACAAATTAGAATTCTAACATAAACAACGATGATTTAGACGTGTGTATTGTGCTTTATTGTTTTTTTTTATTTTCACATTTGTTGAAAAATACTATAATTTGTTTATTGTTATTGGTAATGGTACTGTTTAGTAAATGGTGTATATCCATTCTTTATTTTATAGGGATTTTATTATTTGTTTTGGTACAATACGTAAACATAGTAAAAGTAAAAGAAGTACAGTTTGAGTGTAGCATTGCTGATACAAATATATGCAGTATTGTGAATATGTTGCTGATCTTTGCAGACAATGTCTATGTTTGCGTTTTATTACATTATTCAGCTGCGAACTATAAAAAGGAGTATTTATTTCTATGTAAAACTTGCTGGAAAGTATTTCAAATTATTTGAACCACCACGGGACAGAATTAGACAAAAAAAAGATTATCATAATGACTATGATTATTTATTGGTAAGAGTACGAGATCCATCAACGTAATGCAGAAACATAGCATGTTGTTTATTTCACCTCATGCTATTCGAATTTAAAATGTGGGGGTTTTTGTATATATATGTAGTAGTTATATATATATGTAGTAGATATATATAGTAGTAAATGTAGTAAATTATATATATATATATATAATTATATATATATAATTATATATATTATATATATAATTATATATTATATATAAATATATTATATATAATATAATAATAATAAATATATTATATATATTATATATATAATTATATATATTATATATATTATATATATATTATATTATATATATAATTATATATATAATTATATATATTTATATTTATTTATATATATTATTTATATATAATAAATATATATATATATATATTAATATATATATATATATATTAATATATATATATATATATATATACACACATAGGATGCCCTAGTGTCAGTTGGCTAAATTCAGTGTGCGGACACCTGACATAAACCTGAATAAAGTATCTTAATAAACTCATGTCCCGAAGTGAGTAATTTTCAAGGTATTAATAAAAATGGTAGTGTACATGTACATTATGTATAAAAACAGGAATTAGTGCGTTTCGGTTTTTTTAACATATGGTAAAACGAATTACATACATTCTGTTATAGTGATGGGGTGCCTTGTTCTTTATTAACAATGATCATAATGATTCGATTCGCATTTAGCCTTAGTAAATCTCTTAAGGATGGAACCAAACAAAACACTTTAGTGCTTCAATCAGAGTGCTTTGAAATAACAAATCACAAATACCATTTACAAGAGTACTTCAATAAGTCAAATATAGTATTTGAAAAAATGTAGGATCAAGTGCTGTTAATACATAAAAAAAACCGATATATTCTTATCCGATTTTCGTTTGTTTCCAAATAATAAATAAATAAAACTTCACTTATTCATATTTTTGATTACGTTACGGAACTCTGGGACGAGTCATGACCATTTAATTATCATTCCAAAGAAATTATGAGTAGAAACAATGTCGAACGTGTACTTGATGTATTTGGATGGGACGAAAACATTTCTGTTACTTCGATTTTCTTCCTTATCGTGGAGGTATCAATGTAGCCTTCGGTTGCAACAGATGATTTCCATCATCTTTGGCGTGTTGTAGTGTGTTGTTAAATCACTACCTGTAAAATGTGAAACGCTGGAACGTCGAAAATAATGCTCATTATATAAGGTGAGTAAGGAGGAACAGACTAAACTTCAGGAGTACATTCTATACGTGAAAACAATGTAAAAAAACTCATGGTATTACCCGATTTTCATTTTTTTTTTAGCGCAATTATAAGTAAACAGAATACTAACACTTTTTATTAATCATGACGTCGCCAGTATAAAATTAGTTATAATTATAATAATGTATTTTTGGTTCGTGTTATGTATTTATTATGACTTGTATAATAACAATAAACCATTTATTATTGTTATAACGATGATGTGGAAACCGTTGACTACATTCTTCAATAGTAGCTGAAGCATTCCTATTACAAAAACGATAAATAAACACCATATTTGTATATTTTTAAATTTTAATAAGTGTATGGGATATTCTAACAAAACAATGTATATGCTCGAAAATAAACATTAAATCATTGTCACAATACATGTACTGATACATATAGAACGACAAAATTATTGAGTCTGGAAAGGATTGATTTACATAGCTGGTATGTCGTTTATGATAAGAAGTGAAATGAACTTTTGATACAGAACGTGTACCTACTTTTATTTTACATTGGTCAAAATTTAAGACGCATTCAATCGAAAACGAGCTAAAATTTGGACCATTTACAAAAACACTGCTTGATTTTCTTTAATTACGGCATCTCATGAAAATAAACGAAAATTGAATAAGCACATATGTTTTTTTTTTTTTTACACTATCTTCAGGTGTACAATATACTCTTAGAGTTTGGTCCGTTCCTTCCAACTTGACCTGTATACTAATGAATTGAGAAAGCCAGTCAATTTTAAAAATTATACGCTAGCATTAGCAACTCGTGTACTTCACTACAAAAATGAATGTATGCTGCACTACAAACAGAAGGTGCTCACTCTATATATTAACGTTTACATATTAATTATAAATTATTTCATATAAAAATTAAATGGTTGGTAATATATTCACGTTACTGTATTTAAAGAAATGCTCCAGAAATTAAAAGTAACATTGATAGGTATTGCAAATCTAGTCTTCCGTAGCAAAACACAAAGCAAAAAAATATTAGATGTTAGAGTGCAACCAAATTGTTTTCATAACTTCTTTTCTGTCTAGAGAGTAGATTACATTTTTGATTGTAGCGCTTCTGTTAGTTTAAAATGATTTTCAGCTATACAAGAAAAGAAATTCATTGCTAGATATGAATGCCAACAAAATAATTTGGCCTAAATGGTTCCTAATCTAAATTAAGCGTATTACTTACGTATGTTTATAGCATTTGAAAATTTCTTTCTCATCACTGTGAACAGAGGCGAAAATCAGCTGCTCGATAGAACATGTTTAGTTTTAACTGACTCTGACCATGAAAACCCACGTTATTGTTTCATGCAGGACATAGTAATAAATAATAAGAATAACTTACGTTTTCAGAATTGAGATTTGATAGTTTAGCAGTTGTTGTGATTACGTTGCTTACGAGTTCTTTCTATCAATGTAGGATTTTGATGCTTTTTTCTAGCCAACTTTTCATAACTACAAAACAAGATTACCAAAAGCAGTTATTCAAGTATATATGTGTGTAATAAGAAATTTAGGCGAGTGCGTTGCTTGAAGGGAAGATACACAATAAAAATACGAACGGGTGGTACTCAACTGATAATTCCAATTCAATCGTAGTGTTGTTACATTCTTTTTCGAAGTACAGTGTACTGTGACTTCCTAATAAAAATTTCATTAAGTTAATAAATCCTATCAAAAAAAGTGGTCAACACTTTTAGAAATCACCTTAATGTTCTGGCTGTTTAGGTTAGTTGATAGGTTCGATCTGATAAGTTACGTAGACCGAAGAGATTCATCTTCAGCTTTATTGCCATATTTTATCAATAATATCAGGTAGCAGAGAATCTGGTAACCAATAGAAACACAAAGCTGTGCGCAACATGATCGAGGAGGGTCGGCATATGACTTACTGAAGACTATCACTTCACTAAGATTAGCACTTTTGTTTTTCCATAAACATTTACGGGTTAAAAAAAAACTGTTTCCGATAGATTCCGCATAATTTCACCCAAGCGCAAAAAAGAGGCTCGTGTCAATAGGTGTAAGAAAATATACGAAAATTGGTTTGGAGGATCAATGCTGAATGGTATACAATAAGTTATTTGCCAGAAGTCATCGACAAAATTAGGAAAAACTATTGACAACGTCGCATCATCCTTTATCATGACAATGACAGCTGTCACACAGTACGTCAAACAATTGAAAAACATTGAATTAATGTCTTGTCGCCTAATTCAACCGACGACCTCCTTTTTGTTCTCGAATGTTCAACAAAAAATGCGTAAACAAGGATTTCTGTCACCTCGAGAGGCTTTTAAAAACCATGATTTAGAAACACCATCTTCAGATTAGAAAAAATGTTTTGAGAATTGTTTCAGACGTATGCAAAAGTGTATAAATCTTAATGGTGAATATTTGGAAAAACGATAGAACGATTTGTAACGTTTTTTTTTTATTGTTTTTATAAAAATTTAAAAGGTTTCCCTTGTATTTACGGTCTTTACGTTAAGTATACAAACACTGCGATACTAGAATCCTGAAATACTACACATTTAGTTATCGACTCGTGCGAGTTGTAGTAAAGGTAACAATGAAGTCTTTCAGCATCTATGGTATTTATCAGCGGATAAATAAATTTCGTATCCTGTTTGATAATAGCTTATTGATGACTTCTTTTTTTTTATTATTTGAAATAAAGCAGTTATAAAGTTTGTTTTTTTTTTTAATCGTCGAGGTTTTCTGACATATATATGCCCGTATTTTCCAGGGAAACAAGATTTCGTATTTGCCAATCAATACATTCGACGGGGAAGTTGAAAATTAGAGAGCACGAGTACGAATTTACTTCGGACGACTTACAGGATTACGGTGAAATCGGCCGAGGTGGGTTCGGTACTGTTAATAAGATGGTGCACAAAAGATCGCAAACGGTCCTCGCTGTCAAACGTATACGGTCCACCATTGATGAGAAGGAACAAAATCAACTTCTTATGGATCTAGAAGTGGTGATGAAAAGCAATTCTTGTAATTATATCGTTCAATTCTATGGTGCCTTGTTCAAAGAAGGAGATTGTTGGATTTGCATGGAGCTGATGGATACTTCGTTAGATAAATTTTATAAATTCATCTGCGAGCGATTAGAACAAAGGATACCGGAGCCTATCTTAGGTAAAATAACGGTGGCGACGGTGAAGGCGTTAAATTATCTAAAAGAAAAGCTAGCGATAATCCATAGGGATGTTAAACCAAGCAATATTTTATTAGATCGAAACGGAAACATTAAATTGTGCGATTTTGGAATATCTGGACAATTGGTTGATTCAATTGCAAGGACTAAGGACGCAGGGTGCCGTCCATATATGGCGGTAAGTATCTAGTACATTTTTTTTTAAATTGGAATTAGTGTCCCTAAGATTCAAATAAATGATAGCAATAAGAGCTATGGGGTAATGTCTAGAGTGATGAAGACTAAAAATATGGAAATTTAATAACAATCGTAACTAGCATTTTTTAATTGTATGATAATAATATACTCATAATACTACACATAATACTCGCCATTAACCGTTTCGCCTTTTTCAAGGTAATCAACGTGGATAATGCAGCGTACATCCTATGGTGGCCATGTTCTTCTTGGCCGATAAAGTGGCTTTGGTCTTCTTTGGTGCCGATTAGCCACGAAAAACCTGTTCTTGGTCATCGGTGTGCTGCAGCAATTTATGTTTCGTAAATGTTTACGAATCGACGCCACAAATCATTCGAATTGCGCTTTAACATCGGTAAACATTCCTTTGAAGTTGACATACGTGCGCGCTTATAGGCAGCAGTCACGGCACCCAGTTTGCGGAAAATTCGTTATATTCAAATGAGTATAAATGCTATGCACCCGCTCAATTGAGATGCTGATAGTCTCAATAATCTTACGCACTTTTCATTTGGACGAGCGAACGTTTTTCATCAAAAACACTAGTGCGACCGCGTTTACATTCAGCTGTCCAATATTTTGTGGTCAATAACGGAGATACAGAGTCTCCATAAGCTTCACTGAGTTCCATTTTTAATTCATCAATAACCGCTGTATATTCGATGTTTATCCATTACTGTTAAATCACAAAAATTATTCGTTTACACAAATTAATTGACGTATCCCTTCGAAAACTCAATGTTCGTGTTAATGATTACTTTTAGTAAAAATAGTTATTTAAATTCCAGTGGCACCATCTCTTGCGGAGGCTAGGTAATTATCGAACTTTTCATTTATCTCGTCTCGAAGTTTAGTTTGCTCCTTCAGATGTAGGTTTATTTACCAAAAACTGAATTTACGTATAAATAACAAGAAATAAAGTCTATTGTTTAAATGATTTATAGCTTTAGTATTTCAACATATTTTGCATATCATAGTTATATGTTAATAAGGATAGTAGGGACTGTGGCGTAGTATGGTAAAACAACATTTAAATATCGGCAACTTTCGCACCACACAACTTTAATTAATTATATAACAATGAATCCGGGACGGCTGTTTCGAGGACACGAATGGTCCTCATCATCAATCGGTAACCGTTTTAATCTAACCTATACAAACAGCATAAACGTAACAAAATTTATAAATTTTCAGTTCCGAAGAAGGGGTTATCTGTGAAACTGGTGGCTTATTTAAAATAGAGTAAAGTTAATTAAGTAATTAAATTACAAAGCACTATTTTATTCTTATCCCAATTTTAAAAATAGGTGTAAATTTAAAGGTTCAGATTTTTGTTCTAATATCCAATGAATCTTGAACACTACATATAGTTAAATTCATTTTTTTTTCAACTTTACAGCCCGAAAGGATAGACCCACTAGGTGCCAAAGGTTACGACGTACGAAGTGACGTGTGGTCATTAGGAATAACGCTATTCGAAGTGGCTACGGGCCACTTTCCATATCCGAAATGGTCCAGTGTCTTTGAACAACTATATCAAGTTGTAAATGGAGATCCGCCGAGACTAACTAATCAGAATTCTAATAATTTTACAGCGGAATTTATTAATTTTGTTAACACATGGTACGTATTTGATACTAAATATTGAATTAAATTTTGCGTCTCATTAAAATTGGTTTTGAAATAACTTTAAATTGCATCGTGGGTATAACACGTTTGCGATAAATCAGTACATGCTTGGACTCGGTGGGTGTGGTCCTTGCTCCTTCCTACACCTGTGTTAAAGAGTCCGTAATACAGGAAATATTCAAGTCTGTTCGAATTCGATTGCTTCTTATATAACGGCGAATCCTCACCATCATTTTGAAAATCTTATTTTATTCAGTTTCCAATATTTTAATTTTACCCTTTGCGACCGTTGACCAAGCAACAGCAAACATTACTTGTGGTTTATACGTGAGTGTGTACAATAACAATTTGGATTTAGTGTGCAATTCACTTCTAAGAACTCCCAAATACCCCGACTGATCCAGTGTCTGGTTATTATATACGTTTCGTTGATATTATGCGTTATATACGTTGGGGCGCGGGGACCTCAACTTGCTCTTACCGTAGTGTATGTGGCTGGACGCTTGGCGTTTTGTAAAGGCACCGGATCTTGCTGACCGCAAGATTCTCTTCTATGTACCCTTTTCGTCTCTCTTTGTAAACGGATAATGGAAGACCGTGGATAGAATCTCACCTCACAAACCTCACGTCCTCACTTTAGTTGCAACTGTTTTTAAAATCATGAATGTATAATTTCACATGGCAAATATTTATAGAGTGACCCAATTAAATTATCGTTTTAAATAAAATCTAACATATAACATACAGATTTTTGTTTTAGTTTAATAAAAGAGGAAAGTCAGCGGCCCAAATACAATAAGTTACTGCAAGATCCATTCATAACAAGATCAGAAAGTGAAATCGTAGACGTCGCTGCATACGTATCCGAAATAATGGATGAAATGGCAAATAACGGTATCAGCGACTACACAACAAATCAACAATAAGTAGATCTTCAAGAAGTAAATCAATGCTGGACATTCCTCACGATGTTACAAGTGATAATATTTAGATATTCGTCAAATCCTATAAAATTATAATACTTGCCAGTACGCACAGCAATGTGGTTTACAAAATGCGGATACAAGAAAATGAAAAAATTTTTTTTCTTCATGTTTTGACAATTAACAACGTTTCTTAAACACCGGTAGAACATTACATTCAGGTCAATATGTTATATTGCCACATTTGCATAATATGTACCATAACATATAAGGTTTAAAAAATAATGCATTAAATATAACATGTTAATCCAAATATAATGTTCTCTCACTTTGTTTTTCTTTTTTTTTTTTAATTTTAGATAGCTTTGGGAATGTTGGTATTGACTTTATAGCTTCCATACGGAAAACAACTGCCAATGATTAACCTTCGCTGGAAAAATGATCGTGACTGTACTGTGTGTACTTTGAGGAATTAGTGAGAATTATTTTTGTAGATGATATTACTAAACTTTGTTGTTAATCGACATATTGAGATGAAACTATTTTGGATAGAGCGAATTACTGAATAATGAATGAAAGTTAACTTGAAACAACATTTAGAGATAATTTAATTGTACTTGATTTAAATTTCTTCTTATTAGTAACATTTCTTTGATATTGAAATTACAGATTCTCATTAATATTACTACCATAACTTTGACATTGAATGCGAATTGGAGTCCGATATCGACGCCTGTTTAAATGCGGATATCGTGGGGTTGTATCGTAAAGCTGTGACACTATTCGGCATCGGCACAACGATGTAAAATACTGATTTCGCTAAAAGGATATAACTATTTAACATGACGATTAAAGACGGATCTGGTCCAGTATTTTACCACGTAAAGAATTATCTTGTGTGTTGTACTGCCGAATCCACATGTCTGAAGCATGTATCTTTCGTGTTAGTGCAATTCAGAGTGATAACACCATTGTTAGTTCTATCCAGTAACATTGTAAGATATGAACGAGCTAATAACGTAGCGACAGATTAAAACGCGTGGAATTCAGTGAATCAGCTGGCTGGTTAGTTACTATGGCATAGCTGTGAGACCGAAGGGAAGAAGGTGTACGATCTTTCATAACAGATCTTCAATATGAATTGCATGATCGTTAGTATGCTTTTTTTTTTCGAAATCGCCAATGCCATAATGGACTATATCTTGAAAAGAAGGATTCGAGTAGCTCTAGCAACAACATTGATTTTTAACTACGAACTATAAGGAATAATGAAAATAAAAAGCTGCTAAGATTGTTTAGAAATGATGTCGAGCTTAGAAGAAATTACGTTAACATGCTTTGAAGAAGCTACTACAAATAATTTTGCACCAATTTCTCCAAATTCACCACCGAAATGTTGACGTCGTTTTTCCTGCAAATAAAAAACTATGCAATGCACTATTTAACTTTAAGGCAAGAGATCGTCTTTAGTTTACAAACTCTTAGCTCAGGTGTCCGGTTAGCCGCTATTTACCCAATTACAATTTGGTCTTTGGGAAAAAATAGTCGAGTTGGAAGGTTCTGTATGTAATTATTTGAAATCTATTGGGATTGCGAATTAATTATTCAAAGATGTCTCAAAAAGTAACCATCTACATTGACAGAATTTAACTTAATAATTTCATAGGAATCTATGAATACATTGCAAAACACAGTTTTTGACGTAATTCAACACGTAGTATTTATTTATTTCATACTTCTATGCCTCTACTAAATTAAAAGAAAGACATGCAATATTTCTGGGAACTTCTGCACTAGTAGAATTTTACACGAGATAGTAGCATTTACAAAAATATATTTTATGTAGGAGATATGAAGTTAATCTATTTGTAACAAAAAAAAAGTCAAAAATTGCGCCTTTCAATGTTTCTCCTCATGTATAATACGAATACAAACACGGTAAATGTGTGAAAACGTACTACACCCAAAGCCATCTAAGAAAATCGGATTAATGTCAAAATACCTGTATTTTTATACATTTTATAGATAGTAAATATTCAGGTTACAAATTTAGACTTTTCTGTGGTTATAACTAGTATTTTAAATTTTATATAGAATGATGTACAATTGTATATTGTAAAATTCTAAAGCATAAGTTGTAAATATTGTATATAATATTCGATTACTATTAAATCATATGTATCTATTAAGTTGGTGTGTATTTCACTTAGTTTAGTATCTACCAAAAATTAGATTAAATGCGGTCGGTTAGGTTCATTATTAGCATCTCATCCTAGATTATATTGATGATTACAATGATAAAAATTGGTTGTATGCGCAGTATGAAATTGCATTCTGGTTATTCTCAAACAAAACTCCCATTGTTGGTACTCTGCATTTTTATATTTCTTATATTTGGAGTAGTAGAAGCGTCTACTTCTTCGAAATGTTTATAATCACAATTTCAATCTTCGCTTAGTGATATCGGTTGTCTTTGAATACACATATTCATAAAAGAATTTATATTTAAATAATTGTCGTAGCAGGGTTCAATTTCATTCAATTCTATATACTTACAGTGAGAAAAATTGTAGTGTTTGATGTGATGTGGTTTTAGTGTAAAAAAATACGTTTAACGTTGGTCTACCAACGCCAATTACTATGAATTTGTACTAAATCCTTTTATTCTCGTGAAAAATCTTTTTTCTCAAAGTTATTATAAAAAATAATCCTTGTTTGTAGCTGTAATGTAAGTAAAAACGTCACCTTATCCTCATCTTGTTGCCAAAAAGGGTCCTTATTAAAGGTATGTAAGTGAAATATATTTTTTTTCAACTTCAATCATAAGTTTGTATTGATTTTTCTATGGAACATTCTTTCCTGTATCGTTGATACTGGAAACCTTGGAAATAATCTTTTTCCGTTTCTTTTTTCCATTAATATTAATTCAGCAATAAAAATCTTAAATAGCATTATTCATTTATTTAACTCTATTTTCTATATGTTCAATTCTATTTAAAGTACATATAATAAATTTTTGATAATTTTTTGGTCGTGGGAAAGGATTACTTTTATTTCCTTTAGTTGTTTGTAAAAAAATTTTATTCCGCTTCCCATGCTTCGGATTAAATGTTTTTTGGAACCAATTAATTCCGCAAACCGAGGTACCATGTAATATGTTGGTATTTTTTCGTTTTTTTTTTTTTATAAAATCTGTTTTTGTTATAATAACGCTAGATTGAAGGATATCATACAAACCTATATTGTCCTAACACTTTTGCTATATACCTAGACTTTTAATGGAAATGTACTTGCTCTAGATTTAGATTTTCCACGTTCTGTAGTAACCTAAAAGTATAACGTACTTGAAACAAAATACTGGAGATACTCCGTTTCTAAATCTAGTTATTTTAAGAAAGTAAATGCTTTATTTTATAGGCAATAGTATAACACTCGTAAGCGAGATCTAAGATTAAAAAAATACTTAAGTTTGTTCATGATTTGTTGATAATTATTAGTTTAATTTAAAGTTTTAAAACTATTTCGTACGTGTCTTACATTGTTAAGTATTGGTATTAACCTATCTTTTAATTAAAATGTCTTTATTATCATTAATTAATTTAAATTTTCCGCGTCCATCATTTAAAATAGTACGTACTTTAGGGCTCTTTCTGTAGATTAAAACATAATATCTTTTCTATATACATATATATCTGGTTTTTATAGTGTATTATTTGGAAAATGCCATTAATAAGAGTGTAAATAAATTCCCGTCTACATGTGTATTAATATCATATGTTAAAATTTATTACTAAGGTCGTCTTATTGTCTAAACAAAAATCATTGTATATTAACGTTATATTGTATATTCCATATTTTTTTCAAAAGTATAAAAAATATAGATAAGATAGTCTGTAATAATGGCGTAAACGAAGTAGGCACAACCACATAACGGTAAAATATAATATATATGTACAAAATTACCCTCCGTACCACACAAGTTTCATTTATTACATAGTAATATAATAATTAGTTCGGTTGACGATGGGGACATAAATGGTCCTCGACATTCTTACTTGCTCAGTAAAAGTTGATACATGTATTACACCAAAGGAAGCAAATTTGTTTTGATATACAAAGCGCTCCCTAAGTTAAGAAAATTATACTAATAGATGTAGAACTACGTTTCGTTAAACCAATAAACTCATGGACTTTATTTTAATGTATAGCGTCTGTTAATTTAGTCATAAGAGTTTGAAGGGCAATGTAATTAAGGTAACAACAAGAAGGAGAACTGAAACCCTCTGAAAACCAGTTCCGCGCGAAATTTCAGACACAGGAATTCTCAAAAACGATCAAACAACGCGCGCCAGGTCTGTAGCATTTCAATTTGGAGAGATTCATAGTAAAGTATCATTTATCAAAGTTGCCAACGTTGCACACACAGTCATCCCATAAAGTTGAATTGATTAGTAAACAACACATAAGCATCGACAATCACCGCACCACACAAGCTTAATTTATTATATAGTAATATAATTAGTCCAGGATAGCCGTTTTGAGGACACGTATGGCCCTCATTATCAACCGGTGACCGAGTGTTAATTAGTATATATTACTATGTAATAAACTTATGTAGTGCGGAGGTGCCGATACCTATGTATTGTTTAACGTACTATGCCACAATCCTTGCTATCATTACCGCAAACCTTGTATTTTCTTTACTTGTGTAACGGTACAATAGTGAGTACCGGCAGACTAGCTAGACATTTTAATTTTAAGCCAGTATTTGTGGCTCCCAAAACGTTATACGTATGTTCAACGTATCAACCTAAACGTTGATTTTTTATTTTTGCCCAAAGTTGCTTTCTCGATTATTGTGCATTGCCGTTTACAAACAGTATTTACGTCTGTGTTGTACTAAACTCATTTTGAAATAGTTCTTCCTTCAGTCTACTCATATTTAAAAATGTTTAAAATCGTCGAATGATAATCATTTTATTCTCGCATGAGGTTGCATACAATTTATAACATATGATATAAAATATAAATCTTGCAATAATTGCGTTAGCCTCTTGAAATGCCTCTCAGTATATGGTAGTGCCCCTTCTAAAGTATTACGAAGTCCTGTCGATAGTAATTTTCCAGATTGAAATTCATTTAGCAATACATTTAGAACAACCTGAGCTGGTTGGCAGTATTTGCTGTTGGTATTCCAATTGATGGCCACTTTCAACAGCTGTTCTTTTTGATCGACCCCCAATTCTCCAATAGTATCGCTTAAACCAGACTCGCCTTTGCTGATGATATTTTGAACAATTTTCAATACGTGTAAAGGTTTATCTAGGCGCAAAGCAATTTTTAACGCTTTTAAAAACTGGTCATTTTGTAAATAATTGTACAATTGTTGCTCCTGTAAGATATATTCTTCTCGTTCTTTTGTTTGCTGCATTATTTTCTCTTGCGTTACGTCTCGCCATTTTATTAATAAGGAATCGGAACCACCCGTAGTGAACTGGTCTTCGTTCTGCTTTACCGCTAAAGCCCAGATTCGTCCATCATGTTGGCTTAAAGTTGAAGTACACTCGGAAGTTTTAACATTGAATAGTTTTATAAGACCATTTCCATCCGTACTTAGGAACTGCATTCCACTTGTTATAAACTCTATTCTTAAAACGCTACCTTCATGGCTTTCAAAGGTTTTCAGGCAATTAAGATCTATAATTGACCAGAGCTTTACTGTAGTATCTGCTGATGACGATAAGAGAACCTGTAAAGGGACAAGATTAACATAAAGCATGTAAATTTTGACTTTTATAAAATATAAGAAAAATAATATTGAAAACGTACAATCGTATAGCCTGGTATAACTATAATTTAGTTTGTTATACAGGGATGTAAAGTCAACTAAATTGTAATTACAAAAACATTACTGTGCGTTGAAATATTGACTATAAAGAATGCAGAAGATTGTGTGCCTTTGTAAAACAAAAGCACAGAATATTACAGTTAGATGTAAATAATTTAACAGATAAAATAGTCAACTGGAGTAATTGTAACTGAACAAGACACTCAGAACCGAATAGAATCGAATTGAATTAAATATAGCCGAACATAATACAATATAATAGAACGCACAATGGAACATGATCTGACAAAATTGAATCTCTCCGAACAGAACCAACTGAATGTGGCTGAACTGTTCTAAAGCTACCCAATGCAGCTAATCAAACCTAAACAAGACCAAATAAAGCTAAATGGTTTCTACTATGTCTGCAAAACCCTATACTCAAGTTTAGTCAATGAAGCTAATAGATATTTTAATGTTAGAACGTTAAAAAGCAAGATTAGGTTATTCTTTTGTATAAAAGGAACTTTATTTTCCATGATTGGTTACGAGTAATAAATAACCTATTTGAGAACTAAAAATAAAATTTAGGAATGCTAAAAGAATTATTTCAATTCCTTTCAAATAATTCATTCAGGTACATTATAAAAAAAAATCTACTTAAATAACATATTTTTTTATTACAGTAGATCACTATAATTATCTTATATCGAATCCACACCAAAATACATACCTGATCAATTGGTGAAAACTTAACACACCAAACTCCCCGTTTATGACCTCTTAAAGCTCCCAACAATTCCAAATTTTCACTCCACAGCTTCACCGTTTTATCTTGAGATCCTGTGGCAATCATCTTATTATTCGGTGATACTGTCACTGAATTGATATCTTTTTCATGAGCTACTTGCGTATGGGAACAATGTAAATTAGTATCAGCATCTAATTTACTGGGTACTTCCCATACCTTTACGCAGGTATCTTGAGATACAGACACTAGAAAATTTGAGTTACCAAAAGCTACAGATCCAACTGATCCTGTATGTCTCAGACCCACACCAACGCAATGCATTGTGTCATCTCTCATTTGCCATAATCGAATTGAATTGTCTTTACTAGACGATGCCATCAATGTAGGTTTGCTAATGCATTTGTTCAAAGCCAAAACTAAATCTGTGTGACCCTTGAGGAATGTACAGCTCATAGTAGAATCTTTGTATAGTTTAATATCAGCGGAGTTGGTAGCAATTGCTAAATGAGAATCATCTTTACCAACGTAAATTGCATCTAAAATCTCATCGGAGAAACCAACAAACTGTTTCTTGCATGTAAACGTTTTTAAATCATACATAATTATTGCATGCTCTTGACTAATGACCATAAATGTTTTTAATTCTGGGTCAAATAATAAGTTTACAATGGAAAAATTATTGATTGAGGGATTTTGTTGCTGTACGTAAATTTCTTTGCAATTAACAATATCCCAGATGCGAATTACACCCTTATTACCAGCAGTTGCAATGTAAATACTCCCATCACTTTGATTAACAGAAATATTATGAGGCAATTTAAATTTTTTAGGTAAAGAAACTACTGTTTCTACAACTTCGTATACAGGAATAGTTTTTAAGGCAGAGTCACTGTCAATCTTCCACAATATTAAAACTTTATCTCTTCCTCCCGTAATAAAATGTTTGTAATCACTGTGGAAGCATAAGGATGTAACTTTGCTGTAGTGACCAGTGAAAACTTTACACAATTTTCCTTTAGTCGTACTCCACATATTTATTTTACCATCATCTCCAGATCCAAATATCCAATCCTCGGTTGGATGAAATTCAACTACATTTACTACGCCACTTGCACCTTTTAGACATAGTAAACACGTTAGATGCTCTAGATCCCATAATCGTACTGCACTGTCTGAGCCACCGCTAGCTAAATATTGATTTTTAAGTGTTAATTTTACTATCGGTCCTTTGTGGATATATTTCCATTGCTTTATTAATTGTCCATCTAAATTCCATAATTTTAATAGGCCACTTTTATGGGATGTTATTATATTATTGTTATTTCTAGTGAAAGTTTGGATGCTATCAGCATTTTCTCCATCTTCATTTTCAGTATTGATTTTAGAGACTACTTGGCCTGTATTGATATCGAGACAATTGATTGTTGAAGATGTTTGGCAAAAGAGTTTTTCTTTTGACCATTCAATATTGCCACCTGTATAAAATGCTCCATACTTTGATTCAATATCAAAACTGAAAAATAATAAAAGGAATTAGCGAATTACAAAGAAAATATACTAGGAAAAATGTTTAGCTGGCAGTTACGAGATTTTCAATGCACAAAATGGTGGCTCCCGCAGAAAATATTGATTCAATAAATGGTAGGACATTTTATCATGAATAATGTACAATTATATGTGCACTTCTATACTTATTACATGCAATAAATGATAGGGATTTGCAATGTCTGTGTCTTTGCTTGTAAAACAAGAAAGCTTTTGTGCGAGCTTTACTATTACACGCCTTTCATTTGGGAAATATAATAATTATTTGCAAGAATACTTTCAAGAGTCTTCTAACTATTAGTAAACAAACAGGTTAGAATACGTACCATTGCTTAAATTTTAATCCACTCGTCATTATAACTTTTTATTAACATTGAAAACAGCTTTGAAACGAGAAAAATAAGGATGTTGTACAGCAATACTAATATTAGCAGAAATCAATTTGCTTCATAGAAAGATATCACTATAAGCTACAATCACAATTAATAAAATGTAATGATTACCACGTGGGAACAATGTGGTTGGAAATGGGTTCCTTTAAGCACTGTGATTTGTCCTGGAACTCAGACGTAATAGGTTTGTACCATAGGTTCCTTTCACAGTTCTTAAGTCGGTATTTCATTGTTATAGGCGCATGCGTAACGAAAGTACAAGTGCCTCGTCATGGAACAGGGGATTTCTTCACCTAAAAGTATATTGCAATATACAGCATGTTCAGCTTATGCTGCACATGATATATGTTTGGTTTCCAAGTAGAAGTTGATGTGTATTACAGTGAAATTCTGTGAATTTTTTCCGGATTGGATAGATACTCATTTAGAAACCCCTTTTTTGCCTCATGTTTCTCATTATCATAGTTATTTATTACTAAAGAATAGACGGACTCGTGTGTTGCGTGATCACTAGGCAACACGAGCCCATTCTCACGAGACAAAGCGCACAGTAAGTGGCGAACCTTACAGCCTACTTATAGCCTTACTTTAAAGGAAGCCTTATTTTAAAGGAAGTACTGGTCTTATGGACACAGTATCCTACGTTGCCAAATCTATTTAGGTACACAATTTTTTTTGTATATTGTCGCTTTGAGCAGCCATAAATTTTATGTTGATATTTCATAATGTCTGAATTTGTTGGTATTTTGTATGGGTTATGTTCTATCTATATGAAGGTTGATAGAATAATAGAGCTTCTTATTTTACGTATATAATTTCCGTTTTCACTTCAAACTTCGTCGTGGGCATCAAAAGTATTTTTTTATAGAGAAAGTATCCAGAATATATATTGCTTTTTTTACCCACATGAATTGGTAGCGAACGTTGGCTAAGACCTTTTGATACTGTCAGATCAGTACTCAAATCTTGGAGAAATACTTGTCTAGACGTACTTACTGGGCTACCAGTCTATGCTTTTGTTTCGAAGTGTCCAGCATTTACCCATGATTCATTAGTAAAAAACGTTTCTCCCTTCTATACGTCTTACGGTCTATCAACATTACTTTCTTTTCAATTTTCTCAAATGTAACAAATAACAGGTTAGTGAATGATACTGACGATACTGATATTGTCTATATGTGATGTGATCACTAGAGATGAGCAAGGCAGGGGAATTTTGCAGCGATTAGACAAACTAATGGTTTCTCGATTGTCGGAGAAACTAGTAGGCAACACGAACTCCCTTTCATGAGTCGAATAAATATAAAAAAGTAATAATTCCCACTATCTTGGTCATCTCTAGTGACCGCTATTCTTCTGTATTTAAACTACGGCGCGATTTCCTGAATTTTATTGGATATTTATTAATACTTTTGGATGTGTACGTGTCTGTGCGTGTACTCGTCTTATTTTTAATAACATGTGAGGTACTTGTTTTATTGTTGATTCACAGGATAGTGGTGAAGAGTGACTTATTTATTAAATATATAATCCTGCAAAAATTACTTAAACGAAAATTCACACACTATGCTTAGTTACAACGTTCTTATGCGGAAAGATATTGCCAGCTTAAAATAAGGAAATCGTTATTTTCACAGTACTTACTTCATACTTCACTTAGTCTTTATGTCTGGACGAATAGGAGTTAGAGTTACCAGTGGCAACATATTTCTTTTGTATTTTCACTTCGCCTTTATAACAGTCTAAACTTAGCACTTTAACTATTCCTTTTCTAACGATCTCTTATAGATTCTATAACAGATCGTTATAGATTCTGCATTCTAGTAGATGCATCCCCGTTAATATACTGTGGTTTTAGTTGGTGAATTATGAAAATTTGCAAATTTCCTTGAAATTTTCAACCTTAAATACTTGAAAAAAAAACCGCCTTGAAAGGGAATAACCTTCGCTTCCCGAAGAAGTGCGCTAACCACAAGATCCTGGACACCTTGAATATTAAGACGCGTTTACATCTAGGTATTAAAAAGGGGGAACGTTCCTCATATCAAGGTTTCCGACGGTATAAAGTAGGACGTGTTAATTTCGATTTACGTTGGAAATTTCCGATGTTCTACTGTACTTTTGTAATTAATTTTGTTCTAGGTCTCCCGTGTGATTCCTTTTGTCTCTATTACATTTTCCTTATTCTTACATTCTTTCTAATTTAATTACCTCATAGTTATAATCTAACTGGCATGATATATTTCTATCTCTCGCCAGCGTTACATCTTTTTTTTTGTAAACATAAAATCATAGTTCCATGGTACTTGATGCTCATAGTTCTAGTATAATTTCTAGGCGAGTAATACCGTTATTGACGAAATTATCAAATTAAATTGTTCGCCTATTTCAAAATTTTCTGCTTGGGATAATACCTTGTCAGCACACCGGTTGTCTGCGACATATCTGCCGACTCATTTTGGATTTTGTACGATGATAATTTTCGTGGTAATTTGAAAATGATGTATCGTAATATGGTTCCATATCAAGGTGCCAGGTAAGATGGCAGAAGCAGGTACTTAAAAATGTAATAAAATAAAGATAACGAAAACATGCGAGGGATTTACAGTAATAATAAACAAGGATTATTTGCGCTTTTAGAATGTATATTTGATCTTTACATGTTGATTATCGATTGTTGCATTACATCAGCAATTTACTTTTGAAAAACCTGGCATCAGGGAAGGCAATTTGGGAGTTTCTTGTAGTCCAATGCCAATTTTTAAAGTTCAAGCTTTAATAAGGAAGTTGCATATTCTAGAATCTCATTATATACTACGTACTAGTGCCTTTCTGTGTATTTGCTAATATACGTCCTTAATGCAGAATACTGAATGAATGCTTTTCATAAAATTCTTAGCGACCTACAGAAAGATGTGAGTCAATCTTCGTTTTCTTCTAGAAAGTTAACCTGATGCAAATCAGGATTGCGCTGCACCTATGCACTCAGTTGGTGATGGTTAAAAAAAGCAGTGTTTGTTATCGAAATATCTTATTAAAGCTATCCTTATTTAAAATTACACCAAACTTAATGTTAATTTTTAAGCTTTCAGTTTTTGAAAATTGTGTAAATTTGAGATACAAAGCGTCTGTCATAGAGACAGGTAAATCTGAAATTGGAACGATATCATTTATTGGTATTAAATCGTCTTTTCTTTTTCCCCAGAAGTCTATCGAAGAAACTTTAACTGTAGTCCCATCGTCACTCAAGTAAACAATTCCAATTAACTTTGTGCTCAAAATGCCAAGACTGTAAAGTGGTATCATACCTGACAACCCTAAAATAAAAATAAAAATAAAATTAAGTGTAGTAAAGTATGTTTACAACATGCTGTATATTTTTACCGCAAATTCAAATGGAATAAATATAGTATATAAAATATAAAAAAAGTGTACCTACATACCTACTAGTGCTGTACTCAATACCATTTCTTTACTAATAATGCCTATTCCATTAAAAGTTAAAACTACCGGAATTGCTGTGAGTGTAATTATCGTTTGATACAATTTTAATCTATTTAAGATACTGAATACTCTAATCGAGGGAAGTTGGTAGACTGGAATAAATTGAATGTTCTTCTTGGCCGATGTTTCATTATTTACCACACTTTTTTCGGAACACAATAAGCGTATATTCTTATATTTGTAATTTACTCGGAGCCTCAATAGATTAAATAACATCTTATTTACTTAATTGTACTCTACATTCAAATATTTCCTTCCTTACTCCAAGAGCCTAAAACAAAAAAGAATTGAGCGATTATGATAAATCTTCATCAAGATATTTAACATGATGATAAGAACATAAATTGCAGTTGATTTTTCTCTTTTATTTTAATTTAGGATATTTCCTACATCATGTAAGTACTTAAGCGGCATTAAGTATTCAGATGTAATGTGCCATTATACTGTTCTGTCTGTAATTTTAACAATTATTGATGACAAATTAGGTATTCAGGGCTCTTATATTTGGTGATGAATGACAATGAATTATTTCAATAATCAAAAATATTACTAGTCTAGAATATATAATAGGTGCACTCTGGTCTATCCTGCTGCGACTTGTTTTTTTTTTAGCAAATCTAACAATTTTCTGAGTGATTCTTCTGCATGGGTGCCAGGCTGTGGATTATATGAGTCCATTTCTGGAAACCGTACTTCTGCTAGTTTTGATCAGACCCACAGTGTGTGGATGGCAGTCTCCCTTTCCGGCTGGCAGAATTTTTTTTTTAGCATCCTCAATATTGCATTAATACATTTTACGTTTTTGCCTAGAAGATCTGCTGTAAATTTAGGCTTGTCTGGTCAAAAATTGCTTAGTCCCTTTTTAACTAGAAATATTTCTCCACCGGTCTTATTTTTTTTTGTCCATTGCTTACTATCTGCTTTAAATACCGTTTATGTCATGCTTACAGTCTTGGTTTTTTTGTCAGCAGCTAGTTATCTAGCCTAGTCAACTAATTCAGGTACCAAGACCAGATTTAACCGTCATCCCATTTTACTTTAACTTCTATGTTGTGGATGGGGAGCGCTGCTGCTTGAGTGTCTGAATAGGTAACAACGAGGATGATAATTAGCTTCTTGCTTTTATATTTTTTAAATGCAACCCAGTGCTGTAGTTTGCCCTGGTCTGTGATAGGACGATTTATCTTATTGTGCATGAATAAAATTTTGTAACTAGTAATAAGTAATTGACCTTATCATTAAGATACAAATTTTCAACCATTGGATATATAAATGTAAAGAACTCTTCATTAACGTAAGTTATCTTACGTACAAAATTTTGGTAAACATTAAAGCATATTTTATCCTTTATTATCAATACTTAATAAAAATACGTTTGCATACTAAATTATTGGAATTTCTTTTAAATTCATTTATCGATACCGCTAATGAATTTTGCAACTTTATATACTACATTCCTATTCACACATATAAGAATGGGTTCCCTTAGATATGGAGGATAAGTACCATTCGTTATGATACAGGAAAAAAATATTGACTGGATTAACATCACCACTGCCAATTAAAATGATTGAAGTTTTAAAAGATTCTAAAAGGACATATATAATTATCTGAGAACTCCACATTGGATTGTTATGCTACTGGATGTTTGTATCATTATTTATAATATATCTGCCAGTATGTTCATCATCGGTAGTGTTGCAAACGCAATATGCTCTAACAAGTAATGTTTCATAACATTATTCAATTAAATAAGCAAGTAATGAAACTTACTAAGTAATGTGTGCATCAATATTAAGATATTGGATGACGCCCTACAACTGAACAATACTTTATGCGCATGTTAAATATTCCGTCCAAAGATGTTTAATTAGATAAATCCATACAAATACCTACAGTGATTGTACCATATACACATTAATGTACAATTCAGAAAAACATAACCTTTCCATTATATAAAAAAAAAACTCGCAAATAACCTAAAATCACTAAAGAAAACAGTGTTACCAACCCATTGGATTCATAACTAATTAGTCATTTATGATGCGATTCATAGATCGGCCTTGAGTGAGCAGGAATCTCTTTCATATTTCGCTTTCTTAATAAGATATGTAACGTTGGTATAGTTAACTAAATAACACATAAGTATCGGTAACCTCCGCACCACACGAGTTTAATTTATTATATAGTATACAATAGACGGTCTCACCATCAACCAAGTGATAGAATGATGATCATTCGGTCACCGCTTATGTGTTGTTTATCATATTGCATCACAGTCCTTGCTATCACTATTGGTGGAGTAATCTTGAGGAGAATCCTTAAGTCATTAAATCCTTGATTCATTACGTCGTGGAGTTTTGTCATAACTCGATATTCTCCACTTGTACCAGTATAGTTGGACTAGTATAGTACGACTCAATACTCAAGGGTTAAGGGAAGGAAAGGCAAAATAGTTCCAATGTGAGAAATCACGTAATACTTGTTTACTAAAAATTCTGAGATTTCTCGAGAATTACTTTTTATATTTAAATAGCCGTGAATGAAAAAAAGGCATTACGTGAAAATATCGTCATGTGAGCATCTCTTATAAATGCTTAATAAATGCATATTATTTTATTGTAATACTAAATATATATCGTCTATTAATGATATCCTTTGAAGTATACGTACATTATTATCAAATTTCGATAGTAATTCAGTAATTTTCCCGTAAATTATAGTCCGATTCTACAAAAGAAAAAAAAACTTCTTAATTTAACTTTATATGGCGTTGGAATAACAATACTTAGCTCCAACTAAAGAAGCTTACCACAAATAGACAAAGGATACTGAAGAAATAAAATAAGTGTAATTTAATTTATTAATTGTAGATGGCGCTAGAATATTGTTAATAATGTTTAATCTAAAAGACAGTTTTGGATATTGAAAATTTACCAGGGTGCCGATCTGTTGTTCCTGTGATCTGTCGGTATTTCGTAGAGTTTCGCAAATATTGCCAATATCCTTTATGAAAATGAAAATTAATTGCACATGGGTACGGATTTTGTCAGATGGAGCATATTTACGAATTTTTCGGCAATAAAGATAGATTTGTTAAGCTTTATAAGATGAAATGCCCAACTAAATGAAATTAGAAAATTATCAAGGTGGATAAATATAATGTGTTTTCAATAATATGGATATGATTAATTTAATAAATTACATGAGTTTTAAGTGTAATTAAAGTTTAAGTGTAAGCGCCATCTCTTAGAAAATCTAAGAGATGGCGCTCGCAGTATCGAAAATGTGTTGTTTGTGTATGTGTTATATATATATATATATATATATATATATATATATATATATATGTCTTCGTGTGCATATATATATATATATAGCAAGGTGATATCCTCGGTCCTTTGGAATTCGCGAGGAATCATCCGTTACTTGAAAAAACGACAAGTAATAATTGGATCGCCGGAGGGAAGAATTATAGAATTTAAGTTCGAATTAGTACATCACCCGTATTTACCAGTGACTTCTCTTTATTTCGAAAAAAAAAAAATAGCTTGGCAAACAATGGTTCACATCGAACAAGGAAGTCATCTACCAAACGGGTTATATGGAGTTAAATGGAATAGTATATTGAAAAATAAACAATAGTCTACAGAAAATATGTTGTTTTTCTTTTTTTAAGGACTTGTATTCCGAGCCTCGTATTAGCGTAACTGTCGCAAATTCGCCGAAATAAAGTTGTTTCATTTACATCAAACAAGTTCCATTTAAATCTCGTTCGGTTTGGCAATTTATTCAGAACATGCATAACTGGAGGAAATTTCATTATGGTATTACATGCCCTGTATATAATCAATTACCATAGCGTTCATTTTTTCGTCTGCTAAAGGACTTATTTTAATAAATGGATTTAAATACGAGAAAAATTCGCGAATTGGCTGTTATAGCACGGTCATTTAGTGAAATGGTAAATAAGAAGTCATAAAGTTAGTTGAATAGCTAATAAAAGCGGATTACCACTAAGATATTTTTCTATGCATATATAACCACCAACATTTTTGTTATAAGATAAGATAGTAGAGAGTAGCTTGGGAAATTGAGACCCCGGTAGCTTAAGTTCATGAGGGATCAATTTACTATATTTCTGTTTGTAAAAGTGATGAAATTCTTGTGCCTACATCCAATTGAATGATTGAAACTAAAACCTCTTATAATGAAGATGATTGCAAAGTAGAGAATTTAAAAAACAGGAAGCACTATGTAAGCCGTATGTATTAATTGTGTTACAGCTTTAAATAACAGCAAGTAAGCATTATAATTTGGAATAATAATATAACAGCGTGGTTACTCATTACGCTAAAACTTTTTATATATTTTTTAGTCATTTAAAGTGTTCAGTAAAAGATGACTTTAAAACAACAAAGCAACCAACCAAATACATCAGATGCTGTGGTGGGTTTTAGTATATCAGTATATGTCCATGTGCGTCTAAAGTATCCAGAAATACCAAAACGAAGTGTAATTTTACAATGATATTGAAAACTTTTTCAATGTTATTGTGAATACTTATTTTAAAATTGTTTTGTTGCATTATTGTTTCGTTTCCGTTTAGACCTTCCGATTTCCTAAATAACAATTAAAAATGTCTGATATCAGTTTTACCATTTTTACCAGAAATCATTATATGGTTGCATTCTTATTTGTATATCCGGATTTTTTTAACGCACTGTATATTAGATTATTTCATGGTAAGTGTTCAACTATGTATGCACATTTTAGAACAATCACGAAATTAAAGGAAAACAAAAATGGAGCAGCAGTATGCAATTTCTTATGTCATGCATCGCAATGTCTATAGGTCTTGGAAACATTTGGAGGTTTCCATTTGTCGCTTACCAGAATGGCGGCGGTGCTTTCCTTATTCCTTATGGCATAGTACTGATTTTAGTAGGAAGACCGATTTATTATTTGGAGATGTGCGTTGGTCAGTTTACAAGCAAGGGCAATGTCAAAGCGCTTGAAGCACTTGCTACCGCTTTTAAAGGTACGATCATCATATCAATTATATATATATATTAAAGACATTTATATTTTTATCGAAAAGAAACATAGAAGGGTCAAAACAAGGGTTAAGTATTAAAAAGATTCAAGCAAAGATTAATTATATCGCTCTCATAAGTTTAAAATGTTAAATATACGCTTATCGATAGTAACATCTATTTATTATTGATTAATTTCTAAAATTATTAGTAATTTTCC
Organism: Oryctes rhinoceros; assembly: GCA_020654165.1. Classification (NCBI taxonomy): domain Eukaryota; kingdom Metazoa; phylum Arthropoda; class Insecta; order Coleoptera; family Scarabaeidae; genus Oryctes; species Oryctes rhinoceros. Next base: position 9,147,491 of record JAIOKQ010000230.1, on the reverse strand, counting down.
AAATATTAAAAAATCTCCAAAACGAAAATACAAAGCTTCTCATCCTTCTGTCTTTGCGGAAGTGATACGTTGTCGTGGATGAAATTTATAATTTTGTAGTTTAAAGTTAGTTGAATGGTCGTCAAAATAACAAAGAAACGACGATGTTTAGTTTTTTCGATTATTTTTTCAAATAAAATATTGGGCTGCCGTAATAACAAATGTATTGGAAAAGAATACATTCATTAAATATGTAATAAAGGAGGAAATATTAGTACGAGAATAGGTAGTACCACTCGTTAAGAGTACTCTTGTAATGTAATTGCGTACTCTTTGAAGGATATCTTAGAAAACTTCAGCCATGTTGGACGCTCAGTTGCTTATTGACAGTCATTTGTCAGTCGATGCCAGTACTTCTGTAAAACATGAGTCCTCAAATTAAAGGCGACATGAACGCTGTTCATGGGAACTCTCTGGACTATTATTTGCCACGGACACATTTTGTTAGCTGAATTTAAACCTGGTCATATTGCTTTTGATGTACGTTGAAGATGGCCTGAAGCTTCAATTGCCACCGATAATATCGGAGAGTTCGTTAAGTAGTACTAGATGACCGTCGAATTATGATACGTTGTAGGAATCTCAAAAGAGCGTGATTACCACATATTAAAAAGAAAGATTTGAGTATGAATAAGCTAACCGCGCGTTGGATGTAGCGCTTGTTCAGTCAGAATCAAGGAGTCGGTTAATAACTCTACATGAAATTTGGATGCCCTAAGGCCACGGTACAGTTGAAACAATCGATTGCAAAGGGTGAATTGATTTCGAAAAAAAAAAGGAGAAGGCTGTTCCATCAGTTTCAATCTAAGAAGACTACCTTGAAGGATTTGTATCACATTGGAGATTGTTGTGACATTAAAGATATTGTTCCTATTCCGAAATGCTTTGAACTGGTGTAGCTTTTCCAGTTACCAGAGGTATCCTTCTAATTTGGCGTCTTCTTTAAAGTAGACATCATGAAGGAGCAAATTTAAGAGTGGCGCTTGCAGGGTTTTGGCCTCCGAATTTTATATTTTTAATTATGTGTTACGTTAATAAATTCATCGGGGCAAAAAAATTAGTCCTTTTTTGTTTGGATATTTCAATCACGACATTTAATGTGGAATTTGTAAGGGTGTACTGCTATATTAATAATAATAATAACCCTGTACGTAAATAAATCCAAGCTGAGATTAGCCAACCTACTAAAAACGTTGTTATGTAATTATGGTTCGTACAAAGTAAAAAAAGCATCGAAAGCTTTGTTCGATCGGGAAATTTCGGTGACTATAGGAAATACCTTAAATATCAATTACACCAATTCAACTTAAACAGCATAGCTAATCTAATTTATTATACAGTAATATAATAATTATTTCGGGACGGCCGTTCCAATAGTCCTCATCATCAACCGGTGATCAGTTACCGATCGAGGACTATTCGTGTCCTAGAAACGGCCGTGCTGTGGTGCGGAGGTTGCCGATACTTACCATACTACGCCACTGTCCTTGCTACCATTATTACTCATGATTATCGCTATTTCGTGATTAAAGATTTTATTGTATTGACCTGATTGCCTAAACTTCAGTTCTTTTTATAATTTTAATCGATACGTTGTCATACTGCAAAGATAAATGTTTCAAATGTTATGCAACTTATGCTCATATGAAGTTTGAAAGGTTTAGTCTTTGCAACGAACTGTGTTTAGCCTTTTCATGTCCCATCGTGTCGACAAACGTATAAGAATAAATCGCATAAAAGCAATGTGATAGTGATATTGTTTTATGACTAAGTAAATATTCCCTTTTATAGATCTATTGCGCGTTTGCTAGTAATAAAACAATATGAACAGGGCAATAAATTGAAATTCTCTCTCGAAAATACTATTTTTTAAAAATTTAATTTTATTGTCGGCTTATTATTGCGGGATCAGTTACAACAATGGCCTATCAGACTTATCTTTGAATGTATTTTTATTAGGAATTTGCAGGGCGATATTATAGATGGGCAATTTTGGTGTAAATAGGAAATAGGTATCAGATTTATTGTTTGAAGCCAAACACCAACAAGGTTGAATTATGTGAACTAAGAACAGATCATGACCGTGATCGATATGAAAGGCCCTAGCAATACCAGTATTTCGAATTTGAAATGAAAACTAAGAAGTTAGTGGAACGCAGCATGTTGTTATCAAAAAGAATCAATAAGTATCAAGAACAACCACAAACAGTGGAATTAACAAAACAGAAAGAATTGCGTTTTTAGCAACTACATCAAAATGATTGTATTAAAGAATGCATCAATCTACTAAATAACAAATTGTATTTTTAACTAAAAAATAAGAATCCTTTCATATTATAATCGCTTTTCCTATCAAAATACATAAAAGGGAGACACGCATAATCCTTATCGGACCGCAAACCTTTGGTGCTTCTATGGATAACTTTTTGTCGCCATTTTTAGTCAATTATTTTGAGAATCAATTAAAACGCATTTGATCTCGTATTTCCTTATGTCTGGCATCGCTACATGGACGATATTTTTAATAATTAACAAAGATTTTTGCTTAGAAATATTTGTGGATGCTATACCCGTCTATTAAGTTTGTATATAAGAAAGAGGAAGACGATAATAGATACTTTTTTAATAAATTTTGAATCAAAAATGGATAACTTAATCCTGCTTTTCCCAATCATTATATCGTAAACGCCATTCGAAATCAAAATTTAAACGGAAAGATATAAAAACAGAAAATATCTAGATTATGTCTGATTGAACGTAAAGACTGTGAATTGGTTTATGTGAGTCAAACATAAAGGTCTCTAGAAATTAGAGCCAGAGAACGTAAAGAGTAAAGATGTTTTTGGTTTTGCCTACGATATAGACGCAGAAAACACTCTTGAAAGAAAGTAAGAGGAAGACTCTTGATACCTTTGAAAAGTGTTAAGGTTTGTGACAAGATTCGCTATTTTAACTTATTTTATTATTTCAAATTTCTTCTAGTATATGGTGATAATATAAAGAAGTTGATGGAGTAAATAAGGTTTTTAATGAACAAGATTCTTGTTTGTTAAAAATGTCTAAAACAATGTTGAGCAGAATAGAAAGAAAAGTTAAAATGTTGAAAAAGGATTGTCCCTGTGTGTTAATGATTTTCTGGAAAAGTTTCGTTGAATTCGTATTTATTGCTGAATCTACAAGCAACTATAAAACACTAAATATTTATTTTATTTCTTTTGAAATTTTGCGACATTTTTAATGATCTCTTTTCACTTCTTCTATCTTCTTTTGGATTTAAATATGTAGTTTCAAAAAGATGTAGCAGCTGCGTTTATACGTTTCTAAAGTATTTCTTTATTAATCTGTTATTCAGTTTGTAGGTAGCACAGCTACACAAAGATGTTTATATATGATTAAATACTTAATCTCAAATTTATTGCAGATTGCTTTCAAAATGTTTCCTTTATTTTTTTCTTAAATTTCTGCCTATATTTTCACCTCGTCCCTACTTCTTCGAACTCTATTGTTTGTCATTTTGTCCTTAGTTTGTCCTTTTCTCTGTTTGTATTCTTTGTTGTATTTTTGTTATGTATTTTTTTTGTTACTTTGTCCGGTTACATCATCATTAGGTGTCCGCATCGGTTCAATCAAATTTCGAAATAACTTTTAAATAAGGAACAATGGCGGTCTTGTTTCGCGTTAAATTTATTTTTTGCGGTACTGCCTGTATCATATTTTAATTCAAATTTTACACAGTTTTTATTGTAGATTATTGTTGTAGATTATTTCAAAAGAGTAATAATTATTGTATTTATTTTAATGTTTTGAAGGATACATATATAGAAGCGTCATCTCTAATGCCCGGCATACAGTAGGTCTTTCTATTGTTAAATTTTTCTCCCATGATAATTTTATTCAGTAGGTGTTATTATTTTCTATGATGAAAACTAAATGGTCTTGCTTGTTTCAGGTGTCGGTTATTGTCAAACGTTGGGAGCAATATTTATCGCAACCTATTATTGCTCGTTACTGGCAATTTCTGTGTCTTATTTCGTAAACTCCTTTTCAAATAAACTCCCATGGTCTTATTGTAAACCCGAATGGGATGAAGTAAACAACATTAATAATATCACATGCGTTCCCTCATCACAAGTACAAGCTGCTGGAAATAATTCCATCAGTTCTTCTGAGTTGTTCTTCCGGTAAGTACTTTATTTTTAGGAACATTATCGGATTTGATAAAGGAAAAATAACGGTAGCAATAATCACGATAATAACAATAATGATGTTTCTTATCGTCACGAGTCTGTCTAGTCGCTGCAAAAAATGTATGATTCCACTCGCTTTTGTCCTTTCTATTCATTAGTTTACATTCAAATTTTGCGCTGCGAATTTTTCCACGAGAAAGTAGCGATTAAAACCCAAACTCACGGAGAAAAGTATTATTGTGCATCTTTCCATGTCTGGTTAAAAACAGAAATTTAAGCGAGATACAAATAACGTTAACATATTTGAAAATGGTTTGCAGCAGCGAATTAAAAGATCTAAAGAGTGAGACACAGGGCCGCAAATAGACTTAATGTGTCGAGTGAATTGCAAACAGTTGCTAAATAAAGCACCTGTTGAATAAGATTTTTTATTTTGTTTTGCTTGGGAATAGCAGACCATTTTCTGAGATAATTAAAAATTAGAGGCGTATTGTTTTTAGAGACTACCCATTTGCAATATATTTAAATTGATCTTGCTCTTGCAATACCAACTAAAAAGAAATTTGAGTCCTTTGCAAGTGAAACCATTTGATGCTGGACGGAATTCCAGAATAAACCTTTGGATGTTGGCATGAACTTTAATGCTATAGTGAAGTCTAATGCACAGAATCTGTTTAAAATTCTTGAAAAAAAACGATCTCCCTTCTTCTACATCAGTACAATACGGGTTACTATCCAGATTTCATGGAAGCTTGAAGTTTTAATGCATAACTTGTATATCGACGCTAAAGGTTGGCAGATAACCGTCGCACAAATCCTTATAAAAAATTTGGGTAAATTGTCGTGGTACGTAAACTCAACGTAAACTCAAGTATAAACTTCTCAATACCTCCTCAACCGTGAAAAATAAAGTAGTTATCAATAAACTAAATTATGTCAAAGAATTAAGTAAAAGAACAAAATTATAAATAAGATTGGAAATAATGTATGTGTTAGAAACAATAACATTAAATAAAGGAAAAATGAAAACAGCGAAAAAGAAAATTATAGGAACTAAAGATAGATGAAAGTGATTATTGAGGCAACTGATGAACCACGAAATTGAAGAGATATTGATCGATGAAAACATAGTAAGAGTGATGAAATCGATGAGAATTCGATGGTATGGGTATATTAGAAGAGAGAAGAAGTCAAAAATGATTACCGAGTTGAGTAATATGGGGAAAAGATCAAGTGGAAGACTGAAAAACCCATGATGACAATTCGACAATGAAAATCGAACAATAGAGAGAAAAAATTCCAAACAGAAAAGAATAGAGAAAGATATTGTATCGGGCGAAAAGCCACCAGTCTTTGTAAAAGACAATCAAACAACAGCAAGGACTCTTCCATCTAAGTTAAAGGCACAATTTAAGTTCTAGCGGGAATAACGAAATGTACTAGTTTATTAAATTTACGATTACATTTATCGAGGTAGGTTGAAAATTAGAAGAAACGATTCAATAATTATTTATTCCGTGAGATCATACATTCCGAGTTCCTTTCTTTCTTATGATTGATGTATTGCCAAAAAAGTCTCTAAAACTTAAATAAACTTGGTCAATCGAAACTAAAACTTGAATACGGATCAACATTTTCATTTAGGACAAACGCCATATGCTGGGAAACCTACTACTTATTAATCAACGTACTGCTACATATATGTATGTATGTACATACTCTAATGATCATATGCATGCATACATTTATGGAAAATGATTGTATATATTTTATTTAATTGATAATTATACTTATCGACAAAAATGATGCATATATTACTATCGGTGTTTGTTTTTCTTTTAAATCTTTTTTCAATACAGATTAATTTTAATGATCGCTATAAACTGTTCTGAGTTTTGTTGTTATATAAGGTAAACATATTGAAACGAGATATTATTTCTAGATGGGAAATATTAAAGGAGAAAGAAACAATCAATGACGGAATAGGATACCCCGATTGGAAGCTGACGTTATATCTTGCTATTACCTGGCTAATTTCGTTTATCATTATGCGAAGAGGTATTCAGTCTTCTGGAAAAGCGTCCTATTTTTTAGCTCTTTTTCCCTATGTCATACTTGGCACTTTATTTATTAAGGCGACGACGTTAGAGGGTGCAACTAACGGCATGTACTATTTTGTAAATCCTAATTGGAATAAGGTTGTAAAACCTCAGGTAAGTAGTAATTTTCAAAATTTCTTAAAATAATGTCTAGGACCATCGGTTTTCAAATTATATTTATTTCGACCTTTTAAGTTTTTCTGCGTTTCACGAAGCTAGCAAACTGTACCAGGTCGATGGACGATTGGCGTCGCGGGGCTGAATTTATAAAGCGGTCGATCATCAGCATTTCTTTATTGCCGGACGCATCCGTTTGATGTGCTGATTCGATAAACTAGTTTCCTGTAATTACATTTTGTCGGTTGTAATCACGGGGTGCTATGTTATAATACAGATAAAAAACTTATACAGGCTTGGGTAGAGGATGGGCGTTTTTTTTTTTTTTTTTAATAGAATAAAATTGCTACTTTAACAAAAATTATTGACAGATTTGGCTTCGTAATAACATCTTAAATGAAGTGTCCGTTATGATTAACGATTTACAATATTTGCAAACATCGCTTCAGTTCTTCCAATGTGCGGTGTTTGTGTTCGTATGCACGTGTTTTCAGGTGATCCCTTAATCGAGTGGCAAATTCGGATGCGCGCCATCGGTGCAGCTAAGAAATCGACTCTCGTATGCGAAACACTAGTCAATATCTAGTTCGCTATTACCTGGAGCGTACATAATAGTAGCAGCGAAGTAATTAGTGTGCAATTTATAACTAACGTTAACTAAAAATTATTTAGCGCCTGAGCGTATACATTTACAAAATAAAATTAATGCTGAACTGAAAAGTAAAAAAGTGTGTGTGTGGATGAACTAATTGTAAAAAGAGAAAACTTAATGTTATAATACGCAAAATGGAACCACATAAGTCGTCATCTTCAAATAGCTTCTAAAGGAATAGAAGAATGTACAGCCCAAGTAATTAAGTGATGTTAAGCACATTGGAAAATGTTGGGGGATAACTTATTCAGATCGGTTCATAATCTATAAAAACCATCTTACAAACCTTTCTGTATCTAGCACCGGAACGGCATCGTTTATGATAATATATCTCTGCATACTAACTTCGCATGCAAGAATCCATTCTTTAGCTACGTAGATGGTGCGCACCAAAATTTTCCCATTCTACCCCTTAAGAAAAAGTTGTACATGGACAAATCATGGAGCCGAGAAGGCCAACGAATCAAACCTATGAATGAGTCTGTCGAGAAAGAGAGGCCGAGTAATGTTAATTGGATCACTGGTTGTCTGGGCTACCTTCCTATCTCGCCTGTCGGATAGAAATACCGTTTCTCCGTAATTCAGGCAAAAAAGATGCTGTGTATCACCTCAATACAGTGCTTCGAGTTCACGAAAATAGCAATCGATTGTCGTCGTCGATAAAATAAGGATCTATTGCCACAGTTTCGCAAGTCTTTCGTGCAGTTCTCTCGGATTTTCAGAAGTCCAATAACAACAATTCTGTTGATCCACCATCGAAAAGAAGGTCAGCTTCAAAAAATTTTGCTCAAGAATTGTTTCCAGTTGACGTACAAAGTTCAGTGGTTGTGACAAAAGCGTGGTTTCCTGGTTTCAACTGTTGCACAAATACGCGAACTGACAGTTGTTTAAAAATATCCGTCCCTTTTGTATAACTCTGTACGCGAGCAAGCGTTTTGTTCTTATGAATGGCACTTTCATTTTCCTTTTTCTACAGCTAGCGGCAAATGATTTTTGTTATATTTATACTTTTTTATTATTTTTATTGTATGTTCGAATAAGCTTTTAAAATATTTGTTTAATTTAGGTAATAATATTTGCAAAGATATTAACATTAATTATCGTAATATATGAGTGTTTAACATTTTTGGAAAAGTATGATTGTGCTGCATTAGATAATTAGTGAATAATGCACCTATTTTGATATTTTAACTGGAACACTCTGTATATTATTACGTTTTTAATTTAAACGTCTAAAATTCAATCATTGCAATCTAGATTTTATACATCTATTTTGAATAGATTTTCAGATATTTATGTTGCATATTTCGCTCTATGTAGGTATCACACATTAAAATACCTTCGAAAGAAATATGCAGGGTATTCCATATTGGACTCCAGAAGTTGGAAAATTCAAACATTGGAAACAATACCATACATTTTTTCAGTGTTTGAAAAATGATGCGTATGTCTAATATTGAAAGCAAAATAGTATCGGAAGGATTTCCGAAGGATACTGTTTGGTTACAATTGTAGCAATAAACAAAACAAGCCAGAGTTAAATTATTGTAGCTACTCACAAAATGAATTTCTCAAAAAAAAAAGAAAAACAATAACAGATATGATTTATTTAACGAACAAAATTATTCTGAGATGAAAAAGCTTAAAGTGTATAATTATGCTGTGAAGCTCTAAAGTATCCATACAGCTATAACATAAGATAGGAGTTTTAGAAAATATCTATTTTTTTGTAAATTAACTTACGGTGTTACAGGCAGTTCAATTGCATTTTTAGTGTCCCTAAAAGTAACATCAACTTTCTTATTTTAAATAAACCATCCTGAATATTTTTACGTTTTGGACAATTGAAATGCGAATAAAACTATATTATCTTATGCATACGATGACATGGAGGAATAAAGGTGTTGATAATCGGTTTTTGTTCAAAAGTTGTTTAAAAGATTAATTATTGTATTGTTAATTGTTTCTTGTTACGCCGGACTAAGGAGCTGGTTGTAAGGTAATCATAACGAACGCTAAACTGTAAATTTCAATTCCAAAAGGGTGAATTATACTTGTTACCATACTCGGCAATTTAAATTTTTCTCTCGTTATTGTTTTCTTACATTTTGGTTTGTTTTGTTAATTATTGCTTCTTTGCTTTACCGACCTTTATTGCAAAATTTGTTAGTTTTTGATAGGTTAAATAAATATGTTGCCTCTTAGGTTTTTGGTGAATATGAGACATGCAAAATTACTGGACCAGCGTTAAAATTGCGTAAATCAACACAAAACAATTATCACCTTGTTTTCCGTTGTTGCGCAACAAGTTGTGCAACAATTGCCTCCTGTTCAAGTAGTTCGCTCTGAAAATTTCATCCTATCTGTCCTTACTTAGCTCGAAGTTCAAGTATTTCCGGCTGTACAAGGGCAATGTTGTAGTACTGAAACTTAAGCTAAGATAACATTGTCTGCCAAAAACAAAGTTATCATAATTAACTAATCACAGAAATCACAGAACTACGACAGCAAAAGCTACTTCATAAAGTAGGTGATTCCTATCGCTAAAAGTAAACATTTTTTTAAGAGTTTTTTATAATGATTAATATATTAACAAAAATTTTCACCTCCCCAATGATATTTTTACAATACGCGCAATTTTACGATTTTTGGATGCTTGGAACATTCTGTATAATGTAGTAACATGTAACATTTTTAGGTGTGGTTTTCTGCAGCAACTCAATGTTTCTTTTCCTTAAACGTAGGTTTTGGAAATATAATTTCGTATGCGTCTTACAATAGTTTTACCCACAATATATACAGGTTTGTATACACAATTATCGTCTGCTACTAATGTTTAGAAATAATGTGGGTTACATCACCTAATAATGCTAATTGTACGTAAAAAGCAACTAATCTTATTGCTTTCTATAAAAAAATTTAGTTACATTTGTATTAAGTATGAATGAAAATGTAAGCCGATCCAGCCGGTTACTTCTATTCGAATTAAAAAAGCCGCCTAAATTGTGAAATGTCGTTTTGTACAATATACACTAACTATAGAATAAATTAAAACGAACCTAAGCTTATGCAGCGGTTTTTTATCGTTTCAGAGATTCCATCATTATTTCTATTGTAGACACGCTAACTTCTCTTACGGCAGGTCTAGCTGTATTTGGCGTTTTGGGAAATCTTGCGTTTAAATTAAACGTAAATGTGAATGATGTGGTACACACTGGAGGTACGGGTTTAGCATTTATTTTATATCCCGAAGCCATAGCGAGATTTGATACCGTTCCATGGGTACGTTGATTATACGATTACAATATGCCATTCCATAATCAATACCATAGAATATATTTGATCTAAAGTGATCACAAGAAAAGTGCGTGTTGTATGCGATTTATTTAATAATTCATCAATTTCGCTGTGGACGGAACGCTAATTGTTTCGGTCGCTTTCTAGCAGATGTGCTGCAAATTTGGCTTGGGTCCGGCTAAATGGTTTTGACCTGGAATATTTTTCCCCAAGTATTGGGATTCCTTTTCATGTGTATGCCATACCTGTTGTGGCAGCAATTAGTTTTGCTGAGTGTTCATTAGAGGATGGCTGCTAACTAAGTTTTATATTTAAAAGTTTTTAGTGAAACTTGCAAACAATAAACAACATAAAAATACGTCGAATTAAACTTTATTCAGTAATCGATAGATGCACTCTTACTTTGAGCTAGAATCCTGGAGTTAAATTTGTGCAACTTATTCCTATTAATACCTGAAGATGGAGACTAACTAGAGGAGATTAAAATTTATTTTCAATGAAGTTCATGTTTGACCAACGTATATTATACCAAATATTGAACAATGCTTTTAAAGCTAGATTTGTCTAATTTATCTGTGTATTTGAGGTTATAAGTAAAATTTATTCACAGCCCTTTGCAAGGAATGTCGACGTGCTTCTTTGTTAAAACAGTATTCTGTTGATGCTTGATAATTCCCATCTGTAAAGCAGCTTTATTATCGAAAACATTTGCTGCTCCATTAACTATTAATCGGTAAATCTGTTCTCAAATTCCCATTTAATGTTTCTTAGGTCGCGCTACCATTTGTTACCTCATGTGGGTCGTTAACGCACCTCATAAGCAACAACTACAATAAATTTTCAGGCAAAATTGCCTGAAAACTTTCATAATTTGTTAATATAATTGAATATATCGAATCTGAAGTAAACCTGTAAGTAAATAATCATTACATTTTGGTTCTGTGCTCAGTCACTAAATTAATCCTTTCCTACGTTAGTATCTGTGATTATTGCTATATTTCTTTTAAAGTCTAGTCCACAGTTTCCAAGGTATCGCGTTACCACCTCAAACATATAGTCAACAATTCCTTAACGGAGATTTCTTTGGTTATGTTCAAGTAGCGTATAAAAATAGGTAGCTGTGTATTTGCTAAGTATATCAACATAATTTATAGTCCGTTCGCATCTTAAAAATCAGTATTGGGTCTTATGGAGTATTACCCTCTCTTTCCACCGTCAGGGAGCTTGTGTATGTACATCTCTTTCCAACTCGACCAGAGTTGCGCGATATTTATACTAATGACTTTTTTGATAGCTGTATTATCCATGATTACCCATCTCTGATGTTTAACATTATTGGCATACTTTGGTTGAATTCACTTAATTTCGTGCTTCCGTTGTAATTTGTGTCTGTTTTGTGTGTCTTATTAGAACCTTTATAAACTTAACAAATATGAAAAATACATGGTTATGTTCTATGTGTCATTTCTTCATAAACAGTATAGTTTAAAGCTTTCTATAAATATAATTTCAAAAAGAACTGACAAGCGTGTTCACGATTTTCATAAGAGCTGTACTGATTTCTAAGGTGCGAACAGACAGTTTTGAAGTAGCTGCGAAGCGTTTTGATATACAAATACTTATCTTGATTACATTATTAACATTCACATTCACACATGATTTAATCATCAAAAAGCAAAAAAGAAAAGTTAACTTGTACTTTCAGTTATTTGCCTTACTGTTTTTTCTAATGCTATTTATACTTGGAATGGGTAGTTTGATTTCCATGGAAGGAAACGTTTTTACTGTGGTAATAGAAACGTTTCCACACTTAACTGAGTGGAAAGTCTCTCTGTCAATAGTATTGATTGGTTTCTTAGTAAGCCTGATTTACGTTACACCGGTAAGCATTGGATATATAGGGATATTACATTTCTCATATTATTAACCATTTTCTGCAGGGCGGACAATTCATTTTAAATTTAGTGGATCACTTTGGAGCATCCATGACTTGTTATGTTGCAAACATGATCGTTGTTTGTCTAATAGCCTGGTTATATGGTGACGTATCTTAATGGTGTTAATTATAAATTGTTAATCAACTTAAATTTATAGGACTTGGCAACTTTTTGGATGATGTTGATTATATGCTAAAGCGAAAACATGGCGCATACTGGAGACTAAGTTGGGGTATTATTACACCCCTTGTATTAATAATCATATTTTTATACTTTTTTATTACTATGACGGATCTCAAGCATGAAGGGAAAACCTATCCTTATATTGCCTTAGGTATGTAAAAAATCATCTGTAAATCGCCTAAAATCATTCTGGTTTATGTTTAGCCTTTGGATGGGTGGTCACTGGAGTAGCTGTAGGACAAGTACCGCTTTGGATGCTTATATTTTATTTACGAAATAAGAAGATAGGTATTGTGCAGGTAATAAGATAGATATCTGTGGGATATTTAGAAAGTATACGGGGCGATTTAAATTAGGTGCTCACTATTGGTAACTTCTTTCATTGTAGTGGCATTTTTTTCAATGGTAGCAGTGGTGATATTGGAAGAATAACATTTCGAGCGTTTTTGAGTTCGCAGATGAGATACTCTTTTTAAAGGGAATACCCTGTGTAATAGAAATTATTTTTGATTAACTTTCTGCTAGGATCAACAGATAAGAGCGTTAATAAATACTTGCCCGTTTTATTATTTCATAGAATATAGTATTTTAATGCACACTCTCTTTATACAGTGTCCGTAGATAAGTCTATACTATGCCGAAACTTTTTTTTTAGTTTTAAAGTAACTGTATTTTTGTTTCTTTATGTACTTGAGACCAAAATATTTAACTCATCGTGCTAAATATGAACAAATATAATAAAAAGTTATTAAAAATACGCATTGTATATTTTTTGCAGTAAATTTTCTTCATTAGTATCGTTTGGAAAGCGAGAGTTAGTAAAAAAGAAAATATTTATATTATTTTTTATTGAAAAGATTTGTTTCCTCTAATTAAACCATTTTACATTTTGTTTAAGATCGCTCTTGTACTCTTGGTAACTAAAAATATTAGTAGTGGAGTCACACTGACAATGAGTTGAGAAGCTACAAAATATCTTTGATTTCTTTTTTATAATCAAAAGAAGTCAAAAAATGTCTTTTATTTAATTGTAAAGGAAAGATAAGAGCATTTATTAAGATTTACGATTCTAACAAAGGCTTTCTACGCCAAATTATTTAATTTGAGAAAATAATCATTCTTAATAAAAAATAAATTAAATTTTCTTCTTTTTAACACGAACCCACCATTTTCAACTACTATTGATGAAAGAGTATGGTGCAGATTTTTCCGGGGATACTGTATACTGCTATCCAAATAACAATTACAAGTACTGTTTATTAAAGTTTGCCACTTTCCGTACGCTTGACAGGCGCCGGTATGGGAGTGCTCGTTCTGGTGTGTGATTCGTAATATATGCTGAAGCGATCTTATTGCAGTAGGAACGCATCTAATGTGTTTGGTGGCCATTTGAGCGTGGCGAAGCGCTGAATGTAATAAAATATCGTCGATAAGTGGATTAATTTATCTGTTGTGTAGTTCAACTCACAATTCTGCAGTCATTGATTTCATAGAATATCGATTTTATTTATACATGCAACGCTGCTATAAGATGTACTATTCTTATTTTTCATATATTTATGCATATTGCTTTACTAGCGAAAAACAAAATGCACATTTGATTCTTCAAGATAGGATAAATCTCTCAGTTGTATACTTACATCGGCAGCAAGGTCGTTTCACGTCCCTGCTTCATCGCATAGTCTAATATGCGAAGCATAAATTTCTCCCGTATCGACGCCTTTGAAGCTCGCTGAAAGTGGCGATCTTTATTGATTATACACTTATTTATTATAATTCGCGCGTATAAAGGTAAACATACTTTTGCTCGTACAACAAGCGTTAAAAAAATACCGTTTGGTACCGTAGCCTACTCAACCTATGCAACAAGGAAGTTTAACAGACACCTACCGGCACAAACAAGCACCAATTCGATTTAAACTTTCTCGTCTGGCCCAGCCAACACAATAGAACCTTCGTAAATGGCTCAAAACTCAATGAATAACCATAAATAAATAAATCAATTAAGAAGTTACTACACCTATATGCAACATAAATAAACCAAGTAATTTACTGTTTAATTTATTTGTTTTGTAGATACAATATCCTATTGTAATACAAGTTGTTTTTATATTGTGATCTTCCATGATGTAAAGTAATTCTGTGGCTATGTTCCAAAATAAACAGATAAGCATTTATCACATCAACTGTAAATACCGCACTTCTCACGCGTTAACTCAAAATCCTGTCAAAACAAGTATCTATTAAACCAAATGTACGCTGTGGATCATACTATGTGTGTTTTGCGTAGTAAAATAATGATAAGTTAATATTTTGGGTGTTGTAAACTTAACTAAACTATGTTTGTGTTTGCTATTCCTTTATCATTCGATCTCGTTGAATAAATAAGACGCAGTTCCTTTTACTTAAAAGAGGAGACGGCGTAATTCCCCATATTTCGTTTCCGTACAACCAATTACCGTCTCTTACCGTTTGCAATATCCTTACGATAAGCATATTACCCGGGACAGATAATACTTATTACCAGCACTATCATCTGTGGACCTGACTTAGCTCGGGGACTATTTTCACTTGAGGAAAATGCCAGTTTAGCTTTGATGTCGTGTAGATTCTTTTTTATTTAGATTTCTGATGATTTCGGATGTTTTATCAAGAAGAACACATCTTAATTCTATATAGAAATATGAAGTTGCTGTAAATTTCGATTTACATGTGTTCCTCTCACGGAGCCCCATTGTGAATGTATGGAATTTGGCACAATGAGGTGTTATTATATATTAGTGATGCGGGTTCTAAAAAAATTTTTGTTGTAATTAATTTTCGCTTTAAGTGTTCGGAGAAGAGCTAAACCAAGGCGTCCTTGGAACCTAAGTGTAAAAATTACCATAATTGTCTTTAATTAAGGAATTTCAAGAACGTACTCATATCTCGTAGTGCCGTGCATGGTAGTAATAGAGAATAGCTGTTGCATTATGTAATTTGAAAGTATATTGTAGGCAATTTCAGGTGATAAATCTTTAATTTGTTTAACAGGTGTATTTATTGTGTTAGCATCTAGATTTGGTTGATGGATTTGGTATGCCACTAGTTTATAATTTCTTTTCTACTATTTCTACTATTTAAAACAATTTTCTTAACCTATTAATTAATATTTGTTCCTTTTCTTTGTTTTTTCTTTTCCTGGTAAGTGCTGGTTCACCTTTTTCTTTTTTAAGCCACGGCGCAGTCTTCTTTTGGTTGTAAGAGTCGACTTTTCAATAAAGTTTGATATTGGGATCCCTTACGTTTTTCCATTGGTTATATCGTTATTCATACTGTTTAATAAACAAGTAACTTACGCTCGGTTACAGTCGTATTATTTATATTGTTTAATAAACAAGGTGAGTTTATGTAACACGTGTTTCACTGCCTACGGCTCATCGGCACAGCTTTGCAAACTGGTACGAAAGTCGTATATATGTATACAAAATGACGTATAACAAGTATTAATGAGGATTTTTAAACTAAAGAAATTCTAATCAATTAAAATTGCCGAAGCTAGCGTTCTATCAACCTCTACAGAATAGAATATACTAAATATTCAACAACTACGTGAAGGTAGCAAGGCTAGAAGAAAATTCACTAAATGGAAATTAATTATTGAATTAATTAACTAAATTAAATTAATTGTCGGATAATCTATTCTGTAGAGGTCGATATAGCGTTAATTTCTGGAATTTTAATACTTTAATACTGCTACTAAATTCGGACCACGAACACGATATTACTCCAAGAAGTATTTGTGAATTGCGTAGATTCGTTGATAATTGCCTTTTTCTAACATTTTTATCTTATTCAATTAAACAAATACATTGATATAAAATTACCTTTTCCTTACGCATCGAAGACGCACATCTTCATTGAATTACTATTATTATACATAAACGTTTAATACGGCGGTCTTGCGACAAAAGGAACGCTATTTGGCAAACTAATAATGCACACGTTCATGTTTTTAGGTTATTCGCGAAATTGTAAGGTATTCAAATTGGAGACCAGCCGACGAACATGATTACGATGGTTGGAAGCTCATGAAAGAAGAAAATGCGATTAAGGCGAAACAAAAAGGGTTCGGAGAGAAATTATGTTATGTATTGACAGGGAAAATTTAGTTAAAACTATGCACTTCCTACAAATCCAATGTTGTAAATAAAAAGTCCCCAATCAGAAATTGGGTATCTTGTAGTATTAATGTTAGAGATGCTTAAATTAGGAGAATGTACGGATACGCCGGTTTATTTCCTGCACAATTTAGTGCTTCGTATATGTTACATTAATTAATATAAACATAATTATATTTAGTTAGCAGATAAACAATTATAGTTATTGTTTGATAAATTTGTGCGTGTATTATAATGATGCTTATATAGTAAATTATTTTTGATAACCTTAGTCGTTCTTTTATAAACCAACAAGCCTCAGGTTCCCTTCTGTTCGTTTCTGTTGTTATTTAACGTATTGTATGCATCAATAGCTTAGATACGTACCCAACAGAGAAGTTCGTAGGCACTGTAATGTTATTATATAACGGTAGATAAATCGATTTTCTTAATTCTTTAATTAAATTTTCCAGTCGTGTGATCCGGTAGTGCCTCTAGGCATTCCTTTGTCAGTTTAAATTAAAAATTAACAACGAATTAACGAGAATTAAATTGAAAAAAGGAAAACCAATCTCAACTTCCACGTTACGCAAACTTTAGGGTAACGGGTTACGAACTCTCGTCCACGTTCGTTTGAATTACCTAAACGCAAATTTTACCTTAGTTTTGTAAACTAAACATTTACATTTTCTTTTAAATTGGGCGCTTCGGTACGTGTTTAATTTAAAAAGCGGTTGTAATGTGACAAATATCCATATCCAAGGTAGCTGTCGTTAACGAGCGTTTAATTAAGTACGATTACCTACGTCCGAGCGATACATACTTCTGATTTCTTTCTCGGTGTTTCTAGTTACTTTCATAGCCTCAGGTTTTCCTCTATCTGTTGCTGGAATTTTCTTAGTTAAGTTTACCTCCCTTTGATAACAATTCTCGGTAAACGGTTATTTTCTCCGGTTTCTTCAAAAAAATATACAGTAGTATTCTTAGAGGACAAGTTTGATAGCAAAAGTCAACGTTGCCGTGTACGTCTGCGGTCTTTAGGCTGAGTACTCGTAAAAAATGGAGATATAATTGAAATATTGTATCTTCAGAATGTGTATTCTAATTTGTCGTAATTTAACAAACGCTATCGCTATAGAGTAAATGAACTTAAAACAATCGCCAAACTTTCAGTTTGAATTATTGTTGAGTTAACGCGTATTTGGTTAAGTGCTTAATTTGAAAAAAGGTATCTTTTAACACTGAGGGTAAAACTTGGATTTTTTCGGTCATTTAGACGGACAAGGAGCTTTGAATTTATCACGCGTGATTATAGGCTTCACGAAAGCTTTCATTTTACGTATTTAATTTCTCGTAAAATGTTAATATTCATTGTTAATTTTAATTTAAATTGCTGAAAGTGAGTGTCCATGGGATACTCTCGAATACATGAAAATTTAATTAAACAATTAAGAAAATCAGTTTCTTTTCCCTTGTAACTTTATAGTACAAATCATGATACCTCTAAGAACAAAAATTCAAAGGATTTAATAACTAAATGGTCAATTATAACATAATATTCAATTTTCTCGTTCGGTGGCAGTATTTATTTAACAACTTTTAAGAAAAGTTACAGACCTATATTTCTGTTGGACTCTTTTGCGTGATCTACTTATTTTTGAAAGCTCAAAAATAATCAAAATAATTTTTGTGGGTGCGAGTTAATATTTTTTCAGGCTACATAAAGTTTTAAATTGAATTTGGAATAGAATAGCAAATTCGAAATTTGGAAAAATTGAGTCTAAAAATTGGACTTATTTTTATGATTTTCGGTACCTGAAATCCGGTCTTGATGTCCTTATTTTGAAATCTTTGCGAATCAGATGCGAGTGCGATTCATCCAAATTCTTCCTGTAATGATCCCAAATCCGTAGGTGGTGAAATTCTGTTGATTAGAAGATCTAAATGATTTCACTAAGTGTTTAACTGATTACATACAAGATCCCATAGTTTTAAACTTTCTCCCGAAGGTTTATCGGGTTACATGTTACATGCGAACAATAGTACAATTACCTGAACTCGAAACGAGAGAAATTTCCATATAAAGCAACGTAATTCTGATTTACGTTAGTAATTTTTGATTTCACGCTGTACAAGTTGCAATAGGCTTATTAAATGTGTAAGATTGGCATGAAAATCCAATTGGGAGAAAATTGATGAAAAGAGGTCATCAACACTACCCCGCCTTGTAATTAGAAGGAACTAATCGTAACGATACGTATGAATTTGATCATATTAATTCTCGAAGACGTATCCGCATGCTGCACATTCCATTTATTGCTTAATGTTTTTAAATATAATTAAGACAACCTAGCGTTGTAAATTGTACAAGTATCAAACCCAAACAAAATGATTAGTGAACATTTGTGTCATTCCAATATTCTGTACAACGCAATATTCTATACATGATAAGATTTCGTGGAAATAACATGGATAACTTTTGTAGGAGCAATAAATCATTTATTTACGATGCATTTTAATGTACACTTTATAAAATATGTTCCACGACTGTTTATAACATACAACAAAATATTAAAAACAAATTAAATTATTAAAATAATGGCGGGAGATTCAAACTTTTTGAGCAAGTTTCAACAGTGTGTTGAAAGTATACCGTACAGTATATGTTATATGTTATATGAACAGTATATGTTTTTGTATGGCGACGGTTCAATGCAATATTTAAGAGCATTGTTACTATAACCTTCTCGCTGTAAAGGGTGAACCGCAGTTAATTATTCTCTAATATCCGAATCGTGACTGGAAATGGTACCGGATTTATTAGAAAAAACATTGAAGAAATGATTTTTTTCACGACTACTGTAGAAAATAATGTAACGTGGCAAATATATTGAATAGACCATTTTTACAATAATGTATGAGATTGTGGCCAGCGAAATATCATTTCGTTTATTATTATAACAAAGGATTCAAGTTGTTGTGATTGATTCTGACGTGGGATTGTTGTGTAGGCAAATAAAAGTATGTTGTCTTTTCAAGTATGCTGCGACAATAATCCTGAACGTTGGTAAAACCAATATGATTCATCTTCGAGTAAGGAAAGACATGATAAGTAGTTGCTAGATTAGACACGGAGATCAAACCTTTCCTGACCAGAGATTTTCAGGCTTAGAGGTCGATCCGGGCGCTAAAGTTCGAGCGGTGTCGTTCGATAATTGTGCTCTTCTTACTATACAACGCGGCATTGTTAAAATCAGTTTGCATCAGTTTTATTTTTGTTTTGTCGAGTTTAGGTTTTATTTTCTGGGGTTCATCGAGCTGTGCAAGTAGATTTTTTATTTATAAAAAAAAATATTAGATACATGGGTGGGACACTGTATTTTATTGAGCCTGGGACTTATTCAGGGATGTATCTTGTTTTATTTCTAGGTTAAAGGACATTGTGTATAGCTGTTTATGTTGTTTAAATAAAGTCAATAATAGTATATTGTTTACTTACGAGGAAAAGCTTAACATTTCCGCACGACGTGAAGATTGTTCACCGAGGCAAAGTCCATTCAAACTCAAATTTCTCAAAAACCATTGAAGATATCGCAAAATGGACGTAATCTCTGTGATCTGTATCGTTTAGAATTTTTTCTTATAATTTTCTTAATTTTTATATATCACTCCAACTAATAACTTCGCTTATACACTTCGATACGCTGGATCCATTAAAAGTTACCCTGATTTTCTACCTCTTACAGTTAGCGAGCTATAAGTTTTCAAATGTTGAGAAACTTTGATCCCTATCTTTAGCTTTCTCGGGGTGTAATTCGGAAAATAAATGAGACAGGTAAACGAGAGTGGCGGAAATCGATTCTCTGAACCAGATTTTACTCAGAATCATGTAACTGAAGCCTTTACATTACGCTGAAAAGTCCTTAGCTGGATTTACAGTGAAAGACGAGAAATTTAAATTTTATATGAAACGGATATACTAGAAACATGTATGATCACACTGTTACCAAATTTTACTAAAAAATTTATTACTAAAACATTTTTTATCACTGCAGAATAGAAGAGTTTATAAGCAGGTTGTGGGAATACATCAGTTTAGAAAAATGCCTAAAATAGTTGCTACTTATTTGAATTTGCTATAACTAGTTTAAACAGGTTGGAGCGGCTGGAAATCGATAAACGTCTGTCACGAATACATGGATGAGTCTTTTAACAATAAGATGGACGTGGCAAAGAAAATTTTTTCATCAAAAGATATTCAATGACATAGTCCTACTGCTTCTATTGTCCCGTCTATATTCAATAGTTGTATTGAGTATTGTCAAACAAACAAAAACTATGAGAGTAGAAAAATATTACTCAAAATTACTCTAGAAGTTCAGTTCTTTAAATGTTCAATAATTGTATTGTAAATATAACAAACAAATAATTTTAATATTCTGATAATGGTTGGGATCATATATTTTTAATTTAAATTTAATTAACCTCTGCTCTTTATTGCAAATTAATAAATTCTAAAATTTTAATTTCAAATAAACTATTTATCTTTGAAGCGTATAAGTACAGAAACGAAAATTTTCTTAAAGCTGCCTCTGCGCTGCCTGACAACTGCTGATGTATGGAAATGTCCATCTTTTATTTGGTTATAAACGCCAATATTTGCGGAAAGCTTTATTATTATTATTATTATTAAATAAGATGCAATAAAAAATAACTTAAGTTATATAAATTATTAAAAAGAGATTAGTTACTCTTTTTTTCTCGATAACAGGTTTTGTTCCAACACCGCAAATTTTTCAGCACTTGCTGCCAGTATAGAGAAACAACGCTGGCGGTTGGAACAACGGTGACATATAAGCCATCACCTTTGGACGAGGATCTCATTAACTAATGTCGCAAGAGGATACAATTTTTTTCATTCACGTGGAGGATAACTAAGTATTATAGCTGCAAACATCTCGTTTACGTTAAGGATGTTTTTCCTAATCTATTTATTTTGTTATATAGATGAAATAAAAGATACAGTTTACGGGCAAATAAATAAGCATTTATATATAAGTACAGTGTTTTCAATGATTTCCACTTGAAGTGTTTTATGGCACGTAGAAATATTTATTCAGATTAAGTAGATCAAGTACACCAAACATAAAACAATTAAGCACAGCACAAGTATACAAAAATATTTCACTTTCGTTATCCCATTTTATCTTTTGGAACAATAAAAGACAAATCCCCTTTACTCAGAATTTCATCAGTGGTAATGTGCATGGCAATGATGACAGATCTTTTTCAGTGAACTAATCGCTTTCAGCTCTACTTTATAACGAGAAAATACATGTTTTATAACAGTTTTTGTGTTAAGAGTTTAAGGTAGGATTGCACTGATTATTTTTAATCACTTCATCTCTTTTTATGGTGGTACCACCTAGGACGACTCCAGAAAAATCATTTGCTTATTCCAAATTTTTATTTAAGCTTAAATTTAATATGACGGTAAATTCGGTTTATTTCCAAGTTGCAGTAAAGGGACCTCTTTTCTGCCACCTCAACATTTAAATTACATCAACAGTATAATAGAGAAAAGTAGATATTACATGTATACAAGAAGTCCATGTTACGTCATTGCTTAGAGGCAATTAGTACACAAAATAATTGTTAATACATATGCATATAGTGAATTTCTAAAGACGGAGGTTAGAAAACAAGAAATGGTTGACTTTTTTTTATTATCGGTTCTGGGAATTTCTGAAAGCGTAAATGGGACATCCTGTATATTTTTATGTTTTTGGAAAGCCAATGGAAGTATAATTATGTTTTAATTTAATAAGTACGTATTGCGGTATCATCAATAAGGTTTACAAACTTTTGATTTTGTCTAAAGTTGGTTGCGAAAAAGTTACACATTTTTTTTGCAACCTTGGATAAAATTAATGAGTTCATTGAAAGATGGCGCTAAAGAACTGATTCCTAAGCAGATAATTTTCTTTCAATTCATTTTTTTTAATTTTAAGCTAGTATACCGCGATATCGTTTCAGCCGAAATTTGTTTGAAAATTCACACTTAGCCTTTTGATAAAAAATTAAGAAGTACGTGTTTCAGATGAAGAATTTATCATGTATGAAACAACGTAAAAATAACGGAGAAAATAATGTGTAGCAAATAAATAATGTAAAAAGTTAAAAATAGGAAATAGGAAATTCATCTATTTGTTTTTGCAATTATCTCTTTAACCAGAAACCTTTATATCTGCCTCCTTAAAAAAAGTTAAAAGAAGGGAGGATGAAATGATTTAATAGGTTTTTCTTTCTTTCTATATGTATATTTATCATTATAAAAGTACAGCAATCTAGGTGTTTGTCTTTCATACATTTGTGAGGCATCTGCACAATGCTTTTAGTAGTAAACATATCAAAGGTAGACATGATTTAAGACAGTTGTTTTTTTTTGTTACTTCGAAACTCATTAATAGGAAATCAGTAGTAAATATAGCTCTCATTTTTTCTAGATCATATTGCATATTACTACCAACGATGTACTGCAGCCAATATTTGACAGATCTGGTAAAAATTATTACGAAGTCGAATTTAATGAACAATATCCCAAATTTTACTGGACTTTACTCTCACTAAGTTACTGCTAGAGTAGATAGGTTAAAATGTACAAACAAATTTTATACCAATAACTAAAGTAGTAGACAAGTGGCTACACTTTTCGTGCGCTTTACGAATTTAGCGGAGACTGGACAGACTTGTATCTTGTGGACTCTCGGGGCAACCGATAGGCAATACGTACCCATTCTCATCAGATGAATAAACATGTCTAATTTCTGCTAATTTTGTGAAGTGCTCGAAAAGTGGCTTTACCAATAACCGGTAAATTTGATACACATTACAGTCAATTGATGATAGTCTCTTAACAGTTTTGGTCCTAGAATATTCTAAACCATTTGAAATATAAACTACGGTATTTTACTTGCATATTTTAAGAGCTGATAAAGGCGGTTGTACAATTGCCATGGAAAAAACGACCACACTGAAAAAACGAATACATTACAACCTTAATGAAACCATGCAAAAAACGTACAATTAAATCATCAGTAAATCAATTATTCGGTATCCCATCAGTTCCATATTAGCCACAAATGTTCTGGACAATTTATCAAATAATATGTCTTACTTTTCAGTTTCCATTAATTTATAAATACGTAAATTATATAATTTGTTTTATTCCAAGTGATGGTTAAAATGGAGATTAATAATAGTATTCCACTTTTAGCTATTAAAGTCATTCATATTTTTTAAATTTTAATAACTAATTGCGTTAGGTAGATTCATTAACTACATCGGTCACCAAAAAAGTTTTCTTTCGATTGCAAAAGCAAGGAATTTAGAAACAATTTACCTTTAGTTTTTGAAGTAATATACATCATACAGATAATATCATATTGATTTATATTATTTATAACCAAGATAAAACAGTATTGAAGAATCTCCCTTCATTATTCTACCCTGCATGTCGAAATAACATTAAGTTGTAACAGTAACAAATATTTACATCAACAAACACTTTTATAGGTTTGAATTATACAGTTTTTCTCTTGTTTTACAGATGGTTTACACTTTAGAATCTAATATAAACGACAATGAAAGAATAGTAAGTTGATACACATTTATGTATCATTGAAATTATTTATATTGTATCCTTTTGCAGAACGTTACACGTCAAAACGGAAAAAACGACGACCTCTATTATAGGCCCCAGGACAACAATGCAGTGGAGGTAAATAAAACACGAGGTGAAAGTAGGAAGAAACGAAGTGTAGCTTTTACAAATTTAAGCAATTGTTTTCGTAAAATTTTTGTTACCTTCGTGAACTGAATATTGAGCGCAATGACTCTTTTCGCCGTTTTAATGATTTTAATATTTCAGCAAGGCGAGGCAACGGGCACAAAGAGGGCAGAATGGGACAAAGGTGTGGAATTCCTATTGTCTTGCATTGCAATGTCCGTTGGCCTGGGAAATATTTGGCGATTTCCATTTACAGCGTATCAAAATGGCGGAGGCGCCTTCTTAATTCCGTACCTTATAGTTCTGTTACTAATCGGAAGACCAATTTACTATTTGGAGATGTGTCTAGGGCAATTTTCAAGTAAAAGTAACGTTAAGATGTTCTATTCATTAGCACCAATATTAAAAGGTATCTACCTAAGATCACTAACTAGATCAATTATTTTTATGACTTTTATGGTAGTTTAAATAAAAAAAGAGTAACGCGTTACAATACATACAATACATACGATTACACACATTAGTACGTACAATAATACAATAATACATACGATTCATAAATTCCTGAAGAAACTAGCCTCTTCATTTCTATCTACTTTAAAGCGCCATCTATGTAGAATTAGAAATGACCTAATACATTCATCATTTTTAAATACGTCTATGATCTACAACGACTAGCGCTAAAAGCCCTCGGTAGCATTTCAAATAAAATTACGCATATGTAATAAATGATTTCAAAATACGCATTGTTTCCTGATTGTAATATTATGATAGGGTTTATCGTTTAGCATCGCAGCGAAGTGTTATCTCGGCACGTCCGTAGCCTTGAAACGTGCACGTTTCCGAATTTGACGATTCGTTACATAATGATATTTAATTTGCAGAATTGCTATTCAAATAAAGACATTCTGTATGTATTTAGTGAGTATTTCTTTAAATCTGGAAAATGATGGCCTGAACGAAGATAGGACGATATTATTGTTTCCATGGGGTAATCCTTGACTGGAGATATATTTACCGAATAAAAGTCGAAAAACATAAGCCGCTGCAGCGGCAGCTTAGGAATCGGCAGAATGTTGCCGTTATGAATAGAGTCGCTTCAAAAAAGTGATAATTCCATCCGCCTTTGTTATCTCTAGTTATGAATGTCAGCAGTAGTGATGACTAAAGCTCGACTCTTTCCGTGCGCTTCGCAGGCGTCGGTACGGGAGTGCTCGTTCGGGTGTATGATTTGTAAGATATGCATAGAAGTAGAGAGATTTATTCTATCTGAAAGAATGAAATGCGTATTTGCTTTTCTGCGATTGAAGCAATATACATACACAAACATACCGAAAATAAGAACAGTGCGTATTATAGCAGCGTAAAATCGACGCAGTCAGTTCGGTATTAATTTTATTTTCTAACTCTTCTTTTGTTTACGCACAGCTGGTACACACTTTCGTAACGTTGTCTGGCTCAGTAATGTATGATTGGCGGATATCTTTCAAATTGAAATAAACGATTCGTTGCTTAACAAAGCAAATGGCAGATTACACACAATCGTAGTTACAGATAAATCATGTATAAATAATCATGTACGCCTGTCTTGTTATTATATCTCTAACCCAAAACCACGTGAGAAGTGCAAA
This sequence comes from Oryctes rhinoceros, assembly GCA_020654165.1. Lineage (NCBI taxonomy): Eukaryota > Metazoa > Arthropoda > Insecta > Coleoptera > Scarabaeidae > Oryctes > Oryctes rhinoceros. Next base: position 9,121,421 of record JAIOKQ010000230.1, on the reverse strand, counting down.
TCTCATCTCACGTGGTTTTGGGTTAGAGATATATTGCAAACTAATCATTTTGTCTTTGCGCCGTCGTGTATCTCTAGTAAACATCTGATAATAGTCGCTTACCTTGATCTACTTATCGACGACATCTTATTAGGATCGCTTGCGCATATATTACGGATCACACATCCCAACGACCGCTCCCATAGCGACGCCTGTGAAGCGCAAGGGAAGTGGCAACATTATACCAGATTGCGGCGGAGAACCGTGTGATTAAGAATAGCACATTGAAAATATTCCAAATATTACTTCTAGAGAACACCTCTGCTAGAGTCGACAGTAGAAAACAAAAATTCTAGTAGAAGTAACAGGATTAGCCGCTTAGTCTTAAATGTTATTAAAAAGCTTGTTTGACTAACCATTATTTTGAAGCGGGTAATTGGGCTGGTCCAAGTTTCTGAATTATATGAATCCAAAATAGGCTCCAATTGTTTCATATAACATTATTTGTTTGAATAGATTTCCTAGCGACGTTTTCTAATTTTCTCAAAAAAGCCAAATGGAACGACATGTTATTGTTGACGACCTTTGAGAGACTAATGTACTGATAAAAATTGTATGTTCATTTTGCTTTGCTTTTGACGCACATATAATATCTGTAATAATTTTCCAGTCGCGAAAAGAATACTGAATTCCTCTGTTATATGGAAGATTGTCTTAGTTCTGTTTTATTGTACAACTTTTGGATTCAAGTAATGTACATCTTTACTGTTGAACTTAGGCAACAGATCTACATGAGCCTGAAACATTTATCTTCAAAAGAATACCTGGACCTATTATTTTTTCTATTTCATACACACACGCTTCTTAATAATAGTAGTAGCGATCCGTCTAGACAAACATTTTTCCTTTAGGGTTACATGAGAAAGATGGTACTCATATAAAACACCATTGCCCCTGTTTTAAACGAATTTGTTAGACGAATGGACGTACTTTACAACAAATAATAATTCGTGTATTTGTAACAATTGACGATTTTTTCAGTATTTGGTGCCGAAGTACTTTACTAATAGTAAATTATTTGCAATTATTGGTTTAGTTACCTTTTGTTAGTATTTTTTTATGACATTTTTAGGAACAGATAGTAAAATAAAAAAGGATGCGATTCACTTGCACGAAAATAATAGTGTCTTGATATTTAGTTCAATAAGATAGAAGATATACATGTATTTCACTTAGTTTATACTCAAAATACGTGTCTAAAGGAGACAATGTTATTCCAATTAAGTCTGTAGAATATTAAAGCAATTTAATTTTGTTACAATTTAAAGTTACGGTAATTTTATTACAATTATGTGCATTCTTAAAACAAGTAAAATGAACATAGGGTTAATGTTTACTTATTCGAAAGTAATAATTTAATTCCAAGTAAACAATTCTTATTCTAAAATCACAATTGTGCCTTCTGCGTAGTTGTTTGGTTAACTAATTTGCGTGTTTGATGGTGGCTAATTGGATCAGTCTAACCAAGCCGTTTTGGGTGAGAGAGTTAACCGCTGAAAAGATGATGTTTGTTGCTGAAATTTGGAGTTAAAACTGGCATAATGCGGAGGATTATGCGTAATTATTGTTATTAGTGAAAATGAATTGGTAATATGCTGTAGAACGAAGGTAGATTCTCTATCTGGGGTTGGCAGTGTCTTGTTCGTCATCTACTTCAAATGGTGAACATTCATCGTTCCTAATGGAAAAAAGAAGATTGCGGGAAAATTAGATTCTTTTTTAAGAATATCGTGGGATTTCGCAATATCTGTTTTGAATTTCCAGTATAATTACTTTAAATACAAGACGTCGTTAATATAAATAGTGTATGTAAAGAATAAATTTTGTTTAAGGTTGTATTTTTATTTGGTTTGAGATTACCGTAAAACTTTCGTATTTAAAAATGCGGTAGCATTACTTGACACGCAAATTCTAAGAGCTAAGCTCCTGAGGGATGCTCCCGAACCCAAAAATTTAAAAGATTATAAAGCTTTGGAAACATACAGAGAGCAAACATTAAAAAATAAAAATAAACTGGCAAACCCGAATAATAGATTAAATAATATCATTTTTCATATGAAAACGTTTTTCCCAAACTGAATATTACCAAACTGAACTTAAATTTTGTTAGAATTTTTTACAAAAAGAAGAACCAGAGGCGTTAACTTCTGTTTAAATCTGGCATTGCAAAGATTATTGCAAATTTCTTCTTTGTTAAAGAATTTAATCCAAATGAAATGATCGAACAGCAACCATGTCTTTTTCAGGTATCGGATATGGGCAATGTTTAGGCTCAACCTGTGTAGCAACGTATTACGCATCTCTAATAGCACTTACCTTATTCTATTTCCTGCAATCTTTCACTTCGGAATTGCCGTGGTCGTATTGTAGGAATGAATGGGTAAATTACAATACACTTAATAACATAACTTGCATTCCTTCTAATGGGAATCGATCAGCTAGCGGTGGGCACATGGTAAGCTCATCAGAATTATATTTTAGGTACGATATGTGGTAAGAAATATTTTACTAATATACAATTAAATAGACAATAAGCGTTTAACACATTCGTTGGCTACATTATGTTATAATTTTTTTGTTTCAACTGACTGAGTTTTATGTAAAGACCTTTTTGAATGACCCACAAGTAGAGCGGTTAGTTGTCGTTCTTAAAACTTTATAGAAAACTTGGACGAACGAATTCTGCACACTCTTTGGCAATTCTCGAAGATTAGGTATAATTGTTTTCTGGCATATTTTTTGCTTTTTCTGGGATATCTTCACATCCTTATTTAACCTTTCTTAAACTGTCTTTGAAAATTGTCTAATTGCTGTTAGTGTCGAAACTACTGTATCGAAGCGGCGTACCAAAATGTTATGTAATGTGGAGGGCGTTAATACACCCTCCACATTATATCATCGATATTTTTCTACAAATATTCTTGCTGTATCTATTGAGTACTTTTAAAATTGTTCTTTATTGAAGGTAAAAATTTTCTTTACTATTTTCCACGATTATATCATATTGATATCGTGTTAGTTTTGCTTCAACCAACACAGAAATAGAGATTTTCGCTGCTAAAGAACTTCAACAGCTTTCTAAAAACTCAAGAATGGTTCTTTTGTAAACGAAGAAGGGACGTGAACATCGTAAGGCTTTAGCCGTCCACTGTTTTACTGCCTCCCAAAACGATCAACACGTTCCCAAACACCTCCTTCCGCTCCAACACCCGCTTAAAAATTCAAAATGCCACTCAGAGGTTGCTACATTTTAAAATTATTTTGTAACTATCCTAGTCAATTTTAATCTTTTTTATTGGTCATATTGGGTGTATTCACAAAAAAGATAGCCAGTTTATGACACAATTAGCCTAAAGCACAGTAGTAGTACAGGCACTTACATTTACTTTAGAAATTTGTATAAGTTTACGTAAGGACTGCTACTGTTGTTATACTCAACTTTCGACAGAGCTGGGTCTTGAAGTAACATCGTTACCGTCTTTATTAGAACCTAGTAAGGTAGTTTAACAATTTGGCGAGAAAAAACTCCATTAAATGTATTTAAAATGTCACCTTTTGACTTGATTTTCGGGAATTTGCCACAATTGCGACGGGAGACTATAGCTTTCAGAAAACAAATTGATTACTTTATCTTTATATAAAATAATATTTGATGCTAGCCGCAGTACAATGGCTTTTCTGCTGTAACCAGAAGTGATGCCAAGTCCATTACATTAAAATTCGTATCCTATCTAAATTTTTGGAAGGGTAACAGAAATACGAATTCAACCATACCACACATATTACATTTTAACCTGAGGATTATTACGAAATGCATCAAAAAATAATATGATTTCGTTTTTGTGCAAAGCTGGCCAGAAAAAATTATTTCTTATGGCGCCAAATTCATTCAAAGAACTTATTGCTATGCTATTGAACATAACAACTCATAGATATGTTCTCACCAATGTCGTAATTAAACAATTTTCCAAACATTTTATTAACAATGTAATCTTAAAAAATTTTAGACATTCTTTTCGCATAAGAAAACTTTGCAAATAAAATTAATCATCAATCAAGATTTTTATTTTAATTTGAACAGTACTTATGGATGATTCTTGTATGTGCTATTATTAAATACTGTGTGTTTTATATTTTCTTCTTATATTCTTTTCTCTTCAATTTATCTTAATTATTCATGTCGTGTTATTTCGTTTTTATTTTATTGGATTTTTAGAATTAACTAATTTGCTTTCGGGGTCAACGAACTCAAAATTTTTGGGGATCACTATGGGTGAGCGTTTGAATTGGAAAACCCGTGTGTTTAAATAATAAATTTAGCAGTTTTTTTTGTGACGTGTATCATCTATGAATCAACATTGACCTGCCTTAGAAACGTTATATTTCGCGTATATATGTTCTCGGATGAGATACGGTATTTCTTTCCAATACGATACCTAGACTATTTTAGAAATCTAACCATTGTCTTTACAGCTACATACATGTTTACGAGCTTATAACATTTTTCTTAAAAAAACCAACGATTTTTAAATCCAAGCAAAATCGTTTGGTTCCAAACAACTTTAAAAATTTTTCGAAGGAAGCCCGTATTATTCAATTATTAAAGTTATTGGGCATTGCTTTTAGAATAGAAACTAAAGTTAAACTAACAAAAAGTATTAACTGGAAAGTACTTTTTATAGCTTCGAAAAGTATCTTCAGAAGCATTTACTTTTTTAGCGTGCCTTATAATGATTAGTGTTTTTGCACTTTCCTTTTACTGTTAATTTTCTACACTTTTAGAGTTCCTTGGCTTATAAGAAATATATTTAATAGACAGGAAGCTAATGTTTAATTAAATGGTCTTCAATTAGAACTAAAAAGTATATCCTAAAAGCAGCAACAAAATAGATTATGCTGCTGATTTTAGGATTACTATTCAAATCACGTGAAATAAAGTTAATATTCTGCAAATCTCGGGAAAAACGATTCATTTCGTTTGCCGCACTTATACTATAAAGTGTCCAATACTTTAAATATTATTGTCTCTAGTCAGAGCATTTGTTAAAGTTGCCTTAACGATGGTTTATTAAAATCGGCTTCGTGGTAATTTTGCCAGATCTATCGAATGTTGAAATTGCCTCAAGTTTATCTTAAATAGCGTAAAATTAGGGTTTGATAGGTTCTTAATCGTTGCGATTATATCAATTTTTTTGCTCAACTAGGCGTCACAGGTGATTATTTGGAGATTTTTCTAGCAAACTGCATAAAAACAAAAATTTATTACTTACAAGAACCTTTATTGTTGTTTAATTTTACTTTTCTACATTTAGGTATTGATCGTGAAAATTTCGACAATCAGAAAAATTTTCACATTTTATATTTGATCCGTTTGTTTTAGGATAGAGGTGCTGAAGGAAAAGTCGCAAATCGACGACGGTTTAGGTTACCCCGAATGGAGATTAACTCTTTGCTTGGCATTTTCATATTTTGTGCTCTTCCTTATATCAAGGAATGGTATTCGGAGTTCTGGTAAAGCAGCGTATTTCCTAGCGATATTCCCTTACGTTATCATGGTGTGCTTGTTGGTCAGAGCTGTTACGTTAGAAGGTGCCGGTGTTGGAATGTTATACTTCGTTAGGCCTAACTGGAGTAAATTACTAGAAGCTAAGGTTTGGAATTTAATATTTTTTTGTATTCGATTATTTGCAGGAACAGTATATTTTTAAGCACTCCAATTTACAAACCATTAACATCTTATTCTCAAAATTCACAATGAACTGCGACACCAGTTTACCAATATACAGATTCTCTTCACAGTCGATGCATATAGGTTCACTTTGTTTGAATTAAATTTACGAATTGTGGCGCTTAAGCTTTCACAAACTTTGAAATAACATTTATCAATGACAACGTGTTGAATAATGAGCTATTTGTAAGAATAACGGACTATTCACTATCGAACACCAAATCTAGGGGTATCGTAATTACTAAGTAATTATCAATCGAAAAATAAAATTATATCCGGGGGTCCTGTCTAAAAGAAATCGATTATTAATAACAAAATAGTGATACAAATATTCATAGACGTCAATACAAAATTATAGAAAATGTTAATCAAGATGTTTTTGGTTTCAGCTCTTTGTAAATTCAAACAAAATTGTGAGTTTTATTATTATTATAACAAATTTGTGCGTTAAATTTTCCCGATCTGTAGATCATATGCAAATGATCTTAATGCTGGGTTTTTACCAAACGGAGAAAACAAATACACAACAAAATCAAACTCAACCAAATCATAACTTTCATCAAACTTTTCATAAAAAAAAAGATTTGAGTATTTTGCAACTGCTGCAAAGACGAAACATGTTTCGGTCGGTGACGGTAACACTAAGAGGTTTCAACGAGTTTCGAAACTCAGCCTGTTCAATGGAAACGGTTATAGTTATAGACCCGATAAAAATGCGAAAAGGTTTATAAAAGTTCTAAAAAAAATAGAAAATTCCAATAGAAAAAGATAGCCCTAATTCTTTTGCTGGGAGGCGGATCTGTGCAAATTTGCGTTAAAACTCCATGTAGTTGCTTGGAAAATTGTGACAGAAAGGTTATGTTTATTGGGTTACAGAAAGTTAGTGAACTTGCATATCCTAATATCGCGCCAAAAGTTATACCCAAACACTCGCCTTTGATTGTAAATTTACTTTTATTTTGAAAATTAGACTAGCGCATTATTGTACAAAAGCTATAGAGGTACGAGTTTTCTGTACGGTGAACACGTGGTGTTGCTTAAAAAAAAAGATTCCCGATGTTTCAGCCTTTTAACACTACGGTATGCAATCTTCTATTTTTTGAAGGAAATACATATCTTCATATTTATGTTATTTAAGAATAAAATTATAGACATATCTAAATCTGTTATATATACCAGAGGGCTCTAAGAAACGTCGAGTTTGTCGTTTTGGAAGTTGTGGAATTAACTGTGAGGCAACAACGACAAAAGGTAGAGACAAAAGTACGCTCGAAACCGCACTGATGACTCCAGGTAGGCAGAAATATGTCCGCGTGTTAGTGTACTTTTTCTCTTCTTTGTTGCTTTCGCCGTGAATTATTCCATCAATACCATGAGAGAACTAAGCTAAAATATATAAGCTCTTAGCATTATATATTTTTGGTTAGTGCTTAGAGTATACGGTGAAATTTTAAAGAAAACGATATCAACTCAATTTCTATTACAGCAAACATTACTAATCTTTTTTCTAGGTTTGGTACAATGCAGTAACGCAGTGCTTTTTTTCTTTAAATGTTGGATTCGGTACTATAATAATGTTTGCATCATACAATAACTTCAAACAAAATATATACAGGTATATATTATGTCTTCTGTTCCGAGGTTAATAATTTAGAATTTTCAGAGACTGCTTAATCGTTAATCTTTTGGACACATTTACATCTTTACTGTCTGGTACAGCGATATTTGGAATTTTGGGACACCTAGCGTTTAAACTAAATGTAGATGTTAGTGAAGTTATAAACGCTGGTGGAACAGGATTAGCTTTTATTTCGTACCCAGAAGCTATAGCAAAGTTTGATGCTGTACCGTGGGTAAGAAATTAATAATACTCTGCTTTGAAAGCCAATCAAGAGATTAATTAATTTATTTTTTCTATTTCACGTAGAGCTTCTTTTAATTCAAATACTTTATCGTATATTGTAAAGCTACATTTGTTTATTTTCGTAGATAATACGAATTTGTCATTGATCCAGTTAGACATTAGCGTTTACTTTAATTATAAACGTTACGAAATTATTCTAAGTTGCTAATTCTATAACGTACTGTTTCAGTTATTTGCTCTGCTTTTCTTCTTTATGCTTTTTGTATTGGGCATTGGAAGCATGGTGGGATTACAAGGAGTCACATTAACCCTTCTACTTGATAGCGTACCAAGATTCAAACCCTGGATGGGGTCACTTATTACCACAGTTTCACTTTTCTGTATTAGTTTAGTATTCATAACTAATGTACGTAGTGGCTTCATCTCCAAGAAAATAGCTTTGTCGTTGAAAATCGGATGCGGAGTAAACAATGCAATAGTGGAAAGGAAAAATCTCATTTCTACACTCTGAATTGAATAAATTTTTTTATTATAATTCGAATATAGCGTAGGTTATAAAAAAGTATATCTAATAATGAAATATAAGGAAAATGTGACAAAAAGTTTTCTCTACAATAATAATAATAATAAATATAATACAGGCGTCGAAAATGAGAAATTATATTGGTCGAAAAGCTATAAAATACCGAGATTTGGCGTAAATAACACGTGCTGTTAAGAACAAGAGCGCGCTGATTGATACTATTAGGGCGATATAAATCACTGGAGAACGCTCAACCTGTTGCCAGAATTTTCAGGAACATTTTCGCGTAGCTTGGTGCTATTGCTCATGAATGAGATTTAAGAAGAAGTTAGAAAAATACCTCATTCAAAGAAGTGAATACCGGTACAGGTAAATCCTCGCCTTGTGGTCTCTGTTTGGGTAGTTCTCAGTCTAGTGGCTTCTCATGGACAGTTAGAACAATGGCTTTGTTCTAATAATTGTTGTTAAAATATGTAATTTTGTCTGAGTTTTGAACCACCTTCGCATACGTAAACATATTTTTGTGATACCGCACTCATTAGCATGAACAATTTTTTGGTATATTGAATGGTTATATCCTACTACAACAGTATTCTAATACTTGTCTCATTCCATTACTAACGCTATATAGTAGAGAAGTAAATGTTACATCGTCATCTTCGGGAGACGTGGATAGATGAGCAAAGTGAATCTCGCTAACTAAGCTTAGATTGCCTCTAATTTGCGCTTGAATTACTGGCAGAAAATGTGACGTGTTTCTCAGCAATTAATGCAAGGGCCAAAATTCGAAATGAAGTAAGTTGAATTTCAATCTGCCCATAAACATCTTTTCAAAAGCGGGATTACTAAAAAAATATCGGACTGTCGATAAAAGTTCTCGAGCAGAAATGTTCCAGTCTTTGCAAGAAATGTGACAAAACAATTTACAATCATTTTGTTCCCATGAAACATTCAACGAAATAGATGTAATTAAATAAAAAAGAAATGAATGAAGTATAGCAGTTAATGTACAATTTTATGGCTTTAATTTTTTGGAGTTCACGAATTACAATTTGTAAAAAAAGGAAACTAATACCTTTAAATTAAGAAATGTTTTAAATAGCTTGTTATTTCCCATTTAATTTAATAGTTTGCTTATTTATCTATTAGACTTTATTATTGTCACCGAAAGTACTTGCTTGAAACTTACAGTTCCTCTTACACGTACCCTTTTCGGGGTTCCGCGTATCACCGGCAGAGCTATTTTTTTGAAGTGCATTCTTTCCGATAAACTTTGTTTAATGTTACATTCCTTACAGGGTGGCCAATTTATATTTACGTTGGTGGATTATTTTGGTGGCACTATGATTTTCTTGGTTTTAACCATATTCGAAACGATGACGGTATTTTGGTGGTACGGTATGCTCTACATTGTTTTTATTTACAAATACATCCAGAGCCAACATCTTGTATGTTTGTCTTCGACTAATTTTAGTTGACAAATCTGTAAAACCTGTAGCAAACATACTTAAACATTGTATTGTAAAGTAATAGTAAGATATTGATACACTTCAATACATAAGTTACTATTTAATTAATTTAGAACAGTTGTTTCGACAAATTATGAACTTCCATGGATATGTAGCAGAAAACCTAAAATTAATTAAAAACATAACTTCGTCGTGGGAGTTAGACGCTTATCAATACATTTATATGAAAATCGATATAAATTTGCTTAACAGAGAGAAAGAGCCATAGGTCCACTCAACTCAAGTCTCTTTGATTTGTTAAGGTAAAGCATATACACGTTTAGTTTCAAGAAACTTATTCGTTTATTCTCCGTATATTTCGCGTTTAGTTTTAGGGTGTGTATGTGGCTAAAGTAGGTACTTATAAGTATCTTTTTGAGAACAGGAATAGAACAAGGCAGATTGGAACAGCCATTTTCTTTTTTCGCGTCATTCGGTCGTTTCCTATGGTTGACAATGCGAAGTCATGAATTCTCGAAACAACTGTGTCGATACTTTTACTGTTATTTTATGTAATGCTCCATACTCTTTGCAATCTTTAAAATCATTAATTTTTTCCATTTGGCTTTCTGTTCAGTTTCATTTCTCCATTAAGATAATGTTAGGCCATATTCTGCGTAAAGAACTCTTCAATCTTTTTAGGTTAATAACATATTTGTTCAGTGGACGTGTTATTGCCAATGTCATAGAGGTAGAAGAAGGATGTCATGCGTGTTTCGCGACTTAACTAGCAGAATGCTACAGGCGTGTAATCGACAACAGGGCAAGAGAACTATCGATCACAATGAATTGTATTTTCAATTGTTCCTGAATATTGTTGCTGATTTTCGCCTTGTTTCTGAATATTGTTTTTAGATGTTTTACCAACTACCCAACATTTTTTTTATCCATCATTATTTCTAAAATTATTCAAAATAAACAAATGAATTCATTTCAGGTTTGGAAAACTTTTGTGAAGATATTGAGTTTATGCTCAAACGAAAAATCGGCGTTTACTGGCGCATTTCTTGGGGCATCATAAATCCAGTGGTATTAGTTGCAATATTTTTATATTTCATTTTAACAATGGAACGACTTCAACATGAGAATAAGGACTTTCCAGATATTGCCTTAGGTAACTTTTGTAACTATACGTTTTCTTTTTCTCTTTTTGGAAAATGGACGGATGTTTCACGTAGTATGAAACATCCATTTATGCAGTAAAGATTGTTTGACTGTTTGTTCTCTTGGAGCTGTCTATTTTATTGTACGTGACAATTAATTGATAAATTAGCTTGCAGAAATGAGTACATTTTCTGTGGGCTTAACCAAATTAGCGAGATTATACAGACTCGTGTTTTGTCGATTCTCGGGGAAACCAGCAGGCAACACGAGCCTATTCTCATGAGACCAATAAACACGAGTCTGTCGAGTCTCTGCTAATTTCTGGAGCGCGACTTGTTTCTGCAGGCTTATTGTCATTAAATTCTTGGAATCCTGCGCCATTATTTGTCACAGTTAAATTTAGGGCAGTTGAATTTAAATGTAGTAGTACGAGTTTGGTTGTCAATTAACGCTTCAGCGGCCAAAAACTGCAATTAATGGTGCTTGATAAAGGTTAGAGGAATAGCAGGGGCTGTGTGCTCAAGTTGGGCGGTCGCTTTCTCAGAATCAACATTCGAATAAACATTTCTAAAGTTCCGTTGAAGCAGTTTAAACGAAATAAATCGGAGCTTTGGCGTAAATGAAATTTTGATACATTAGTACACTCCTGAAGCAAAGACAGGGTCGAAGCAATGAACTGCGAAAGGTCACACGGCTCCGGAAGAGGCGTGGGTTGTTCCATTGATTACGAAAGCAATGGTGACTGTTTTACGGAATGGCCATTGAATTATTTAATCCACATGCTTTGAAAACGGGAAACAACGTTCGGCAGATTACGTATCATTACTTGACACGTACAAGGTAGAAATTCTAGAAAACCGGCTGCGTTTGGAGAAAAAGAAATATTTGTTCCACCGACACGACCTCATAGAAAAAATCACGACATTCGCTAAATCAGGCCCCAAGCGACATTCTTCTGTTTCCTTATCTCAAAGTTACAGAAACTTTCATGGGACGAGGATGTCATCAAATTTGTAAACGCATATTTTACAGAACAAGATGTTAACCACTATTTGGAGTTAATTAATACTTTGTGACATCACTGCGTGTTTACACATAAAATCATACTTTTAACTAAACGCGATTTCATCATCAGTTTTGTCAGAAAAATTGTTTACTTTCATATAATTAGGTACTAATCGCTAGTCAGGATATAAAATAAGCTAATTGACGTTTTAATCATCAGTTAATCACAGTGAATATGTCGCAACATCGAACAAATTAGTTGAATTAGTTATGAAAGTAGATAACAATAATAAATGAAAACCAACAAATCCACGACACTGTGCTAGATTAAAATTTATACATTTTCTATCGACAAGGATAAAACGTTTTGCCGGCATATCCCCTTTAAAATCAGAGTATTAATCATGCTAAGTTCTTGTAAGTACATGTTACAACAAAGCGAATTCTAAGCAAATTTCCGGATTTTTATCTGTATTCTTTGAATCTTTTTCGTCTGACCTGAAAAGATAAAGCCGGTATTATGATCCATACGAGAACCTGCTTCAGAGAAAGCAAATTTAAAATGATTTCCTTTTTGTGATGTAGTATTGTATTATTGGGAACTCTTTTGTTGGAGTCGAGAAAGAAACGAAAGGCTCAGAACTATTTCAAATAAAAGATTAAGCGATGAATGCTTGTAAACTGTCAACATTGAATACTTTTCAAATAGAACACTGTGTATATTTTCGAAAATTTTGAAAGACTTTACTTTAACATTTCATTGTTTCGAAATCAAATTTTTAATGGAATAGTTCGATAGAGGAGCTTATAACAGAGCGTTCTGTTTAAAATACACTCCGCCAAAAAAGTATCGCATAATTTAGTTTTGAATCATAAAAGTATCGCATAATCTTTGTTTGTAGCATAAAGTTGCAAATATACTTTAATGCGCTCTAAGATATAATTTCTATGATTGTTTAAATAAAATACAGGCCAAATAAAAACAAGAACTCATACTTGAGATTTTTATTAAAACAAGAAATTATAATTTTGGAAAGAAAAATGTCATAACAGTAGCTTTTAATACTGAGTATTGCCACCTCTGGCTCTTGTGACCGCTCGCATACGGTTTGGCAGAGATTCGATTAACCTCCGTATATAAGCCTGATCCAAATTCTCCCATTCGTCACGGAGAGCATTTTCTAGTCCATGCAGGTACTGCTGGGGCAACATTTTGGGTTCGTATCCGTCTGTGAAGGAGGTCCCACACGTGCTCGATAGGGTTCATGTCCGGACTTACCGCAGGCCAATCTAAAACTGGAATACCAACATCGTTAAGGTATTCCTGGACGATTATTGCAACATGCGGTCGTGCATTATCGTGCATTAACATGAATTCGTTTCCTATAATTGGCGCATATGATACTACATGTTCTTCTAAAATGTCCGTTATATACCTGTGGGCAGTCAGTGTACCTCTGTCTACCGGTACTAATTCTGTACGACCTGTTAAACAGATGCTTCCCCAAACCATAATAGAGCCACCGGCGAAATTAGGTCTAGGTCTGATATTACACTGCGAATAGCGCTCACCGTCTCGTCTGTACACCGAGATACGCCTATCTGAGGTGTAAAGACCAAATCTTGACTCATCTGTGAAGAGTATATTGGCCCAGTCATTAATGTTCCAATTTACATGTTCTCTGGCAAACCTTAAGCGAGCCACTCGGTGGTTCCTAGTGAGACGAGGGGCTGTTGCAGCTACTTTAGCTCTTAATCCACTCTGTCGTAACCTATTCCGAATAGTTTGAGTACTCACACGAGTATTTTCGCAGTTACATGTCTTCGACGTAATGCTTGTAGTAATAAATAGCGGTCATCTTGGCGAGTAGAACATCTTGGACGACCTGGTACAGGTCTTCTACTGTAATTGCCCGTTTCCCTATATCTGGCTACGGCTCTAGAAAGACTTGACTGATTAATGTTCATCAAATTAGCAACGTATGCTTGAGATCGTCCATCTTCGATTAAAGCAACTATAGCAGCCACTTGTTCTGAAGTTAAATTGCTCATTTTAGTTTTAAAAGCGTTGGTACAGAACTCTGACTTCGCACTTTAAAATTTGTCCGTATAGGAAGACTTTCAATAAACAACTGAACAAACCTTACACATATGCATTTTTCTAAATGTGTTCTTTTAGAAAAAAAAAAAGTAAAAAAGCTATGTTCCATGATTTTGTTGGTGTTTTTATAGTTCACATACACGAGGCAAACTTTTTGTGAACGTATAAAAATATCTTCGTTTATAAATGCCCTTTTTTAGTTTATGCGATACTTTTTTGGCGGAGTGTAGGTTAAGTGAGAGAGATACCGAAATATTTTAGAACATTTCGACTGATTCGACCTTAGCAACTAGCAAAATTTTTTAAATTTCTTCAATTCATACTTTTCCATATATCGATAGTTGCAATATCCGGTGCGAAGTCTGTATATGGAAGAAAGACATATGTATATATATGTATGATTTGTTAATATTATTTTTATAGCGTTTGGCTGGTTAATCATAGCAATTGGCATCCTGCAAATTCCCCTATGGTGGTTCTATTACGTATGTCATATGAGAAGGATCGGAATTATTGAGGTTAGTATGCGCATTCTAACGTAATTAAGACCACGTATAAAGGATTATGTAGTAAGAACATCATTAATGGTATAACCCTCTGTAATGTTTTAATAACAATTTATTGTCATAGTTAGAAATGAACATGGACGTGGACATCGTCAATAGCATTACAAAACAGTAATTTAGAAATACAATTATCATAAATCTACACATATACATTTGCTTAACTACACATAAACTCGGTAATATTGTGAAAGCAACTTTGAAGATGTTTGTTTTTAAATAGCGACTGTGGTTCGAAGTAGGTAGCTTGTTGTACAATATTATTGATGAGTATCTGGAACTCGTTTCATACAATTATCGGCACTATCAAATTGTGTCGGCGACATGTCTGTGTGTCGTTAGATATATCGCTATTTTTAACAAAGGTTTGTTCATTGTTAAAAAATAAAATTTGGAATTTGTAGAGAGAAGATATGATGCTAAAGCAGAAACACCTCTCCTTCACATTATAATATCAGGCTAGGGTTTACCGTCTAGCGTTAACGTGAAGTATCTGCATCCTTGAGATATGTACGTTCCCTGGCCAGTAATGATAGCAAGGATTGTGGCGTAGTATGGTAAACAATATATATGTATCGGCAACCTACGCAGCACACAAGTTTACGGTAAAAAATTCGCGAAATTTCCCTTTAATTTTAAAGGATCAAGATATGAATCGCAAAGATAAATGGAAAAATGGAAGAAAGATCGGGAATTTATAAAGTTGCATGTAGTGACTGTACAGGCGAAATTTTTCGAACTTGGATTCCCTTCTTACATTGGATAAAATCCCAATGTAAGAAGACTTTAGTAGTTTTTTTTCAATTAAGTCAAATTGATTATAATATTGTTTGAGTGTACAAGTTAAACAACTAAGCACACAAGACGTAAACGTTACTGAGTTTTTAGCAGAAGTGCATTTACAAAGTCTTATGTTTATTGAAAACCTTGAGAGAGCTTATTGATGGACTAGATATTCAAGAAGTAAGTAATTTACATCCAACAACAAAGTGTTGCGACAGAAGCTCATGTATGAGCGAATACAAGCAGATTTTTCGATATTGGTATTTCTTATGCTAACTTTCTCTGACTCCTCTTGTACTTGTGTACCTAATACGAGGCGATTTTAATTCTACAAAAGAAATTGTTTTGTGGCAAAGTCCTCGTTCATAATAATGTCAATAACGTTTTAATATACCTTCAATACATATTCTTTATTAACACTGTACATAATTACGCATGATTTCGTAAAATTTCGCCTGTGTGTGCGTCTGGAAAGCGTCGCCGTTACCTAATGCTAGTCATGGTGCTAATCATAGCGATTGTACTAGCAATATTTTCAACCTTAGAGTAGTTACAAACTATTATATTTTCAATTCCAATTAACTCTACTACGGAAAATTTGAAAATACTATTCAGTCCAATGGGTAATGTAAGGTACAATTCCTCCGATTACCAGAAAACACTAAACGGAAAATACCAAAATACACTATTTACCTGGAGAGTTCAAAACATTTAGAACAAATATCAATAGTTGAATTCCATCGTTATTTCTTAAACAGAAAATATTATTGAATCTTCATGAGTCATAGAAGCATTCCTTCAATAATTATTATCTACTTCACCGCAGCATCGTACACACTGGACTACGAAATACTGAACAAATAAGTTGACTTAATTGCACGCGCTTACCTAAATGAACTGGATACATCATTTCATTCGTGGTATGCAATTTACTAAATTAGATCATATTCTGGTCGCCCCGATTCGATATTATGAATTGAACTGTATTCAAATGAATTAAGTGGAAGGTCTATATGTCCGTATATTTGTTGTACTTCTACCATAGATTGTTATACGTATAGTCCGGATTCTAAGGAGTCCAATCGTTCTGGCTGTTTCTGACAGAATTATTAGGCACCCACGTGTAATGGTTTAGTTTCGCAAAAATAAACAGGACACCAATTAAACAAAAACTTAAAATATAAATATCTGTAATAGATATTTATGTAGTATGTAGTTGATCTTTGTTTGTGCCCTATAATCTAGTACTATTCACTAATTTTCAACATGTGGAAGCAGGTAACTGGTTCTATTTTTCTGTAAGCACTCTTTACTATTCCTGTTTGGGAGTGCATTTGAGAAGCTGTATCTTTGCACAAAGATGTTTATTTTATTCAGATCTGGGTTCTGAGTAAGCCACTCTAAAACCCGGATCCCCAGCACTGTTCTCGGCGTGTGGCAGCATTGCCTTGTTGATTAGAAATATCTGTTTAATCATTATTTGAAAATATTTTCTCCATTGAAACTTTTAAAGTTGCCTTTAAAGGTATTGAAGGTTCATTCGTGCTTTGTACATATATTCCTGTTCCATGTTTAACGGTAGACAGGATGCAATTTGTTGGCATTAAGTGGTGACAATAAATATTTCATCGTTGTAGCGTAAGCTGAGAGACGTAAGACAGAAACATGTCCATTGGCTAGTGCGTCTCTCCCCTCACGTTGCTTTTGTTGCCAATGATTTTATTAATACCATCATATGAGATATATTTTATCATTTTTAAGCACTTCTTCGATGAGTATGTTTCCTTTTATTTGTTTCTGATAATCATGGTTTCCTTCATGTTTTGCACGATTTTTTAGATAATGTGCGAGTTTCTCACTTCATTTTTTCATTTGTATCTAATTTTTATGACGATCGCGTATTGCAGAACACCCTAAGCAGCGATCTTTTTCATTCGTTCTTCTTTTTCAACCTCCTCTCTTTCGTGATTTTATAACATAAAGCACGACAAGAATATTTCATTCGTTTTACAATCAGTAATTTTTAAACGCTCCGCTCCCACTAGTTCGTATTTTTTTAGGCATTCTCATACAGAAGACGTCAATATTCCGAAACGCGGTAAATAAAAGCTGGGTATGTAACTATGTATGTATATATATATAGAATATATTTATTTCTTTGCAATTCAAAAGCTGGCTCACTCATACTGGAGTATATCGACATAAAATCATTTAAAATGTTGATAAAACGATAAGACGAAATCAATGTCATCATATTTTTCAAGTTTTTTTTTGGGAGGTAGAGGGGACTAGGTTATTTCCAAGAATATGTCAGTATAAAAAAATTGGTTGAATTTGGTGTTATCACATTAATATACGCAGGTGATTCACAGAACAGGTTCATTATATTTGATAAATGTATAATCAAAATATTACATATTCGTAACCTTTCACTAGTTTCATGAATAAATCTGTTAATATTTCTTACCGTTTTATATAATTATGATCCCTTGTATTTTAGCTCTTTTACATATCTGCGTAATAGTACAGTAATTATAATTCTGTTTTTCGCTAAATCACTTATGTGATAATAAGACTTATCATTTAATGATCAGATCTTAACCTCCTATAAAAGAATTTAGATTACCAATAGATAGTAATGATCTGTCTGCCGGATAAACGGTTGAATACTGCTTATTTGATTAGATCGCCTTCAGTAAATGCACTACTATCTATTGACCTTAATATTTTCCAATATGTTATCTATTCGTTTGAGTAAAGTTAAATTTTGTTTAATTTTAATTTCATACCTCGGTTGACTGAAGTAATGTTACGTATTTAAATTAACAATAATAAAAATAGTATGTAACATCCCAAGAACCATTCTACGTTTGCTTCATTGTTATACGTTTAGAAAAAAAAAATATCCAGAAATAAGTGAAAACAGACTGTATTAGGATGAAGTATAGAAATAAACGAAAACGGACTTTACATATTACGAAGAATTACGAATAAACACCTGATAATTGTTCAGATGCTTGATTGCTAAAAAAGCTAGGAGAATTGCAGGTAGTATCACTTGGAAGGAGAATCCATTTCCACAATAACACTGGGCAACTCAGCTTTCGGTGCTTTGGCATTTTTCTTTCCTTGCTACGAATTTCTTTCGTGTCAATAAAAATGTTCTCCGTAACATCGTCTTTCTCTGATGAATGTTCTTCTTGAATGGGGTACACCTGTGCCCTCTGCAGCCCAATAGGTTTCTCTGCGGTGTGCTCTTCGCCGCGGTCTTCTGCCAGCTCCTCCACATTTTCACCCTCGATCTTTAAGCCTATACTTTTGACCATGGACACTATTTTATCCACTTCGTTGACTTCCACTTCTTCAATACATTATTTTGTGTGAATGCGAATTCTCGAAGTGGTAAAGTAAAAGTAACTTGAGAATTTGTAAGCCTGTTCCTCATTGGCTTGTGTCCAGAAAGTTCCGTTTTGTTGCAGTTAATAACTTGTTTTGGAACGTAGCCTTCACTTTCAACAAATTTTCGCTCATTAGCAAGTGTCTCTGTACTCCTTTTATTTGAACTAGTAGCTTCCTTTTCTTAATAATACTATGAATTCTTGCAAGATTTCTCAATCACCGTCTACCGGCTTCAAAGTCTTTATATGCAACACAACTTGTTCTTAGTGTTTCCGCCTCGAAATTACTGTGCAACTTCTTGGCCTTTTCGCATGTTACAGCCTTATTAATACCATTACCATTACCATCAAACATTTTTTGACTTATGTACATTAGCAATAACTTTTTTACCTCTTCCATAATTTGCGGTCTTTGCTTCGTTAAAACAGTTATTCTTTTAGCCACATTAGCCGCCGTGATTGCCTCTCTATTTTTAAGAATGGTACAAATGGTAGATTTCATCAGACTAGTAAACCGTGTGGTGAGACACGAATACCATTCTCATGTTTAACTATTATTTTCTTAATTTAATAAAAAGCTGTATCTCTTGCTCCTTCCACTGTTTTGAAAGCTACACTGATCGCTAATTCGAAGCGAAATATGTATATAACTACACGTCTAACTTGGTTCCATGTTTACTATTTTGGAACCTGTGCATCAAAGCAAAATTTGTCTGAAAATCTTGTTCGTAAACCGGTTTGTTTGTAGACTGAGTCGTTCGTGAATCGAGATATGGCTATATATTTATTTCTGTTCTATAATAACATTTCATTTTCAGGCTTCAAGGAAGTCTCTATCACATGATCGGTGGGGTCCAAGGCGTGCAGATCGTTTAGCGGAATGGGTAGCTATGAAGCGCGATTTACAAGAGAGAAAGTCAGTTGTTAAAGTTAATTGGTTACTACGTAAAATGTACATACTTATAGGGAAAAAGTATTATTAAACATCAGTGGCGAAGCATCTACGTTGGGGAGACTATAAAAAAAGGAAATTTAGGTTGAAATGTATGTAAGTTTCACACAAAGAGAACATTGTGTGTTCTATGTTTCAATATTAGGCGATTATTTTTATGTGCCCTTGATGATCTATAATATATCCTATTTTAGGTTATGGTCGTTTAAAACGATGTCTTTGTGGGATTGTTACCCACTCTAAGTGTTTCTCGAACAAAATGTTTTTATCATACGTGGAATTAATTGGAAGTGCGATTAAAATTTTCAATATCTTTCTTTTGTAACGAGTAATGTCTTCTTTGCTATTCTGCTGAACGTCTTCCTTCTTTCATTAGAGTTTCTATTATGCCTTATAATAATATTTATTGTTATTATTTATTATAATTCAAATTACTATACAACTTCAATAAATTAGGGTAAATACAAAAATAGTCAGAAACCAAATTTCTTGAATAATATCCCAGCTGTTTAATAAGACCTCCATTTTGGTAGTACCAGCTTTCTATCAAATTATACATCACATTTCGCGTTGAATTGCAGCAATCCTTGATAGTGTATTCTTCTAGTATATTCTTTCAACGTTTCTGGTTGTATTCCAAGCACATTTTTTTTAATAACCTCAAAAGCAGGAATCGGCTAGGTTTAGATGAGATGACTTTGGTTGCAAAGGCTTACAACATAATCTTGATAAACGCAATACAAATGTTGTTTCTGAGTGCGTCTTCGGTTTTCATGCGTGGAATTGCGCGATTTCTTAAATTTTGCAGCTATCGTCACCCAATAACAATCACATCCAAGAAGAAGTACAGAAGTATATCTTCTTCGCACCAATGAAACCACACCGATCAGTCTCTTTTATTTTCCTGAAAACCCTTCGATAACCTTCAATATTGGCTCCGCCATTAACAGAAATTCTGAAAAAAGTTTCGGGTTTAATTTTAATCTGAGTCATTATTGGCAAAGGAAAATCATACCTGAAACTAGGCTTCCAATCCTACTTTCAATTATTTTAATCTTCTAAAGCTACATAAGAATTTACAACGCGTCTCTTACTTTGTGCTAACCTTACATTTATTAATGCAAAAATTCTTTCGAGAGAAAGAAATTGCTTCGTTAAATTCGATTTTTGCACGTTGAAATCGGTAGTATGTTATTTTCCTTTGAGATTGTCAGAATCGAGGCTGTTCTATCCATCGATAATGAGAATTGTAACTTAACGCCATCATTATTCGCACCTCTAAAGGGCGATATTTCTTCAGATCTACATTAATTTCCTTCTACATGTTTAATCGAATTAGAAAATATATTTTGTGTTAAAATATAGATAAAGAGTTAGGATTTCAAAAATCAGTTAATTTTCGGTAGATAAGTTTAACCGATTTACGTGCCTATACTATAGATAATATAATAATATTCGGAGTGAAAGAGATAGCGAATGTCGCCAAGTTTATGCATTCATAGAAAGCATACAACGCGCACGGTGAACATTAACAACCCTCAAAACGTTTGCCACGATGGTATCTTGCATACCAACTACCGCCTGGTTTAGTTATGGTTCATTTAATCATCAGCCGCCAGGAAGGATTAACTCAAGACCATGCATTGCGGATTAATTTAGCTAGTTATTAATACTTTAGCGTAGTAGTTTTTTTTTTAACATTTCGTAAATAGTTAATATATAATACTAAAAAACAAAGTTTCCCTTGATGCTTCATCACTGCTAAATATTTTTAAAAATTTTGGAGTGAATGATTATTTTTGGTAACGTGTTTGTTTAATTAGTGCGGGGATTCTTAGTAATTTTGCAATTTATGTAAATACCTAGATGTAAGAAGAATTTCAAACAATGTCAATACTTTGTTATTATTAAAAAGGAGAAAGAAAGATGATACTAATAATAAAGAATTACTCAAGAACGTACTTTTTATTACTTTAGTAATATTAATATTAATATATTAATTATTAATAAAATTAATAGTATTTTATAAGTGACGAAAGGGACTAACCAGAAAAGGGTAGGTAGTATCTTAGTAGTTTTTTTTTTTCTAACTAGCTTGGTTTTGGTGACTTAGCTTTCAAAACTCGCTAAAAAATATATTTTTGTAATATTTTTTTATTAAAATTACAATAAATAAATTTGCATCAACTAGTTGCAATGAACGAGTTTAATCGTCAAATTTTTCAAACACTATTCTGACAATATGTACAATCAAGCATGCGCCAAAAAATACCTTTGAAAAGTACAGCATTGTTGCCTCCAGCCGTTGCTTAACAGTCGCGGAAATTAAAGCCAAGATGCATATCTGCCACAGTGAGTACCCGAATTTGAACGTGATTGTATCAGCTTGGTCGACGATGACGTTTGGGATGGTCAAAAACTCTGACTATGGACATCCGGATTGAATGTGTTTATCGTACGTAGACCGAAGATTTTGCGTATAAATAGGCTAACTATGCGCTTCTAAAACCCCATTGAGTCAGTTTAAGTCGGAGTTTTGGCATTTTTTGTAGATAAAATGTAGATATACCTGTAGATTTCTGAAGCCAAAGGACAGTTAAAACAGTGGTCTGCCATGTGAGATTCGATTCCGAAAAAGGCAAAGGCTTCTCTTCGTCATCATATGTATGGATACAAGAAAAACCGCACCATGTTCAACAGAGGAGAGTTTGAGTTTTATACCTAGTGCGACACAATTCTTAGTCACTGGTCTTTTAATCATACAATCACTGGTCATCGTTATCTTCATTTCCTGTAGGACGATTTTGGTAATTTGGTTGCAACATGGTGGGGCACCATTACATAATCAGGTAACAGTACGAAATCACTTAAGCGAAGCGTTCCCAAACTTGTCGATAAGAATAAATGTATCGGTCTTAGTTGTATTAAAAGCTTTTATTTAGAAGCTTCTAATGGACGTTCCGTCAGAAAAGTAACTATTTAGTTAGATTGTAACTATGATTTTGTAAACCTTTATATTGTTGGAATCGTTGAAAAAAATGTCTTTTTTATATAGTCATGGTCAACTATGGCGTCCATTAAGAACAATTAACCTCTTTTGTTACACTACAAAAATTACCCGTTCGGTTAGGCTGTCTTATTAGGAATATAATTATCTACAACTTCTTTTTTATTTTCCTTCGATAGTAAACAGAAAAACAGTTACTTTGAGATATCTAGCTAGTTAGTTGTGATTTTTTTTCCTAAGTAAGAAGGCCTATTGAATTGAGATTGTAAAACTGCAAACCTTTTCCACTTGATCGAATCTATGTCTCTGCTAGTTTCTGAGATTTCCTATTAAACATTGAAAATAAAATTGCGCTGTGCATGTGAACAAGCGGTGTTCGCTCGATAATATCATATAATGTTCTAACCAAGCTAATAAGGTTAAGCATGAAAATAATGTACTTCTATACTTTTCAGCCTATTACTATTGACTACACTTGACATCAATATAAAAAGCTGACATACATTTTACTAGGCGTTGTGGTAGTAAAACAATATAAATAGTAATGATAACAAGAGCTGTAGCCTCGCAAATCAACGGCCCACTTTCGTTCGAATAAGTTAATAAACAGAAATTCATTATATTGATAATTGAAGTTTGGATATTGATAAATCCATTTATTAAATCTACTAATTTCTTAGTTTTTTTTTTTAATAAAAAATGGCAAGATGCTTTCAGAGTCGCAAACATTTATTGAGTTTTTTAATTACACAATAATGTGACATTAGTTATGTGTTGCCTTTATTCACAATACTGTAATTTGCATAAGCCTAGCGATATGTATAGTGCCCGGTTTATCTCTCGTCTTATACTATATTCTCTCTTGTCTTGTCTTGGTTTATATTATTTTGCAGGAGGCGACAAAATATAAAAATGTCCCTGTATATACATTTGATAGGCTAATATTGAAGATAATATCAATATATGTATAAGTAGGGCATTAATTAATTGTTATCGCTGGGATAGTAAACGTATAAAATGTAATGAAAGGATTCAAAGTTATCATTTCAAAGCTTTGATATTAATCTTAGCTCCAAAGTTCAACGAAGTTTCGGGTTTCCTAGTACAATCAATTCGCTGCTAATTTAATTACAATATTATATAACTACAATATTATGTATACATATATATATACATATATACATAATATTAAAGATTTGAACATTACCATGATTATGTCGAATGTTGTTATATATACATAGAATTACCAACATATAATGGACAATAAAAACTGATAATATATTTACAGATGTTAATTCATATATGTGTACCACAGCCATAGATATTCACGCGGTTAATCACCAGATACTATTATGATTGTCCTAGATAAGATTTTAGATACAGAAATACAGACGTCTTTTTAAAATATTTCACCTTTCATTTTTTACTGGGATACCTGGGTTTATGTCGCCATTACAATTTTGTCTTTTTGTTGAGAACTAGCATCTTTAGTACTCCACAAGGAGTTAAACACAGGTAAACAATCAGCTTGTAAAACTAGTTGAAAATCTAAAGTTTGTCGAGGAGGAATATATAGCTAAATAGCACAGTTTACTTGTTCTCTAAACAAATAGCAATGCATTAGCGATATTGTAGATAACCTATTGTTTTTTTAATAACTGCAATAGTTCATTCATTAATTAGTGCATTCTTAGCACGTGCGGATGTCTGTAGGTATTCAAAAAGTTCATTCCTGCAGAGTCGGTGGTATCGTGCTAGTATGTCCTACAGTACGCTGTGGCATAAAAGATCATATTTTTGATCAAAATCCAAATTTTTCATTGTTAGGTTTCATAAATCTGTGTTGTTTACATAAGAGAAAACGCTTTGAGCTGTTAAAATTTTCTACAACATACTTTATAACATAGTACACGGAATATGCTATGCTGCTGTCTTAAACTCAATGTTGTCTTAAACTCAACTAAGATGAATCTTGTGTTGTGTGCAAGTTGCTCTGTAACAAATAATCATTGAAAATAAGGTTTTTCTTTTGTTTAATTCGCGTAGTTATCTTTAAATAGAGCAATTTAAAGATCAAGAAAGCTTTTAGCAAAATGTTAGCGTTTATTTTACTTGTAATTTATACTTTGATCAGTTCTCTAGAAATTTATCTGCGATTAGCTGCACTTTAGAGGATTATGTACCTTTTACGTACTTACTACACTTTTTCAATGGCTTAAAGAAAATGACAAAATATTAGCGGAACATAATCATATCTTATTGAAGGAAAGATTTACTACATATATGACAATCAAAAATAAAAGAAAAGGCTCTTGTGTTTTGTACAAATTTAGTATCAAGGAAGCAAAACAGGCATCGCAGACCGTGGGAGGCTACGACTCTTATACTAAGAGAAATCATTGCGGCCAGAATGAAGAGACGCTAATGAATTGCTAAAAGAAAGGCGACCTATTCCACAAGGAGCGCATATGGCTACACGATAAACCGGCCAGAAGATTTAGCAATATTGCTTAATAAACATATTCTTTTATTCGTCTATAAGCTAATAAGATTGATAGATGACGGTTGAGGCGGTTCCATTTTACGCACCATAACTTTGGGTACAGATTTATTTTTTGAATTAGCTGTTTCATTCAAGCTCATAGATCATGGACGGTAAATAATTTCGTGACGTGGTCCTGCTCGATAATGTAATACTGGCGTATTTGTTTCAAAATGAAGTTGTTTAACAAAGTAAACGCCAGATTACATTGAATCATCACTGTGCATAAATCAAATTAGAATTGTTCGTATTTTGCGGCGACACCTGTTTTGATATTATTATGGTTTGCACTTTGCACATATCGTTTACAATGTGTTTGTGATCAACACGTTAGATACATGTATATTGCACACTAAACATTTAAAATTTATGCCGTCGCAAGTCAAATCGGGATAATGAACTTATTAATTGTCTTTAATGATTTTTCTACGTACCTTCGACATTATTGAAAACAGAACGCAGAGTACTTCGCTGCTACTGTTATGTACGCTCCAAGCGGCAGTGAATTTAGATGTTGACTAGTGTTTCTCATACGGAACTCCATTCGTTGGCGGCGCTGGCGGTGCGCATCTGCCTACTCTAATCATCAGTAATAATGGCAGTGTCTTCTAGCATCCGATTAAAACTTTTACTGAAGTTCGGTTTGCTATTTCTGTGGTATTAGAAGATAATTTATTTTCGCTAATTTGCTTATTACATAATAGAATAGACTATGCTCGCCTATTAAACAAATACAACTTTTTTGTTCACCGAGTTAATTCCAGGTCATCATTTACTTTCCATTGCGAACCCACGAGAACAAACGTATTCATGAAATCACTAATTTCTTTAATGTGCACGAATTTTAACATAATATTAACATTGAGACATTCGGCAGTGCCATGACGTTTTAAATAATTAAATCTTATTTTATTAAAAAATTTAGATTTTCGGGTTGTAATCGCTTGAGATTGCCGATGTTTCGCTCGCAGTTGCACGGAGATATTTCTGGACTGCTGCATGTTGTGTCGCTGCTAGTGAATTCTTAAAAAAAGCAATGATCGCAGGAATGTTTTTTAAGTTGTTTGTTTATATACTGAGAATAAATTATTAATTATTATGCGTTTCTGTATATGTTATTACGTTGTAATTTATTTTTATTATTTACTCTATAATTTAGTGTAAAACTGTTGGGAGATATGTATCACTATTGTTGTTATTATTGTTATATAGATATTATAATGAGTTGCTCGTGAACATAACGAAATCTAAATGTAGTTCTTAAAAACATTTAGTTCGCTTTGTGAATCTTTCGTCACTGTACGTACTTGCGAACCATTATTCTTCATATAACGTGTTGAAGTTTATAATTACGTAAGTGCAACAGACAACTTTTATTAGTTTCGATGATGGTATGCATACCATACTTCTCAAAAACAAAAGTTCTCGTTTTGAAAGGTACATTGTTGATTTCCTTGAAAATCTGGTGTAAACTAGATTATTATTATTATTGTAATAATTTTGTTTTACGTTAGTTGTTCCTGTGCATTTACTCTTCAGAATTATATTATAGCGTCTTTTAAAAAAATGTTTATATATTTATGGACGAACAAGTTTAATACAATATTCACGCCTTTATGTATTTATTTTATTATGTAACTACTTGTATTGTTTATAGGATTATGTAACTTCGTTGGCATATCTTATATAGTGCTTGGATCGGTAAGCTTATTATCGGTTTTATGAGAACTTGTTTGTTGGAGGATTTTATTAGCAACTTAGATATGCGAACAAAAAAATTAATGTTGATTGCGAAACATTTCTGACAGGAAATATAATTTTAAAACATGCCTTTGTAAAGAAAACGATGTGTACAATGGAAAATAAAATTCATAAAAATATTGTATCACAATACGAATCAATTTTAATTAAAACGTTCGAGAAAATATTCATGACGTTTATGCAAAAAATATAAGATCGTGAGAGTTTCGCTATTACTACACCCTGTAGAAATAGTGAAATTCTTGGGATCTGTTTTAATCATTTTAATGTGACTAGATTTAGGCTTGCTTATGTCCGTCCGGATTTGTCGAATTGTGGCTTGCTACTGCAGCATGTAGATGCTGTGCGAAGTGTACCGATAGTTTTAGTGTTTGCTTATAAAAGTAAGTAAAGAATCTTTTATTATAACTACTTGATCAGGAATCTTTTGAGTGTCTGCGGCGTAATATAGCAGATGCGAAAGTGTCCGCACACTCTCCACTATACGTATTAATTAATTAGGTGGAAACATATACATGCCATATAAATTTTTTACGCGCGGTGAAGGATATGAGTTTGTAGTCGTCCTTTATTTTTCTATAGCTAAACATTCTTGTATTTCGATAATTTAAACATTTGAGTTAGGTACCAATTTACAAATAGATTAGCGAGTACTTAACACATTCCATCTTCGTTTTCTCGTTCGTATAACCCAGTCAGATACCCGTGACAGTATAACTCTTGGACAGTAGGTTTATATTGTTTTTAAGTTACGTTTCTTACTTTAAAATTTCAAATGAAAACTTACGCAGTAGAATAAATACATTGTGAGTCGGGATTTTGCAAAATATTGAAATGCAGGAAAAAATTATCCATTATAGCACCCCTAAGAAAGCGCAGCGTTTAAGTTTTCGAACTTTTCAATTACGTGTGTATCGCTAAATATAAGACCATGAAGGTTAGGAGATTATTTACTATAATCAAGGCTACAGATCCTTTGGAATTTAGGATTTACATTATTTTTAAGGTGCCGTGTTTGCGTTTTCAATTGCGTGTTACATAGGTCAAATTTCACAATGGCTCAAGCATCGTTTGAGTTAACACATGAGTGATTGTTGTTTAGGCAAATTTTGATTTTAGCAACCTACAAATAATAGATTCAGATATCAACTACAAAAAGAGGTTTCTCACTGAAATGTATTACATTCAAAGAAGTCTCACTATCAATGTTTATTCTGATACCAATTGGTTAAGCAATATCTATTGTAATATTTTACAACACAATAACGAATTGTTACTTTTGGATAACTAGATATACCTTGTGTCTGTATTTTTTCAATTGTTTTTCCTTATTTCGTAGTAAAATTATTGTTTACTTTAAAAGTTATGCATTTTAATAGTTTAAACACTGCATTTTATATTCGAACCCTTTTATAAAAAAAAAAGTTATTTTAATATGTATAGAAGTCTTTCACACTTTTTTATTATATACTAATCGAAGATGAGATTTGCTGCTTTAATCATCTCCATTGTAAGTAAGACAATTTAAAAATATTGTACCTTATCGTCGTATGCTCTTAATGAAGTTCTAATTAAAGAGCGAAACATTGAACTTATGAATAAAGGAGATTTCTTTTTTTTTCAAACCACCACGGGCTCATTACCCGTTTAATTTTGTTTGTTTCCTGACGGTACGGTCGTAGCATTTCTTTTCAAATTATTACCATTAGTATTACTATAACATTTTTTGATCGCAGTGTTCTTTTAATAAATATTAAAAAAGGCCGCCAATGCCGGTCTTGCATAATTAGTTGAAAACGTGAATAAATATGGATTTACCAGTATTTCTCTGACGTACAAATCGTTAACGATATTCTTAAATAGCAGCTGCAGCATACCGTAGCATTCCTATTATAAAAACCACAAGCAAATGCCAGATTTACATATGCGAAATTTAAATCGGTCTGTGGCATTTTCTAATCAAGTAACGTACAAACACGAAAATTACTACCATAATACAGCGATACTGGCGTTAAGAGAACAACAAAATTATTTCAATAATTTCGTTGTTTGGAAAGGATTCATCTAGCCGGTGCTTCTCATGTCATAAAAAGTGAAAAAGAAAATCTTCTAATGTTTTACGTAGGTACTCAATGCAACGATATTTTTATTTTAAATAAGTTAATAATATAAACATAAAATAAATTCTATCTTATTCGAAAACAAATGAAAATCGGATAAGAATGTGCATTTTCACGTTTATAATATATTGTCAGAGTTTAGTTCGTCCTTCCCGACTTATCCTGTACAGAAAGTAACTCAAAAATATTGTGATATTAACAACATACGCGTATAATTATCGCATGTGCTAAACAAATATTTCGATTTTATAAAAATTTCAAATTATTACATTTGTCACGAACGTTAAGCTGGAGAATTCAGCTTATTTATTAGCTTAGAATTCAGAATATTTATACAGGGTTACCTGTAAATAGCACGTAAGCTACCGAAATCTGAAGACTACCTATCAATGTGTTACTGAAAATTTAAAAAGAAATTTATTTGTAACATATACATTTTTTCAAATTTTAGGGCCCAAAATGTAGGTAAAGCCGGTCCATATCTTTGTTTCTCCTATATTATACAAATACCGCTGATGAATCAAAGTTAACCCAGATGCCAATAAAAAGCGATAAAGCATTGTAGATGCTATGAATAGTGAATAGTCTATTGAAATGCATTAGTCTGTCGTACAGCTGATGTCGAAGTGTTTATGTGTTTACATTGAATATGCCGATAACCATATGATTTGCGTTCTTAATGTTTAAAGTTAATGCATCCGAAATGTGGGGTTTTGAGTTATTTGTAGTTATACATTCTTTTTCTTTTTATGAAATTTGTGGTGGTCCTAACAAGGACCGATCTAGGCGAAACAGGACAAAATAATTTATTAATGTAAAAAATGTTCGAAATGTCCACCGTGAGCTCTAATACAGGCATCAATTCGGCGACGAAAGTTATTATGCACACGAGTAAAATTTACCATGTCTTCGCGAATGCGTTGAGCTGCATTCACAGAAGGCAAGACGGCGAGGATAATCTAATTCCGTTAATCTTTGCACGCGCTGGATGTGATACGGATGAAGTAAATTATTTTTCAAAATTCGATGCACCGTCGTTTGGGACACATTTACTTGCTGGGCTAAAGTTGTAGTACTTATGCCTGGTTCCGCCTCAACGATGTTTAAAATATGCTCTTCTGCTTGCTGAACTCTACGTGATATATGACGGCCACGACCTTCGAAACGTGGAATTACTGATCCTGTTTCTCGAAGTCGATACACGGTTCTCACAATTGTCTCGGATGATGGATGCCGCCGATTGGGAAACCGTTCCGCGTACAAATTTTCTGCCGCAAGACTATTTTGTCCTGTTTCGCCATAAATCAAAATCATATCGGTGTATTCGATATTCGTATAGGATGCCATTGCAATTGCGTGTAATGACGGTGAATGCTATGTGCATACTAAATGGATATCCGAACGCAGCTTCAGCGACTGCCGGTGATTCCCATATGTTAACTAAGACAGGGTCGGACTCGAATAAAGAAAAATCATTTTCTCGTTACTACGTGCACATAGAACCATAATATTTTGTATTTAGGCATTACTCATGCGTTTCTTTCACCTACTTTTTTTTGTCGTACTATATCCGAATAAGACTGTATATTATATTTGCAATCAGTTTCCTGTTCTCTTTCCATCGCATCCTGAATGACAATGATATGTACCTACATCTACGAATTTTTATTAACAAGAACCACCTTGTTAAAAAATTCTGGTAAAAAAAAATTAATGGTAGGAATTTGTATTACTGGGCATTTTCAAGACACAATTAGTTTTAATATTTTTGTATTGGTAATGGAATATAAAATTGCCGACGATATCTGTTAAGAAAATTTAACTAGTGCAAGTTTTGAGAAACGCGCTTTCTAATTCTTTTAAAAGTTTTCCTTTTAAACTATCTAAACCTTTAGCCACAGCGGGTAACAAAAACAAAAGCAAATTACGCTTGGCAACAAATACTTGAGTGACAAGCAGAGCGCGATATTCTCGTTTGCCTTCAAAAAATACAAAAATATGAAAATATGAAAAACTCGAAAACAATAACATTTAATTACAGGAAAGCTTAATGAAAAATTATGTTTATGGACAGAGTATTCAAAAATGTAAGAAAAATGATATAATTTTAATAAAAATATTTTATTAAAATTATTGAATTGATTTTAGATTTTATCGTAAATCGTAGATTATCGTTACCAAAATATTTTTCAATTCAGAGAAACAAAGTCACAGTGCTACAACATAGATGAACAGATACATGTTTGGAAAGATCCCTCATCTACCTTTTCTTTTCTAAACTAATTCAAAGCCAACTCAAAATGTATAATCTTAAGCTGTTGAAGCCTTTTATCTGCATACTATACGTCGAACCTGTGATACCTTTCTCTTAATAGAAACCCAAACAAATCACGTCCAGACTTTAGATTTTATTGAATAGATAATCGCCCAGAATATCAAATATTGGCAAATAATAGAACATCATATACTTTTAATGGGAAATATCAAATCTGAAACAGGAATATAGTCAAATATTAAAATTACTAAGGTTCATATTCTGGCCACATCCATACGGATCGGGAGAAATTGATACTTAGGTAGCACACTTTTTTAATATTTATTTAATTTACAGCCAATAATGATTATCAGTTCTAATTGATGTAGAATTTAGAAAACTCAGCTTGTATTGATTGTTTTCGCTGTAAATCTGTAGTATATATCACATTGCGTTGGCAGCATTGTCCTCAAATAATTTTTATTCAAATAATATTTGTAGGGTGAACTCATGTTAATTTTGAATTATCCAATCGTGTTTCTACATTTAAGACTATGAATTCACTCTATAATGGCAATTAGAGAAAGAAAGAAACTTCCAGGTAAATTGTTAAACATAATCTTATCAGCAACGTATCTATTGCTAAATAAACTGTTATTGATAAAAAAAAAAAAAAAAAAAACACTCACGAATCCGTCAAAACATTATTGACCTATGAATTTTTACAGTAAACACTTTCGCAGATACCTACATGTTTTATCGACAGATTAAATATCTGAACTACAAATTAATAACATTTACGGAAACAAAAATTGATGCAATAACAAACAAAAAACAGCAAAATTTAACATTTGCGCGCCCTCTCTAGGGTGCTGCTAACGTGTTATACAACAAATGCCGCGTTCGTTTCAATGATCAAACTTGAAGTAATCTTATACTTCAAATACTATTCTTATACTTCAGCACTACAAATTACTACCACCTAGGTCTCTGAAACGCAATTCGATCTAAAGAGGGAGCGTGCAATGGTGTAATTAAATTTTCAATCGACTAAAATTTCCCCCTTTCTTAAATGTCATACCATAACATACGTCATACGACTTCGCGATCTAATCAACGACTTGACGTTAACGACTGTTGGGAATCGTTAAAGATAGACGGATTAAATGTGTGAGAAGTAGTGTATGTTAGATATTTAGCAACATCTTAAAAATTAATTTAATTGATGTATGAGCTAACGCTATTATCCATTAACTAAACGTTGAAAATATTTAGTTAATAACTAAATGTTGAAAAATAAGATATTCGTACATATACAGCATATGTCATAAACAATTGTTTATATACTAACTAGAGAATTTTTAATTCAAAATATGCTGAATTTGACTTATCCGTAATAAATCCTATTCTTCGAAGGAGATCTATCATTCTTCTGATTTGCTGTAAGTCTTTCTGGGCGTCTTACATCTTGATTTGGATGGAATTCACCAGTTTTTGTTAAGCGATAATATATATTTTTAAAAGCCGTGTAAAGTGGTGTTCTTTTGATTTATATAATTGCAAATACCTTTGAGCAACAGGACACTCTCCACATTTTTTTTGTATAAACATAAATTTTCACAACGGAAAGCTATTACAACGTAATTAGTCGCCTCAATGAAAATTTACTATTTAACAACATGCGACTAGAAGGATTACGACAGTTAGCCTATGGAAAGAAAATCTTTAACACTACTAGATTCCACCATAATTTATATTGGCTTAATATACATAAACTTTTTGCCAAGTATGGAGCAAAAATATTAGAAGGTATCACAACAATGGGATAAAATCATTTTTACGTACTCAAAGAGAACGCACCTGTATCTCGTTTAGGAGCAATATCTTATCTAAGTGTTTTAGGCAAAATCGTCATATTTTTCAAAATATGACGATTCAGTTACTATATGGATAGTTAACAATGGAACAGCCTCTATGTACATTATGGGCCCGAATGGGCTGGGTCTGAAAATTTCAAGTGTGAGCGTTGTCGGGCTATTCTAGTGACTTATTAAGTTTGTTAAATCCGTTCGCTATTATTTTTGAATACTCTTTTTTGACATTTACAGTTACCCTTTTCAAACAATTGTTTTGAGGAGATAAATAACAGCTCTTTTCAAATTTCATAATTTAATAATGTGTATTGGTAATTTGATACTCGAAAAATTAGAAAAAGAAAATGTAACAAGACAAAAATTAAATAAATGTTTCGCATTTAATATAGTCAATTTTCTCTATTTTATTACCTTTTACTATCAAATCGACGTGTTCCTTGATGTTCGTGGCAGAAGGTGATTGTATTAATACTGGCGCCAATCGTAAAAGTCCCCCGAATAGAATCATAATATTTCCAAATTTTGCATTAAACCACTACTTTGAAAACTATCGTAAGTTCTGATCATTTCACTATACAAAAAAAAAAAACGTAATTCCTAAAACTAAAACAGTGTTGACATAAAAAGGAAAAACCTTTACGTGTTTTAGTACATACTTTTAATTAGTACAAGTTCGTTTTATTGCATTCTTTAAAGTATGATCGAATGGGTTTGACGAAGCTGGCAGGCCGGATTGGCCGACGTGGGGGATTGCACCGGGTCGAGTTGATAAACGTGACTGGCCGAGAGGGCCTGGTATAAAGTAGGGTAATGAAGTGTCGGGTTGGACCTACATATAAGAATCTCAAAATGCGCTTTTGATATATGCTGCTCAAAAAAATGAAGTGGTCATTTGAAAAAAAAAAAAGAAAAATTATCGTGCATTTTTCTGTTTTTTAAGTTTTTACCAAAATTATTTAGGTATCTCGAACTATCATATATAAAAAAGTATCATATAGTATAAAAGTATATATATATATAGAAGTCGTTTTGAACACAACTAGTTCGTTGTTTAAATGAAGGCTTAACCCACAAAGAAATTGTTGCTAACCGGTTGAATGTTACTCAAACTGTAGTTAGCATAACATGAAAATCATCTTTTAGTTCTTATTGCAAGAAAAAAAAACTATCTTGGCAGTATTTAGAACTAATAGCTTCTTTCGGTAACGAAGGCAGCGACGTAATAAAAATTTCACCAGATACTCATTTCGATAGAGGATCGGTCATAGAGAGGCATCTGTTTTAAAAAGCGTTAATAATTAATACAAGGTGCATTAATTAATGTATTTTGTATTAATTAAAACAATCAAATTTAAATACGCAATACATGTAAAAGATTTGCTATCGCCATCGGTGAAAATTCTATTTTAATCGAATAATGATCGCCACGATAGTAAGTAACCGTATGGTGTTGACTGGATGGATTGGCCAGTTTGTTCTCTGGCCATGTTTGAGTTCTAGTTAAGACTCCTGTGAGTTAAATCGAAAACTATTTATAATTCTTACATTATATGACCGAAAAATCTTACATTTGCTAATAAGATAGTACCTAAAGTTACAGATTACTTTAAATTCATTATTTATGAGGTTACAATGTTGTTACAACTTATAGATGATGATCATCAATGGTCCGATGTTTAATTGTAACGAGAATGTTATTTACTTGGTATTGCAAGGAATGACAGTCTTTAGCTAAAATTAATATTGAATTACTATCAGTGTAATTAACTAGTATATTTGGTGCTTGTATCGCTTTATATGAAGTAATGCTAATGATGTAATGATGTTATATAACAATGAATTGAGTATATTTCCCTGAAGAATACCGTGACTAACGGTTAACATTTTTGATTCTCGATCGTTCGCGTTAATATCTTGCAAATAGAAGGCTAGTAATTGCAATAGCGATTCCCATACACTATATTGTTTTGATCTAAATGTTAATGATTTATGATTCGGGCAGTTGAAAGCGTTGCAGAAGTCTAAAAAAAGTTTCAAAGCTACATAATGCGCCTCTAGAGCCATACATATTGCATTAGCAAAATCGAAAAGCTGCAGTCTTAGATTTTTCTTTAATATAGCCGTGTTAATTATTTCTGAACAAATTATTTCAATTGAACAAATGTGTTATACAATTACCTGCTAACTTTTCAAACAACTTCGGAATGATAGAAGGTAGGTTAATTGGTTAAAAATTATTTATATTTTGATTTCCATTCTCTTTTTGAATTGGAAGAATTTTGGCAATCTCTTAAGCTTTCTGAAAAGATTTCAAAAGCAAGAGAGTTATTAATTGTAATTAATAAGGGATCACATAATTTTTTTTTTTTAACATTGATAGGTCATCATCATCATCAAATCTCCGACGTAGTTTGCAATTTTTCAAGCCATTGCATAAGTTTGCAAAGAACTTATTCAAATCCTTAACTTTCTGTTCATAGTTGTCAATGTAACTAATATATTTTTTGTTGTATTTTTTGACGTTATTGGATAACCTACTAGCGATCTTCCAAATTTTTTTTCAATCTTTTTTTTCGTTATGATTATTCATTAAAAATACTTTAAAATGTTGCATTGAGACTGTTGCATAATCTCATTATTTATTTCAACTTTAGTTCTACCGTATCCATTAATTTCAGCTAATTTAGAGAGAAAAGTATCAAAATTATTATCATTAAACGACTTTATATTACTTAGTCGACGAATTTTACGACGCGACAATGATATTATTAATTTAATTGAAAGAATCTCGATTAGACTGAAGCCATTACGCGCGCACAACCAGTTGAGTCCCAACTGTCAACTATCAAATTGGTATTTGTTTCTTTAAACAATCGAAATACAACTTAAGAATTAATATTTTGGTTCACTTCTACATCTGTGTATATTTTTTTTTACAATTTACGCACGTTTAAAAGAATCAACTAATAAATTAGAAGGCAGGATAAGCTCGCAATTTTATTAAAATTAAAAATAAACAGATTATCCACTTCGGTATACAAACGTGCACATAAATATATGACAATGTATAATCTACTAGTGGATTATAACAACTATATTTACAAACACGGAATTAGTTTAATTGCTTGTTTACCAGATAAAACTGGAACATACACGCTAATAACCACGTTAATGAATTTTAACGCGTTTACGGACCGCATATACGTACGTACGTGTGTCTTGGGCCTTGAGAACTACAATGTGTGAAATACCGCCACTATTCATTAAACGAACGACAATACTTGTAACTGCGTCATAATTATATTCTTACTGAATTAGATGCGTAGGAAAGCTACCCTTCTTTCAGTTTTCTGTACGTTATTACTAGAGATGACAGAGGCAGGTGGAATTATTCCTTTTTTGCAGCGATTAGATAGACTCGTGTCTATTCGCCTCGTGAGAATAGATTCGTGTTGCCTACTGGTGTCCCCGAAAGTCGACAAAACACAAGTCTATCTTGTCTCTGCAAAAAAGTAATAATTTCATCCGCCTTTGTCCTCTCTAGTTATTACTAGCTTTAGTAATTTGGGCTTATTACCAAGGTGGGCGTCATCTAGGCCACAATGTTCTTCATTGTGGTATCATTATTTATTGACTTTGAGTAGTACAAAAAGAAGCAAAGAGCATCACTGGCGAACTCTGATTTTTTTTATTGGTCATTTGATAAATTAATAAAATTTCTTACACAAGGTAGAAATTAATAAAACATAATTTGTCAAAGTATTATTGTTAATAATATTTTTTCTAAAACTCATTACTTTTGTCGAACTTTGTATAAATCTTACATCCATTATTTTGGAGATTATCATGGAATTTTGAATTCTTAAAACTTTAAAGAGCGCACCTGACAAGATCGTCCAAAAAGATTGTGACACGTTGCTCTAAGTATACAAAGATATAAATCACTGTATTCTGTCTTTTTTTATGAAACAACGTTATTTAGGGAAATACCAACGAATGCACCTTTTACGCATACATAGACGTTTCTAAGAAAACTTTAATTGTGGTCGAATTTGCGTTTACGATTTGTATTAATTGCAACGATTTACGTGAAAGCCTTGAAAACAACATACCGGCAGTTCGTATGATTTAAACTATGAAATGCGTCCATTACCACGTTTACAAATCTCAGTGTATTAATATTATACCTTTCTACGTGTAAATAAATAATCACCAATTTTACGCTAATTGAAATATCGCATAATATCGACTGCTTTTAAATGCTAACGCGTGTATTTATAATCAGAGATCTGTGTTTACTTCGTATAAGCGAACAGATTTTTACCAAGGTTACGTTCATATGTAAAAAAAATGTAGGTGAATGTCAACGTACAACCGATAATAAGGTTTTCATCATTCTGCAACGTTTATGATGATCTTGAGATTAAGTAATTCTCAACTTGCTCCAGTATGCAACAGAATTGATAGCGATACATTTGAAGGTCAAATAGAGTAATAGGAATAATATGCATTTGATTCAGTTTACGTTCGTTTAGATAAATTAATTTGTTCTAATTTATTATAAAAAAATAGATCGCAAGTAACGGTACGTTTTACAACATTTTTATTTTTATTTTTTGGCTCTTACCTGTTATTTTTATTGAACGATAAAAGCGAAAAATCTAAAAGACAAATAATAACGTGTAACGCAATTGAAATATTCCATCAACAAGCTTAACAATTGTTACTGAAATCTACCCTGCATTTTTGTCACACTAGCTGGTAAATAATGATAGCATGAGCTGTTGGGTGGTAGTATATAATAAACAACATTAACGTATCTGCACACTTCGCACCATACAAGATTAATTAATTAGTCCGTAGTTCCGAGGATGCGTGAATCTCCGAACGACGTGAGAACAAGCATTAATTCTAATACGCTTGTTCTATCCCTGCTCTCCAGAAAAAATATTTATTTATCCAAAAACTAAACCATGCGATGAGAGGGTCTCTTGTCATTTTAGCACGAAACCTCCGCTTTACCCCTAGTAAATATAGAGGACAAAGGCGGATGAAATTATTACTTTTTTGCAGGGACTAGACAGATTCGTGTTTTGTCAACTCTTGGGGACACCAGTCGGCAACACGCCAACAGACCTCATTGTCATAAGGCGAATAGACACGAGTCTATCTAGTCGCTGCAAAAAAGGAATAATTCCACCTGCCTTTGTCATCTTTACTAATAAGAAGACTTGAGCGTAACAACGATCCGTTCCCTCTGTTCATCAAATTTTTGTTTCTTTTTATGTAAGTAGTGTCGAAAACATGTAATTTCCGTGACCAAGTTACGTTCTTAATTAATTTTTGGTTTT
Organism: Oryctes rhinoceros; assembly: GCA_020654165.1. NCBI lineage: Eukaryota > Metazoa > Arthropoda > Insecta > Coleoptera > Scarabaeidae > Oryctes > Oryctes rhinoceros. The sequence continues at coordinate 9,082,944 of JAIOKQ010000230.1, read as the reverse complement.
CTAATTTATTATTATTTCCGGCTCCGTTTATGTGTTATGTTTTATCCCTATCCCTATTTATGCCTATCGTTGTTCTTGTTTACCCAATATTATTACAGTCACCATATGAATTTTTATAAATTCCGTAATTTTTCTTCATTATTTATTTTTCGGTTTGTCCAGAAGGCTTTTGTATTTCGTAAACTGAAACATACAAATTTCTTAACGCGGATTCCTGCCGGGATTACAGTCAGTTCTTACATAATGCCTAAGTTCTATCATTATCTGTAGAAAAGTAACCATTGTAAATAGCTACATTTTTGTTGAATTTCTCTCATATCTACTAGTTTTTATTTTCCTTCTATAGATGTCTATTTCAGTTTTTTTTTGTTGTTTCTAATTACGAAACTATCTAGGAACGAGCGTTGATTACACATTTCTTCTTGTATTGCAAATTTAATAGATTCGAATTTTGAATTAAGTGTCGCGAGGAAATCCGGAATAGTGGATTTCCTAGTATCACAGACCGCGAAAATATCGCCAGCATACCTAAGCCAAATTCTAGGAAAATACACGGTGTCTTCTTCGTACATGCTTCAAATTTACTCATGAACAGGTTCATTACGAAAAGGGACAGGGGATTGTCCATTGCCGTACGCTGTAATTGTTCACAGTACTTGGCCTCTACTTGAGAACGATTTCGATTTATACAAACCGAAATAAATTTGATGATAAAGGATTTTTTCTTAATTCTTTGCCCCTCGGGGGCAAAGGTCCCGATGTTCACAAATTGTTGTTGCGGTTGAAATAAATCTAGTTTGCCCAAAATCACCTTTCTCTATTTTTAAATAAAAACATTTTTTTTTTCAATTGAGGCATTTGATAAGTTCGGAGATCATCCATGTTAGTTCTTAAACTTTTAACTTTGTTAAGGTTTTTTGAAATTGTAATTTGCACGTAGTTCTTATTTAATCATTCTTTATGGCATCTATGGAGATTTCTCTTCACACGTATCGTTGAGATAACTGTTCCGGACTATTTAATTAAGCTTGTACGGTGCAAAGTCTGATGATATTTGAGTGTTATTTGCAACAATAGCTGCTGCACTACAGAATCTTCGCCTTATCTTTGACTTCGCATACGATATAAATTATACGTATTAATACTTTCATGTAATTTATCTTGTAAGCAGATACTTGGACTTACAATTTTTAATCACGTCGGTGTATTTCTAAATGAAGACACTAAAAATCTAATAAGATACAGCGTTTCTCTGTTCTTCTGTTCTGTTTCTTCTATTTAAAATGACACAGTAGACACAATGTTGTAATTACAAAGATTAGGACAGGTTGCATTACTTTAAAATCGAATTGAGGAATGTTTACATCTTACAAAAGAAAATTTCAGGGTGTTAAAATTGGATTTTAATGAAAATTGGTGGAAGTAAGGTATCCATATAACATGCATCCGCTGAAACTCACTATGAAAGAGGGATACATAATTAGATACAGTAAGCTTCAATAGCAGTAGATAGAGGCAACGCGATATTTCGGAAACGAATGCGGATTTTAATACTTTGAAAACGTTGCTATAAATATACCGTTGGGGTATGATATGTTTGATGTATTTCCGTTATAATTGTGGTCAAACTGTGTTGTATCTTTCGGGAAGATAATAATTTTTATAAATTATTTCTTTTTTCAATCGTCAGACCGTCTCCGGTTGAAAATTTACAGAATATACCATTGAAAGAAACGATATTTTTGCTTTTTAAATTTGGAATTGTGGTGCTCAATACAGAACATCCCGTTTATTCAACAAGAATGCTTTTACATGTATAGTTTCAACTGACTCTGGCTGTGGAAGCTTACGTTTTTATTTTACCAACAACAATGCCTTATTTTCCGAAGATTTGAAAAAGTAGAGAAAAACACCCAAAGAACCAGAAAATTATGTATATAAAATACAGAATACAGAGGGGAAATGGACGAAGAAAAAGAAGGTTAGGCGAGGTGCATACATAAACTTTAAAGGAATTTCAGATTTAATTACAATAATAAATTTAACAGACAGTTAATACGGAGAAAATACAAGTTGAATGAATAAGTAAGACAAATAAGGTGACTAAGGTGAAAACAAATATTACGATCTGTAATGATTAGTAAAAAAGGGGCCTGAAGGTGAATGGGTAAATAACTTTCTTGAAATTGAATGAATGGAAACAACATCAAGTAGTATTATTTATTAAAAAATCTTGTAATTAATAAATCCGTTTCTAAGAAATATATGCTGCACTTGCTGCGTTTAAATTTAGCTAAGTTCAAGTCTTTCCTGTGGATCTTAATAGCTAGAATTTCGGGTGACTAATAGTAAACAGTCAATCGGAATTTTTAATGGATATAAAAGATAATAATTAGTAAACAACACATAAGTATCGGTAACCTCCGCAACACACAAGTTTAATTTATTATATAGCAACAATATAGGGATGGCCGTTTTGAGGACATGAATGATCCTCATGAGATCACAGATTACGAAAATTTGGAATTTTTAATAAAGTTCCATAAATTATCTCGCGATAAAACTAACTCTACGGATTTCACCTCCATCCTAATGCTCATGTATCCAATAGATTTATGCAAGTGATGTAGCACAATCTTCGACAGTAGGTCCCACAGACCTGTGAGGATTGTGGGCAATACTTTATTTGCTAATACACTTTCTCCGTTAGACTTATTTGTAGCTTTTCCGATTTTCGCAAATATTTTTTAACGTAGTATCCATCATTAATTGTTCTTTTTCCTGGGCGACGTAGGTTTTCGGTAAAAGTTGAATTATATAATACGATCTAAAATGTTAATTTATTGGTTCTCTTCCAATTAATAAATTACGGAGTAAGTTATTGATATAATCGTAAAATTTAAAGTTCATCATTGTTGCCTTTCCATAAATAAGAAACGTCGTCCACATATCTGTCTTATATGTCTATGTATTAAAATTAGAGACTTTTATTGTTTAGAATTCAGTTTTGTTCATATATGTAGCCTAGAAATATGTTCGTTTATTAACCAACATGTCCAGAAACATGTTGGTTAACAAACGAACATGTTTCTAGGCTAATATATTCATATGTTTCGATTGACAGCCATAGGCTGGTCATCTTGTAAACTGACAATAACTATTATTTATTAATTTAGAAAGTATTATTATTATATTTTTTATGCAATTATTATTTATTATTTTTAGAAATTCGATAACAATGTCTGTGGTAAAACGACACAGGAATATTGCTATCTATTATATGTGTTTAGTGTATCAAGTGAAATTGTTAAATGATGTTTGTTGTAGGCACATAATAATGTCTTTGGAATTGCAGATGGCATTGCGGCTTATGATCGTTCTTGTTTGCGATATCTAAAATTGATTTTGCGTTTAAGTGGGAGTGCTTCGGTGGGTAATAATAGATCATATGGGTAATTTTGGTTAGAATCATAGGAATGAGAAATGTTACATTTACTAATTGTATTTTGTGTGGTCTTTTTGAATGAACATAACAAAATTGGCGTTCTTGTCTCCTTTTTGCTTAGGAGCTTCTTCTACTGTGCAATATTATTCCTTTACGTGCAGTTAGATACTTTAACCCATTCACAATCTGCTATCCTTCAGAAATTTATCTGTTAGGACTAAAAGTTGTAGTTTTGAAGTTTTTTTTTTTGTTATTGATCAATAAACTAAAATTTGCAAATTCAAATTCACTGCTATGACGAGTTTAACTCGTTTTTCTAGGCGTTCGTTGAGTTTTGATAACATCTTTGCTAAATTAATTTTTGCAACTACAACTTATCAATTTATTGGAGGACGTTGTCGTATTATTCGGGTATTAGTCGTAATACAACTACAGAATAAATTTTTTGTCATTAATTTGATATATAATGTATAAAAATTCAGTAATTCGTCTTAAAGTTATAGAATTGACTTTCTCGTCAAATAAACTAGATGAATTTGTGACATATAAAAGGAAGATTATCACATATGTGTTACAGATCCCGAAAATGGAATAAAAGTAAGCTACTCAGTCAGAAAAAATTAAGTTAGGTAGTCCTTAATTCTTCGCGTCTCTTTAAACTCTGGTATATTAAGGGAGTCGGGTGACGTATTTAATAATAAACAAAATATTGCAAATGGATAATGAGAGAGAGTAGGATCTTCTACAGGATCTAAGCCACTCTCTGTGCACGTATGTACCCCTAAGAAATATTTATATATAAAGTTTGTAAACTTTCTGATATGTAGGCAATGTTCCATTCCTCTCTGAACACGCTGTATACGAAAATATTTTTGGAGGATGTTTTAGGAGATCTAGATTTTAGCTTCCTACTACAATAAACGCAATATTACAATTTAAGAAAGTCGGGACAATTTTACGTATAGGAATAGCGAAATATTGGTAGAATTACAAATCAGCATTGTTTAATGATGCCTTCATCCTAGATTTAAGTAAGTAAAGTATCTTAACGATGCACAAATTTCAAAGTTATTTTGTTACATATTCGTACATTTTTCGATCAGTTCACTTAGCGTCTGTAAGCGTACCTCCTGTTAATGAATTTCGTTTTTTGAGCATCCAACTGGTTAAGTTCATTGCTACCATAAATTGTTAGAGTGTAGAACATATATATATATATACATGTTTATTTACATTTTAAATACGTAGTGGACTCATAAAAAAATGATTATATATAATAATGATTGTGTCTTTTTAAACATCTCATTGTAGACAATAATTGCTTTTTTAATAGCTCGAAAACCTTGCGTCGCGTCAATGCGGTAAAAATGTAAGTAACATTGCGTTACAACAGATTACGTCCTCGATTTGTCTTAATTTCGTATCGAAATCACTTGGTTTCCAGTTTTAACGAAGTGAAGGCTCCCCGGTCTCAGTTACTCGTTCCGGAAACCTAATACCGTGGAATAAAAAGTCATCAAATTCGATACTGACTGTTCTGTCGTAATGATGAGGTCACAGGTTTTTTGCAGTTACAGAAATGTACCGTACAAGTGGTGGTAATGACGAAAGTCGCGTTCGGGGTGGGGGCAAATTGGCAAATTAGAGGTACAAGTATAATAAATTTACCTGTTGGTGGTTTATTATATATCGCGATACGTATTTGTCGATACAGTTTTATTATTGTCGGATGATAACGTGCAGTGATTGAATTAGTGCAATAGGATGTCGTTTAAGAAGGTAAGCTGTTCCTATTAAGCGATAATTAAAGTCACTATTAAGTTATCTTATTTCATAGATATTGAACGTTTTTCGTAAGTGATCTATAACTAATTTAGTTAGAAAATAGTGGAATGTAATTGTACTAAATATACCAGTTTAAAAGAATATAGTAGCTTAAAATTAAAACACTCCAAAATAATAACATATTAGCCTTTAAAATATGGCAACGTCGATAATTTTAGTATTATAGCTGCAAATTTCTGTAGTAACTGCATACGTTACACTTTCTAATTGTATTAGAAGCTAATTTCATGGTACATATTGAACTGTAAATTCGGAACTTTCTGTATTTACAAATAGAATCATTTAATTTAATAATTCAAAATAAGCTAGGTGTAGTAACAGGTAAAAAAAATATTTTAACAAATTTTAGGCAGGTAGATTGGTATTTCGTTGTTAATATGGACAACTTAAATATTCGGTGATTACTTTTTAAATACATTTCGTTTTGAATTTTTAATACGAGACGTGTCAAAGTTGTGTAAAATAACATAATTTAAATAATGCCTTAAATTAACCGTTAAAATAATCAAGAAAAGGGAACATAATACTTTAGCTAATTGTTCGACAAGAATTCATCTACATCATTTGAATTAATATCTAAAGAATACTTTAGATTTTTTCTAAAGAAGTGGAGGTTCCAGCATTTTTTATTTTGAATTGTAAATTACACTATATAATACAATTTTGCTTATATTTTCTTCTTAAATGTTATTGTATATATACGTTATTAGTTACTATCTTGTAAAGTTTCTTGTAAATGTTAATGTTCATTTTTGAGATTGTTGAACAATTATTATTAATTTGAAGTCATAATTTCAAATGAATAATAATTATTCAACAATCAAAGTTTAAAGCGATTATCAGTGTAAATGACTGAAGGGCAGACTTGCAGATGATCTAGTGTACTCTGATGAAGAGTGGCTAGAAAGATTAAAATTGTCTCCGGGTGTACATAACGATAGATATGTTAGGGAAAATGTTCTGTTACCACCACTCGATGTTACTAACTGTTTATTAAAACCTTGGAGACTAATAGTGAGGTTATGAACCTCATCCAATAAATGTTTCTCAAGTTAGCGGAAGCAAAAGTAATTTATTGTAGATTCGAGTAATGTTACAAACGCAATAACTAATGACAATGCAATTGTTTTTGAACAAAGAAATGACAATTATACGCAAATGAAAATTATTTATTTTTCCATATTGATATCTTTAGTTTGAATTTGGAAAATATAAGCGGGGAACGTGGCGAACGCTTTCATCGGGATAATTGGCTTATAGAAAGAAAGTGTCAAAAACATCAAGGACTGTACTATATAATGGAAGATTATTTAAAAGAACACAAGAGAAAGTGCTACTCTAAAGACATTTTTGAATGACGTCAGTGTTGCTCGGTATTTTTTGAGGCACAGACAACGTTCCGATTTCCTCGTGTATTGTAGTTATGTACAATGTACGTGATATGCAACGGAAACGCACCAGAGAATCGAAGCCTTGTACTTGCTCTTTCAATTATGTCACCACCACAAACTACCGGAAGGGTTTAAAGGCCATTTACTTGCACAAGCATGACATTCGTTGGTGTCTCATAAGCAGATCGCTAAGTGTAAAGATGGCGTTGCTTTTCTTTATAAAAGTATTCTTTTACGAGTTTCTGTAACCCAAACCAAATACCTCATTTTTGAATTTTAAAAATCATCATTGTTGGACGTCGCGTCTAATTAATTAATCTTGTAACGCATGTAATCTATAGTTTAATGTTTTCTAAGTATCGGGATTACAAAAGTTGTTTTATGTTGTCTCAAAATATGACAAACTTTCGAGAGTGTTTCAGATAACGATCTACATATGGGGATCAATTTGAATTTGCATCAATTATTACATCTGGAATGTTCGTCGAAGCCAAAATTGATATAATTTTGTCATAAGCTTAAAGAACTTTGATTTTGGCGTTGCTAATAAGAAATCTACTTGTTATCGATGCACAAACTTTACAAAGTATAATTTGGATCTTACACAGCAATTCAGCTACATCAGAAAGCTATTTCGGATAAGTTTCAAGGTAGAAATTTGAAGGTGTCCAAAGGATACTGTAATGTAGTTATCGGAAAAAACATTCGTGTTTTGTTTTCTATTTGCCGTTATTCATAAAAATTGTTGCATAATGAAAAATCTACTCGTTCCTGGGAGCATTTATTGCTGATATCCTTCCTTAGCCGCATCAGGAAGTTATAATTTTTTAATATTTTGCATTAATCGTCTGGCATGGAGACGCAAGTTCTTTGTGGATTTCTTATCATAAGTGTTTGATCTAAAATCTATTTTTGTGTATTCGCTGCAGTCGCACGGAGTTCACAACAAAACTTGATATAGTATGTCCATCAATATAGCGATTCGATTTTTGTTGATTTAAAAGGATTATCGGAGATTATCCACTACTTAACGTCGAGAAATTATATAAATGAGTTTATGAGTCGTATTTGGAGAAATTGGATTTTCTTAAGTAGAGAAATTATTATGTTTAATATTATGGTATTATGGTAAATATTTTCATTAATCAAAAACGCCGCTCTCACGTTTAGCGAAATACAATAAGGATAATTCAAGAAGCTATATTATTAATAACATAAAATACTTGGAAAGATAGAGTACAACATGTATTCGGCATAGAAGATGAGTAAACTCCCTCCTGAAATCTATAACCCATGTGGGTGACCATGAAATTAATAATTCTCATGACTCAAGCAGTATAAAAGTTCTAAATCAATAAATGTACACCATGAGTCGATAAGTTACGATTCCCTTTAGAGTTAATTTTAAAATTAAACATATATATTTACCTTAAAAATATAAATACTACATCTGTTAGGCTCGAACATCAATGCTTTAATAATAGATTCTTAGTGTAATAATCATTTTGAGTCAATCACGCGTGCTCGAAAGGAATTACAAGGGTTGTTTTCTGAACATCGGTTGCTACTTAATAAGTCAAACCGTTGTATCTGTGGTCAGATATTTTCACTGTTTCCTCAAATCGGCGATTGAAAAATTAGTATCACCGCCTATATTTTATGAAAAGAGGTGAATTAGCAGATTTGTAGCAAGTTAAAGCACGTTAAATATTTGAATTTTTGCAATATAAATTTTAGAGAATGTTGATAATTATAAAAATGATTTCAGATTTACAATAGATAGCATCGAAAGGTTGAATGAACGCATCGAATGTTGTTTCGAGTGCAATTAATGAATTTGAACACGCACTTGAACACCGATATCGATTAATAATCTTTGAATACTCTCGACATTTGCTCAACAACTTAGCACGTATTGTTTTTGCATTGCCTTGCTATTTTCTACCTAATACCCTTTTTTTATGCAATAAGAAAGGACGGGTAATTTGTTGAATTCCTATTATTTAATAATTTAGATACTTCCACGATCAACAAATTTTCAATTCCTTGCTTTTAATTTAACTTTTTCGGTAAAAGCGAGTGTATTTTATACGCATTTAGAGTTAAGCGTGGTAATATTCCTTTCTACGCCAATTGAAGGCATTTAGAGCATTTGTCAAGAACTTGATCAAGTTTTTCGAAATGAACCATCCTATACATTGCAAAAAAGTAACAATTATCAAATGCTAACCGTCTCTGTATTATTTGAAAGACAAACCAACTGAAAGAAGAATTGCGTGCATTACTTTTGAGCTGTAGTGTATATTTTACTTTTGGGAAAAGAAAAACTTGTTTATCTTGAAGAGGTTTCGTTACTATATTTAGAAGTTGCATCATGTAAGGGTTACGGGCAGGTATATAGCTGCCCATTGTAGACGCTCAAATTCTTCAAGTAATTGCTAAAATCACGCGAAACCAATGATCCTGTACGAAACTCAAACATTCGAGGAAAAAAAGCGAAGACAAAATGTATGTTTTCAAACTAAAATAAGAAATGCATGCAGGTATTGATTACAAATCCAAAGTATCATTAAACAATCTTGACGAAATACGCACAATTACGAATCATAACCATAATACCTCAGTAATTGTAATTTAATTCATTATATCGTGTGCTTAGCGCAGTGACAAATCTGATGCTATCGGATAGTAGACACTTCTTTTTGATTGATTGCAGATTAGTTAATACTTGTCGCAGACGAACATTTTATTGTAAGTGATCATTTACATTTCGTGCAACGCATTTTATATTTTTCTTCTTATTGATCCTGTCAGTGCGGAGAATTATCTGAAAAATTTCCTTAGTAACGACTAGGAAACAAGAAAAGAAAGAAAGACAAGAAAAACTAGATTCTAGGGCCTAGAGACCTCGCTTGTCGATTCACCTCTTGGGAAAATAATTGTTTAAAAATTCGCGTGCAGGACGAAAACAAATATCGCCATTTGGATCAGGATCGTTTTTATTTGGAAACATTTCTGCCGCAGCGGGTGCAAGTGCATTCGTTAAAAAAATTCAGATATCACTGTCCCGTGAGAGTTTCATCAAAGCTCAGATGCTCAGTTTGCGCTTGGAATACGGTTGCATAAATCTTCTAACAAGTCTGCGTTTGACGATCAGGGTCGTCTTGAAGGATGCTATTTCTTCGTTTCTACTATAATTAGTTCTGATCACCGAGAAACTTCGTCGTCTGTTTTGGTCGAGATACGCCATCAGTAATTTCACCCGAACTTAACAAAATATCGTTTTATAGCCGTATGCAGCAAGAACTTCTGCCCTTTGAGTTTCACTTAATTGGTCCATACTCGGTTAATGTTAATTTCTTTAATTAAAATTAAGGAGTAGTTTGATATTTCTGATATACGATATTGATATACGATAGTGCAGAAATCTGATCATTCTATACTATTGATTGATATCTATTCCATCTTTGATTGCTGAACAGCCACGTTGGGAAAGAGTAGATGATAATTTCGTTTATATAGAGTCGGCATATAGTGATTGCTAATCTCTATTTGAAATTTGCAAAAATATCCATGTGTGAGAATAAGAGACACTTTTCGAAGATGAAATGTCTACTTTTTCAATAAAACGGGTGGATTTTTGTAGGTAAACAATTGATATGATAACGTAAATTGCTTAAACAATAATCTAATTCAAAAATAAGTACGTAAATAAAATCTTTATTGGCTCTGTGCTACATTATATAGATAGTCAATAAAATACATACAATAAACAATAAACATATATTGCTATAATTCCCTGAGTCAATGGTACGCTTCATATTCTGATAAGTTGTTAGGAACGTTTGTTTTAAGACCTTTTAGTCTACTTCTGAGCAGTATATTATTTTACCCATCACTGCACCTTATGATTGGAGTTTCGGAGATTTGAGATCCCTAAAAATGCAGACGTTATTATACTTCATTGTAAGTATAAATTCAAGAAGCCGTAGTTTCTGCAATAAAGTTGAGCTACCGCAATTGTCGTATTAGGACAGCACAATCAGTGCCTATAGGATTGTTGGTGGAGGTTCTCTTGTTTCAACGCACATAGCATCTACATGTGCGTTAAGTGTTGAAATTTATTAATTTATATTTATATTTATTTAACTTATAATGATTATATGGATTTATTGCTCTAAATAAAGCGTTTGAACTAAAAATAAAATAGAAAAATTTAATCTTGTATAGCACAATTACAAATGTAATTATATCATTGTACTATATTGTTTTTAATTAATTAATTTGCCATTTATATTCTCCGAAACATATTTTATTTTATTTTCTTTTAGTTCTGCTTCGCGTCATGAAATTACAAATAGATAAGTAAGATGTACAGTTTTGCAATTGTCGATATCTCATATCTTCAAACGCATGTCTTTTCGAACTAAACCTTATTAGAAATTGTCTCTATTACAATTATATGTATGTTGCAAATAATTTCATAATTCGATTGTTTTTTAATAAAACAATGACACAAATTACTTAAGAGGAGACTTAAAGGCGTTCACAAGAAAGTTCGCCAACATTATCCTTTCAATCTACATTCTTAGAAAGCTACAATCCTTATCACGTATATAGTAAGCGTTTAAAGTTTTTCAATATATTAGATGTTATTAGCAGAAAATTGTTTTCCTTAATACTAGACACAATACTTACGATTAATTGGTTAATAATGAACTAGACGTACAAAGATAGTTGTCTGAAAAAGTTGTTGGTAGTATGAAGTTAAAAGCGTAAAAAGTGTATAAAACACAAAAAAATTAAAACAGGAAATACTTGTATTTTCAAAGTAAAAAGACTATCCTAAGAACTAGAACGCGTTTGTTTAATCCAGTAAAATATGTAGTTGCTTTAACAAAAATTATAGTTGAACTTAATATAAAATCTTGCTGTCGAATATTTACTTTTAGTTTAAAAATGTATTTCTTCCATTCTTCCATGATTAGTGGTTCCGCGTGATCTATCAAAATGTCGTTTAGTAATTTTTTTTATTTAAGTTCTATAATACGCTGGTTAACCAGATCATAAAATTACTAAAGAAAAATTGTTTCCCTAGCTTCAGATTTAAATTTACTAACGAAGGACACATTCTAGATATAGAGTGATGGAAGAATGTACAGGATGTTCCGTTTAAAGAAATTCAATTAGTATCAATCAAAAATTGTAACGATTTTTATTGTTATTTTGCGAAGCTAGTTGATACAAACATCTTTTCGTTGTATTTCAGTATACTCCAAGAAATACCAACATGTTCAAGATATCGGCCGTTAAAGAAACAGGGGCATTTCTACTAAGCAAAAAATAAGATAGGTAGAGAATACACTTAAAAATGTAAAGGACAAACTTGTATCTCGTATTGCAGAAACTGGACCCTTTGTGTACTGCAATATGTATAGCGCTGGTTTTCGAATAATTTCCGTATGAAAAGTTTTGCTCTAAATTACTCAGGAAAGAAATTCTCGTTCATTCACGCGCTAAGTTGGACACGCTGTATCAACGGCGGAGAAGGATGCACTTCTGTTTGGGTTTAGCAAACTGAACAAAACAGTTGCCAAATTAATAAACTTTACCATATTAACTGTGGACTGCGACATTAAACATAAAATAATCTCCTGATGAAAGATAACAATGGTAAACAAATTTGTGTCACAATGCGCCGTTTTATTAATACACATACGTATGTATGTATTTACGTTTCATTAAATTTTATACTACTCCAAAGTAAAAAAAAAAGAAAAAACAAAAAAATATAAGTAGATAACTGGGATAAATAAATATTTATTTCGGTGGGAAAGTATAATTGTATAACATCTCTTGACACAGATTATAATTAAGTATTTCTCGTAAAGTAGAAAAACAGCTTTTGTATTAATTTCTGAAGCATTATATTTTTTCAATATCTTTAAGGGCCATAGTATTTTCCATTTTGATACTCAAACATGCAGACATACAAGAATTCCGTTATCTATCGTGTATAATTGGATTGATCTTATAATCGCTATAATTTATTGAGCACATCCTGAGTTTATTGCGCGAATGCGTCTCGTTTCATTGATAACATCTAGTTAGTATATAATCTTGGCTTTACCAATGATAACAATAAAATATTTGCTTTGTAGATTCTAAGCGATTTTTGTAAACAGCTTTTAATCTCTAGAAGTACACGTTAATACCTAGATATTTATTATTTATGAAGGGTGGATATTTGTAAGCGTTTGTCATTGCGGCTCCTGTCTGAATAACGAGAATTTGACGAATCAAATTAAGTTGGCGTACACAATCAAATATTCGCTATTAAATGCAATAACAGAATTTACTGAGAAATTTAGGGAAAACGTTTTGAAACAAAATGTATTCGGAGACAACATAAAATTATGGTAAGTACACAGGCTATTGGGTTTTCGCTGTATACGATATAAATTTGTTTTTTTTTATTTGCTTAAAATACAGGGTGCTAATTCTTTTTGGATGCCCCTCCTTAATTCTTGCCAACCTGTCTTAATACTGTAAATACACATCTAGTTTAATTTTCGGGATAATTTCAGATTTTATTGCACTGTTGTGTCTTTAACAGCAGATATTTTAATTATTCGTCGCATGATGATGATCGCAATTTTATTCGATTGAGTATTTCTTGGAGTTGTTAGGAGCACGTTGAAATAATTGAATCGACGACATTCTGGAAGATGGTTGTCGTGCTATATATTTGTCTAGCATCTGTTAGATGAGCTATTTTAGAGATTGTTGAATGAAAATATTCTTATTCATAAAATGAATCGTTTTTAGTAAATTACATATGAGATTATTTTGATAGATTTTTCACTTAAATTTATTTAGATTTAGAGTAGCTGTAACTGCCTCCGCACAATTTGTATAATATGGGGTTAATTTTATTTAAGATGCTCGTAGAAAAGCATTTAATTGTTGTATATTTTATAAAATATTGAATGAAATATGCGATGGTCAAAACCTCTTAAAAAAAGTAAATATTGAAGTCCCTATATTGTACCGTTGACAGGGATTATCAAACATATTTTTATAATAGAACTCCTTTAATCCTTTAATAATTATTTTTACTTCAATTCAATAACTATTACCGTGTCTCCAATTAAATTATCATTTAGGACTGTAGATTGCATTGAAGATGTTCGATATTGCATGGAAAACTCGTCTAAGAAATTATGAAAAAACATAATTTTCAAGCTACCCACGAATTCAATTCCATTGACGAAAGCATTGACTATTGTCAGTAGTTTTTGGATAATTTTGAATAAATATGATGTTATCGACATCACATACTCAAAAAATTGGCGTTTGACTGGTAATATTAAGGATTCGAATTATTCAATTTGTATTAAGAACAATAGATGCTGAAAAATACCGCAATGAGTTATTAGAACTTCTTATTAGTTAGCTATTTAAGGACATCTCCAACAAGATAATGGCTCATCACATATAGGCGGATGAACACTTGCTCATTTGGATAAGTTTTTTGATAAACGACTAGCGACTCCCGACTACTTAACTTTTCTGCACGACAATTTAACAATTGAAGAACTTTGCAATAGAATTTACAGAAGCTTGTGATAATATAATTTCTCAATATTTGTTGAACGTTTTTTGAAAATATGAAGCGCGCTTCGAGAGTGGACGGCAACGTTTGATTAAAATTTTACAACAAATAGGATAAGCACGACAAGTCGTAATCCGATGGCATATTTGTCAATATTTTACTTAAAAAAGAGATTAATATTTCACACTGTTACTGAATTTATATTGTAATAAAATGAGAATTTAATCGGATGCACTACTTCAAAGAATAAAGAGGAAACATTTTAGGAAAAATCATTTCATTTGTTTTTATAAAATAATTCCTTCGGTGAAAAGCGACAAGAACAGAAGTTGTTTTGGTTAATTCCTAGTTACTTATCCCGCAACATTTCTTTGGCCATGTCTTTTTGAACATTTCTTAGACAAAATTTAATTTTTAGGTAACCAATTGTAAGTTCTAGTTGCTATAACCATCGAACTATTGTGACTATTTCTTTGATTAAGAAAGTGATTTTTTTACTTAAATTATTTATGAATTTTGTTACTTCAAATATCCTTATCAGTTTTCCTGATACTAATATCTAAGCTGCTTTGAGTTGAAGAAACGATATAAAAAAAGATTTTTTGGTAGAAAGCAATTTTTTTTTCGCTAGTATTGAAAGTTAGTATGTCTTAATCAATAAGTCCTTGGGTTAATCCTTTTTCTCAGTGTGTAACTGTTATTATTATCATTTTCTTATATTTTAAAAGACGATTTATTTCTTTCTGTAATTACGCATTTGTTGATACCAATCGTTTAATGAAACAAAAATACCGACATAAATTAGGAAAGAATTTAACAGGACTATCCAAGTTCGACATTTCTAAAGTTAATCTTTTTAGAGCGTTTATCTTAATTATCGAAAGAGTGCAAAGTGATTAGCGCGGCTAAGTGGATTTACCAATTATTACCAGATGTAGTTTGTAATTGCTTGAAGTGTTACTACATCTATGCTAAAGTGATTATTTCATTTTAATCTCGCGGAATACTTCCTGTAATGTAATAGTCTCTACGTACAACATACTGCAACGTAAGCCACTTTCATCATAGTTGTAAATTACTTCGGAACTATATCGTATTTATGTATATATTTTTTGTTGTTGTATCTTTGAATATATTCATAGCAGAATAGTCAACAGAAACATTTTGACCCAGATTACCTAATTAGCGTATCCCATGCATTTTCCCACATGTTAATGCAATCTTCGTTACCTGTGGAAGATTTCGTTTTCCTGACAAAAAAGTAATGAAAGTAAGATTGTCTCGTGGGTCCAAGTTCCGTACTCATTCTTAATGTTGAAACAACTTTTGTTTCGAAAAGGCAAATACGCCGTTTTACCCATATCACACCTTAATGCAAATTAAAAAAGAGTAATCCAGATATTCCGCATACAAAAAGAACTGTTTTGATATATTGTCATATCTAGTCGTCCCATCTTTCATCTTACACAATAGACTTTCGTTTAATATGTTAGTAGACCAAACGATGACTGTCTACGTATAAGTGATAACACGTGAACCAAAATATAAAATGGAGGCGTTACTTAAGTTAATGGTCTTCTCGTTGAGTGAAAATTTCTGTCCTTCTGTCCGGTCTCCAAGCGAAATTTTGAGCCCAAGGAATTGTTTTAGTGGAGCAAATCTAATCGTTTTCCTACATTTTCTTTTTTGCCTTCAGCTTATGCGTAATATTCATTCCATGACTATCCCAAAAGACAGTTCCTTTCACTTTTTTGGTCGATGGAAACATCTCTTCCTGTTTTTAAGCCGATTCATCCTTCGACTGTGTTTTCAATTCAGGAAAGCGTAGGTGTATTCAAGACTCCAAACCCAGGCTTATTTCGCCTAAATTTGCGTCTCTTCTCTAAGCATAATTCGACAGTTGACGCTATCAGTAGCGGATGCTTTTTTTTTGTCTTTCGGAATGTTCACTGTTTATCAAAATTCAAGCTCCGTAAATTTTGGACCGATACAAACGATTGTTAAGCAACAACCGAACCTTCAACATTTCTAAAATCTTCAAGAGTATTTTTCAACACATGCTTCATTTCATAACCAGAACGTGTTTAACAAGTAACGGCATCTTCATTTTGTTGCTTGAGTAGTAACGAAAAGGGTTACGTTTATACAACAAAATTTAAACATGAATATTTTGTCTCATATTGCGGACAATCAGTTACAATAGTCTAATTCAATTCAACTGCATTTAGCGACGTACAAACAGTCAATGATTTCTTGCGTTCGTCAGGGTATAATGGATTGAATTTTCTTTCTTTTTTTTCTTTGACTCCTTGTAGTATAAAGCAATGAAAATCAGCAATAAAGTTCAGTATTATTATTATTAAAACATACGCTTCTTGGAAACGTTACGTTGTCTTCTTCTATTGTGCCTGACTAGGCTATTATAAAACCGCAAAAAAATTGAAATAAACGTAACTTAATATACGTGTCTTCAAACAAACATCAAACCAATATAAATATAATAGCTTTAAAATGTAAATGAGTGAAAAAAGGTGAATTTAATAGACGACAATTAATGTTCATGTTATTGTATTCCCAAACTGGTAACATTCCATTTCCTGTGCTCGGATTCGAAAACAACATGAACCATTATCATGCCCGGCGTCAAATTGAAGTTAAAATATATTTTTTTTAAATCCGTGTTAATTACCGTTACCTAGATTGTATTTACCATCTTCTATTTATTTGTTGCAGACTGACGGATTAGATAATCCCGCTTTTGAGTTAAGCAACGGTGATACCAACGTCAACGGGGGAGTACTCAACTCGACTACTGTGGTAAGTAACTCTTTCCCATGAATCGAATGCGTGTAATGAATTGTATTTAATACCTCAAGATGTAGTTCTGACGTCATAAACGTGTTTACTTATACCTGAGGATACAACCAAAGGTTAAATTATGAGATGTAAATGTTGGGGAAATACCCACACGAATGTGCACGACGCGCGCGTATGTGTATATAACATAGACATGTGTTTTCTTTTTTTGTTTTCGTTTTAATGTATTTCATTTCTCATCAGAACTTAGCATGCAGAATTACATATTTGCGAGGCTGCAATTATGCAAATTAGTGATTTGTTGGTGGTTCCACGCTGAGAAACGAAAGTTGCGAAACGCAAAAGCTGGAAAGATTTTAATAACAATTAACTAGGTTCAATAGCGTTAAATGAATTCATTCTTCGAACTATTTTAGTATTTACTGTTTTGATATGTGAGTTCCAGATTATCTTGAGATACCTTATTGCGACAATGAAGTCGTTTGCCGTTATATGATTTGCTTCATTTTCTAGTGAAATTCTTATTTTCAAATTTTTCGCATTCTGGCCGAAATATAGCTGCTGCAGTTAATAATTTCTTTGGATACAGAGATTATGTTTCTAAAATAGTTGGTCATATAATTTTGTTTCTTGAAGAATAAGTACCTTTTTTCTTAACTGTAGTGTGGTATATATTTAGGCATTTGTTAGTAGTTATCGTTTGGCTTAATTTTGAGGTTTTGCTGGAAGAGCAGAGAATGGAATCTTTTCCAATAATCTAAATCGCTTCTTACGCTTTCAGCATTTTATCGTACAATTTTTTATATTATTTCTGTTTCTCTATTTCTTTGTACCGCTTCTGAGGTCGTAAGTGAGACTCTTTTTTTTGTAGTTTATTTCCTTCAATTTTTGATGTAATTCCATTCTGGGCGGACGAAATTTATATTTTTTAGGTATTCAGTTAACAATTGTATAAAGAAGTATAGTGAATAATAAACAGTTATCATCAAGAAGAAGATAAATATGAAAATAGTATTTGTGTTATGAGAGTTTGGTGCAGATCGTAAAGATTTATTTTCAATGCATCATTCAATATCTTAAGTAACTCTTTTTACGTTTTATTTTTATTATACTGTGATAGATGTCAGGTTGAAAGGTCAAGAAGTTATGTTATTCTCAACCTCCTTCTACAAGGTGTGAATGTTTTAAAAATTTTATGGTATAGCCGTTATATCGGCTATACCGGAACCACTAAAATTAACAAAAACTCACAAAAGGTAGTTTAGTTTCTAAATTTTAGTGAAAGAATATGTTGTTATGATGTTTAGTATACTGACAACTGCTATTTATTATAGTGATTCAAATAATTGTAAAAGAGACAAATAAGTTTGCGAGTAATGCGAATTATATTATCTTTAATGTACTTTGTTGCTTTATATTTTCCAAAAATGTTTGCTTCTACGATTGCATATTGGACAAAGAATTATCTGAAAAACCTCAAATTTAATTGCAGAATACATGAATTAAATATTTCATGCGTTATGATTAGACACAGATAGTATTGAATACTCACCAATAGCTATTACAACGAAAAATTAATTTCTTCCAAATAAGTGATCTATCTTTATACATTCTAATTTGCCACTTTCCTCGGATCCACATTCCTCTCGGACAAAGTCTTCCATACTTTATCTTTCTAGCCTGGATTTGCCGAATATTGGTGCATATACGAGGACAAGTTTGTAATGTCCTTTTGCGAGCCAAATGTTTCATGTAAATGGCGAAACTGTTGGAATTACGAAGACGTGGGATACTTAATTATTGTTATTTCGTTAAATTTACTTGTTCTTCCAATCATTACAATTATAAAAACTCTGTATAATTTGTGGAAGTTTATAGACGACCGCGAGAAACGCAAGCGTTTTTCTTTCTAATTTGTTGGGATTGCCTGCGTTCACCAGTCATCTGCTGAAACATTCAGCATATTAGAATTAACGAGATTCATTCCGTTTCGAAACAACGCTGCGTTTCTCGCGCTACGCTTATCACAGTAGTTTATTCTTCTTTAATTATTCAAATAATTGTTGTAATTTGTAACGTAATGCAGTGATTGTTGAAATTTGTTATATTAGCATTTCAGTAAGTGTAATATATACACTTACATGGCTGTTGAAAAATATGTAGCAAATATTGCCAGTTTTGCGTCGCTCTTCTTTACTACAATATCGTTTCATTCAGCAATCCTGTAACTATTTGTAGTAGCGTTTGCTATGATTGTAGAAATTATTCTAACTAATTCTAATTTTGCTGTGTGTAATTGCTTATGTACCTAGGAACCTTAGCGGGGATCGGTTGTTCCGTTCATTAGAAATTTAACCTAAACAGATATTAGTTAATAAAATTCAAAGAAAAACTCAAATATCTATTTTTTTTTACTACTATTGAAAAGAAGCAACAAAAAGAATTTTTATCGTATTGTTTAAAGATGATGTTACACCATTTTGTAATATCACATTTCTTTTTAATTACGGTTTCAATTCTCCTTGGCATCATGTCAAATAAATCATGACAATCTTTAGATCCACATTTCTTGCAGTTTTTGTTTCAATATTGAACGTAATTGCTTTTTCATGTTACGCCACGATGGTTCTATTGGTGACGAATCTAGGTTATTGGTTTCAAAGCATCTTCCATAGTTGGTAACAATGACTCTGTTAAAATATTTGAATATTTTTCTGTATTGACGATTCCGTGAATAAACTGTAGGTGTTCGGCACCTTTTGAAGACATTCACATCAAGAGTTATCACTTCAATGAATCCGATTTTACTGGATTTTTTTTATGTTCTTTAGCCCAATTCATTTATTCTTCTGTAAATAATCGCTTGAAGAAATTAGTTTTTTGTTTTTTTAATTTTTGGCCCGGTAGAATAACAGAATATTCAAATACTCAAAATATGAGTTTTTCTAGATCATGTTGTTCTTGAAACATGTTTTTCAATTGCTTTATAATATGCCAATTTGTGCGTAATTAGCATTCCTATTCTTTCGAAATATTCTTTCTAATGCTCGTCTGTTAATATTTGTGATTTGAATGTTGATCCTTTGGTACAACTGAATTACTTGTTTTACACAAGCGCACTGTTTTTTAAACTATAAGATTATAATTCATATAATATCTCTGCGATTAATTTGTCACTTTTGGATAATTTAACAGTTTGTTTCAAGCCATATGTACGCTTACTCACTTTTAATACTTTTTGATAACCTATCGACTATCAGTAGCAACTACTTTTAGATAATTTTGCACAGCCACTTCAATATTTACCTAGTTTCTCGAATAATTTATAAATCCTTGAATTACGAAACATTCAAAAGTTATATTTTGTTTTTTAGTAAAAAAAAAATGAATTGAAGGAAATCAAATTCAACAAATCTTACTTTTTTCGTAAAAAATGTTAGAATTTCAGAGTGTGCGCCAACATTCACGGGACGTGGCTTGTATATGGTTAAATTAACCCGTACTCATGTTGGTTACAATTATCATTAAATATTTGAAACAACAAATACTTTGTAGAGAGTTTTTAGCGCAAAGCTTGTGCAATTTCTCATGGCTAGATACGAATAGTTGCAGTTCACGCTGTTTCGCTATATTTTATCTTTGTTTATTAAGGAGTCACAATACTAATTGTAATAAACAAGTATTCCGCTGTACTATGTGTATGTTTATGCGATTGTACATATGAGATAAAAATACCACGTTTTGCATCAGACGCCAGTAAACACTTTTCCATTGCACGCGTAGCTAGCTTTTAAAATTTACAAGGCATTAAACATTTATACACTCTGTCAGTCGATATCTCATACGTTACTCAGAATAATATCGTTTCACTGGACAAAATTTGAAAAATCTTTCAGATTTGGCGGATTTAAAATAACCGTTGTAACACTCACTTTAGAGTATTTTGGTTTAGGTTTTGATATGTTATTATTGAAGACGAAAGTTAATTGTGAACGTCAGTGTTTTAGATAATTATAAAATGCATGTACGCCTAATTAACGCCGATTTTCGTCTTTAGTCATTATATTATATACACTTTTTTCGATACACATACGTTATGGTCAAGTCTACAATTTCTTCGGCACTTTTGTATTTTACTTGAAAAATTAGGCTAACTTCTTGTGAGGATTCCTCTATCCAGTTAAGTATTTTCTAGTTACTTCGAAAAGTAAGATTTTCATTACCGATTAAAAAAATATAATAAAAATAGATTTCTTTCAAAATCAAACCAGGAAAGAGATGTCAGCAATTGGGCAAACCCGTGAAGTTTATAATTAGGAAATTAGTTATAAAGCATGCTACAAGTAAACAAGTCACACATAATTTCAAAATCTACGCAGGAATTCCGGAAGAAAGGTTGAGAAATCGATATTCTTCTTCCTCAATGGTAGATAAAATGATTCAAGGACAAGCTCGTAGTTTCTTTATTATACGTTTCATTATTCATATTTCCTAAAATATGACACATAAATATACACCGTGTACATAATCTCGCACTGTATTGCGTATTACATCTGTTTGTGACGTTACTGATATATTTTTTTGAATGGAACGTCCTACATAACATTTGCTTCTTGAATTATACATTCATAAGCAATTTAAAAAAATATATGATACTAGTGTAGAGTAAATAGCAGCTTTGAAATACAACCATTAAATCATTATTTTCAAAGGCTTTTAATAATTTGAAAACAACAAAATTATACAACAATAACACTAAATTACCACAAAAGAAATTACAGTAAGCGTTCGAAGTGCATTGACGATGTCCCAGGCGATCGATAAATTCTTGCTGAAGTCTAGTGATGCTTTCCTGTGAAATGATATTTAGTTCTTGTCTTATTCAATTTTTTAAATTCGTTTCATGTCGTCAGGTTTACGTTTATACATTACAATTTTTAAATGATCCTACAAGAACATACATATCTAATGGCGCGAGGTCTGGTAATTTTCGTGGCCACTTTATAGGTCCTCGTTTACCGATCTTCTTGTTCAGGAAAACTTGGTCGAGATATCTTTGAAAGCCGGTTGTATAATGCGGTAACGCCCTACCTTGTTTTCCACAGGGTTTCGTCAGTATTGTCAGGAAAACAAAGTTCATTAAAAATTGTAGATACGTTCATTTATAGCGCCATCGAAGAAATAGGGTACAATTTCAGGAATTCGTACAATTCCTGCTCACACAATACAATTTTTTTGTGGATATTGAGTGTAATGTTCTCGCATCCCTTTAAGATTTTTTTGGCAAATAGCTACAACAATTCTGACGGTTCTGACTGTAAAAGTGCATTTATCAGAGAAAATCACTTGATGATTCTTGTACAAGATGAATCTTAGAATTATATTTTAGTGCTTTACGTACAGGAATGTCAGACTTAGGTAGATCCTTTACGGTACTTAACTTCCTAAGCATTATTTTAATTTTGCTCTCTGTTGATTGGCTTATAGGTCTTTATGGGTATTTAATATTAAACAAACCACATACTTTGAGATCATTTCACCACTCCCACTAGATATAAGAACTTAAATCCTTTATTTTACAGATAAATGCATTTCTAAAATATCACTGAGCAAATTCAATAGTACTTAAGTATCATTGTCGTAAGTGAGTATTAACAAGTAACCTGCTGCATTTTTATCAAAATTCTTTATTATAATAATTATTTCGAAAAGCATAAGTATCGATTTTAAAAAGATTGTATAAATAAAAAATTCTCCTCTTATACAATTTTTACCATTAAATTGATAATCTAGCAACACTTAGAAACAGAAAAATATGCGGATATATTATCAATGTTTTCAAAACACATACATATGTATACGTGTAGATATATTTAATCATAAAATACAGGCCAATAAAATTATTATAACTGATGTCATAAAATAACGATTGAAATACTCGCAATATTGCCATAGAAACAGCCATGAGGAAAATTTTAATTACACAACATTACAAAAGTTTTATTCGAATATGTAAAATTCAAATGTTTGCATGTTCTGTGGATAATTATTTCTAAGATGTGACGTAATTGCGGTTGCCGAAATATGTATGTCGATATGTTCTTCTTCTGAAAGGATATTGTTAAATGTCTTATAAAATATTAGTTGTCATCATTTCAAGGTAATAGCCGTAACAAAATGTTGCCAAATTATTACGTTTACCATGTATATTAGAATTGTTGGAGTAACTACAAGAATTATTTTTTTTTCAATTCTCTTAAATATAAATAAGTACATATTTTTTTAATATAACTTTGGAAAACAGCACTTCGATGTAAATTTAGCAATATTATAATTTATTTACAAACAAATTAAAAGATTTGGCAGTAAAGTGTTGAAATTAGAGACTGTTAGAGCAGAAAGTTTATTGTTAGTTGCAAGTATTTAGTTTTTTTTTTACGTATGGTAACGGCCTAACGGAGTGTATAATCTATTAACTTGTTATACTTATAAGAGCCTTTTTAAGGTGCAAATTGTTTCATGCAATTGTAACAAGTAATTACAGAATCCGTGACGTGAACAATTTGTAGTACTTAGTGAAGCAATATTGAAGGAAACAAGAGTGATGTAAAATTTTAGCAGCTAATACATTACATAAATTGCAACAATTACTTGAATAATTAAAACATTTCCGTATTAAACACCATCACGAACGAATTGTGCAGTATTCCTAGAACTGCAACGGTTGAAGTATAAGTAATTCACCTTTAACGGGCTTCGTTTGACCGGTCGTAAAAATTTACACCCCTGCGGTGGTACGCGTGTGGTATAGATAGTAATGATCGTAGTTTAGATAAAATTGATAAATAATTAATACTATCTGGATTTAGTCCTAAAGTAGGAAACATTCAGTTAGTGTATTTAGGTAAGTTTCGGTAATAAAATCAGATAAATAACAAATTCATTTATCAAACATATCACCATCCTCGATACAACGCAAAAATCTTAAGTTTCGTAGGTAATAATTGCCCAATATGCGATAGTGTCATGTGCTTGATATAATGACGCAAATCACGTTTTTTACTATTTCGTATATTCTCATAAAATAATGTACTTTACTTAAGTGTTCGACTCTCCAACAACTATTTGAATCGGTACAATACTGGATAGTCAAATATTCTTCTAATCTTTATCGGATACGTTCATGGAATGTCAAAACAACACATTCTTTTATTAATTTCCCCTAGTTTTAACGTGTCCTCTACTACAATAAAATTGATCTACTGCTTTAATGAAAGTTACTCTTTAAGAACGACGCAGCTTTCTACAATTAAGTGAATTTTCAATACAAACTCGTTTTCTACGACGTTGTTGGTATTATCTTCGCAGAATTTCTTTCTGTGTAGCTTTGCAACTACCAGCTCGTCGAACCGCTGCTATAATCAGGAGTGGGCCCTGTTACATACGTTTAATCTAAGCATAAGCATATAATGGAGTATCAAACTAGTCAAACAATTAGGAAAGCAAAAAGTTGCGTATTACTGAATCCGCAATTGCATAACGAACTAAGTGACTAATCTGCACAGCGCATTATTATATTAAAATTAAAGCTAAGAGAAATAATTGTTTCATATCTGGGGATTAAGAAGTGATCTTTCACCTGTCCAACTTTGTACTTTGCAGATTTACTATGGCTTATCAACTAGACAGCTACATCGTCGTGTACTTTTTCGATAAACATAGCAAGTATACTTAGCATTTGGCTATCTAGTCTAACCAGATCTGTGTAGTAGAATAGTACGAGAATGCGAGTCCTTTACCGTTTGATAGTGCCTATGTACATGTTCCTTTCTCTATCAGGTTTAAGATATTCATATCCTTAAGAGCAATAGAACATCATACTCACCTGATTTGGTTATTTTAACTGCAAATCAATATAGTTTTTATTAAATATGATCGCTTAAAAACCACATATACGGTAATTCGGGTTTAAATAACATGAACATTAAGACTGCAATAAGATAGTCGTTCAAAATCCAAATGACGTGGTAATTTAGAGGTTAAATAAGATGATTGTCTATGGTTAAAATAATATGACCATTTAAAACCAAATTAAAACGACCATCTAAGGTACAGATAATACGACCAAACGCTGATTCTATTCACTTCTTCAATCATTTCTCTCGCACTTCATATTTAAAATTCCTTCATCTTCATCTAGAGGGTTCCAATTCAATATTTGGAATATTAAGGAGGTAATTTAAAACAAATTGAATTGTTTCAATAACAAATCTCGCTATATAAGAGGCACGGTCAAACCCAACGAACTGAAAGTGTGACGATATTTACTTAAATAGCATCGAGTATCTTCAAAAACTGTAGGTGATTCGTTGGGATTAAGAAACAACTTCTACTTAAAACATTCGTTGGTATTGTTAGAAAAAGATAAGACGCTTAAGAGTTTAATTTGACACCTCTTGTTAGTTGTCCTTTCTATAACTCGCCTAATTCTGACGCTTCAAAACATTTGCTAAAGGCACATATTTTTAATATAGTGTACGTGCTAAATCCAGTATGTACACTCGTTCAACGTCGAAATCGCTCTAGCGTCTATAAGCGAGGAGGTTTTCAGTAGCTTCAATTTTTCTTATTTCTTAACTATCTAGCAGGGAAATGGTTTCTGTTAATTTTTCTCGCATCCAGAGTAATTTTAGTCGTATTTTTATAAGTTAAATATCGTCAGTCAAACAATTGTCTTGTTGTTGTAGTACTGAGTTAATGTTTCAGTTCAGCTTAAAATAAGAGATTCCGATTGAATTTTCGTATCAAAGTATTTTTCGAGATATAAAAATGACCAAAAAGAAAAAGCAAGTATTTAAGCAATTGCACGATTAAATAAATAAGAAACGCTAAAGAATTTCTGATTTTTGAAGAAACTCGTGTGTGGCTGTTATCCCGTTTTCTTTCATCGCTAGAATTTCAATATTAGTTTGAAGTGATAACGAGGTATAGTGGTTCGAATGAAGCGAGTTCCAACGCTGAACATATTAACATAAAACTATATTGGCATCGGAAAGTCGTAATTTCAGGTTAATTTTTGGTTTGAAACTTTAATGTTCGTTAAATTTCATTTATTTTTATCTATTTGAATTTAAATTTTGGAAAGTGTGTTTTACAAACATCCCCGATCTCTGCAGACCCCAAATTTAATTAACTAATTTCGAAAAAAATATATTTTAACATTTTTCCCTTTGCATAAAACATTTGAATATAATCAAGAAATGTAATGCACTTTAGTTTCTGATGCGCGTTCTCCCGTTCCATCTTGTAATGAATTTCTCGCCTTCAATGCAATCATTTTGCCATTCCTTTTCTCCTCCGATGAATATTTAAATAAATTTTCATATTCTTCGCCCTGATGAAGAGTATAATTATTACATTTGCGGTAAAGTAAGGAAAATTACATAAATTGTAATCTTCTAATTTTTTGCATTTCCTAATTGGTGGAGCTTGTTGACTGACGTTATAATTTTACGATTGATAACCAGATAGTAATTTGATAATTCGTTCCTTTCGTTGGCAGCTACGTAACTAAAGTTCATAGTTTTTTAATTAACAATTTTCGTTCTGCATACTTACACTGCTTAAAGGGGGCACACTTAATTAGCAATATATAACACGATAAGCAACTGATATTTATCACGTTATAAACACTTGATCAAAGATTACTGCGATTTGTCCATTTAGTTGGAGAATAATTTGTCCTTGTGCAAATATAATATAGATTCGTGTATGTAAGTTATATAAAACATATTTATATGAGTTTTCGCACAGAAGTGATGTGAATCAATTTGTCTTCAATTTGAAAGAGCAGGATTAGTTGCGTATTTTTCACTTCCTTTTGTTTATTATAACAGTTCTATATGAAACATATAAATGTAGTTACAAATTTAAACACAATGTTTCATAATTAAGGTAAAACAATTTGGAAGAGGTTAACACGTAGATTAGCCAGCTGTTGGTATTTTTTACCATTTATAATTTAATGTTCCTTGTTTTATTTTAATTTAAGTCTTTGAATTAATTTCTATACGAAACAACTTTTATTGAACGTTTTTTATTAATAAGTTTAAATACTTTTAGTCATAAAGTTGTTGAAGTCAACACATTCAACACGTGCTTCGAGTCTCTCGATATTAACATGGTTACATAATAAATTAAGAAAAAAAACTCTACGTTTTTTATTTAAATACTTGGAAGCACTATTGATATTTTGAGATTATAAAAAACCATACTAGACACATTTTTTTGCAATTAAATCCGGTCTCTCAACATCAATAAAAAAAAAGTAGAGAATAACAAGTAGGAAGTAAATTCGGTATGTATGTATCGACAGTATGAATGATGTGATTTATGAAAAGAAGGGATATTAGTAGTTCGCGAATAGACCCTTGTACTATATCGGAGATGGCGATGTACCCGGAGGACATGTAATTTCTGCGACATACTTGGAATTCCCTATTGATTAAATAAGCTTGCAACAGAGAACGTAATAGTGAATTCAGTTTTTGAAGGAGAGGTCTATCCGATCGAACGCCTACTGCTTCTGATACAAGCAGAGAAAAACAGGTTAAATTGGAGATGATTGAATTCTTGCGGACAAAACCGCGTTGCTTCTGCGAAATTCATCCGTGCAACTCCGAGATCACTTTTAAGAAGATGGAAAATGCTTCAAAATGAGGCTAAAAAACTTGGAAGATAAGTAAGTAGAATCTTTAACAGCAAAGCGTGGAGTATTATCTGGCCTTGATACGAAAGTATTTTCCGATTAGTGGAGTGCTAGCTCAATTTTTTCAAGTGTAATAGAAGTAAATGTTATCGTATAATTGTGTTATTTTCCATTATATTGATATAACTTCTGTATGTGTTTATTGATTTTTGATCTAAAATGATTAAATTGATTAAATAGTTCCTGAAGATATTGAGTTTTGTGGCGTTCATCAATAGACAATTAAAACTAATAAAATCTCGACTGCCTAGGCATAACCGCTCCAACGTTAGGACGTTTCAAAGATAAAAAAGTAGATTTATTTGTTAAATATTTGAAGTACCTCAGCTCCTAATTAAAAGAGCTAGACGGCTACAACTGATACAGCGGTTAATTTTCTATCGAAAATAGTCAAATAGAGCGACGTCAACTTCAGCTTTTGTTCTTACGGCGTTTCTGTTTCTCCAAACGCCCGGAAATCTAAAACCGTTACAGATGTCCACAAAAGTTAAAGCAAGAGTATTTAGAGGATAAAAATCTATAAGATGTCATAGTCAAGTTGGAAATTTTCGAAAATTTTTATTTTTCCTAGTTTCCGACCTTTTTCGCAACCTTCTTCGTTGCCTATTTGCGATTCAATCGAGTGACTTATAAAGGCATCGATCTGTATTTTTCAATGGCGGAAATCGCGATTGCCTATTGTTAACCGTTTCGATGTTAGACAGATTTAAAGGCAGTTCAAACGCTCATTGGGCTCATTGTTTCCTTCAACAGTTTGCGAATTTTGAAGTTGAACTAAGGAGTACAAATTCGGTGGTGATCTACTGCTGGTTTAAGTTTTGCGGAATCATGAGACTCGACGTTGTCATTAGAAATAACGCGAGCCTCATCCACATCATTAGCAGCTTTCGGGACAATCCAGTCAATTGAAAATAATACTGAACAACCTAAAATGAGCTTTTTCTCTAACTAAATATATTCCAAGGGCAGTTTATACTGAACGCATGATTCTGGAACATTGACAATCTTATCTCGAAGGAAGGAACTGGTTGTTAAATATTCTCGTTCAGTAATTGACTAAAACTTTTGGGTACTTTGAATAGAATATTAGAAAACGCTAAATCTAGCATTCGTTCGTTAGTATTGGGAATAGTATTTAGTTGCTGTAACTCCTTAGATCTTAAATATAGCTGAATATGGATAATTTTCATTATAAATAATAGAAAAGTATTGAAAGTTTGTAGCCAAATAACTATAATTTAGCCAATACCACAATTGGCGTGCGATGGAGGCGTTAGCATTGAACAGTAGATTTTTCTATTTATTGTAATTCTCATTGGAATTCTTTTAAGGATATCACGAAACAGTTCTCATGGAGCGAATAAACATTAAATGTGAAACCGTACACGTAATTGTTTTTTTTTTTTTCAAATACTATAGATATTAAAAAAATCTAATTGATAATTTCATCGCATAAAGTTGTAAACTTTCTTCTTTCTACTTGCGACATTATTTCATAAATATTAAGCCTGTTGATAATCAACAATATTTGAGCTGGTGTTGTTATATGATTTCTGCCATAGTCTACAGTCGGCACAGCCTACTTGATGCATTCCTTTTGTCTTAGGATGTAATAAAAAAGAAATATATGCAAATTAAGAAAAATAATAAATCTCGGATACTTTCTAGGCGGACAATAGAATCATGCAACAGTTGGAAAAATACATTCAAAGTAATTGTGTAGCTAATAACAATATATTTAATTCTGCAAACTAATGTTTTAAATAATTTTTTAAGGTAAGCATATGCAACATAACAGATCATAAAACGTAAAACAAAATGAAAAGTACATAATATGATATGGAATTTTTTTGAATCTCCTATGTACTGTTTGACACACTACATTATACATTATATATATATATATTTTTTATTTTATCTGTTTTTTTGTAACTGTTCGAATCTGATCGTGGTTTAAATTTCTACAGCTTCCATACATTGTTTATGAAGTCTTCTCTATCCTTAATAGGAGTTATATAATCTTGATATTCTATATGAGCCATAAATAAAAGTTAACTAAGGATGGGAGATTTAGGAAGCCAAAACCAAGGTCCATACGATGACTGCGCATCAGGAGCCTGATCCATTTGAAACCAACGCTGACGAATAATACCGTGTGGTAGATTGTTTATAAATGTAGAAACCATATGCCATAATATTTGAATAAGTATTTCGTTTGAAAGGTTTTTGGTACTAGACCTGGTCGTTCGCGACCAGTTGAAAGTAAAATTTTTCTGAAAATGTTCTCTCGCCTAACTCGCGGATTTTGTTTTGCTTATGCCATCTGTCTATTTAATTTTAAACAAAAAAAAAACCATCTTGATGTTTAACTTCTATTAATTCAGAAAAAAAATCAGGCTTCTTTATTTGATTGCTTGGAGGCAAGACCTCGGCATTTTGAAAAGAATATGTTTAAAATTTAATATACCGACGTAAGAAAAATATTTAATGGAATTTAGAAGATGTGGTTAGCATTCAGCTGTTGGAATATGCATGAAAGTACCGCAAGAAATTTATTTCGCTACCTTCTTTTTTTTAGATTTTTAGATTTATTCATTGGTGGTAAATATCTAAATCTATCTATATGTAAAATAAACACAAACTATCTCTATTTGAATTAATATATATTTTTTCCGCGTATATCCTTCACTGTTTGAGAACTAAACCATAATTGTTATTTTTCCATAGCCAACCGTTAAATTTTTATTTATACAAATAATTGTGTATTGATAAGAACTTAAGCTAACCAAAAACAGAAGACCTTAGACAGACACCTTTCGTAGTTAGGCTATAATTTACTGCGACGATGGGGTTACAGAAACAAGGCCATGGAACTCTGTACATACATAAGTCGCACACTAAAAGGCTTTTGAGGTTGTGATAAGTTTTAGAAGAAGCTCATAGGCCCCGTTGGATCGTTACCGCCCTTAAAAAAAGTAAACAAATTTTGAAATATTTTAGTATAGATCTACATATACCTTCAAATGTATTCATAATTATAGATCAACATATCGCTGCTTTTTAAGTAGAATACATTATTACCTTATTGCCAATTGCTTTGGTTTTTATTGCGAATATTCTGCGTTTATCTCTTCTACTTGTCGAGTTGTCATGCTTTTCGTCGATTTTTCATTATTCTGCTCGTATTACTATATTCTTGCGTGAGTGAAGGTCAGAAAATAAATATTTTGCATCAATTATAAAGAAAAAAGCCTATGTAAGTAGATATACAGTCAATATTGTCGAATAATTAATAAAAACGAGATTTTCGGTATCAAACGTGTATTTGAATTCTATTTCCAAAAGATATATTTACATTCAACAACATTAGTCTGATAGAACTAGAGAGAACTTTAGTTGACCATGAGGTGCCAAGATCGAACGAATCAGTTGTATATGAGACAAACAACGGATGTGCTTTATTACTACGTGTGTCGATGATGCGTGAGAACAGATTAGTTAAACGTATGTGTGCTTAAAGATAAAATACATATTCCAGTAGGTATAAACTGATCTAATACATTCATCGTAACTTTAATTTAAAATCTCATTCGCTTGTTGTAATACTGATCCATATAATGGGTTCGTTGGAAAGCTGCCATTTCGGAAGGATATATGCCAGGCTTCGTTAAAAGAATAAAACGCGCTCCTTTAATGTTCCAACTGCTCAATTTCTAAACGTATAGTACAGTGCAGAAGATGGGAAAGCATCGCAGATAACATCCGACACCGTTATTCCGAAACCGTTTCATTGTTTATTTGTATTTTCTGAAAGCATCCGATATAAAATCGATAAGCTTGTTAATTCATGGCTTACTGCGCCGAACAAAACTTTGCCCAAGTACGTCACGAAAAGTTATCTGGAAAGCGTATCGTGAAACAATCGTCTGGCGCTGATAAAAATTTTTTCCAATCTGCGTAAATACTTTAAAGCGTTAATTATGTTGTTGTTATGAAGTGGCATGACGTATCGAGGTTTATTTAATTATGGAATAATACAAGCACTTGTGAAGTATATAATCGATTTCATGGGAAATTATTTGAATGCCGCAGTTTAGATTATATAACACTCTAAAGTAGAAAAGATATGCATAAATAAAAGATAGCATCATGTCGTGACGAGGAATTTTTAGTAAGTAGTTGCTTCGTAAAAGCTACATAATAACATTCTTCCTTTAAAGCATTAAGGCGACAGCTGGCCTCAAAGTGTGTTTCCTGGAATTATGGGATTCCATGGGTGTTACGCAAGAGCTTCGTGAACATAGTCAAATCTAAAAAAGAATGAAAAACGTTCTGATTTCCATTTGGCGTCCAAGTAATAACAATATTTAAAGACGAATTTTACGGATTTTTTTTCCCCAGTATCCACTTTTTGTTTGTTGAGCTGGGAAATAGTTGAGCCGCTATAGTGTTCTGAACACCTTAGCCCTTCAGGACGGGAGTTGGTCATAATTTATTCCTAGAATACGATTACTTTCATAATCGTAAGCAGTATTGTTGATTTAGTGACGAAGTGATTATAATTCTACTTACATGTGCAATTACAAAGATATATTCGTAATCTACATTTGTCTAATCGTATTCTTTAAATTGAATTCGTAACCAGAGGCATGCAGAACCATCGTGCTTTCGAAGAAATTCCGTTGGGCAGACAACCCAATTGGATTCAGTGGGAAGGCAAGTGCTGGAGTAATAACTAAATGAATACAATTATTTTCAAATTCTGCCTTAAATTATAATACAGAGCAATTAAGCCACTACGAAACCAGTTAGCCAGTACTAACTACTACTAGCCACTAAAAATGCGTCATAATATAAACATGACATCTAAGACTTAGGGCTTGATTAATAAACTCGCTCTCGATACAACGCAGCGCAACGATTCAACGATTCTTGAATTTTTCATGGGTAAACGGGTTTAATTTTTAAGTATTGGTAATCGTGGCGCAGGAAAGAATCCTTTCTACCTGCGTGCTTGATGGAAGTAGTGTATTGGACTTTCCAAAGATTTGTAGTACCGTTGGGTAACGTTTGAGCACCCAGCGCAGATTTTGGATCGTAATCAATTAACCTTGGTTTAAGCGATTGCCTTAATGACAAAAATCGTCAGCATCGGTTCTTTCTAAAGTCGAAAAAGCCGTTTGAGGGCTCTGCCTACATCGGATCGCGGTAACAACTTTCGTTGATTTTCGTGATTTTTACGGTATGGAATCTATCTTTCTGTTTAGTTTAAAGAACAAAACGGTTGCAATTGTAGCACTTGCTTCTCCTTTAGAAGTATTGACCTTTGAAAAGTATGAAAATCATTTTTTAACACTGTATAAATAGCTTCCGGTGATAGGCTTACAAAGTTATAAATTAGAGCGGATCAAATTTTATAGTATATTCCAAAGAACCAAAGAAGCTCACCTTTCGCATATTGTTTTCTGACAAGTTTTGCATTCTTCTGAATACTTGCTGAAGGTTGCTGGGAATGTTACCAAAAACGCTGGCAATGCTAGTCAAAGTATTCATTGCAGAAAAAGTTTCCCAAAAAAATATTTTCTTATTTTTTTTGGGAATGTTTTTTTTTTCTGGACGAAGATTCTTTGTTTAAATTTTGTTTTCTTCGTTTTCGATCGGTAACTCTCCGCTAATAAATTATTGTAAAAGTTGATTTTGTAGGTAAACCTTTAATATATATATTAAAGGTTACATTCCATTTCGCCTTCCTGTATTAAAAGTAGTTTACGTCTTTTACGATATATTGTTTATTTTAAAAGAAATATTTACATTTGGAATGTGAAACCTCCCTCTTAATATCGCGTATCCTCGTAGACGAATACAATTATATTATTATGGGATTACCGATATTCTCGTAATCGCACTTGTAATTAAATTATAATCGCAAAATCAATAATTTGCATGATTACAGTCGTAATCGTATTCGGTGATTAGATTATGCCTAACTCTGACTTACAACCTAATAAATATCTATCCGTAATGACATAACAAAGTCTCCTTAAGTGTTTTATGAAATTTCCCAAGATTAACTAAAAAATTCCAGAATTCGTGCAAAAACATATAAATCTGTAAAATAAAATACTTGTTACGTTCTCCTAGTTTGAAGAGCAATGCCGCTAGTCGTCTGCTTCGATTGTATCTTTCTTGCGAGGCGAAAGAACCAGTCGCTTATGTCTATGTAACTCTTATACGTTTTCTCGGTTAATCAGTTTCTCTTAAAATTAAACGCAGTACGTGGATATACAAAATATATTTACTAAATAAACAATTCCCTTGACAAAAATGAATATGAATAAATATGATACTTTTTCGTATATGCCAAAATTGAAATACATAAACAGGACATAAATATGGATTTCATAATTTGGTTCTTTTTGTACGCATTCACATGTACAATAACTAACGTTAGCGCCATCAACGTTAAACCCTATCGCAGCATGAGCATCTGGTTAAACAGTAGCAGCAAATAGCCTGTCATTACCGTAAAAAGATGCTGTACAACTTACGGTTACCCAGACGCTCGCGTTCTTATATGTACAAGCGGAAAAATCAGAAACCAAAGATAGTGCGGGTGTGAGCGCTGCGTCACTCACAAGTGAAAGAGCAACGGCAGGCAGTCCTGTCACTTTATACGTTTGACTACCGACGAAGTTTGGATAGTTTATATGGATGTGTACGTTACTGCCGGAGATTTCCTGCGCAGCGCTTAATCCGAAACGCGCATTAGCAGGAGCTTTATTAAACAGATATAATAAATGACTATTAAAGATATTTTAATTAGAACATTGACGAATTTTATAAGAAATTAAACGTATTTTTACATTGAATGCGTACGCGTCAACGTTTAAATGATGTTGAATACGATTCATATGAATTTATATAATGCAAAACAAATGAAACATTGAATTTATCGAAAACAAAATATTACTTTTATAAACAAAAATGGTTAAATGAATAAAGTAAAACGAAATAAAATGTTAAGTCCTTAACAATACTCAATTAGTACTAGCTGTCAAAAATGATCGCCTCTGACCGAATGCGTTCCACATTACGGCTCATAAATTTTTTGCTAGCTCAATAATTTTAGGAAAAATAACTTCGCTGAAAGAAATGGAAATAACTTTAAAATTCTGAATGATAGTTATAGGGACGTTTGATGGAAATCGCCTTAAATTGGAAGCAAAGTCCAATACTGACGATAAAGGTTCAAATTTCCGTTGAAAATAACGAAGATATTAGATTATTACATATTGAGAAACTTTAAATGTACCATCAATATTCATCGACCTAATGTATTTATTTCATATATTTATGAAGCGTACCTTTAAATAGGAAGTGCTGCAACAGTGAATTAGTTCAAGGAGTTAAAGTTACTGATGCGTCTCTTGCATGTAATATACATTACGTTACGTTGCTAGCAAGTTAACATAAAACCATAAACATTACAAAAGGCAAAATATGAAATGAGTACATCATTGCATACAGCGCTTAATACAAGGCAACCTAGTAGGCGCGCGTAGATTTCTTGCCTGAGTAATTTACTGCAAAAGTTGTCAAATATATACATATAATTGCGGAGAGTCGTGTACAATATTCGCTTATACAGCATGCTCACGTTTGTACTCCTCCTTTGTTTTTGAATGTCATTTATTCACGTCAATTTTTTCTAACATTCTACATTTATCTTAGTTTTTGAGATAACTAACTTCATTTAACACGTAATTATGAAACCTCGTAATTTTTAAGTCCACGACGAAATGTTTCGTTAAAGTTATTTGTTCATTATAGGTAACACAGACCTGCGCCTTTACACCTTATTGAATGTGAAGCGTTGTTTTTAACCGAACTCGAGTAATTTGGCGTCCTTTGTTACAAATTTGTATTTTGCTTTGTCGTGACACGTCATAATGCATATAAAACGAATTAACTACACTTTCCTCTTTTCATGAAAATTTTTCTATTTAGGTCGAAAAGCTTTTGATACCTTTTCTCATTTTTTTTTAATACTCCGGTAGAATTACCTTGCGCTTCGCTGACATCAGCAAGGTTAGCAGAAAACCTAATAAATTCGATTAGCATGTTCTGTATAAAGTCCATATAATTTGGTTCATCATTAGTTATTACTTCCTTATAGGTGTTCCACGGAAGTAGTAATAATACTAATAAATAATTTGATACTTTTACCTTAAATTCATTTGGTTCATTTTCATTTGGTTCATCATTAGTTACTACTTCCTTATAGGTGTTTCACGGAAGTAGTAATAATACTAATAAATAATTTGATACCTTTACCTTAAATTCTGGCCTGAAGATGTGTTTCTACTGAACATGAAATTGGTCGTCCAATTTATTTAAATAAAATGTTGGTGAAATGCACTTCCAACCATTCAATTATACTTTTGGAGAGTCATCCAAGCTTTGCGCGTCAGACTCTCGTTCGCGGGTGTTAAATGTTTGTTCATCAATGCTTGTTCAATCAATTCCACTTTAGCTTATTTGGCTACCATAAAAAATATTGAAATTTCACGAATCTACATTCTACCTAAAAGTATGTTTAACGTTTTTGGGCTGCTGCATAGTTGCAAACAATGATTTTTGTAGCCTATTCTGATAAGCTGATAAATAGCTCTTGAAGTTATTCGTTTCTCTTGGAATTAGGTTTAGTGCCTTAGGAGCAGAAGCATAAAAGTTGCTGTAATATAAAGGAAGAGTCAGCTTTAAAGCGTCTTTTCAACAAATTTATAAAAAATCTCCAGTCCGCAGGTTTATATTCGGTAGAACCAAGTCATATTTTTACGATATACGAGTGGTCCATGCCTTTTCGAAACATTTTTCCGAATGTTTCCGAATATAGATATTTTCAAACTGTAAAAGCTCCAATTTTTCTAATGCGCCAACGTTTTTATGTATTTTGTCATAGAATCCTGTATATTTAACCGCAAAATTTGTGTACATAGGTTTCATGTTTAATTTAGAAAACTTGGGTATAGTGAAATGTTTATAAGAGAATGTTCTGGAAGAATCTCTCTACCACGTTTTGGAATATACAGGACGTTTTTTTTTGTATAAACATTGAAATAAGACGATTTTTCGCTACTGTACTTTACAGTATTATTTTTTCTTTTACAGAAACAAAGTGAGGAAGAGGCTAAAGAGGACAGAGCGCAATGGGGAAAGGGCGTCGAATTTTTAATGTCCTGCATCGCGATGTCAGTAGGGCTTGGGAATATATGGAGATTTCCTTTCACTGCGTACGACAATGGAGGAGGAGCTTTCCTTATTCCGTACATAATAATATTGATAGTAATTGGTAGGCCCCTCTACTATCTCGAAATGTCATTGGGCCAGTTTTCCAGCAAAGGCAATGTTAAAATGTTTAACTCGCTATGCCCAGCTATGACAGGTAAGCAATGAATGAAAATAGGTTATTTATGTTGTCCTTTTACATTTTTACCATTCCATTGTTTTTACATTTGGATTGGAAAAACCCTCACGTCTAAAGCCACTTAAGAGTGCCGGATGCCGGCCTATGCGATTATAAATTTTGCAATTTTTGTTAACGTCCCTGTCCAGTTTTTGAGAAGCGGCAAGATTGCCCAGTATTCGTTGGTTTTCTTGGGCTTTCCTGAGATTATAAATCAGCATTGTATTACCTTGTCTTTGCTTTTCCAAATAATCAAATAGGATCACGCCTTGCACATTCCAAAAAATCGTCACAATAACCTCTCTTGCTGTCGAAATCGCCTCCTGTGATGTACGTTCACGGGGAGAAATCCATTCCGTCGTATGATCTTCGCTTTCTGGAGTGTAGCGATATATCCATGTCTCATCGTCATATAACGTCACAGAGATTGATTCATATTGCGCATAAACATGTCCAAATGTTTCTTTGAAGTTATCACGCGATTCCATATTTGCTCTACCGTCTGTAGATACGGCATTCATCTCGCGATAGCTTTTTGTGAAAGTTCTTGCGAAAGATATTTGGAGGTTTAGTAACAATATATTGTGACACTTTGTTGATCATATCGTCCGCCGTTGTCTTAATGGGACGATCTGATCGCACCTAATCAAACACGAATGTCTGGCCACGTTTATATTCGTTAAACCAGTATCTGATGGTAGGCATAGAAGATGGATGGTCTTTATAAATTGCACCTGACTTTTTTGGCTATGATTCTACAAATACACAAACTTGCCCATTTTCAGCGGGTTTCAAAACAACACTACTTAATGAACCTCTTAGAAACTTAGTACTCATAGTCGGTAATGCATATTTTGACAGAAAGCATCATTTGTTTAACTAGGTTTAACAAAGAAATTATTTCTTTTAGTTAAATGCACAAGATCTAATCAATGTACGCATTAATGAACTTGAAATAATAGAAAAGTGCTAATGTATACCATTTTTTCTAGTACTATCCTGTACGCTACGTAATAATAGCATGTGAAGCTGATGTTGGGAGTATCTGTTATATTTGTCCTCTACTTGGATAAAAGTTTCTCGAAGTTATATATGTAGCTTATATATCAAAAGTTTTATTTTGCCATTAATGACAATTTCCACTTTTCGTCTCCATTTCATTTAGGAAAACTTTTCTAATATTATTTGTGATGTATTGGCTGTATTATTGAAGTTTCTTAGAAAACAGCGAAATACCTTGTGCAGCTAATAAACAATGTCCTCAAAGTTTCGAAATCAGTTCAGCGACTTGTTTTAATTTGCTAACGTTATCTTGGCATCTTCTGTATGATTTAATGTTTCGTTTTACTGTTTATTTTGCATTCCTGCAGAATTATCTGTGTTTACTCCCTGTCAGATAGTAAATATATATAAAAAATAGGTCATTTTTAGCCAATAACTTCAAAGGCTGGCGTTGCTGTAACTTATCAAGTATAAAAACAATTTAATATTTGTTTGCACAGATTTTTTGCTATGATTAGACAAAAGTATGTATTCGTTTACGTAGAAATCACATTTGTGTCGAATATACATGCGTTTAACGAAACTCATTAGTTAAATGATGCTACTCTGAACGCAAAATTTTCGAGCATCCCATGTATTAAGGCATCTTACCTCTAAAGCCAACTGTTTTTGAGATATTTACGATTATGTTGAAATTGACACCGCTCTTGTTAAAATTAAATAATTGGAAATGTAATGGAGATTAAGGTATTTACTTTTGTGGAATGAAATGCGTATATCTTATCGTTACCGTTGCTAAATTTATATTCATATTAAATTCGCAACTATTTAATTTCAACAAGGGCGGTGTAAAAGCTATAAATTTCAACATGATCATAAATACCTCGAAAACAGTTGGCTTTAGAGGTAAGATGATCTGATACGAATTATTTGCTTGCGATGTGTAAAATTGATTAAGGGCTAAAAAGCCTGCCATTTATTGTACTTAAATAAAGAAAGTTGGTAATTACTTCCTGTTCGACCAGTAATTGTGATCAATTAAAAAAAAAAGGGAGAATATCGTTCATTTAAACCACGTTTTGTGTAGGAAAAGTCGCATGACAATTTCGATAGAAGTCTTAAATATGAAGTCGTGAGGAAGATATGCGACCGTAACCATAATTTTGCCGCAATAAACCTTGTTCTCTTTGTTTGATGAGGTACGGTTCGTCGGCATAATTGTCGCTATTGGTGCTAAAATAATTCACATTGGGGACACACTCAACAGCCCCCGAAAATTATACGTTTGGCAATGGCTTCAGGCTGCAACCAATATAGAGTGATAGATAGATAGATAGAAATCAAATGTTTTGTTAGGTGTTTACAAGAATAAGATCACCGGACACTATTTTTTGAATGGTAGTTTAACAGCTGAAACCAATTTGAATATCTTAATAAGCAAATTATTCGTCCTTAATGCAAGAGAGGCAGTTATCAGTTGTTCCATGATTTGGTTCTGTTCCCTTATGCAGCCAGCTATAAATGTACAGCTATTAAATTATATGAAGGCCTACCATTGAATAGCTTGTCAGATTTGTGTTCACTTCTTGTAAGGTGGTCTAAAATCAAAAGGTTTCATCGAGCCAATTAATACTTTAGATGCTTGGGACTAGGACAACGGAAAAAGTACGACGATCTCAGATACTTTTTCAAACATCATCAAAGATTTCCGCCACAGATTAGAGTTCCTTTAAGAAGCAGGTTTAATAATACGTTATTAAACAACAAATAAGCGTCTAACATGGCTCAAAGCAAACGTCCAAAATGGTCAAAAACAGCCTTCAACGCATTCGCAGTTATATTACTTGAAACTTTTCAGATTACCTTCACATTATTCTCCGCTTTGTATGTTATTTTTAACTTTTATATTATGAAGCCTTTTTGTTTGATGAGACCAAATAAACGAGTCACTCGGTACAGAATACAGAGCAATATCTATTGAAAAAATTCTATGTGCATTTTTTATTGAATTAGGCGACATTCTTAATAAAGATATTCCAAATAGATTAATCATTTATATTTCAGGAATTGGTTACGGACAATTAATCGGAGCGTTCTCCGTGGCAACGTACTATTGCGCCCTTATGGCCATCATATTATTTTATTTCATACATTCTTTTACTACGGACTTACCATGGGCGAGTTGCTGGTCTGAATGGGCGGAGGACAATATTACATGCGTACCAGCATTCAGCAAAGGAAATATTACCATTCCAGAAGGAACGATTCCAATAAGCTCCTCAGAATTATACTTCACGTATGTACAGTTATTATATGCATATTCTAAGTTTTACATTGAACTAATATAGTTAATAAAATTGTTTGGAATTGCGTGTAAGGTGTAACATTCAACCTCGATGGAAATTGTATATAATAAACGATAATAATATATAATATAATAAGTTCGTGTTTTTGAATAAGACATACCTTGAATAATATGTATATATATTATTTATAAAGCTTTACATTTATTATTTAACATTAACACAAGGAAGGTAAGCATGTAACAGAATGACCGCCTTCCTGATAATGGAAGCAGGAATTGATTTTCATGACCTTACTAAAATTCATTCTTTACCACTAATTGATATTACTGTCTATGTATTAAAATTGATACATATGTGAGGATTCGGTAGAGTAGCAAATGATCGACTTTTTGAAATAGGTGTTCAGAGATGTTGTTTTCGTTTAATACACTTTAATAAGCTAGTAGTTCTTCTCTTATCGTGTAATTTCTTAATCTAATCTTAATAATCTTAGTCTCATAATAGTCTTAATCCATCCATTCTAATTATTCCTTTTATTTTTCTTAAATATTTAATTTTTATAGCCCGTAGTTTACTTTTTTGCCAATTGGGTAGAACCCAGGTTTCACTAGCGTATTTATATTTATTAGCTATGTTTAGTTGTTGTAACTAGTATGAACTAATGCGTTCACTTATTTATATTTATTAGCGTGCAATATAAGTACATATTAAATAATATTATGTTTCTTATAAATAAATTTGAACTTACCGACAGAAAAGTAATTCTTTCTTAATTTGCGCAAGTCAAGTAGACGTGTTAATATTAGTTTATTTCTTTTTAAAAACGTAACCAGACTTACATTTTTTTATTTAATTTTAGCCGTGAAGTATTGAGAGAAATTACCGATATCTCTAGTGGAATAGGTTTACCTGAGTGGCGCTTGACATTATGTCTACTCGCTTCTTGGATAATTACCTTCTTTGTCAGCTTTAAAGGAGTTTCGAGTTCGGGAAAGGCATCCTACTTCTTGGCGTTATTTCCCTACGTAATTATGATTGCTTTGTTAATAAGGGCGGTTACATTAGAAGGTGCTGCAGAAGGCATTCTTTTCTTCATACGGCCACAATGGAATAAATTACTGGAAGCAAATGTAAGTGACTACTTATGCAGAATGTAAATTATTTCTTATTCAAAAGAATGAACATTTCAGTTTATAAATAAAATTGCTAATGGCTTGATAATTTTATCGTCATTTTGGTCATTTTTTAAGCAATTTTACAAAGATGTAGGCGGTACAGTAATTTAGCGTTTATTTACTTATTTTTTAGGTATGGTACGCTGCTGTGACCCAGTGCTTTTTCTCCTTGGGTGTAGGCTTTGGATCCATCACCATGTACTCTTCGTACAATCGATTTGAACACAATATTAACAGGTAACTGCAAGAGAAAATATTCAGTTGCATACTGATAAG
The DNA here is from genome assembly GCA_020654165.1 of Oryctes rhinoceros. Taxonomy (NCBI): domain Eukaryota; kingdom Metazoa; phylum Arthropoda; class Insecta; order Coleoptera; family Scarabaeidae; genus Oryctes; species Oryctes rhinoceros. The sequence continues at coordinate 9,040,838 of JAIOKQ010000230.1, read as the reverse complement.
CACTGTATCTGAATAATTTTGGGATTAAGAACAAAATGGTAATTATGTGTAAGACCAGGACAAAATTTAATATCGGGGAAAGTCCAACGGGAAAACCAATGTCACCAGCACTGTTTCGCTTCGAACCTAAAAACGTAAAGAATTTTACTTTTCAAATGCAAAGGTGCCAGTCTCACGTTTGGTGCCAAATAACACCTGGGCTGCTAGATGAAATTGAAAAGAAGTAACTACTTACTTTTGAAATGCTGGTTTTAGAATTAACTCATAGACTCCATTTATAATTTAGTAGCTTGTAGATTTTTTAGGTCGTGCGGTTTTTTGTAATTAGTAGTCACGCACCAAAGTAAAAGAATTGTTTCAAAAATAACAGGCTTCATTACAAAAGAAGAGAAAATCTGGGTAACAAATACAAGATTTATTACTGAAAATAGCACTCCTGAAAATAAGTTAAAATTAATATTAATCTTACTTAACTATTACAAAAGAATATTTGAATTAAATTACATACTCAGGATATATGAATAAAGAAAGGAAAACGAGCGACTTAGCTAGGGGGCGGTCTGTTGGAGGGAAACTGACTACGTCTCGTTGGCAATAAAATGAACAGCGCCTTCTCGTTCTTTTGGTACAGATGAAGGTTCTGGCTTGCGGTACTCCAGATGGTGGTGACTAGTTCCCTTTTATGCACCTATTAACTTACTTGAATCATTTCATCATCTCACTTTATTTTAATCTGACTATTGCAACTTATCGCATTGTTTGTTTACACAAACGTAATTACCTGCTCAGGTAGTCAGATTAAAATAAAGTGAAACGGACTATAATTCTTTATATTCTTGGTCTATGACTATAAAATATGTCTTCCTTATAAGATAGTGCACTTTTTGCGCTTGGGCTGTTGGAGTTCGATACAACTAACCCATGATCTTCAGACGCTCTTCACACGTCTTATTACTTTAGTCGCTGGGAGAAGACTTTCATTTTGCGGTAATTACAACGCGCACAAAATTTCATAAGCGAAGATATCTCACACACTTGCCTAATTTTTACATATAAAATATTAACAAAATAAGCACTCAACATACAGAGGTGAAATAAAACATAATGTTCATAAAACAAATATCAATTAAAGCAATGTTAAAAAAAAATTAAAGGTAGATTAAAGCTTCTATTAGTAAGCTCAATATCCTGAATTTTCTCAATGAATACATTTTTAATTGTCAAATTAAGAATTTATATTGATAAGTGGATATGTTTCTCAAACAACTATCTGAAAAACAGGAGATTTTCATTATTGCACATAATGGCTTTACATTTTTACGTGGTTTACGAAATTACCAGAGACTAGACAGGCTAATCTTTTGTCCACTTTCGGGGAAACCAGTGGACAACATTAATCAAACGCTAAAAAAGTGGCGAACTTTACTTATAATCATATTTCACTAAGACGACCACAGCATTACCATTTACTGGTTTGATGTAAAAATAATTCTTGAAGAATTAAATATTAGAACGTTGGTCCCTTTGATTTATGGCAGTATATAATTTGCATTTAATCACGTAAGTTACAATATGAAATTGTACATGATTCTAGTGTTTCTGTCATCCTAGTGATATATGACATTTCGTTTGCATTAGATAAAAAGATATTTAACAAAAGAGTTTATCAAATAATAATGTGAAATGCAAACCTCGTTTTTACTATTGTAATTATGTTGTTTTTAAATAGCGCATCTGACAAGCTGTAAACTAATGTCCTTTTCGTAACGTTGCCCAAATATGCAAATTCCTTGGAAAAGTCGCTAAAATATTATTGTACACATAACAACAGTAATGAAGCTAATTGTTACTTAAATATTTGTTTGGAGATATGCAGAGCATACACAGACGGGTGGGTCCGCCGAAAATTAAACAGATAAACTTGAATTCTCTTTCTACGAAATTTTAATTCAATAATGCGGAGTGACCCAATAAAAAAGTCTTTGAGTATCGTAACGCTTTATTTTGGAGAGGAGACTCACAGCTAACGGTAAACGGCTACTTTGCAGAACACGATGCCAATTGCTATTTGAACGGGAGAGATGGGAACATTGCTGAGAAACGCATATCAACTTACAAGGAGACTCTACCGAGAAACAAAACTGATTCGACAACAAAATAATTGTCTGTTTTGGGATGCAAACATTTTAGATTACTCTTAGTGGTTTTACTAGCCCACAAAGTAGATATTGTCACTATCCCGCTAATAAAACAATATTTTGCTTACTATTTTGCAGCAACGAAGAAACTTAACGAGTCGAGCGGTATCTGTATCTGCTTTACAATGTCAGAAATCAATTCATTCAAAAATAGAAATTTTAGCAAATTGAAAATTTAACAAAACGGGCAATCTCATTTTGGTAAATTTAAGCAAGCCTAACATGGAATGGTGTTAAATATGTTGAAGCTTTAGCGGCCAATACTCTGAAAGTACATTTAATATCTTTATCCTAAGTGGAAATTACTTATTTTTTGCAGAGATGCGATGATCGTAACAACATTGGATACATTTACCTCCCTTCTAGCAGGCACAACGATATTCGGCATTTTAGGAAATCTTGCCCATCAAAGCGGCGTTAAAGTCGATCAAGTAATTAATTCTGGAGGAAGCGGTTTAGCTTTTATTTCCTATCCAGAGGCCATAGCCAAATTTGAAGTGGTACCATGGGTATGTATCTATAAACCTATTAACTATAAGTCTTATCTAAAGTGTTGGCCATTTGCACCTGTAATTAGAGCCAACCTTGTAGAAATATCGCTATATATCTTACATCGAGCCATTTTTTCACACAATTACATAATTACAAATTTAAATATGGAAAACATAGAAAAGTTGGCAATGGGCCATGGCATTGTTCATTACGACCAAATTTACTATAATGGTTTACTTGTGAGCGTTAAAATAGTTAAAGGGTTTTGATGGACCTAATCTAAGGTCTTTTTCCATCTATTTTGTAGGTATTTCATGTATTTTTTCTGGTTCATATCTTATAATAAACGTTAAACGTAAATTATACGGGTCCAGAGTTGGTAGTTTGTAACCTTCTAGACTATCACTAGCTGTTCCGATCTCTCCAACCTCGATATTACCTTCACGTTTACCAGTGTAGACCGGTTGGCGATAAGTCGAATACCCCATGATTTACACCTTCAGAAGCAATTCTTATGCATTTTGCGCCACCTACGAGGATCATGTATGGTCCCTTTCACATCCTATCATTCACTGCCGCTAAAGGCAACGATTACTTTCTCTAATCATACTTTCAAGACAGGAGAAAATAGGAATGGCTTACTGAAATGTTGATCTTGTATGAACACTAATATAGAATGCGTTCTGCCGTCTTCTGATTTTCTTACCGTAGGAGATACATTTGATTTTTATTCTTTTCTAATGGAAGTAAATGGTATTTTACGGCTATATGCTCTGTTAATAGGGTTGAAAGATGGCGCCATATTTGCTGTCTTTGACCAGTCTAATATGAATGCCTTTGTTAGAATTTGTTACGGTATGATGTACCAATAGGAGATTCGATGATTTTCCTGATTTTTTCGTTTTCATGGGATTTATTTTGAGAGAAGGTACATGCGATTTCTTTTTTTTGACCAGCTAATTGTTCTTTAATAGAATTTATCGATACTAAGCTTATTTTTCTCATCACTGCAAAGCACTGCAATATTCTTGTCAGTATTGAAAATCATTTTCATAAAGATTAAGTTCCACTAACCTGTAGGTTTAGGAAATAATATATCGAAAACCAAATATGTCCTTTTTCCTTTGTAAAAAAAAAAACATTTTTAATTTCCGATAAATATCAGCATCAGCTTAATTGTTTCATGTTTCAGGTATTTGCGCTTCTGTTCTTCGGCATGCTTTTTATTTTGGGAATCGGTAGTTTAGTAGCTCTACAATCATGCGCGAATACCGTAATAATGGATAATTTTCCCAGCCTTAAAACCTGGCACGTTGCAGGAATGACCGCTATTATTGGATTTTTGATAGGATTAGTGTATGTCACACCAGTAAGTTCCTTGTATCATATTGTATAAAATTTGAATGTATGCATATTTCTTTTTTCAGGGTGGACAGTTTATATTAACGTTGGTAGACTTTTTTGGAGGCACATTTATAATTTTTATTTTAACTATATTGGAAGTGGCAGTGGCCATATGGGTGTATGGTGAGTTGAAATAAATGGTGCAAGGAATACGTTTAAGTTATATCTTTGATTTTAGGTTTGGAAAACATTTGCAACGATCTATATTTCATGGTACAAATAAGTGTCGGCTTCTACTGGAGATTGACGTGGTCTTCCATAACTCCTTTCCTCCTAATTGTCATTTTTATTTACTTCTTGGTTACATTGGAAAGACTAACGTACAACGGTTTTTATTTTCCTGACTTCGTATTGGGTAAGTATCGTAATAAATTGCGTAAACATAGGACAAAATAAAGCTATTGTAATCGGTATGAATAGCTCGTTGTACCAGATATATCCATTGAAATATATTGAAGTAACAATGACGGTGTGCTAATGTCTCGTCGAGGTTTTCGTTCTTTCGTCGGGGTAAACTATAGTCTCTGTTCTTTCACGCTGCCTTGTCACCGCTTCTTGTGTTTTCTGATCTTGTACTCCTCCATATTGGTTGGTATTATACCTTGTATTACATCTTTAACTCTTTTAATTTTAACTTTTGGAGAAAGCGTTCGCTTTTTGATCAGCGGGTGGTTCTAATCCTCAGCCATCCCTATACACCTATGACAGTTGCTTTGAATCTTTCAGTGAATCATCAGTGCTGAGACTTCCGAACGTTCCGAACAAATACATTGTCACTGTGCATTAACGGGGTGCATATCTACTTTTCCAAGCCTAACCTACTGTTCTTGCCCAAGAAAGTGCTTGTTGCCACAACCAGCTTGCTTTTAATATCCAATTCAAGATTCAGATACTCTCTGAGATGGGGAATGGGATTTTATATATCTGAACCTAACTACCATACACTTAGTAGGGTTCACATTTAGCTTTCACGTCTTAGTCCTTAGTTAGTAGCGGATTTATCCATTGCATCTTGCAACTTGTACATGAGCAACATTATTTCCATGGAGAAATCTTTACATAGATGTTTTGAGTCGTTGCATGTATACGTCCAGAACAGTGGCGCCCCCGACTAAGAACTAACATGACATTATGGCGGCTCTTAAACGGTAAATATATGTCTTCCCAAGGATAACAACGATGACATTTCGCGGTAGAAGGCAAACACTGGCAAAATATAACAGTGGAATGAAATATGTAACTTGAAATCATTTACATGCATTTCATTATGTAACCTAGTACAAAGTAACTATTAAGAAGTAGCTTATCGCCATCAACTGACGGCGTGTGTAGTGTTTCAAATAAAGAAAATAGGCTTTTCCTACTTAATTTGTGGAATCAGTTGCCAGCCATACCTTTTAATTATTAAATTAACGTAATTTTATCTTAATTATAATAAATATTTTTAAATAGATTTTTAATACATCGAGTTGTTGACCAGACAAAAAATAGTTCTTTCTACTTTCTAGCTTGGGGTTGGGTGATACTGGCAGTTACGTTAGTGCAACTGGTTTTATGGATTGTCTATTACATCGTTAAGAATAGAGAACATGGATGGCCAAAGGTATTTATTGTACAAGTTTTATCTTGCTGTATAGCATATTATTATTATTCGTTCGTAGATGATATCCAAAGCATTTTCTGCTTCTAACTGGGGACCCCGGAAAACTATCCATTACGAAGAATGGAAGAAGTTCAAGGAAGAAAAGGAACAGGAGCGAAATAACATGTTTATATCACCAATGAAGCGCAGATTGAAGGTATTCTTTAATCTTATATAGATTCCATTTGTTTTATAGAGTATTAAAATTAATCTTGTAATTATGATGTTCCGTACAATGTGATAAAAGTTACTATAAGGAATGATATTCTAATATTTAAGATTATATAAGAGTAAAGTTTAGTATCATGAAGAGGATTAGGTCTAAAACTCTGCAACATCGTCCTCTTCCTACTATATGTAGTATGTAGGTAACTGTATTATACACGCTATTATAGATTATATATCTTGTGGTACGTTCTATGTACTACGGTTGTAATATAAATTATATCGCCATTGTTAACGCATGTGATTGTAGAGGTGATATTTGTAGGATTAGTTATAATAAGACTCCATACATGTTGAAATTTCAGTTACTGAACAGAGAGTGCCTCGCCACGATCGTCTGTTGAAGGACCATTTGAAATACTGATTTGAAGATTTGTAGGTCTTATGTTTTTGTTATTTACTTCGTTCTTTATGTTTGGAAGGTGTAGTGATAAAATCAATTCAAAGTGATAGTCTCATTACCTTTTTAATGTCAATTCGTGACTTAAAAATAAGCCTACATTTAACGTCATCTTTATATCAAAAGCTATGCCATAAAGCAATAAAAAATATTTTTCGCTACTGCGCCATGGAAAATTATTAACAGTAAATGTCGAATATTAGCATTTTTTGCCAAATTATTTTGCTAGTAATGCCAAAATTAAATTCAGGTTCTAATAAACAAAATGTCTTAGGTTACATAAAGCAGACTATGGATTTGGGCACTTGTTAACCTAACCATTTTATTCTTATATTTTTTTTCGGGAAACCGTTTAATTAGCTTGAAATAAACGCATTATAAAATGTTTTTTTTTCCTATTTATACTGGATTAAATAAGTAATTCATTCTGTCTTGCAAAGATAACATTTACTGCTAACAATAATTTTCTATAGCATAGGTGTATAATGGAAAAAGTTGTTCAATATTAGATTTTGTTGAATAATTTTGATGCATCTCAATTTCGATAAGTTTCAAAGTATTGTTATCATTTTCTTAATTTACTTCATGTTTTACTTTACGTACATAAAAAAATACGAGATATAAATAAGAAATGCGAATGCTTTAACATAGCGGACACATGCAAAAGTGTGCATATATACACGATCGTGGTGCTGCACCCTCTATACGGATGCTCAATAATTTTTGCCAGTTACTTTCTGTAACGTTCGAAAAAGGAAATATTTTGAGTGACTGCTTTGTTGAAGTTCTATGCTGGATATATATTTTATTGTCCTCAGAATATACCTTTACATAATTTTCTGAAAAGTTTACAAGTAAGTGAAGGAGTACACACTGAAATAAAATAAACTTATGTAAACGTACCAATTGCTAGATAATAATTGTTAGTTCCTTTCGATAACGAATAGTTTTCAGTTTTAATGAAATATTAAGCTAAACACTCTGTGTTAAAAAGGAATTATCGTGTAATAACGGCTGTGTTCAGAATTAATTCCTCCTACTGCATTTAATATTCTTTCAATTACTTGAAAATGTAGCGTACAATTTTATTATTTTATTATTTTATTTGATTATGAAGTACATAGGCCTACAATAATTTACTTTACATCGTCAACACTCAAATCATTGAAATACTTCGATATTAACTATTTATTAACGTATTAAAATAATTATACGTTTATTTATATATCTAACAATGTTAATCTTATACATACAGCTAAGTAATTTATTCCTTTCTCAGTATTTTACGCAAATAGTATATATATGTATATATACTTCACTTTGTTTTATTAAAGAAAACAACGAAATATAAATTGCAAAAACTACAATTTTGTTTTAATTTAGATTTACTTTCGAGGTTTCCTCTTCTATTCTAGTAAAACTAAGATAAATGGAATGAATAAAAACTGATGCCAAGACTAATTAAGGCGTATTTACAGGGCTTTGAAATGTTCAGTCGAATGCGTTTCAGGTTCTGAGTGAGCAAGCGTGGCACCCAAGTCGAATAAAAATTTTTATCCCCAATATTTCAGTCATTACATGACAAACACGTTCTTTCCAGATACCTACAGCCTTTCTAATCTTAATTTGACGATCGGTCGCCTAGCGCTGTTTGTTGAGCTTGAACTTCCAAGATTCTGACAGTTCCGAACCTTCGTCGTCTACTAGTTTTACCACGTTTAAATTCAGTTGTCCATTGTGGTAAATTATAGCGTAAAGCCCTTGTAAGCAATCTCCAACGCGGCATTAAATTGTGGATATCTATTTTTCTTTTGAAAAAAATCTTTCCTTCAAGTGACACTAGTTTTTTGATATTCGTTAATTAACACAGATTCTCTCGAAATAAAAGCTTGGATACAGCTATTTTACATCGTTTAAAAACTAGAGAGATGTTGAGTGCAGGCAAGGCTTGTTTAGGTGTATTATCGATATATCTAAAACTTTTGATGTTGTAAATTCATGATATTTTTTTGTACATGCTAAATCAGCACGGAGTGACAGGAATTGCCGATCAATGATTTAGGTTATACCTTTCAAGCCAGAAACGGTCTGTAAAAGATCAATATTGATGGATTCTCGAGTGCGTATGGCAGTGACTTTGAGTTCCATTTTAGGCTCTACACAATTTTTGTTATACATAAATGGCACTCTAAATTAATTGTCTTAATTGTCAAACTAGTAAGTATAGATACAATTAATGACCGGTTTTAATAAATGGGCAACTTCAAGTAAGCTTGTAATTAATAAGCCCAAAACAAAATTTATATGCTTCCACAATTAAATTAAATTAATTCGTTTGTTAAAAATAAGCACTTCGTTTAATTTTGTAGGAATTGCACTTACCGGAAACCTAAAATGATGAAAATGATGACTTAAAATGCGATATTGCGTTTTGTACCCTTTTCAAAACTTGTTTTACTTTAAAACTGCTTAAAGAAACGAGTAATAACAGTACCCTACGTACGTTTTATTTTTGGAATTTCATGTTCTTCATGGGTTATAGCATCATCAATTAGCAAAAAGAGTAGTAGAAAGAAAGCTCTATAAGCATTCTTGAAGGGAATATTTTCGGTAATATAGCCCATTCCAAGTGAAAATTGTTCTTTTTTCAGTACTTCACAGAGAAGAAATTTATCAAAAAGCCACTTAGCTCGTAGGATTCGTAAGATGCCAATTATCAGCCGCTATACTTTGGATGATTTCTTTCGTAGGTCCTAAGACTATACCTCATTTTTCCCTTTCTATGGAAGAAGCTATGTTTTTAGCTCGTACGTTTATTGTAGGTTGCGTGTTGATATCCTTAGACTTCAAGGATTCAATGACGGCTTGATTTCGATTTTCTTAAGTTTTGGGGAAACACTAAAATCGATTAACTCAAATGATGTTAAATCCGGATATGGCTAAAATTCTTAAAAGTATCTTTCCACGCATGTACCAGGATACCTTCGTCGAACAGCGCCATTTTCATGTTGACGCTTGACTGTCCTCGTATGCAGTGCAGTACAAATTAAATAGATTGGATTAAATGAACCTTTTTGAAGTTATTAGCAATAACTTACGTTTTCATTTCTCAATTTCGTTCATTTTAAATCAAGCTGTACAGACAAATTGTCTAAAATTGCGTAAAAAAGGTAGTTGTAGATACTGCTTAGCGGGAAAAGCGACCAGTAAGATTATCTAAACACCGAGCGCGCTAATGCTCAGAAAATCTCACCTCTTTCCATTTGTATTCGCAGGTATTATACATATTTGCCGCTAATAGAAAGGACATTACGACTAAACACGGAATGGATTCTCGTGGCTTTAATACGTCAGGAAGGCATATAATTGTTATTATTTATTTTTAATACAAAACATTGACGTTCTAAGTTAAACCGTTTAACTTTGTTAATGTACATTTTACCGTATTTTACTGCACGATATATCTACTATCTGCATTCTTGCTTATTAGTTTCTATCTCAAGGTCTAATAACAGGAACTTATCCAACTTTACTTGTATTTAATATGATACATTTTGAGAGGATTGTACATTACGGTTTGCAGTTTTCTATTCTTCGTCGCGCAGTTTTGTTCTCGTTTATTGTTACTTTCATTATTTATTGAAGGTTATTTGCGGGTTTAAAAATTTAACAAATTGCTTTCTGACATTTTTCGGACAAAACAATTGATTATTTTCGTACTAACTAACGAACTAACGAAGAAAACTGAAGCTCTCGCGTGTGGTAAGAACATCATTGTTATATAAGATAGACTAAGATGTCTGACAGTTTAGTAAAGCGCTCTATACTTGGACGCATCCGTTTTGAGCGAAATTCAATAATTTTTTTTTCTAAGAATTCATACCAATTACATATTAATTTAATTTTCTGGACTTCTTTAGATAATTCGGATACCAAATTGTTGGTTTTTTCATGCATGAATTAATTTTAAGTGCGGTGGCGGCCCAACGGGGTATATAAGCCCTCTTGCAAGCTTGTCATAATCTCAGGAGCCTTTTAATGTGTAAGTTGAGTGTGTAAAGTGTGTTCCATGGCCTTGTTGCTGTCATCCCCGCGCCGTAAAGGGTGAAGCGCAGTTAATTGTACCCCAACTGCGAATGGTGTACTGGACCCACTAAGAAAATATGTTAATTAAGTTGCTTAATAGAGCTACAAGTAGTTGTGAGCATATCTTTAGAGCCCTAACTGAGCTTTCATCACCACCCAAGGACTTGCCGTATGGTTTTTGAATTTTGCACAACACTGTATAATCTGAAGGAAGTTATTACACGTAATATGACAAAATGTCTTTAACTACACTGGTGGGTAATCAAGTTAGCTTTTAATTATGCATTATTCAAATTTAATTTCTTATTGTCAACCTAAGCAACTACGTCCCCTAACGAGCATCTTTCGAATTTATTATATGAAATTTATCATGGAAATTCTCTCTATCTCTCTAGCCAGCTATGTCGGGAAACAGTTACTTTTAAATCTACTTGCACATTCACACATTTCAGCAGCTTTTCAATTGTCGTTTTCTCTTGCGTCCACCGTTAATTAATTGATTTGCATACACGCACGAATGAAAACTACACATTCTTACGCATACCTTCTAGAAAATATGTTACCCGGCCAACCGTCTGGATGCTGTCGGGTCAATTTGGTACGGCTGATGAACTTCAGGTACATGGAAAATGTGCAAGTTTAGTGAATCTGGGGAACCGTAGTAGTAGGCCATGCGCGAGTCTCTTTACCCAGGATCACAGAGGCCAGTGCTCGGTTGCCCACCCTATCAAACGGAACGCGTACCGCTAGGAAAACAAATCAGGTACGGAAATTCTAGGGAGTTCAAATTTTCCGGACGTGTTTAGGGTTCCTTACACAATTTCTTTTCTGCCGGAAATCGATAATATAAAGTAAAATATAGTTTTATGTCGAAATTTCATTGAAAAACTGTTGATCATTTTGGTTTATTTCGATAAAAACTTTTATTTAAATATTTATAATATTTATTGCGTTATATGTTCGTATATTACATCTTTCTTCAATATCATAGATATACATAAAATACTTTGTGTTAACTGATATAATTTCGAGAATCTTGCAATTTATTTTTCAATGATATGTAAAGAAATAGTGAATATCAAATTCTGCCGGTCGAAGACCTTCTAACTACCAGTTGCTTCTACTACCTACACGGCTTGTTTTACACGTATAAAAGCTAAGGACATTTCAGGCAGGGAGATTCTATTAGTACATGTACCGCCTTGCTTACAGTTAAAATTTAATCAGTAAGGTAAGTGCAATCCTTTCTATTCTATTGTTCTTACACACTAGCCGGTACTGTTACCATTTTACTTTAGAATAAATTAAAAGATGCGCCCTTAAATTTGCTCTGCAAAATAGCTATAACTACAAGCATAAGCAAATAATTAATATGCTATTAATTACAGAATAACAAGGCAACGCAATATATTGCATATTGCGTTGTGGGGATGACGTTCATATCCGTAGTATTATTGTTAATGGTTTGATTCTAGATTACTGAAATAAACGTTAATCAACGTGATTGACTTAACTAATTTGGCATAGGACGCATGAGATATAAACAGATCTATGAAGCCTCTTAAGCAAATGGCTACAGATTACAGGAATGTGCTCGTTAATTTTATTTATTTAATAAGGCTGGAAATATACATAAAGGTGGTTGGCAAAATCTCCGAATATATAAAATTTCTGATTTGTGTAACATTCTTTGTAAAAATTTTCGCATGAAATACCAGTTAAATATAGTTATTATGTTAATTACAACGTGCTTTACGGGGCTCTCAACGTTTAACGAATGCAAATAGTAATAATTAAAATCGCTAATGATTCTTCTATGCTTCAGAGAGAACGTTATCCGGTAGAAAATATGAAATATTAAAAATCTTCTCTTTTTCTGGAAATGAAATGTTCTATAACTTTCCGTTAAAATTGATAATACTGTGAACTCGGTGGCGGCTGGAATTTACGACGTGGTCATATGAACAAAAAATATCTTGTTTGATATATACTTGAACTTCTGTTGGAATTGTTTGAAAATATAATGGACTAAATGCAATAAAACGCATTCAATCAGCAGAAAGATTTACGGAAATTACGATAGACGTCTTTATTTTTGTTTTCACTAATATAATAATAACAACTTAGTTTAAACTCGTTAGTTTATTAGCGCCCAGTTTACAAAAAACAAATACCACTTTGAAGGCCCAAAGCGATTGTTGTTATTCGCATAAATTTAACAGGAATTTTTAGAAAATAGAGTAGATAATCATCCATTAATATTATTATTATAGATAATCAGCATTATCGTTAATATACTTTAGCGTATTCTGTTGTGCTGCTAATTTCACCAAATGTAAATATAAACGGCAATTAATTTTAATCACGAACTAAATTTCAATTAGGGCCGATTTCACTAATGTGGCATTAACGAATATGGACTCTAATTGAATGCCAGCGTTAACAGCTTACCAAAGTAAAGCTATTTCATAATAACTTTCCGCGAACTGGATTTTTTACATCGTTTCCCAATAACAAAAGGTACTGCAGTACTCGATATAATCGAGTAATTGAAAAGTTACGTCTGCAGACACGTCGTCGCTTAATATTCTTATCCTCCTGTCCACTCACCTTCCTACAAGTAACAATAATCTTGTTCAAGAAATAACTCTAAATGATAGAATGTAACCTCAATAATAGATGCCAACTACCAAAAACTACCTTCTAACTTAATCCTTCATTAAAACGGATAATTAATATAAAAATCTGATTTTTTACTTAATGATGGCATTAAAATTTAATTGGTGTTTGCAATCGGCCCTGCAGATTAACTTAATACAGAATTAAAAGGTATTTATTTTTATCACCACCGACATTTTTAACAATACATCCACATTCATCAACATACGTAGATACACACACACATAGCCAAAGTTACTACAAATTTTTGCTAAAACTATCAAAGGACATGGAGATACACATATACTACCATCAAAATAAGCTCAAGAACTTATATCAAAGATTCCACTTTTCTTGGTACTTAACTCAAATCCATACCACCATCTTTTATATTCTCTTATCGATGGACCTCTTCAGATGAAGCTATTTAAGGTGATATTCCTACTATGTAAGATCCTGGGAAAATTCTATTTTAAAAGTTAGCTATTGACTTTAACTAAAAAGTCGTCACCAGGCTAATTATCGTCAATATTATTAAAAAAGAAATAAAAAGTTAAAAGTAAAAGATGCTCGGTAAACAAGTGAGAAAGGACGAGTAGTGATCCGAATAGTTATTTGGAAAGTTTTTATTAGGAAAAAGGCAGAGAAAGGAAACGGAAGCGACAATAACTATGAAAATTCAAAACTTAGGGAAACTTTGATAATTTTTCTAACGTAAAGCTAGCCATTTTAAATATTATCTGATTCTTTGTTAATTTCAATATTCTAATACTTTTTACTTCTTCCATTGTCAAATTTTAACATTTTATCATTCGAAATGATTAACTAAATCAATTTGAATTAGCTATCCCCAGTAAGCTCGTATATATTTAACAATGTACCTTTCAATCTAGGTATATGTCCCACTTAATAACGTTGAATAAAAAACTACGTAAGGTACTCCATTGCGGATACTGACGACTATCGAAATTGCTTTTTAATTTTAATAGCTCGCCGACGGCAGTAACATCGTTGGAGCAAACCGCGAATAATGGGCAAGAGGGAGAGAAAATACGGGATGGGGGAAATTACGGGAATCCACGTCCTGGAGCAAGAACCCGTAAATAGAATTGGAGAAGTTCTGCTGTTAGGTTGTTCTGTTGCTATTGTTCCACGACCAATTTGGCGTCATTTTTTAACATTAACTGTAGATTCCGTAAAATCCGTATGCCTTCTCTTTCCAAGACACGTATTAAACGTTTGAAATTGTGTTTTGAAAATAGAAAAAGAAAACGCTAATTGGTCGATATGAGCTTTAAAAGTAACAACATAACATAGCAAGAAAAGCCAGTGATTAAATTAATAAAAAAAAATATAAAGAAGGTATTGCAATTGATGGCCTTGTTGGATACGTTTTTCCAATCTTTCATGAACACTTCACTTTTCATAAACTCCCACGGTTTGATAAGGGTGTTCCTGTCTTCAATCGCGATTAAAATCTGCGACAGAAAATGTTGCCCTTGATTTTGCAGATACTCGCTGGGTAATAGGTGCTGAATTGTTTTGGAAATAAAATTATTGAAGAAGCTGTTGTTTGAGTAATTATCTAGTTGATTTATGGTTAACATTTTGTTATATTTGTTGTTTGTATACATGTTGTATTTTCGGTTATTTGCAAAACAGTAGGATGAGTTTTGCTAACCTCACTACGTACTTTTGCTTTTGTGAAATAGCCATTTTTTTTCCAGACGTCTGTGCACGACAAGTGACCGAGATGTACTACCGAGGGAAGTTGTTTTTTAGTATTAATGGGCAGAGGCACAGGAACCGTTGGTTTCTACTACCTTAGCAGATCTATTGTAACAAAATGCTCTTATGAATGTTAGGGAAGTTGGAGGTTCTCAATAAACCTTAAAATGACTCTAGGATCCTCGTCCCTCAATTCAGTAGGTGTCAAGAACAATTTATTGAAATATTGTTGTCGAGCGCGACTAATGGCAACACAATTACATAAAATGTGTTCTGCCGTCTGTAGATCTTCTAGTCATAGACGGCATATTTGATCCTCAGTTTCTCCTAGATTGAATAGGTGATATTTTAGGGCCGCATGACCTGTCAGAAATCCCGTCAGCAATCTAAGGTCCATTTTGCCGAACGATAGCACTATTTTCGCTGTCTTAGATGAGCCTGATATAAATGCTTTCATCTGCTTTTGTCCTGGAACATTGCTTCAGTATGAAGTCCTTTGGTCGTCCTCCAATACTACCGAGGGAATATTCAACTAAATGTCAATTAAAGTATTCACAGGTATCGTTCCATATTATAATATCTGTAAAACACCACATGGAAGTATCATCCAAGTATCAACACAAGAAAACAGCCGGTTTCGAGAAAACAATTGGAATAACAAAATTAGCTTTTAGGTAATAAATTAGCACGAAAAAACACCCTTTAGTTTTTGTTGATATATGCAGCGGATTAAAAGTTACGGACAGTGACTACGCTAGCTGAATATTAAACTAGCGTAGCCACTGTTTTCTTCTAAATGGCTGAAGCAACAAAATCAATTCTTGGATAACAAATTAGCAACAAAATATGTAACTGGTTTGTTGGTGGGTTTACGCTAGGTTAATAGAGATGGAAAATCGCGAATAGTAATCGTATATTGACAAACCGTTGTCCATAAACGGGCACTTATCTCACATTCCAAACTGTTAACCTTTTTTTAACCTTTAACCTGCTCCATCTTTTTCCGTTCGACCTCATAAATCACATATCGTGGCGGCAACTTTGCAAGCCGAACAATCTGTGTCAGCTCTAAAATTCTTGCTCGTCTCCAAGACTGTCTCGAACATGTTTTGAGCGTATAACATACGTTGCACCAATGTAGGATGTTTTATTCTGGATCGAAACTTTCTGTACCACGAACGATTCTTTTCTAAAATACGCAAACGCGTCTACCTTGAATATGTCTGGAATCATTAACGTAAATAAAGCTAGTATGAATCAGCGGTTATCGAATTCTAACGCGTTACAACACGAATTACACATTACATTACACACATACAATTGTACTGTATCTGTTACGGTGATTAGGCACGGCGTCTTTTACGATTAGCTACAGTAATGCTCCCAATTGCGTTTAGTCTTTGTAAATTACTGACAGAGCATGTATTGTGCGTTACCGCGTTTTACAAATCGTCCATTAGCGCAAATTCGTTACGTGTATAATATTACGATAGCAATTCCGCACAAGCGGTTTCCGAGATCACATGTTGTTTTCCAAACCGATACAACCGGCCAAATTTCACGTAATCCTGGCCAAAATACGTATTTCTTTTTATAAAAGTAAATTTTTTTTTGTTTTTATTACGGGAAGGCATTGGTAATTTGATAAATCGTAAAATATGAACTAACAATTGTTGATTTGTTCGCACTGAAACTTTATCTTTATTTAAGATTTTACCATAAAACATTTTTCTTTCGTAGAATTAGAATCACGCTAAAGGCACTTCAGCTATAGATTCATTACCGTTAACACTTTCAGGCTAGATTTTTTCTTGGCATTGATAATAGCTTTGTAATTAGAGTTCAGATCACAATTTGTTCCTATAAACATCGAAAAAGCTTCATCAGAACAATATGGTACAACATCTTTTTTTTACAATACTTCTACTTCTACTTCTTTTACAATAAGCTTCCCTATTTTTTTTTTTCATTACTAGTTCATCCACATAATTTAATTCGTCGAAAAGCAATTCTTTAGTATTTCACTATTTTGAGAAGAATCGGCAGATAGCCTACCACTTTATTTCTCAGAGAAATGATGCGACTCTGTGTCATAAGGAAACTCAGGCACGATTGATTTTTATACCTTGAATATTTTTAGATGCAACGCCCCATTTACAATTTTATTGTGACGTCAAATGCGTTAAGATATAGGAAGTAATGAGCAGATTTCATATCACAAACATCTTTTATCGGTTCCATTATCCCTGGCTCCAGTTCTTTCTGCGTAGCGAATAAAGTAATTTTAGCGGCCGGCTGTGATCTGAAGTTTGTTCCCTGTATTGAAAGAGTAATTTCGTACATACGTAATTTTGTAACTAATATAATTATAATATCGTTGAAACAGTTAAATATTTACTTCTTCCATCTATATCAGATGGGTACCTCACGATAGTATACATTATAATTAGTAACCACTTCCCTGATTACTTTTCATGTAATAAACATGATGAAAATCTTCCCTTGCAATTTATATTAGTGCTTCTTGAAAGTGCTTTTAGACATCGTTAAAACATAAATTTTAATGTTGCTGAAAGTGATGATGCTGTTAATATAATATACAATTAACTGAGTGAAAGTTACTCTCTTCCATCTCACGGATAGTATGGCTGAAAGCTTGTACGAAGGTTCACGTGTAACGTGATCTATAAAAGCGGATTTCTATATCCTTCTGCTTTAGATTTATACAGGAAAAAAGTCCTTTAAAGATTGCTGTATAGTCGTGAAGGAGTAATTTTCATTAAAATATTGATGTGCTTCAAAAATAACCATAATTATAAATAGTACATTCAAATAAATATTTGAATGTACTATTTTGATATTGAAAAAAATTAAAAGAATTTAGCTATTCGGTATTATTATTATGATATCATAATCATATATGATATCATAATAATATAATGATATCATATCATTCATGATTATCACTCAAACTATCGCAGAAGAGCTAAATAAGTTAATTGAAGTAGCATAACTTCTCTGTATTGCAGCGTCATGTTTCATGAAAATGAAATGAAAAACAGCAAAAATCTTTAGAAACCCCATTTTCATCATGACAAAAATTTATACAACCATTAAAATTTGTTGAATATTGTTCACCTGTTAATGTAGCGAATCCACGATATAACGGAGAAACCCTTTCATGATTTCCAACTTTTTTTAAAAATTCAGTCGGAAAAGTTGGGTTATTGATTAAACTAACGTAGCAACTTAAAATTCATTACATCCGCATTTTAATAGGTACGATACGTAATATTTGATAGTGGAAAAACATGGGAGATTATTGCAGCAAACGTTAATATAATTTCTGCGAAAGGTTGTGAGCGTTCGCTATTCCTATTTCCTATAATATTGCTACGAATTGTCAGCGTTACGGATCTTATAACTGCACGGAGAAAATAGACTAATTTTTTATTAAGAAAATTAAATTTATCATAATTTTTTGCTAACACTTATTAGATTATTTCCTTAAAATAAACATACTGACACATTACTATAATACTATTTTTACATAAAAATTATATTTACTTTATATAAAAATATAGTAAGTTAATCTTCACATTTGATACGTAAAATGGTCTCAGTCGTATATTAGTGACTATTTACATAAGGAGCGCCTTCTTGTGTTGGTTTTCGCAAACGCGTTGAGGCAGAATTAGTGCCTTTTTGTTGTGCTAATCCACTACCGGGAACAAGATAGGAACAAGATAGTGTTTGGTAGAATGATCTGCAGTGCTGTACTCTGACAAGAATCAAAGTAGTTCGAAACATCTGTCTTGTGACCAAATGCTGTCTATTTTTATTTAATTTTTATTATTTATAATAAAAATTTAATAATCATTTATTTTTATTTAATACAAAAAAAATGTTTTAACTTCAATTGTATTGCATTCTTGGTTTAAATAAAGCTGATATTTATAACTAATGTTGTTAGTTTTAATTGGAAAGAATGCCTCACAATATTTTTCGATTTATATTAAATATTCGTAGTGGCATTCGCTATAATTAACAAAGTAATTCCAATATTTGTATAATATAATCTAGCAACTACAAACGTAACGCATCGGTCAATTACCTTCTGTTGAAACAATTTCATTATTATTTTATGAATATACGTTGGAATATAAAATATGCGAGAAGAAATGTTTATGAAAACAATTATTTTGCTCTCGAAATTATTTAAATACAAAGAAACAAGTAGAGTATTCAAAGGAGCTCTTATAGTACAGGGAAGGATATTCGTGACTCCTAAAATTAACGTACTTTGATGACCTTGAAGGTTTTTATTTAACATTTCAAAAATAGCGGATTATTAACCTTTAAGTAGAGCTGACAGTTGCCGAGCTGCATGTCTGCTTGTAAAACAATTTTTGTAAAGATACCGAGTCGATGGCTTAGTAAAGTGGATTTATTCTCCAAATAAAGATAACCACAAGTTTCACATATAGAGATGTCTATAGTAATTATCAGCGCATAGCCTTAACCTCATCATTCTCGTGTAAATAAATTCTTTTTAAACGAAATACTCTGTATCATTCTTGTATTTAACGCTCCTCGCTTCTCGAATTAAATACATTTCGAATATATTCCATTCGAAGCGCATTATGTTGTAATCTAATAGTTTCTGACATATTTGCAATTCTTTTTAAAAATCCGTTTTGTAGATGTTTACAAAGCTCCTTATTAATAATAGCACCTAAACCGGCGGTGTATGGAAACATAGAAAATTTATCTGCCGTATTGAAATGAATTGTTGAAGACTGTATTAAACTGTAAAAAGATAAATGATTAGAAATAAGCGTAAAACTGTACGATATACGAGAAACGGATTTCATATACAAAGCAAATGACACAAGAACTTTCTGAATAAAGAAGGGATATCAAAACAAACAATAATAACGGTATATAATACTATATATAGACCAATATTGTCATATGGGCTGCTAAAATGCGATACCTGAGAAAGTAGTTAAAATGGACAGACCATTTAATAGGAATGGACAATACAAGACAATTGAAGAAAGTATAGGAAGCTGGAAAAGTAGATAAAAATAGGAAAGGACACCCAGAATGAGAGTGTAGCGAAAATACTTAAATGTAGATGAAAATCATGGAAAGAACCAAGAATACAAGCTCGCGATTTCGCTAGAAAGGTGATTAAAAAAATGATAAAAAAGAACCTCGCCACTTTCGAATAAAATTAGTATGATGGTAAACTGCGGGCGATTGCTTCATTTATGGTTTTATCTGTAGAAATTGCGCGATTTTAATGAAATCATATGCATGGAACTATACATTATCGCAGCTATAATAATAACATAATGAAATATTCATTGTTTCATTGGTCTTCAATTTACCAAATTTATAGAAATAATATTTGCAATTGATGAGTTTCTCTCGAAAGAGGACTTGATTACAATATTGCTATCTGGGCTAGACTGTTCGTGGATGTCGAGTAAAATTAATTTTAACGTTTCGAAATTATGATCACGTTTTCAACGCAAAGTGTAGAGTGGAAGAAGCGGAAGTTAAGTCAGCTGTGTTTGTAATGTGCAACAACTATAACAAAACTTCTGAATCGTGTGATGTACGCTGTAATTCATTTAAAGCAATAGTTGAAGTTATGATTAATTTTGTAAATTGTCTACGTGATCTTTTTCCTCCGGCGCATTTGAAATTCATTTAGTCTATTGTATTTTATTGTATGTATCTATGTATTCGCAACTTTACCACTATGTTCACATCACATACCTTCCGTCCATTGTAGAACTGAACTGAAACTGTTTTCGTTGTACTAATTACCATTCTGTTTTCGCTACAGCATAAATTCATGTTAACTTCCATCTCCTCTACAAATGCAATTGCAAAATTATCTGCATACAGAATTATCGATCCTGCAGTAATGTATCTGATGGGATAAACGAACAGACATTGGATTCAAGGCTAATCGTTCTGAAATTTTCTCAATAAAAATATTCACATTGTAATATATAATACAAAAATGATACAATAGACAGTGAGCATGAAAACAAATTAATCAAAGCATCAAGAGCATCAAAAGAAATCAAAATATTTAATTGTAGAGAAAGGTCCGATGAAATTATCATTTATTTCTCTATTGCCTTTTCTGGTTTTTCTGGCTAAAGACACGAAGCGATCTATATACTAGATATGAACATCATAGATCATTTTCTTAATAAAAATTTCTGTATTTCATAGAATCTTTTTACACTTTGCAAGTTGCCCGTAGCGCCTACTCGATTACTTCCGAAGTTGGCCATAAACTCCTCGTAAGTCTGTTTTTGCTTCGGGACGTTGCATTGTTGTACAACTTGTTCGTGCTCGTTACGAACGGTTGTCTCCAAAGGATGCCACCAGTTAATTAAAATAAACTATTAGGTCTTTTTTTCTTTGATCCAGTAGACAACATTATTCATTTTTTTGACTACTTCATAAGGTCCCATCCATTCAATCGTTGTAACTTAGGGGAGAAGCCACGACGTCGCTGAAGATTCTATAGTCAGACCAAATTTTCTGGCTGATATCTGCATTCTTCCATTTTGGCGTTATAATGTTCCCTCGTTCTGTTGATTTTTTCTTGAATGTTCGTTCTTACACGATTACGAATCTCATCCACCCGTTTGCTAATGTTCGAAACGTAATTTTTTCCCACCACCTTTTTCTTTGGTTTAAAACCGAACTTCAGATGATATGGCAGTTGTAACTCTCAGCCAAAGAGCACATTTATAGAGACTGTCCCGTGGTTTTATGCACAAACGCTTGGTAAAAGCGTAAAAAAAATAAAAATATCATTGTGGATACCGATCTCGTTCGTAATCGGCAATAGTTTTGGATAAGTATTTTATATTGGATTGGGTGCATTGGAGTAGTGCTAGTCTTCGGTTTCAAAGTATCTGACAAATATTTTGGAATAGGGATGATTGCAAGCTGTAAGTTTGATATGCGTTGAACACTTAAACTACTCGGAAATTTAATTTTAAAGTTTTATTTTTTTTTAATCTGCTAGTGCGGATATTAATTTATTATATACTAATGTATAATTAAAGTTAATTTGTTAATATTTTATGTAGTGAAAATATCCCATTGTTCTCTGGAGTTATAAATATTTTTAAGTTGAGCGCTGATAATTACGTATATTAAATTTTAATTTCGTCTTTGTTTGTAGAATAAACGGAGTTTACTAAATTTTGCCATGATACATATATAACTAGCCTTGTCTATAGCTACGAAACATTTACATGCCGGTTTAAATTAATTATCTCTTTCGATACGGTTGCTCATTTCGTTTTACATGCTAATTTCGTATCCCGATTTCCCGCATACCTTCGTAAACCTGGCGAAAGCCGCTTGACGTGTAACTAATTTCGAAGACAGGCAGATAATATATTATTCCTATTAGGGGATTAGGGTAAAGTAAAGTTGGATGAATTGTATCGGTTTAAAAAAAGTCCTGCAGACTGCTTATTTTTTTTTTGTAGCAGATACAAATACCGAAAGCCAAGAGCGATAATGCTTTGTTATATGATAATGAGAACTATTTCCTTCGATTGTAGCATGATTTACGTAACTAACCTCATTAATCGTAGGATCGAGTAGGTTAATGGAAATATCTGTATGAGGCCGTTTCTTTTTTAGTATGACTAAACGCTGGCGATACATAAATTACTAATTTTACAGAATCGTTACATTTTCTGGGAGAGTTACCGTGTATTCTCGTTTTACCCTCTACCGCCTCTGTCTTTGCGTAAATCACCAACGTTTAGCGAAATGTTGTGCATATAAGTAGACATATGTAGATAGAGGCGAGTTTTCTTACAAATTCCCTAGCTGCTGACGACTACGACGAGTAGCTGCTACCAATTTGCAAGAAAATTAATTATTTTCCTTCAAACACGTCAGAAATTTTATTCACCATCGAATGTCATGCAATTAATTAATTAAGCCCGCCTCTATTTTTGATGCTAAAAAATGATAGTCAAGAGAAAATAAATTTTATGAACAAGGATAAATAAAAATGTATTAACAATAAACATGGATAAATGTACGTACATACGTACAATACACACTTTCCAAATGTGTTTAATACAGTACAAATCAATTCAAATATAGTTAACATAAATAAATTCGCAGCGAATGTGGGCAACTGTCTGCTCTCAAAACAGTTGAGGGACTAACGACGAACGTTGGTAGTAACTACTCAGTGGGATATCACATTGTGCAGGTCTCATCGATCAGCTTTTTGGTCGAGACTACTAGCGACCAGCGAAGTTGGCCTTAATAATAATAATAAAATGTGTTGTTGAAATTGTCGTAATTGCCATACGGGCTAACATCACTAATATTGTTATCAATTCCTCGTTATCAATTGCTCTCAAAAATTTGAGAGCAGAGCTTAGGTGTAGCCTTTTAGTATTTCTTCGCAATCGCCAAAATTAACAGACTCATGCGCTTCAAATTAATTATAGTTTAATTTCCTTAGATGTTCTTTCGTTACTCATAAACATTTCTTTGCAATTATTGCTAGATGTTCTTAAATAAAAATGAAGTCTGTACTGCCACTAACCACGTTTATTTTCAATGACTGTTACTTCGCTTCTGATAAAAAAATTGCTTACAAATGTTTGGAATTAATTAGTGCTATTCTAGCGTTACCTCTAATTGAGTTTCTTTTGGACGGTACCACAATTTACCTCTTCGTCTACTGTTTTTATTCAAATATCATTTGTGCCGCTCCACATGATAACGTTGATACTATTGTTCATTTATTCATCTCATTTAACACCTTCGGTTTACTTTTAAATAGATCAACATATAAATATACTGCTTTCAGATACTAAATTAATGGTAAATCACAGACCGGCATTAAAAAACAATAACATTGGAAAGATTCTTGAATTACTATTCTAATCAAAAATTCAATATAGTAGATGCAACAAAAAGTCATTGATTTTGTCATACAATCTAGGTCCTTCGTCGGAACTAGCCAATAATAGTTAATAGTCAATAAAGCTTTGATATCAAGCAACTTTTAAATCCAGAATGAAGAACAGTATAAAATAAATAAACAATATAAATGTTCGTAAATAAGGATTTCTTAATAAAATGTGGAATCAAATCGTACATAATTATGTATTCCTAGGCAAATGCAGTTGCAGCAATTATATGCAGTTGACTGAAAGGTATTTCAGGCTTTACAGTATTTAAATAGGTACACACATATTTCGAATCAGTACAAATTCTAAACATGGAAAAGATAGATTCAAGCTGAACAGTGACAACTGTAGAAAAAAGAACAGCATCGTATTTCCTATTCTCATTCTTGAAATAAACAGGGCCATATTTTGCAAGTATCATATTTATCATATGTCTGCATAAGGAAGAAGAACAATCTAAAATTCATGGACGTGCTCGTCCGAGCCTTTTGGACGATTACATCCATATATCAACGTTACATATATAACTTTCCTGTTATATTGGATAAAAAAGTCGACAAACGGTTCAAAAACTTTATTGCAACAAGCAATCGCTGCAGTTGCCAGGAGAAGAACGCTGCGTTGAAAATTCATAAAACAGGGTGATTTATAATAGTTGTGAAACGGGTTTGATATATTGTTCAGGAAGTAATTTAAAATAAAATTAAACCAAGTTCAAATGTTAATGAATTAGAAGAGATTATTAAAATACCCTCCTTGAGTTCCATATAAGCATTACACCTACGAATCATTGAGTCGCAAACACGGGCTATTGTTGCTCCTGGTTCAGGAATTTCATTAAATCTAATACAAAGTATTGGTGAGAATATGCAGAACTAGATATTCTAACTAATCAAAATTGCAGAAGCAAGCTATATCAACCTTTACAGAATAGAACACAAATAAGTATCATGGTTGAGCTAGTTGATGTTCATTAATAGAAATTGATTAATTGAATAGTTAATACGAAATTATTAGCACCGACATTTGTGGACGTTACGGTTTATCTGCGTGGAGTTACTTGAAATACTTAGACGAGCTGTAAACGGCGAACTGCGTCCGCAGATGGCGGTGCTAATAGTTTCGTGTTATTTATTAAATTAATTAAATCTAATTGTTATTTGATCGAGTAATTGTTGGTTTGCTTTTATTCGTTGTCAGTTACAAAGAAAAAATCCAAGAGGTGGGCGGATTTAAATCCTTTTCAACCAAATCCATCGATCATGAAAATCTGCATTGATCCTTTGAATTATATATCTTACTGTAATGAGCTGGAGCATCGTCGTATTGAAGCTACACTTGTTGTCGATCTAAAAATCGTTCTAGGGAAGTTAGATAACAGCATATGAATTTTTAAGATTTCATAAATGGTATCAGTAAATTGATCCGTATATAATATTTTGTAATAAAAAAATTTCTTCTTTGGTGATTATTTGTAGCAAGTAACAAGTATAGAACCGTTCCAGCTGTAATGATTGGACGCGATGAATTTGATGGGGATGCAACTGCTTATTATGTAATTTTTGTTATAAGGAGGTTTAAGAAAGACGAAATTACGTTGCAATGTATGAGTGCTCAAAGTTGGGCTGTTCAATATACCTCAACGATATTTTCTTTGTTGTTTGCATTATTTTATCAATCGTGATTATCTCGATTATTACGTGGAACAACAAGTGAATCAGTTTCTGTGAGTCGTTGAAAAGTACGGCTGAAAACTCTGTGAGAAGGTGGACAGCCATTAGGAAATTTTCACCGATATTCTACAAATGTCTGAAAATTGTCATCATTACAGTATTCATGCAGATAATCAACATCTGTGTATATAGTTGCACTAAATTCATTTCAAAGACTGAAAATTTCATTTTCTTTAAATTATGTTGTTCAGCATTTAAACGTAGGCTACTTACTACTAATAATACTATTAATTTCTAAATGAATAAAATTTAAATTTGTCGTAACAATGCAAGAGAAAGAAATAGTATATCGTTATATAATACTTCTTGATTTGAATGACTCCTTAATACGTCAAATGTCTTTTGCTCCCATTTAAGTCGCCCTACTTGCAAGATATCCTAAATAAAAGAAAAATTCATATACGTCTTCGAATTTATGGATAGTGGCATGAGACTAGAAATATTTTTATTATTTTCGGAGATACGTCTAATATACGTCGCTGTGAATAAACCTGTGCTTAACGTTCTAAATCAATATTTCAATTTCTGTCGATACCCTTCTTATCTCACAAATAGGAAATTGCCCTCAATAGCGATAAAATTCAATCTACGTGGTGTTATATAAAAAACATACGAGCAATGGTTTTGTGGTAGAAATGTTCTTTTCTTCTGGGAATCTCCCTCATATTTCTTACTTTTTTGACTATACATCTTAATACGATGCCTCCAGTACTCCACAGTTTTCGCTAAAACTACCGAAAAGAAAAGAATGAATTGTAGGGTAGCTAGAAGACTGGGATTTGAAAAAGAAGGTAAATCCATAAATACAAGACTTGGATTAAAGTTATTCGATTAACATGAACAGTATGAACCCAATTTATCATAGAATACGTTTCTTAATTAATACGTTTAAGAGAAGTGTCAAAAATTATTTGTCGATGTGTGTCGCGTAAACAGTAGAAAGCTGAAAATTACTGATACTGAAGTACTTGGCTGTATCTAAAAATTGTATTAGAATACCTTCGAAATATTGACACCAAGCGATTTTGCAAATTATATTGGTTATACAGCCGTTTTTGTTTATTTTTTTGCAAAAGGACCCTTCTTACCAATGTAACGATGCTGTTTACGATCGTAATTAATCTCATGTTATCAACTTTATAATTCTTTTCAAGGACATGGGCTACACTAGATTTTCTAAATCTTTTGAATTTAAGAGCCAAATGTTGTTTGATTCATTTATTTTGCATGATATTTCATAAATTCCACAAGTATTCGTTATTCATTTGATTTTTATGGTTTCCTAAAATGTCTTTTGAAAGTAACATTTGATAGAAAATTCCGTGATCAAAATTAAAAAATTGGTTCCTAAAAGTACATCCAAAGGATTAAATTTTCAGTGAAACCGTCGAAGTTCGCAATTTGGATGATTTCCGTGAGTTTTCTTTTGATATCATATCATTCATATTCAAATATTCTGTATGCAAATATCTATTTTCTATAATACGTCTTAAAGTATTAAGTAAAGTAAGTGAAATGTAAACGTCTTGTTTACATTTCACATAAAATGTTTTGTCATTCATAACGTCTGCGATATGTATTTTCATTTTATTCAATGTTGAATACAGTACTTCCAAAACGATAGGCGGAAGTTGATGAAAGTTGCCTTAAAATTTAAAATAGAATAAAAAACGTTTAGTTTTATTTAAAGCAATGGAAGTATTGTTGTACTTCTGTTCATAAACTTCATTCATTATCCTAACAACTTTTTCTTGATTATTGGAAAAATTGGAATCACACCCGGACTTGGCAATATTCCCATATGTTGAAACTGATTTGGGAAAGATTTATTTAAGAGAATTGAATTCATGAATTATAGTTCCTACGTTTCGCATATCAAACAGGTTCGCTAAACGAATGCGCTGTTGTAAGCGGTGGCGCGTCGAGATGGCGTAAAATGTGTATGAAGTGCAGAGGTATCAGGACACTAAAGGAGTTATATAATTTTACTCTTTCTCAATTCTTTCTTTTGTATTTATTTTCGTACCGGGATTCAGACCTTCAATTCATTAGCATCAACTATTGTCTATATTCTCGTGGGAATTACAATACTGCAGAGAGCAGAGTCTTGGCAACTCTTCAAAATGGCGAATAAATGCTCTCGTAGTTTTATCTGCATTATTAGAAATACTTCCATGTATTCGCTTTTAATGCATGGGACGAGAGAACACTCGCAGAGCGCCAAAGTTGGACCGGTTGGATGCGGTAAAAATCGAAAAAAAAGCAAATATAAGGGCTTCTGATGATACAGAAGAATTTTCAGTTCGAAATCAATTCTTTGCTTTAAAAGATGATCTGAGATTTCCTTAAATAGGAACATGAGTTTCTTCTCCTTCTTCCTTAATCCCCGCTGTTAAGTGAAATTCTCCGTTGAAACTACAGAAAATGTTAAAGGTATATTCCAATTTATTTTGAGGAATGAATAACATGTCAATGCAGGGCGACATTGAGAAAACTGCAACGTTACTATCACGTAATAGAGGATCAGGTCTTACACGTTAATGTTCGTGGATCTTTCGACTTCAAGATGCAAGAGTTTTCATTTTTTTTTATTTCTTCTCAATATCTCATAACAAGAAAATGGCTACTTTGTAACATAACATAGCAAAGAAAAACATTAAATGTTAAAAAATGTGAGGTACTTTGCTCAAAAGAAGGTGTCCAACTTGATGATCTTCGCATCTAGTATCTTCTTTGAATAATGTTCAATGGAACATTTTTTTTTAATAAAGTGTTCAATTCATTTTTTCTGGTCAATCGATACCTGCCTACGCATTAATAGGAAACTCACACTGGTGATTCAGCTTCATTGATCATACTTCATTGGTGGGCAAGACTAACGATCAAAAATTTTGGTTGATTAATGATGATTGTCGCAACCTCTCGCAACATTATATCCGAGGTAAATAGTTCTATTTTAATAGATGATGTACTTATTGGAAATGAAGCGGGTGAAGAAGCTGTTCTTTGAGAAATTGTCTAGCAGAATTTATTCTTGGATTGCTTTCTACTACTTGCAAAACAGCCTCCTCGTTATTTATAATTTGCAACAGCATAATGAGTTTTAATTCTAATCTAGTTACTGTTTATTTTATTGAAAGCTTATTGAAATCTTCTATCAAACGCCTACGCGCGTTAGTAAATATGAACATGTTTACTTTTGATAGATAAGTTGAGCTTCGAAAAAATTTGATCAAGTTTCGATATAAGATTATTTTTAAAAAACTTTTTTCTAAGAAAACTTGAAAACAAAATGCGTACGGATCTGTTTTTATCACTTTATGGTCCTCTATCGCGTGGTACTATGCCCCGTAGCTTTTTCAATGTCACCCGGTAAATTAACATGGTGAAGAATTGTATTCGTAGTCGTTACTGCTATGGAAGGATTGATAGCATCTTCTACAGGGTAATCCGTTCTTTTAATTAATTAATGAAAAAACTTGGGGTTTTAGTAAAATGAGAAAGGCACATGGAAGAAGCGAAATTAACAACTTTGTTAAGAATTAACTGTAGTAAAACAACGATACTCAAACAAACTTCGACTGCAATTTCGTCGTATCGATTTTATGGTTTATAGTAGAGACTACGTATAGAAGCACTGAAGAAATTTAATTTCAGCAAAATCTCGATACAATGGCATTACTGAAACACCTTATTCGTTCTCAACAGAGCAATTCTTCGTGTAACGCTTGTATACACAACAATAATTTGATTTTTATTTTTATAGCTTCGAAATCCTACGCAGTACAAAATTAGTTAAAGTCAACCGTAAACTTGGACGTAACACGTTTTATTGCCGAGCAAACGGGTTCGGCGTTACCATTTTCGGTCATGCAGCAATTCGAAATGGGAGATTTCGACAAACTCTAGAAGTTTTACGTCCGCACATGCCTAACAGAGGGCAGATAAAATTAATCGTGCTTTGGCTTTCGCTGACCCCGCTAAATCTAGTAACTCAAAAGAAAATAA
This sequence comes from Oryctes rhinoceros, assembly GCA_020654165.1. NCBI lineage: Eukaryota > Metazoa > Arthropoda > Insecta > Coleoptera > Scarabaeidae > Oryctes > Oryctes rhinoceros. Next base: position 9,011,271 of record JAIOKQ010000230.1, on the reverse strand, counting down.
AACGTATTATTTCGGGATAAAATTTCTATTCCGAGAGGACGATAAATTAGCAATGGATGGAAGATCTAATTATATCTCCACAATACATTCCGTGAGACCTATTGTTAAAATAGAAAAGGGTCTCGATGGATTAGCTATAATTTATCATCATCAATAAAGTCCTATTAGGAATTTGGAAAATATTAATTTTATAAAGAGGAATGTTAAAAAATATAAAAACCGTATAAAACTGAAAGAACTTTATCGATGAAAGGGATTGCAATAAATTCCATCAAGATATCTAGTCGTTTAAACAAGTTAATTTTCTCTTGCCGCATTCTATGCGATATGACGTCCCAGATTAATTTTTAAATAAAACTGCCGTTTTTTAAATTCAGTTTGTGAAATCTGGACAAGACCCTAAATGCAAGTGATTCATTGTTTAAACATTGAATTTAAACGACTTATTTTAGCTAAGCAACATTGTTACTTTATTGAAATAATAATTTAAGATTATAAAGTTATTATTGCTAATTTGTCTAGCGTTTTTATTACTTAGAAATGCAGAAGCGACGAATGTTAAATTGGAATCCTAGCATTCCTTAAATAATGCACTTAAGCAAGAAAGAATGAATCTAAGTATTAACGGCGATTTTAGCTCTGCCGAGGCAAAATTCAAATGCAAGAGCTGCGACATTTGTTTAACAATAAGTGTCCTAATAAAATATTTATTACATAGAAACACGTTAGAGTGTCTTCTGCGATTGTGTAGCAAATGCCACTACAAACAATTGCGGAGTTAGGTGTAAAACAACATTGTAGTAAACAAGAGAGCAGCAACATTTGTTAAAATAAATTTACATATTTGTTAGCAGCACTGTTTGCGGGGACCTCGCGCCATCGTTTGCCATAGTGAAATTTTCGGCTGAATTTTAAGCATGGTCGTACGTACTTGATTGATTGATCTGCGAGGCCCAAAAACTGCAATTACTACCGATACCATCGCAAAGATTTATCACCGTTGAGTTAAGGTTAGGTAGATAGTAGAGACTGTAAGCATATAGATACAACGTGTTCCTTATATACTGATTGAATATTTGAGTATTATTGGGGCACGTTGGTTGCCGCGCTTACTCATTCAGGATTCAAAAAACGAGCTGAAGTTCCTGTGGAAACAGTTTATGGCAGGATGCTACGCAGCATTATCTGACAAACTGAAGGCAGGAATTGCGGAAATACAGCTGCATTTGAATTAAAAGAAAGGTTTTGTTCCACTGAAGCAACGTACCGTCTTACACTTCAGCCAAAAAGGTAGGAATTTGAGTCCGAATTGATAGACCACTTATCCTTTTCATTAGATCTGGTCCTTAGAGACTCTCTTCTGTATTCTAGCCTGAAGGCTTTGCCCTGAGGGCGGATACTTTCATCGAATGAGGAGGGAACATTCGTAAACACTTGTTTTGCAGAACAAGGCATTATGTACTATTCGTATGGATTAAAGAGATTGGAGTATCACTGGGAAAAGCATATGAACTTGCAAGAAGACTATGTTTAGCTGATTGAATTTGAGAAAGAAGCAAATAAATTTTGAATCTTGGGTTATATCTAATATGTCGTTAACGCCTTCTACTCTTTTTTGTAAGTAGTTTCAAAACTTTGTCACATTTGGTTTTCGTTATATATTATAGTAATGCTTGATGAAGTTCGGAATAGTGCACAGTTGGGTAGCAGTCGGTTGACCTTTAGTTGGTACAACGTCGTGTGGTCACCGCAGTATCAAGTGGGCAAGGTATATAAAACCAATGTTAGGTACTTCTGTCGATTAGCTCTAAGTCAGCAAAATCTTGGAAAATTACACGTGGCATTAAACACTTGCGTGACATAAGCGAGTCGATATAGAAGCAATCAAGTCGGTTGAAGATCAGTTACTAAGCATTGTAAACATGTAATCACAGTCGGCAAGCAATAGTGAGCTAATTGTCAGACAACATTTGTGAGTTTTTATTTTTATTTTTATTTTAACAACGACATGATACGGTCTAAACCCGGAACACGTTTAGTTCGAACAGACTCTGGCCGTGAAAGCCTACGATTTTATTTTGAGATAGAAATATTTAAAATAATAATGGAGTACAGATATTTATCGACGCACTGATTAACCAGAATTTTTAATTCATTTTCACGGAATATTTACAATTCTTTACGACTTATCACATACAGTTATCCCTTCTAATTAAACTTTAAACGGTCTATTTATATTCGTTTGCGTAATTAAAAACTTAATTATGCAGACTGAGTCTTTTTTTAACAGAAGCCATTAATAATAATTGCATAATGTTTCTTCCGCGGTGAACATTTTGGGCGTAAAAAGGGTAAACAAGAGATTATAAATCAAAGCTTATAAATCTGCTTTTAAGGCAGGATTAATATAATTAATATAATCTTTACACAAAATGTGGCATATTGACTTAAAGAAGAGAACGCGTTCAGCAATACTTGGCAAATATGGAAACTAACTATACCTTGTATCTACTTTTACTAAATTACTAAATTTTGCGCAAATATTAAAAAGCACATAACGTATTTAACACAAAGGACAAGAAAAATCGCCAACAGTCCTTTGTGAAAATGCAAAAAGGAATAATAAAACTCTAAATTAGAAATTACAATCAGAATTTTTACAAAATTCTAGTAGTCACTTTTCAATATTTGATTGTTGTTTTTAATGTGGTAGGTAATAGTCTTATATCAGCTAGGCAAAGAGGTGAAATCAGATAAAAAAGTTAGATATGTATATTTTGAAGGCTGCCGAAACAAAAATTTAAAAAAAAATAAATACATATCCTAAAACTGCAGCATTTGTCGAAGTAATACTTTCAATTGTGTCTGGCGTACGAATTGCTGAATTAAAATTAGAAGTTAAAGAAGTTCTCAATTAATTTTAGAATATTTAGAATTTGTGATGTGGACAATCTAGAGGTGTATACTCTGGAGCAATTTTTTACTTATACAACACAAATTCCTGAGACGTATCGTGGCAATGCTTTGAAAATATTTTCAGTTAAAAGTTGATATTCTGATATTCCTTTGTTGGCTTCAATATTAACTCCTCTCGCCTATTTTTCTCGAGATTATTCAAAACGGAGGGCTTACTGGCAAAAGGCGTTTCAAAGTGTTGATCATTCGGGGAGGATAATTTCAGAAGCAATCCAGAAAATAACTCCAGATTCCATTGATTTCCAGAGTCCATTGATCGACTGAGGCAAAGAAGGTTTTTTTTAATTCCATTAATGTTGTATTGGTTATGCAATTTATTATCAGTATGCATTTTCCGATTTGCAAAACAAATTATGATATGTATTCCTTTACTACTTAGCTCCAAACGAGAAAGTTATTATGTTATTAAAAACAAAAGAGCATTGGGATTTGCAAGATTAAATGTACTTACTTTACAAAGAATCAATCTGTTAAACTCAAACTACAAGATACTTTAAAGCTCTTACTTTTTACCACAACTGTAAATTAGATCTAAGTGAATAAAGGGAGAATAAATGTTAAAACGTCGTTCTACAAAGTGATTTACGAGGTTCAAATAAATTTATAAATACTTCTCGTATTCCGACTGCATTAATAAATCACAAAATATTGATCGACAGGTTTGGCGCACATACAAATACACTCCAATTCAGAAGTTTGACAGCACTGGCACTTATAATCCATGGATTAACATTTATTCATTTGATTTTACGCAATAAATCGCCGTAATGTTATTTAAGGATGCATTTATGTTAATTTTACTGTAAAAGGGTTAAGAAGCGAGTACATTAAAGGTTGTAGGTGAGCGTAATTCCCGGATATCAAACGTATCCTGTTTCCTGTTAATATACTCCGTGTAAGACGACCCATGAAGTCCGCCTTGAGGCTTGGAGAGAACTTTGAACTAATAGAAGCCCGGAATCCTATCGACCGACGAAACAATCAGTAAATTAATTGGTAGGATACTCCGAGTAGCGGAAGGAAGTGATTAGGAACAAATAAAAATGGTTTTCCGAAGAAAGAATTTTATATTAATTAAATAAATGCGAGTACAGGAGGTGTTATACTTATAATTCTGCTGTCTATCTACAGTGTCCCTCAAGAGCGATAGATTATTATTCCTATCTCTGAAAATAACTAAAGTATCGTTTTGCATAAAACTAAAGGAAAACAGAGATCACCATTGCTTATAAATGATAACATTATAGACAACTTGCAACATCAGAAATCAAATCTGACCACCTTGAATTAATGCCGGAGGTGGTTTAATTTAATTACGTCGGAAATACCAAAGAAATTTATTAATTAATTGGCGTACTCAATATGAATAACAAAAACTATCTATCGAAATATTATCATATATTTGCCGACAAATAACAGGTATTAAAAAGTAAAGGTTCCTGACGTTAAAGTCCCCGTGGTGTAGTGAATAGGACATTAAGTTCGATTCCTTATCGCGGCGACATTTCTTTAGATTTCAGATTTCTTTGGAACGAGTTATTAAAATATAATAGTCCGTTCATTTTAAGTCAATTATTGTCTACTCTGTCCACTTGAGGAAATTCTTCTTCCAGTTCAGTTGATACACTATCGCATGTCCATATAGTGTTACCAGAAGATTATTAAATTAACATGATAACATATGACACATACATATGATTGATAGCTGTTACCCAAATGCAAAGAAGGAAATTATTATTGTTCTTTTACTAAAAGAGAATAAATTGCGTCTCGATACGTCTATATACATGTCTATATCTTTAACATTGCGTATAAGTAAGATTCTGTAAGATAAGTAAGATAGCAATATTTTTTATGAAGTTAAGTTATTTATTGTACCTGTTTTGGTAAAATTCAATTTATAATTGTTACTCTTCTAGATATGTTGATCATATTCTTAAGAAAGAAAATAGATGTTACGTACGAAATTCCAAGACTTTAATCTCGGCAAAAATCCGCAACAAGATATTTGTGAAACTTCCTTTGCACGGCATATTTAAATATATCGTTTATGGGTCAATATACGAACCTATGTTTTACTTCGCGAAATACATTGAAAAACTTTCCGTGCCATTTGAAACAGGGCACGAAGGGAATGTCGGGAATTACATGTACTACCTATATCGGTTGAACAAAAAGAACGAGAGGCATCACATTTAATGAGCACATTAGGTCGTGCAGCTTCGGAAGAATAGAATCGTCAATTGCAGTAGCCATAATCGCGAGTGATGCTTCGCACACGAGAGCGAAAGCCTTATAAGCAATTAATCCCCTTCGAACATGGCCCTATTATGAACCATATGAGAGGGGATGTTAGTTTGGGTTAGTGGGAAATTGTGCGTAGTTAATTGTAATCATTTGATCGTATTACGGTGTTGGAGCCTTTGGATTGCAAATCAAGGCAAAGCACGTAGAGCAGGCTCAGGTAACAGGCGCAAAACCCTTGAGAAGATTTTCTTTTGAAGTGCTTGGTTGTACAATACTGTCTTGATTTTAGTAGCGTAGGTGGAACATTATTGGCCGTAGAACATCATTACTAGAAATGACAAAGGCAGATGGAATTATTCATTTTTTGCAGCGACTAGATAGACTCGTATCTATTCGCCTCATGAGAATGGATTCGCGTTGCCTACTGGTGCCTGCTGTCTATTGGGCAAAAAAGGAATAATTTCATCCGCGTTTGTCCTTCATAATCATTACGAACAGTTTATTATACGAATAGTGCGTCTGGGATAGCTACCTTATTGCAATTACCTTGAACCTCATCTGTTTTTCCTTGTTGAATTGTCTTGTCATTTACATGTTTATAAGTAGTATACGAAGCATTTTTGAATTTGGTGATGCATTTTTAATTGCGGCTAGTGTGGTTATCGATTAATATAATGTGTTATGTAGGCCAATAATTAGATATCATCACTTAGACTATTACATTTTTTATGTTTGAAAAAGGGCTGTGCCCGAAACCGGTCGCATAGAAAAAACAAAATTAGTAAAAAATAAAAAATCAATTAAGATTTTTTTGTTTTAATGTTATATAGGCGCTCTCAAAATAAAATATAAACATATTTACCAAAGAATAAATATATATAGAATATACGTATAAATACGTAATGTATACGTTAATAATTCTTATATAATATATAAATTCTTGTTAAAAAAATAATTCTTGTTATTTAACAAGTTACGAAGATTTCAGACGAAAATTTGTTTTTATAATAGAGAAAATGTTTTGAATTTTAACCTTCCTAATTGGTTTTAGAGTTAATTACAAAGTCAACGCAAAGAAATTTCATGGCTAATGCAAAGATGTCTACTTAAACATCAAGTAGAATTCAGAGGTTAACCGTAAAAGTTCCTGAGAACAAATTTTAATTACTTTAATATTGATTATACTAAAGTATATTGTATTCTGTCCTTTATTATTCTTTAATTGCGTAAACAGAATTAATTAGCGGGAGGCTATATACTTACCTTTGTTCCATTCGAGAAATATTCGTTCAAATAATTAGGGCCAAACCGCAAGCGTAGTGTGTTGTTAAATAATTTCTGAAATGTTTTTATTCTGGTATATTCCTAAAACGAAAAATGTTTACGCATTGAGTAATCAATAAAAGTTCTAATGAAATATAAGCTCCTAATAAGTAAATATGCTTTGTAAGGGAATATTGAGCTAAACAAGTAAAGGATTAAAAAAATAATACATAGTAGAAAATTGTTTTTGTCGCACAATAAATATTCGAATATATTCTCATTTTAACTAATAACTAATAACTAATCAAATAAATTTATAAATGAAATAAACAAGAAATAGATAAATATTACGAACTTGCACTAAAAATTTTGGAACTTATTTGATAAAGGTTTCGGCAATAGGCAGACCGACCTCTAAATTCGTGCTGGCTTATTTTTCATTTCGGGAGCGTTCTGCAATATAAATATTATCTACAGAATTCTGCTTTTAACCGATTAATATTGAAACCGAGAAAGATGTTTACAGTTAAACGCGAATCCTGCATTCGGAGATTGAATTTAAGTAGTTTCTAGTGTCAGTATTGTGTGCTTACCATGATAACAATAAACAAAAGGTGCGACGCTGACGTTTTAACATATTGATTAAAATGTTATATATATATATATATATATATATATATATATATATATAATGTAAATATATGACTCTAAGTATATATACTTCCTCAATAGAAACAAAATTTTGTATGTTTTAATGTCCAGGTTGTTTCATTTAAAAGAACGACGTTTTCATATATAACATTCCTTTGTTTCACGCTGTACGTGTCAAATTAACTTAAAATTGTGTTACTATTGCACATCTATGTAGCTATTGTTTGTCTTGTAATAGACATATTGAAATTTTGTTGTTAGTAAATGGAGAAAATCATTTAACAGTTTAATCCAGTTCTCGTGTCTTTGCCACCCCTAGAATTAGTTGCGAAAGTTTTCGGCACCCATTATTTCCACTAGATCAATGAATCGACATGCAGAACTCTGTTCACTAACCGTTCCCTCAATAATTAAACAAACTACTATCCTTAAATTTCGACCAAGTTACATTGATATCATGAGTGATCTGGAGGAACTGGGGATAAATAAAATATTGGTTTGCATGTAAGGGAAACCTAATTGGGTCGACACTTAATAAGTCAAGCATTACTACTACGTTTAGTTTTCACAAAGCTCGTTACGCGAGTTCTTAGTATCGTAAAATATTATATGTATATGCCTCGTCGCGTTGCCTAACGACGTTTACGAGAGACTAGAACTGATATTAGCATATTATTTTACGGCAGAGAAGCGACAATTTCTACGATGTTAGGATTCGGTGCGTTTTGTACAGTTATGGGCAAATACGAAGAATCAAGTAAATATCGATGGTGTTTCTGGAAACATCGAAATTAAATTTGGTAGGTAGATATTGGGTTGAGTGCTTTCATCGTAATTGATTAATTAAATGAATTAACTAATTAAATAAATATTACCAGTGGAATAATATTTTGTACTCGATTTGACCTAAAATCATAGAGATATTCTTATTAATATGTCAATAACTTTTGACTATTCCTTCATTAAATATGTAATATTCTCCCTGAAAAAAATCATCCTTAGATTCGTTGCTTCTGTAATAATAAAATTAAGTAGACGTGCTTACAGTAGGACAGTTATTTTATATCTGACGCTAAAACTTACTCTTTTACAAATGCAAAATAAAATGTAAACAAACGGCGGTCATGTCTATACAGTCTCGAAAACGAAATTTCCAGATTAGTTCCAATTTTGCATCTACTTGTCAATAAGATGGCATCTTTGTTTAACCACATTTTCGAATATAAAGATCTTCTACCCGTTGAAAATGTTTATTAAACACCTCGGAGGCACCATAATCATCATTTTGATTCCATAAATTTGAATGGCAAAGCTCCATGAACGAACACAAGAAGAAGGTGCTCTATTCTAAGTCCATGTTGTATTGCAAATAACATTAAAATATCATTACATTCCACGCAAGATATTAATTAATTATGCAGGATAGCTCATTCTTAACAGAACAAATGGTGCGAGAAAAAAAGCTTTACTTCTAATGTGAATGTTCTAGCTCTACTATCAAGAAAAAATTATTATTTACTAGTACCTACTTTTGTCAGCTATTCACTCTAAAACTGACATGCAAAAAATACAGAAAGATAGACGAATGACAACGGCCGGTTCTTCCTATTCATCAAATTTGTGTGCTTTTTATGTAAATAGTTTCCTAAACATTTAATTTTCGAGGGGTCTTTATAATTAATTTCGGGTTTTTCTATTTTTTTTTTTTACCAAAAACGTATTCGTTAGAATCTGACATCTTTTTCAGTTTTGCTTCGATAAACATCGAAAATTAACGTAATTTTGTCGAAGGGATCGAAGGCGCAGCGGTTCGTTGAACCGGTCGCCGTTTGGTTCCTGTTTCCTGGACATCAGCTTCTCTTCAACGAAGCACAGTACTTCCAATCAGTACGCGTCTCGTACGCCTACTAAGTTCCTCCTCTTGTACACTCGTAATTTTCCAGATATCGACCGTTTCAATATTCGTTCTCACCTTACTTAAGCTCACAACATTCTGTTTTACGAGTCGTTATTATTTATTCTTGAAAGAAAGATAGTTTCATCAGTAATTAGTATGTATAGTAATAATTTATTTTTATAAAACTTTATTATTTGCAATTTACAACTTTTTTAAACTGTCAAAAGGGTGTATAGGATCTCCTGAATGTTATAATTAAAGAGTCCAAACGATGTGCCCGACCATCGCGCACATCCGGATATTTCTGCAACAATGTAAACATGTTAGGTAAGTTATTTATGTTTTTTCTTAACGTTTTGTAAAGTGATTCACTATATTTATTTTTAAATAAGCGCACTGTTATTCTGGTAAACTCTCCACGCAACCGGGCACATCGTTTGGACTCTTTGGTTATAATTCATATAACATTACAATATTTATTGTTACCTCGTAAGGCCAACAAGTATATAAGGTATCAAATTGTTCCCATAAAGCGTAAATAGCAACGTATGGTTTCATATTAAGAAAAACCAAGGATATCCAGCGAGAATTACGAACGCCACGAATTGATACTTTGGGTTATATGAGGTTCCTCGGCATCAGGCTATAACCTCGTCTAAAGTCCCATTGTCCTCCGAACGCCGGGGTTTTCCTTAAACGATTCGCGCCCATTGAGAATGCACGAAAAAAGAACGTAGGAAATAAAAAAGTCAAGAAAAGAGAAGCGAGCGAATACGTCCTAACGTTGAAATATTCAGTCTCGGTTTTACAACCGCCGGTAAATTCGTTCCGACGAAACATTGAAGGGCACGTGCAGTGTCGGCAGTTTACCCTCTACCGGAATGTTATAGGGAAACAACCTGCGGCCATGAATAATATAATGTAACCTCACTCCGTTCTCGTTTAAAAAATACTGAAATTGAAATTCGTACGTCGCTTATTTCTTTATTAATTTGCTTTGTGGTTTTAACGAAGGCGAATTATAATTATAACGCATAATTAGCACACAGTAAAATAACATCGACGAAGTGAGAAAAGAAAAAATTGCTTTTAATAAATTTTCTTTCTCGTACAGCGTAAAGTAGAAATGGATGGAAATTACCCTGAAAATAGGAGAAAACCTTTTTACCTCCTGCTGGTAGTTAAATATATAGTTGTGGGGGAAAAGGGGAAAACATGAGAAATAGATGATTTACTAAATTAATTAATTAATTTTAGGGTTCATGGTTCATTGGGAGTATCTGAAGATGATCTTTATGTAATTTAAGTTTAGAGGGAAAGTGATAAATTAATTTTAAAGGAATATTAGAAATTTGAAACGAGCACTAAGGTGATACGGCAATATTCCAACACGTAAGCGCTGTGTATATAATATTCACTCTTTTACTTAATCGACAGCAATTGTTTTGACTACAGCAAATTTTAATAATGTTACTTTTCCAACAATGCTTTAATGAAACTAAACGTTTTCCAGGTTCGGACCGTGTCATATCGTTAAAAATAATAATGATAATAATAAACTCGACGTTTCGCCCACAATCGTATGGGGCTTCTTCAGGAGAAAGATAGGCACCAGTTAGCACGGTAACTCAACGTGTAAACCACGCCAGAGGCGAAACTAATTGAGCGGGAAGCATCACGGTAACTCAGCATGTGAAGTTACCGTGATCAACTGCTTCCCGATCAGTTAGTTTCGCCATGGTTTACACGTTGAGTAACCTGGTGCCTATCTTTCTCCTGAAGAAGCCCCATACGATTGTGGGCGAAACGTCGAGTTTATTATTATCATTATTATGTTTAACGACATGACACGGTCCGAATCCGGAAAACGTTTAGTTTCAACAGACTCTGGCCGTGGAAGCCTACGTTTCTTTTTTCAATGCTTTAATAACGGAACACAAACGGAAACCCTTATTTATAGAAATAGCACAATGCAAGCAACGTTGGAATGTAAATACTGATTCTAGGCTACTCTATGACGTTGTACTCCATAAACAATTGTGCAAATTTAGATTTTATTGACGAATAAGGCGATTATCTAACGAATCATAAATAATTTGCGAAATTACTTTGAGATACGTCAAAAATTATTACCAAGAATGTTGTCGGTAAATTTTACATCAAATTGGGTGTTTTAGGATGTGATGAAATGGAACAGAAGAGAAGTTATTATTGCGTCCCACTACTACCATTTTTTTGATCCAACTAATTTTTTTGATCCTCTCTCCAGAGCCATTTTCTAAAAAATATCGTTTAACATTTCGGAGAGTGTTTCATTAAAAACTCTTTCGAGGATGACATAGGTCAAAAAAAACAAAAAAACAAAAAACAAAGCTGAGATTCACTCTGTAATTGACCCGATAGAAGAAGATGCTCAGAATTTTTCATTTTTAACATGCACTGTCGTTTATATTTCGTTACGGCAAGACAGTGGAGTGAGTAATGGACAAAACGGAATTACTTCAGGGAACTGACTTGATTGGCCTAATTAGGCCCTCCCATTGAACTTTGCTGACATCAAGGTTTTGGAGCAACAATTATGTAGTTATATAGAATATAATAGTAGGTTTCGTCTTTTTGTATTAAGTTCTTGGATTAATAAAACGTTTTGTTGCACTTGAATTTTCTAATTATGTTTATCATAATTTTAACGAAATCTACGTCTTCAATACTTAAATGACTTAAGACATATTAATCAAATTTGATATGTGCACATACTGATTAAAGTATCTTGCTTTTAAATAAAAAAAATCCTGGTTTTATAATGGCGGCCGTTTAAATAAGTATTTGTTGCTTGTGACATGCTGACAATGCGAAGTGTACGAGTCGTTTCTAATCAGTCGGCGTGTACGCCTCGCGTAAACGGAATATATTTTTTTCTTCGCAGCTTAAAGAAAAATTTTCTCTATCAGATTTTGGAAAAATATCCAGAATGTCTCAATTATCTTAAAGACCAAGATATTAGATGGCTTCAAGGGATATGGAAGAAAGATGAGATTAATCGAAGAGAACCGTCCAAGAATGTAATAGTATGCAAAAACAGCCTGTGTATTTAAATATAATTTTATGTTATGCTTTTTCTTTGCATTGCTCGTAGACGAATTATCTTCCATTCATGCACTGGGGACACACGTTTTATATCTGTAACAAACTGGAACACATATACACTAACATCTGACGATGACATACATACCTATTTCAATGCTACTTCCTTTGTTTTAGATGATGTATTACTACGTATTCAGACTCAGACAAGATTGAACGTCTTTACACTCTTTCAGGCTACATACACTTTCCTTGCTTCCTACAATTGACGCCAACATTCGCTGGATAAGAAAAATGTCCCTTTTGATGTCGAACACAATTCTAAAAGTAATCTTAGATAAGCGCTGATTGTTTCTCGTATGTGAATACCGGTCACGGCGAAAAATCTGAAATCATATTGCGTATATGGTGCGCTCGTTTTTCATATTTGAAATATTCGGATTTGTTGAAAATTTTTGACTGACAGACGAGTGCATTTGGACTGTGGAAAATTGAAATTTTATGGAACTGTTGACCGATAGGGTAATATTAGAATTTGTAAAATAGACTATACAGCGTGTGTCCGACAATTACGGTTAAACTTTCAAATGGAGAACGTGTGAAAACTTAATTTTTAACAGGTCTATTTTCCCTTTCTTACGGAATTCTTTTAAACAAACAAAAAAAATAATACTCATTACGCAGTTAAATTTGATATTTTTTAAGCTATTTAGGAACACAATTTTCTTACAATGAAAATTGCAATTAAAAAATGAGTATCCACCAATGAAAATGTAGTTTATGCAGTTTCTTGAAATGTTATCTAAATTTCGAGATGTTCACATAGATCATCAGGAAATAATCCAGAAATTTTCAAAAAATGCGGTGAGAAATGGCAACATGTTGAATAATCAATAAACTGGGACCGGTTTAGTATTTAGCAGAGTATCCTCAAGGTAAGAATACGTACAGGAGATAAAAAGTTTTGCGAATATTTGAAATTAATTAAACTTTAAGTTCCTTAAATACTGGAAAATGGAAAATACTTCTATTCTGTTTTAAGTAGTTAATTTTGAACTAAATTGTCCCATGTATGAAAGATTCTTCGTTTCTTCATATTACTTTTTAGCAATTTCTTCTCAAGGATTTTCGTTTCCTGAGGAAGATAATACATACACTGTTGAAACGCTAAACACGTTCAGGAAGTATATACGGCTGAAGTGTTACATTTGGACATAGCCACGAAGAAATTAGTAACTGGTACAAAAAGGGGCAAATACATTTTGAGATGAACGCTTGTTTCCTTATAGATTAACTTTATGTGTACATTTCTCAAGTTGTGAAGGTAGTTTTCCGTATGTGTACTTGAGGAATATCTTTGTATATATTAAGGAATATCTTATTTTCCTTGTTTATTTATAAATTTATTTAATTTCAACCTTTTTTATCTGCCATTTGTAACGATATAAAGAATGTGATTTGAATGTGATTAAATTGGTATTCTACTCCAAATGTTTATTATAAACGTTTATATATCACAGTAAATCAAGTCGAAATATAGGTTTAAGAGAGTATCTTAGAGTAAACAAGAAGTAAAGAAGTTGTTATCTACAATTAGCGGGTGGCGCCTATGCGACGCGGTTATATCATAAATCATTCCTCGAGGTCTAGATTAATTATATGAGTCTGTATAGAGGCATTGGCAAGTCGCAAATTACTTTATAATTATTAAATAGATGATGGTCCAATTTTTGCATTTGTGGTAGGAAAATGCATTAACCAGAAAAATAATGCTAAAACATGGTATTGATCGAATCAACTACAGCAAACAAAGGCAAGGAAAGAAAAAATACACTACCTATGGACATGTTTTTATATACTCGGCGTCATCAGCTTGGTTCCGAGAATATTCTAACTCTATCTTGTAGCACCGTTGCTTCATAATTAATGCCACAATACTTTGAAACGACGAGTTAGACATACCATAAGCTGGGTGCTGTTCCATAAACCATCCTTTGAATTGCTTACTATGATATGGAGTGTGTAAGGAGAACTGTTGTGTACATCCTGGTAAGCCGGTGGCAAGAAGCTCATGCTATAATTTTCGTAGATGAACGGTTGCATTAGTATCTATATAAGAAGACATTTATATTCTATGTAGACTACAAAGCTTCATATAATGTTACGAGGGTGGACCAAGTCGAAATAACCCAACTTGGAGTGGAGAGAGAAAGACGAGGCAGCTCTCGTGAAAGCAAAGACTTAAACTCTCAGCTGGCAAGGTACTTGTTATAGTTTCAGTTTGGCATTTTGCATATTCTTTTTTTGGATAGGAAAATCATCAAGGTTACATATTACCGAGAGCGTTTGAATTAAGTCGTCGCTACATGATAGCAAGAGGTTTTCTACTATATCGCTCACGTGTGCAAAATTGAGTGCAATATACTGGATACTACTTAAACACTTTTCATATAGTCATCATATTTGGATTTGAACTATTGAAACTCTGCGAAACTAACGATTCAAGTTGATGAGTTTGTATACGATCGGCTGTTAAGATCCACTTCTTTTTGTGATTAACGTACTAATCCGCTAAAGCGCATATTTGCAATAAGAAATTACCTTCGAAAACAATAAGTACTTGCTTTCTTTATTTTTGCAAATAAAAGAATTAAAATGAAGGTTTCGTTTATGTTTGATTCAGGTTCGAAGAAGATACTCATGCGTACAATCAACTTAATTACTTTGAAATGCACCAAATGTAGATATTGAATGGAATTTAACAAACAGACAATGTGGAAAATAAAGATTTAGACATAGTCGTTCCTTTGTTGTTGTGATTATGTAAATTTCTTCATTCCCCAGAAAAGAATAACTACGATCATAGCGTAAATGTTTTAACGTGGAAAATACAGAAGTAAAAAGCAGCCACAGCATACTTCGCTGATGTACATACATACGTATATATCTACAAAAAAGGAGATCGGGATTTCATCAGTGGGTAAACAAAGCTCCCTTGTGGATCCATTGTCGAACCGGAAAATAAGAGATACAATAGGGTTACGTTCGTAAATTGGAAATCCATACTCTCCATGCAAACTTTTTAAAATTAAACGAAAACCCTCAACGTATTACGTATAAACTCAATAAATTTAACACAATTGATACTCTCCTCAAAAACTCAATTATTTGTGTACGTTCACGGTTAACGTTAAACTTAGTTGATAGACTAGAATTATACATATATGTACATATGTGAATGTGCAACCTTCGTGTGGATTCAATTATTCGCAAGCTGTCCTTTCGCCTAAATTTATTATTCCAGATACAGATCCTGCCAGATCATATTTAATTGGGACTAAAAATCACAGTATATGACTGTATCCATTAATGCGGGAAAAAGTTTTAAGCTCCGTTGTTGTTGATTCTATGAAGTCAAATAGGTGAAATGGTAGTATTCCTGATGCTGTTGATCGTC
The DNA here is from genome assembly GCA_020654165.1 of Oryctes rhinoceros. Taxonomy (NCBI): domain Eukaryota; kingdom Metazoa; phylum Arthropoda; class Insecta; order Coleoptera; family Scarabaeidae; genus Oryctes; species Oryctes rhinoceros. Next base: position 8,995,696 of record JAIOKQ010000230.1, on the reverse strand, counting down.
ATCCGATTAATGGCTTTTCGTAACGCGTTTTTGTAGGTAATACTTTTTAAATGGAACATTCTGCACATGGATTCATATTTTATTGGCATTCTATATACACTCCGCCAAAAAAGTATCGCATAAACTAAAAAAGGGCATTTATAAACCAAGATATTTTTATACGTTCACAAAAAGTTTGCCTCGTGTATGTGAACTATAAAAACACTAACAAAATCATGGAACATAGCTTTTTTACTTTTTTTTCTAAAAGAACACATTTAAAAAAATGCATATGTGTAAGGTTTGTTCGGTTGTTTATTGAAAGTCTTCCTATACGGACAAATTTTAAAGTGCGAAGTCAGAGTTCTGTACCAACGCTTTTAAAACTAAAATGAGCAATTTAACTTCAGGACAAGTGTCTGCTATAGTTGCTTTAATCGAAGATGGACGATCTCAAGCATACGTTGATAATTTGATGAACATTAATCAGTCAAGTGTTTCTAGAGCCGTAGCCAGATATAGGGAAACAGGCAATTACAGTAGAATACCTGTACCAGGTCGTCCAAGATGTTCTACTCGCCAAGATGACTGCTATTTACTACTACAAGCATTACGTCGAAGACATGTAACTGCGAGACAATTGCAGAACGACTTGGCTAGAGTTAGAAACACTCGTGTGAGTACTCAAACTATTCGGAATAGGTTACGACAGAGTGGATTAAGAGCTAGAGTAGCTGTAACAGCCCCTCGTCTCACTAGGAACCACCGAGTGGCTCGCTTGAGGTTTGCCAGAGAACACGTAAATTGGAACATTAATGACTGGGCCAATATACTCTTCACAGATGAGTTAAGATTTGGTCTTTACACCTCAGATAGGCCTATCTCAGTGTACAGACGAGACGGTGAGCGCTATTCGCAGTGTAATATCAGATCTAGACCTAATTTCGCTGGTGGCTCTATTATGGTTTGGGGAGGCATCTGTTTAACAGGTCGTACAGAGTTAGTACCGGTAGACAGAGGTACACTGACTGCCCACAGGTATATAACGGACATGTTAGAAGAACATGTAGTACCATATGCGCCAATTATAGGAAACGAATTCATGTTAATGCACGATAATGCACGACCGCATGTTGCAATAATCGTCCAGGAATACCTTAACGATGTTGGTATTCCAGTTTTAGATTGGCCTGCGGTAAGTCCGGACATGAACCTAAAATGTTGCCCCAGCGGACCTGCATGGACTAGAAAATGCTCTCCGTGACGAGTGGGAGAATTTGGATCAGGCTTATATACGGAGGTTAATCGAATCTCTGCCAAATCGTACGCGAGCGGTCATAAGAGCCAGAGGTGGCAATACTCAGTATTAAAAGCTACTGTTATGACATTTTTCTTTCCGAAATTATAATTTCTTGTTTTCATAAAAATCTCAAGTATGAGTTCTTGTTTTTATTTGGCCTGTATTTTATTTAAACAATCATAGAAATTATATCTTAGAGCGCATTAAAGTATATTTACAACTTTATGCTACAAACAAAGATTATGCGATACTTTTATGATTCAAAACTAAATTATGGGATACTTTTTTGGCGGAATGTATATTCGTCCCTTTATTTAATACAAAAAGATATACAAAAAATCATAGAAATTTGATTTATCTTGAAACGATTTTCCTAACAATTAAATGCGCAAACGGCCTCTTTTTCCCATCTTTAATGAAAAAATCATTTATTTTCGTTTAGAATTAGAGCAGTTTACTGTAAATATTGGACTACAAGGTTGTGGAATGGAAACAAAAATTAATTATTACTGATTTTGGAGTGACGCCTTCTGAAGTTTCCGTGTCAGTCTTCTTGAATGTCGTTCATTATTTTGAAAAATATACTTTTAGATGTTTTAGGAAAAAGTTCTTATTCGATTGTTTCCTAGCAAAAACATAGTTAGCCAATCTAACATCTTTGTTCAAGGTGCACTTATTCGATTTTGTATTTATATTTTTTGATTTGATTTTTTTTCCGCACTGTATGTCGCGAGCTTTTTGGTGGGCCTTGGAGAAGGTATTGTACTTATGCCACTAGTAAGTAAGAGTCAGCAAGTCGCAGTAAGGCAGTTTCCAACAAATAACGAGTTTTATTTCGATTGCTCAAATATGAAAAATCATTCTAACAGCAACGATGATCCAAATTATCTTCGTAGAAGTAATATCAACGATAGCAATTGTAAATGTTATGACATGACGGTTTAACCCATAAACTAATAATAATAATATAATGAATAATTGCCAAATAGAAACGCTAATCGGTATGGATTTATTATGAATTAATCAATTAATAATGTATTGCCGGTTTGTATGTGTTGAAATATGTAAATTGACCGTAGATGTGTAGTTTTAGGATTATAAGTTACTTGTTTAAGTAATAAATAATGGAAGTATGCTTTAATATCAAATAATAGAGTAATAATTGCCACTGGCCAATATATTATTAATTATAAACATCGATATTGTCTTCCGCGCGGCAAAGCCAAGTACTTAGATTCAGCAAATGAAAGCACAAAACCGCGTTTTATTGGAAATATCCATCATAAATTAAAATGGGAGTACGTGGAAATCCTACAATAATTCAAGCACATGGCTACGAGTCTTGTAATCTAGTTAGTTCAAGTAGGATCTATAATTCATACCGTTAGCATGTTCATTTATACAAGACATTTCCAGAAATGATTGTAACTTGTAATTATTTTCGATAGTTACAGCTTTTACATTATGTAAATCTATTGCATGGAGGGTCTTATTCGCATGAATAGCTAAGGCATTAGATTGGTTGTAATCGCTTCGATGCGGATTCTAATCAGGTTAGTGTATGGTTACGGAATTTGCAAGGAATCTGATAAATCACATTTGTAAATAACCTCTTTACTTTGTATTTAGCAATTCTCCTTATTATGTTGATAATCGAATTTGTGAGCTCTGTTGGGCCCTTTCGGTCGTTATCGCGGCATTATTAACAACGTCTTAATTCCTAACGACCGCTATAGTGCTCCGTGGTATTTTAATAATCGCATCGAATGAGGAAGACCGCGATTAACCTATCCACCTTATCACAAACACATCCAAAAATGCTTAAAATTAATAATCAACAACAATGATGATATAGCCCCTTCTGATATTGATGGGATCACTTACGATAAAAGCAATGTGAAGAGAGAAAACGCTCGCCAGCGGACATGCTTTTACCCTCACGACGGCATCACCATTGCTCCAAGTATTTCTCCAGCTCACTTTACTAATCGTCTCTCGCGTTTTGTTACTATCCTTCGAAACTACGAGTAAAATTCTATCCGGCATCAAGAGATTACACGCTTGTCGTCCAGAAAGCGGCAACAGAGTAGCAGCTAATAATAATAATAATGATGTATTTGATTCTAATAACATAGTTGAAATAGGACAAGTCAAAAAAGTGATATAATAATAACGGTAAACGTGTAGGGATAATAAAGACACACGTGCATTGTAAAAACGTAGATAACAAAAAATGAACGGACATCTGTACAGGAAAAGGACTAACGTAAAATTTGCATTTCTAAAGTTCGGCGAAAAAATTTTTAATTGAAAAATGAAAAAAAAACAACTGTTTAAATATATTTCAAACTCTTTCAAATTGTAAAAAACAACTGTCAGTTAATATTGCCTTCAACTTACTTTTAATTTTGTTTGAAGTTCTGGCACAATTTTATTTTCGGAATTTAATTTATTATACGCTCCTCCAGTCGTCATGTTACCATGTACATATGTATATACAGCGTTAGTAAAAAGTCCCGGAACGGTCGAATAACTTTGTTATTTGAAAATTATGATTTCTGAAATTTGGTATGGGGGTATAGTTAGTATAAATGCATTTTATGCAATACAGTTAATATTTTTTTCACTTCCGCTTTAATCGGCAATACGTCCAACTTTTTTTTTTTTTAATGGAACGCTCAGATTTTTTTAACACTTTTGAATGCAAAATAAAAAACTTACGTTCAGGAAGTATTAAGATGTTTACTTTTATTCACAAGAAAACAGTTAAAAAATTAAAAAAGTGTCCTTATACAGAAAATCAAGATACCTGTCTATTCAGGTTGCGATTAAAATTATTGTTCAAAATGCTCTCCATTTACAATTTGACAAAAATGTAAACGGTCAGTAAAATTTCTTATTGAATTTTGTATTTGTTCTGGAGTGATGCGATTGGCTTCTTGAACTATTCTCTCTTCCAATTGTTCAAGATTATGGGGACGATTTTTGTACACTTGACATTTCAAGTGACCCCAAAAGAAAAAATCTAATGGCGAGAGATCTGACGTGCTGGCCATTCGTCTTTGCCATTGCTCCTCTACATCCGATCTGACGTCCCGGAAAAATTTCATTCAAATAATCGCGGATATTATGGGCAAAATGTGGGGGAGCTCCATCTTGTTGAAACCAAAAATGTGCATTAGGGTGATCACCTATGTTTGCATTTGGAAAGAGGGCCGCAAGTGCTGGAACAACCTCATTTTGCAATAAATTTAAGTAGACGTTGCCAGTTAAATTTCCTCTTATAAAAAATGGTCCTATGATGTTGTTTCCAACAAGACCAGCCCAGACATTCACCTTTTGAGGACGCTATGTATGGACTTCTTCAATCCAATGCGGAATTTCAATTGGCCAGTAGCGACAATTATGTCTGTTCACAGTGCCGTTGAGACAAAACGTTGCCTCATCTGAAAAAATGGTGTGATCTAAAACATTAGGCTGCTGCTCGATCAATTCCGTCATTGTTTCGCAAAATTGTAGTCTACGATCTGGATCATCTTCAGTTAACTGGGGATACATTTTATATTTTACATTTTATACATTTTATAGGCTTTCATTCTTGCTGATTTAAGAATCTTATGAGCAGATTTTTGAGAGATCTTATGAATTTGACCTAATTCTGTTGTGGACACGTGATGATTTTCTTCCACTGTAAGTAACACATTCAAACTAGTTTCTTCATCTGTTGCTGTTAATGGACGTCCCCTTCTAGGTAAATCCTTCACCTGACGAGAGACTTCAAACTTTTGAATTGTTCGGCATACCGTACTTTTACTAATGTGACGATCCGGATAAACAGTATTAAACAAAATACGAACCTCTTCAAAAGAACGCTGACGATCACCGTACCCACGCATCATTAATACCTCAATTCGTTCTGATTCAGTAAGTTTTACTGCCATTTTCAAATGTGTCAATGTCTAAAATAAGTACATTTATAGCGATGCAAAAGTTAAAACGCTTTTAAAATTGTCAAATGTGACGGCAAAAAGAATCCAAACACTAAACAACAACTTTTTTCAAAGGTATCTTGATTTTTCTGTATTAGGACACTTTTTTAATTTTTTAACTGTTTTCTTGTGAATAAAAATAAACATCTTAATACTTTCTGAACGTAGTTTTTTATTTTGCATCCAAAAGTGTTAAAAAAATCTGGGCGTTCCATTAAAAGAAAAAAAGTTGGACGTATTGCCGATTAAACCGGAAGTGAAAAAAATATTAACTGTATTGCATAAAATGCATTTATATTAACTATACCCTCATACCAAATTTCAGAAATCATAATTTTCAAATAACAAAGTTATTCGACCATTCCGGGACTTTTTACTAACACTGTATATATCAATCGTTTGTAAATACAGATCGAAGTGACAGTCCAACACCAGTAGGAGACTCAACATTAGAAACATCTTTATTGTAGGAGAGCTTAAGATATAATAAGATTTTTTCAATTTTATACAAAGTCTATCAACTTGCTCGGCCTATGTCACGTTATAGTCGGGCCCTGCCACCAGAAATGTATATCTTTATGTAGATGTAAAACCTTACCACTAAATGAGATCTGTATCTTAAACAACACATAAGTATCGGTAACCTCCGCACCACGCAACTTTAATTTATTATATAGTCATATAATAATTAGTCCGGGACGGCCATTTTGAGGACACGAATGGTTCTTATCATCAACTGGCTTCGAAACGGTGGTCTCGGACCAATTATTATATATTGCTATATAATAAATTAAACTTGTGTGGTGCGAAGGTTACCGATATTTATGTGTTGTTTACCATACTACGCCACAGTCTTTGCTATCATTAGAGACCTATATCTATTAAAGAATTCGATAAAAATAGTTTTCTTATATTTATTGATAATTTGTTAGTGGGCTAAATGCACTATTTTGCGACGTACTATTATTAACATCATAAAATTCTAAATAAACACCCTCAGTTTTTATTACCATTTTTTTGTCACAGAAAGGGTTACATATACTCAATTCACCAACTTTTGAGCTAGAAACTAAAACGTATCCGTCTCAAAGGTTCTAATTAAATCAATAGAATTTACCTGGTCATAAATATGTCGAACACACTCAATTATTGTTGGGTTAGCAGAAAAGCCGGACCTGTAACCATATCTAGCTTCCGTATTAATTTAAATAAGAATGAATTTTATTTAATACTATATTTTCAAAAATTTCAGAAAAAAAGACTAAGTAATTCAATAGGGCGAAAATTTTTAATGTTACTAGGATCTTGCATAGCAAAGAAATAGCAATAATTTCATGGAGCACAGCTGGAAATCTAGCTTGTATTACAGACGCGTTAATAGGATCTGCAATTCTTTAAGTAATATTAGACGAGTTTCATCAAAACTGCCTTAAAACTATAATGATGATGATGATGATGATTTCAGCTATTTCATGACATGTAGTAGTAATGACAAGAATCGAATGATCAACTTGTTCACAAGCAGTACAGCCACTGTTTTTGAATTGTTATATTCGAGGTAGTCACTGAGATGACTGATAACTAGAGAGGACAAAAGCGAGTAAAATCATACCTTTTTTGCAGCGATTAGACAGACTCGTGTTTATTCGTCTCATAAGAAAGGGATCGTATTGCCTTCTGGTCTCCTTAAGAGTCGACAAAACACGAGTTTGTCTAGTCGCTGCAAAACAAGTATGATTTCACTCGCTTTTGCCCTCTTTACTGATAACGTTCGGTATGTACGTTGGCTAGTGTTCTCTCTCGCCACATTTCTTTTGCTGTAAGTGATTCGATCAATACCATAAGGAGATGTTTTAGCATTATTGTTGCCATCTACCATATTTGTAACATATTTCAACACTGTGACTCAAAAATTGATGCATCTGTATTTACTCGCCTAAATGAAAAGTTTCATTTTTGCGAAAAAAATAAATTGATCTTGTTTTCCGTAATACCTTAAAAGACGTTTTATCAAAAATAAAAATGAAGCAGCACCAATAGGTTTTCATAAGCGTAGACATGGAACAAATATAATTAACTTCCGAAATAAATGATTGTAATTGAAATGCATTCTATCCCAGGAGATTTCTATTCATTCGGCTTGGCGAATCGTTAAGAAAAGTTAGTGGAGGGTCATTCCTCTTGGGAGGTAACAAGCTGAGAATGCCTTGGAAACGTTCCCACAAATATTTCATTTTCTAGTGCGTTTCCGTGCCATGAATCCGATCTTAATTACTTCAAGCGAAATGTGAACGAAAATAAATGTATACATGGTTCATTCAACTTTTGTTCTAAAATTATTAGATTATAATGCGGGTTATGTACTGGAAAGTAATACACAGGGACCGAAATTAATAACTATGGTACACGTTTAGTTACTGCCATTGATATACCAAAGCATGTGTAAAGTAGGGTTTGTTTCCTCGTCATTTTTGAATTTGTCTTGATTTCTTTATAATTTTCTTTGTAACACCCGTGTGACGAGGCTGGTTTATACGAAGGACATCTCATAAGTTTTTATTAAAGCCATGAATGAAACAAATGTTTTGGTATCGATCGTTTAACTATTTTTCAAACCATTCGGCGTTAGGATAGGAAAAAATCGCCGCCCACAAATGTTTTCGTTTAACATTTGGAAACGAAGACAAGTCTTTAAGGCGATAAATCAGGTAAATAGGAGCAATGAGATATTAAGTCGACGTTTTCGCTCCTTCAAATAGTCAATTGTGAGGAATGTGATTGTGATGCTGTCGATTGCATTTCCTGACTTCGTTGATGACTTATATTTGCGGCAAGTCCAGCAAAAGTAATCATTTTCTTGCAAATGCTTCGTGAACGGACAATCATTGCTGGAAACACCCAAAAAGTCGATTGCCGCTTACTTTCCGGCTCGTAAGTCAAGACCACGCCTTGTTTTTTCTTAACTTCAAAGACACCTCGAGCACCATTATTGCAATAAGTTGTAAAATTCGAATACGTAATTAAGATAATTCGGACACAACTAGGATAACAACTACAAACGCAGCAAACGTAGACGCTACACTTGCGTAGTTAAACCAGACAAAATCGGAAATGCGGATGGCGAAGAGCGATCGTGGTGAGCCGAACGTGACAAAGTGGAGGATCGTCTTATAATGGAGGTGAAACGATCACGATAATCACGGGAATTAATTAGTTCCAAATAGCTTATTATAGGAAATAAAACTAATTGTGACATGCATTGGGGGTTCGGGTACAAATACCAAATCGAATTTGTTAGCTATTACAAATGAATTTTGAACTGTAATTAACGGCGTTTTTTATTCGTAACATAGTGAATTCTTACATTTAACACACACTCATATGAAAAAAGGGATATTTTATGTAGGTGATTTGAAAATTGAAATTATGCAGGGTGACATTGAAAAAACTACAACGCACAGCACCGCGCGGAAGCGCACATAAAGTAATAAAAAAAAGATCTTATACGGACATTAGTCGTTTGTTTTCAAGCTATAGGATATTAAATTTTAAACATTTTTTAGAACATTTAACAAAGAAGAATTACCATACATCTTGGTTGACATGTGCGTTAAAAACAACAACATAATATAACATGATAAAATTAAAAAATATGTATCGAAGGGCATTAATTAAAGGGTCACGGTATATGTTTTCCGTAACCATTCCATATATTTCCAAATCGTTTTTGTTAAAATTCTCTTGTTCTTTGAGAAAGCTGGGTTGGCCCGCCGTCGTGTACAAGGTGGCGCAAAAGTAATGTCATAATTTGAATTGTCTGCCATTTCGTTATAAATGAAAAAAAGAGCTCTGTTTTCATAAAAAGTTTACTTGAAAGTTTGAATTGATGACATTAATTGGAAAACATTATATCGCTCAAATGGCCCCCTCCCGAGTTGATGCATTATTGCGCCCGTTTTACAGCACTACGAATTGTTGCTGGCAAAACATCCGGCTCCGGATTAGCGATTTCTGCTTCAATGTTAGCTTTCAAGGCTTGCAAGATTTATGCAAGTTGTTGTGGTAAACGCGAGATTTTAGGAAGCCCGAAAGGAAGAAGTCTGGTGCTGTTAGATCCGGCGATTTGGACGGCTAGTTCAAATCTTCAAAATGGAAGATGAATCGACCTGGAAACTGGTGTCTTGGAATCTCCATAGTTGCCCGAGCTATGTGAGCGGTTGCTTCGTCCTGTTAAAACCAACAATGGCCGAGACGCAATGCAACAGTTTGCGGCAAAACATATTCGTTTTGCATCTGTCTGCAACGCTCACAATTTACGGTTACGGTAGTGCCATCGAATGAGCACTACGAGGCCGGTCACTTTTTGCGACATCTCTAGTGGTCCCAGTTTGCACGAGGCGCTCGGACAAACGTTTAATTATTCGAGCACGTGGAACACGATGATCAGGAAAATGACGGCGAAATTCATGCTGCGTTAAAACAACAGACTTAAAATTTGTCGAATAAGAAGTAACAATAATTTCACGTTCTTGAGGTGTGTATCGCTCCATGGCTCATTGGCAACTAATTCTTTATATATCTACATCATAAATGTCAAAGCACAGTGATATTTGGCGCCAACTGCAAAAATGGCGGCCAATTAAAATTATGACATTACGTTTACCTGCCGATTGGCACTGGAACAACTCTTACCAAAACCAAAACAAATAATGCTCAACATCACTTTCAATAACAAATTTTATAAAGTTAACGATTGATAAACGATGGGACCATGTAGAAACTACCCACATTGTTAATAACAACATCAAAAAAAAATTAATTTATGATTAAACGGGGTGGATACGTTTGTGATATTTCGTGTTTGTTGTAAAAATAACGACTTTAGAAAATTTTACGTATTGATCCTTGGATATCACCGTAACAAATAATAAATAATTTTCCACTAGGATCTCTACACAAAATATTCATGATCCAGATACATACATCTCACCCTCCTACAATAATATTTCTCCAAAATCCAAAAATATTCTTTCTAGATACAACATTATTCTTGCATACAAATCTAACACAAAATTTTTAAACAAATATATAACAAAAATAAAACAAATGTCATGAAAGAGAGTGGCGTTTATCAATTGGCACCTCTGGTAGCAGTTCGGTGTACAATTACAAAGAAAATTACAAGAAAACAAAACTCAAATGACCTGTAATATTTATAAACGACACTTAGACAAACGACATCAAATTGAATGCAAAACTCCTTCGTAAGTGCAAAAAAAAAATCAAATCTATTAGAAATGCTCGTGATAGAAAAAAAAATAAAACACATTATAAATTGTTGAATGATGTTTGAAAAACCACTTTTCTTTTATGTCTGCCGTGTTATGCTTGTTTGTACAAGCCAACAATACATGCGTTAGCCCTTCTAGCATTTTTATAGAAAATCCATTCATATTCTTCAAGTTTACGTTCGAAGCTTAGATTTAATCTTAATTTGTTTCGTATCCTTCATATCTCATTCTGTTTTTCCTTGACCGGCGAAATTTGAATATTTCCTTTGCCATTTCCTTTTTGCACTTAATTGAAACTCCAAGTTTTATGTTCCTTTACAATTTTTTCATATAAAAAAGATTCTTTGCAACTAGCTTCACCATAACGTCCATAACACATACGTCCCTGTATTCTTCAAAAGCGTAGAGAACCATTTATAAATGTAATTTTAAAAAACATCGAACAATAGAATCAAACAGAAATGTAATCAGGAGCACGACAAACTAGAGTAAAGCGTTACAATATTGATTTAACGCCTGTCATAATTTCGTATCCAACTACAGGTAAGCGATTCTCCGATACTTAAAATATGATATTTTAATGATACTCAAAATTTACTTTGGTTCACAATTAGAAGCAGAATTTCTGAAAAACGTTTAAGATCTGTTTTATTATTTCATACTTCTCTATCGCGTACAGTACAATAATAATATACACTCCGCCAAAAAATTATCGCATAATTTAGTTTTGAATCATAAAAGTATCGCATAATCTTTGTTTGTAGCATAAAGTTGTAAATATACTTTAATGCGCTCTAAGATATAATTTCTATGATTGTTTAAATAAAATACAGGCCAAATAAAAACAAGAACTCATACTTGAGATTTTTATTAAAACAAGAAATTATAATTTTGGAAAGAAAAACGTCACAACAGTAGCTTTTAATAGTGAGTATTGCCACCTCTGGCTCTTGTGACCGCTCGTATACGGTTTGGCAGAGATTCGATTAACCTCCGTATATAAGCCTGATCCAAATTCTCCCACTCGTCACGGAGAGCATTTTCTAGTCCATGCAGGTCCGCTGGGGCAACATTTTGGGTTCATGTCTCGGACTTACCGCGAGCCAATCTAAAACTGGAATACCAACATCGTTAAGGTATTCCTGGACGATTATCGCAACATGCGGTCGTGCATTATCGTGCATTAACATGAATTCGTTTCCTATAATTGGCGCATATGGTACTACTTGTTCTTCTAAAATGTCCGTTATATACCTGTGGGCAGTCAGTGTACCTCTGTCTACTGGTACTAACTCTGCACGACCTGTTAAACAGATACCTCCCCAAACCATAATAGAGCCACCAGCGAAATTAGGTCTAGGTGTGATATTACACTGCGAATAGCGCTCACCGTCTCGTCTGTACACTGAGATACGCCTATCTGAGGTGTAAAGATCAAATCTTGACTCATCTGTGAAGAGTATATTGGCCCAGTCATTAATGTTCCAGTTTACATGTTCTCTGGCAAACCTTAAGCGAGCCACTCGGTGGTTCCTAGTGAGACGAGGGGCTGTTACAGCTACTCTAGCTCTTAATCCACTCTGTCGTAACCTATTCCGAATAGTTTGAGTACTCACACGAGTATTTCTGACTCTAGCCAAGTCGTTCTGCAATTGTCTCGCAGTTACATGTCTTCGACGTAATGCTTGTAGTAGTAAATAGCGGTCATCTTGGCGAGTAGAACATCTTGGACGACCTGGTACAGGTCTTCTACTGTAATTGTCTGTTTCCCTATATCTGGCTACGGCTCTAGAAACACTTGACTGATTGATGTTCATCAAATTAGCAACGTATGCTTGAGATCGTTCATCTTCGATTAAAGCAACTATAGCAGCCACTTGTTCTGAAGTTAAATTGCTCATTTTAGTTGTAAAAGCGTCGGTACAGAACTCTGACTTCGCACTTTAAAATTTGTCCGTATAGGAAGACTTTCAATAAACAACTGAACAAACCTTACACATATGCATTTTTCTAAATGTGTTCTTTTAGAAAAAAAAAGTAAAAAAGCTATGTTCCATGATTTTGTTAGTGTTTTTATAGTTCACATACACGAGGCAAACTTTTTGTGAACGTATAAAAATATCTTGGTTTATAAATGCCCTGTTTTAGTTTATGCGATACTTTTTTGGCGGAGTGTAATTCAAAATAAAATTGAGATTGAGATTGAGAAAACTATCACATTTATTGCGCTTGCTGGTGCGACAAGCAAATGCTCGTATAAATACTGATATATTTCCAGGAAATTGTTACATAACACATATGTATATCTTTGAAAGCATTACTTTAGTACGTGGTGTGGCTTGCCATTTCCCGATATTTCAAAGGCATATTTCATACATTACCTCAATAAATCGAAATAAGCAACCCGTATCGGGCAGGTAACGGATGAAAAATGAGTCGAAAGTGCACGGAGTGGGTTTGTTCTGACACATATCTTTTGATATTAATGCTAGCTGTAACCGTACAATTCCTTATACCTTTTATTTCCATCTTTTTCTCGAATACCGTCCGAAGCGTTCTCGAAGTGCTACCGTTACTTTTAAAGTTCACTAAGAAGTGGGAAACTTTCCACCTCGAAAACCGTTTCAATTCCTACTTCTGCCCGAGCATCATTTCTGTCCTCGCCCGTGCTTATTGTCGTCCACTCGATCTTTTTCATCTGTCACTGTTCATTTAAGGAAACCAAGATATATTTTTATTTCCAACTTTTATGACTTGAAAAATTGTATTGCTGCCCGATATGTTTAATTCACAAAACAAAAGATGACTTTGATTATAACTGGTTTCTATGTAAAACATGTATTTTTTACCAGAATAAATAAGAAATAAAGCAATAGTCTATTATTTATTATTGCAACTATTACGCATTACCGATCAATAATACTGTTGCCTTTCTCCTTTTTCTTAACCTCTTCTTGGATAAGAAAATGAACGGAACTTATTTTATTTCCTTATTTTTCATGTTGGAAATTTAATTTCATTTGGAGGGGTTCGTATCTACTGTTAATATTCTATAATTTGATGTAACAATGTTTTTTGTTCTGGTATCTGCCTTTATTCTCGTTTTATATTCACGTATTCCTTTCTTTTCTCCTTTACTATCGCGAATTTTTTTGTTTTCGCAGTGTTTTTCAGAGCTGCGTCTGCTTGTATTTGATGGGATGCTTATCTTTAAAACTCAAGAAGACTGTTGCAGAAACATACATATTGTCAAAGGAAGAATTTGAATTCAACGCAAACTTGCCACTGTAGTATCTCTAAGTAGCGGCATACTCCGCACCACGAAAGCTAGCTCATTATTTTGGAACAAATGTTTCGAGAAATCGAGGATGTCCATTATCCATGAGAAATTGTGTATTTCGTATTTAGCTAAAAAGGTGTTCTCTTGCTGAGAGCGTGCAAAGATTATGAATTGAGCCGAAGGTGGGGTTTGCAAGAGTATTATTATCACTAATGTGATCTGTTCACAATGTTACATCTTTTTTCATTATAAAAATAACATCACTTACTTTCTTATGTAAGTGACAAAATAACGCTTCTTTACTTTGATTGAGGCAAAAGCAACTTTCTAACTAGACGAGAAAAAAATTTAAATTTTAACATTCCGCCTTTACTCTGAACGATATTTATAAGTACATATTTTTAGCGCCTGTATCTTCTGAAACATGCGAAATATGTGAGACTAAAAGGAAAGGCTCTTGCCTGTAGCACAAAATGCAAATACGTGTCTGTTTTACCAATAAATCCCTCAAAGTTGAGTGGCTAAGTACACCTTTTTCTCTGTTCACAGATTTGCCTTCTTTTTCATGTAAATTGTCTAATTCACCCGATTTCGTTGGTGCGTTGCGCTATACTGTTGCTATGTTTTTGTATTTGTGAAATTTTGAAACATTTTAGTGTTTATTACGCGTTGCATTATATATTTATTACTGTTGATCATGTTGAAAAGTACTTGTTCACTTTTTTTTAATTCCAAATTAAAGCATCTTAAAAGTTTAAAAACGAGTTTAATAAAACTTAATATATTTTATTAAATTTAGCTCTTTTGATATGTATTGCATTTTCTTACGAACATAATTCCAAAATCCATTGCGATTAAATCGCCTCATCAACAGCCTCATCGATTTTCAAGGCACAATCCGATTTCTAAAGCAAAATCAATTCCTATTAGCGGTGTCAGTATGAGCGATTAAAACTATTGTCTTCTGTAATTAATTTCTTGGCCAGAAACTACATGCCTACAGATAGGTTTGAATAATAGGAGAGCATCCTGAAAGACCTTTCACCCAAACAAACCGTGACGCTAATTACCATCAAGTATTGATGAGATTTTAAATTAGATTTAGCAAAATGTTCTCTTATTGTAAAGCTTCCTGAAATATATGAAAAGGAGGGTACATAGAAAAAATGTTAGAATGTCTTTTGTAATTGCAACAAAAGCCACTAAAATAGTATAAAATCCGCAATGCGGACAATTTTTGGCCATTAGCGTAACGACATTGTAGAAAATAAGAGTGGGGCAAAGTTTGTTATATATTTTTATATACATTTCGCTCGGTATGCTAATTTTAGGAGTTACTACATTAGATTACACAAATTACAGCAATTATTTGCGCAATTATAAGTCTAAGAATAACCAAACGGCATAAATGATAGCTATTTCATATTTTCGCATTACCAAGACCTATCGTCATTGGCAAGGCGTTGTTCGGCCATAAAAATACTACACATCTACATATGTTTGTAGATGTGCGTTTACCGATGTCTGGGTCTAATCCTATCGTAGGAAACATTTAGCTCATGCATTCGATAATGAAATTATCCGTATATCCAGTAAATGATAAATTATGGGACCGTCAGGAATTTGATATAGTGACGCGTTTTTTTCCCGGTTTTTTTCTATTTCGCGACAAAAATTGATCTTCCTGAGTTGCGCAGATTTCGACAATCTCGACGAGGGGTGCAGGACGGTTCATATTTTGGTATGTCCAACAGCCTTGGCCGACCGTAAGAATATTGGTGGCTGTACTTGGCTGTTCGCATCCTATTAAGCATTCGAAGACTAACGTAAACCGACGAAAAACTATCTATTCACTTTGGAAGGAGTTGCGACCCTGGGTCCTAAGTCTAAGAACGATGGCACTGTGTTTACTGGTACAATTAATGATGAAAATATATATAACGATATGAACAGTTCTTCCCATAGAAAAGAATTAAATCTTTCGTTGCGACATCTGGTGACAAATAACGTACTATGTGGGTCTAGTTCTAAGGCAGAAAATATTTGGTTCATGCATTTAGGTAGACTGCTATAATGAAACCCTCTATACAGGTAAACGCTGACTTGTCTTCAAAGTCACTCATTTTGTATTATTTGTTTTACGATATGGAAAATACATTGACGAACATACTATCTCCACGATACGTCATGCAATACTTTATTGTGCATCGTACAGACATGATACAATGTCGCAAATCTATTCTCGGATTTTTCTATTTTCCATTTTTAAATTGCCTTTTGCAGATTTTTGTTACTTTTAAATCATGTTTTATTACATTAGTATCTGTCTAATGATAAAAGAGGATAAGGTTAGAAATAATTTGTTAGACACGGTAATACAAATTCTACAAATCTAATCCGATTAGGAAGGTGTCAAGTTGTAACGTCGGATTAGATTTTAACAAAGAAAATACCAGCAATCACATTCCGCTTTGATTTATTATTTATGTAAACAGCTTGGTGCCAGCACCAGAACTCGGATTAAGTACGACGTCATTGTAATACCTGTTACAAATATCCCCGTCGGAACCCGCCCTAGGTGTTGAGGCGTCTGAGCTGTCTACTTCATTCCAACGGAGACACGTTAATTAATAACTAAGATATAAAACGTGTCTACTCGCGCGGATTTTAATGCGTCGCTTTTTTCGGTCGTATTACTCCCACGTGTACACGTGAAATGGACAAATGCGCTCAAATATTTAATATTAAATTAGTTAACTGGCTACTTGGCGTTCAATTATTTTCAATTTTTTTGTGATTTATTTGGTCGTCAATAAACTGTTTTGGTGGTTTACTGTTTTAATGGTATTCCGTATTAGGAGTAGTAATCATGTTCAAAAATGGATAGTTAACTTCATTTGCAATAATATCCTTTTTATATGTGGCGACGGCCCAACGGAGTAATATATGAAAGCTCGATATAATCTTGGCAGCTACTTAGTATGCAATATATTTCTATATTATTGTTATTATCGTCGTCTCACTATAAAAAGCAGTTAGTTGTTTCCCAACATGCTAATCGTGACTTGCGACTGTATATTCTAAAAAATGGGTGAAATTCTTGCTTTTATAGCACGTTAATACGTCCTCATTTCAGACAAAAATATTCACTATATGTGTGCCTAACGTAATCTTCGCATTAGTTTCCCATAGTTAGAACCCATCTACGGCACTGAAAAATCTAGCTGGCTTTTTACGCCGAATGTTGGATAAGCGACCGTGCAAGTTGTGCTGATTGATATGAGTGTCTCGAGTGTTCACGCATATGCATGCCAAATCTGAACGATTATAGCTTGGCGATGTCCTGTGATTCATAGTCGATATAGACAGCTGCGGGTCCGTGGCCTTTTTTATAATATACTGGTTTCATTTGCAGGTTTATGCCTTAGGTTAGTTTAAGTATGCGGGGGTGGCAATAATACCAATTGTAAGTTGATTCCATTCTTGTTAGCTTCAGGATTTTTTTTCCATTTCTGTCTTTGGAACCAAAGATTTATTATTATTACATACAATAAACGAATTTATTGATGTAAAGAATATGTTTAATAATATCGAACAAAAAATCTTTAAAGTTTGTATAGCTTTTCAGGAAGTAAATTAATAAATGAGTACTTATTATATTGATAAACAACTTTCAATTTGACAAATGTAGTTTATTGTTGTAATAAATTTATTAGCTAAGCACTGTTGACAATTCAATTTTCCCATAGCAGTAGCGTTCTTTCCATTTTCTGTTCCCTTTGTCCAATATAGGCCTTATCGAAGTCTCCACATGCAATTTTATAAATCCCTTACTTTTCTTTTGTATCCGCTTTATCTTTCGGAGGCTACCCCTAGCCTACGTACAGTTCGCGAAGCGAAGTATACGTTTTTATCTGGCACCCATGAAAGCCCCCTAGAACGCTCGTAAAAACTTTACTTGTATCTTCCTATATTCTGCCTGAAAGTAGTTTCATAGATTCGTCCTATGCGAACCACATCTGTAGAAGAGTAACTATTAAAAATCGTCTAAAGGAAATTTCACTAATATGCTAATTAAAATAAAATAAATCGCCGAACTGCCATTTGGTGTTGTCCATAATTGTCATAATTGTCCATACTTGTCATAGAAATATGTCTAACAGGCTATCTTCGTGAATAAGAAACTCTAACGTCCTGCGTTTCAATTTTTTTTATCGTGTAAATAGGGAAAACTTAAAACTGGTAAAAATAACATGCAGTGCATGCATGTGTTTAGCTTAAACTTTATCGCTTATAAAATTTTAATCAAATTCACGTTCGTTTTTATTGCGTCTGCTTTCATGAATATTTCAGAAAGACTTGCACTGAAATTCTTTTTGGGATGCGGCGTTTAGACCTTTTAAATTATGGATTTATAGTCAGCCAGTGTTTCAGTTTGCTCGAGCCATTTTCCTTAAATGTATTCGAGATTACAAACGTGTACTTTCGCAGACTACGAGAATATTGCATTACGAATGTCCTTGTTCTAGAAGACTTACAAGAGAATGTCGGCAATTGATACCGGTTAAAATGAATTACTATAGCTTATAATTGAATTTTGTTGTAAAAACAGTAGTAATTTTCTAGGTGCCTAAATGTTTGTCTGGGCGTGTAAAGTACTCTACCTAGGTAGGTAATACGTTCGCTATTTGCGATAGTATCTTTGAAACTATAGGAAACATCAAAATACATCAACAAATTCAATTTCAGCTATCAATTTATCAACTTGCGAAAACAACGCCCAACTTTACTAATTCGTTTCAAATGTAAAAAAGTACCTTTGCAGTACAGCCTAAGTAGTAGGCGTAGTAAGCGAAGAGTGCGGACGTCTTGAAAGCACGTGTTTGTCGTATATTGAATGATGATGGTATGAAAAAGCTAATTACGCGTTGAACGCCGAGCTCGCTTGCTTAAGACCAAAAAGCAAATTCGAACGAAATTTCCCAATCTCAGGTCGAAACAGTTTAAACGAAATAACTTGGGATTTTGGAATTGGAGTTGTTACATTGGTTGATAAATAGTTAACGAGTATTTGTTTATTCCTTGATTTTAACGTTAATTCGTAAAGATGAGGTGGAGCATTTTTTAATATCAATCTGAGTTAATTCATGACGTTGGAGATGCATCTTTACTCGGAACGCGAACCTTTTGTTGAACTTTTGTTCAAAAATTGCTCTACCTTTTGGTAGAGGTAGTCTATCGGTAAGTTTAAAGCGTCTATTGTTTTAAAAGAACGCGTTTTTTGCCCTACCAAGAACACCGAGCCTTGCATTATGGGTACCAACTGCATTTGCACAATACATACCAGTTCGATGTCCTTTTCAGACTTTGTGATCTGGTGCTCGACGCTCCTCCATAAAAGCAAGCGTTTTTGTTGCCAGACATTTCCAATAAACCCCAACTTTATAGGCATTCAGGTACTCATTCAGGGAATTTTTACGCTTACTAAACAAGCAAAAGTCTGCAGCTTTATCTTTATTTAGCGTTTGCCCATAAATATTGATCTGGCCCGAAGATGTATTAAATTTAGTTTTCATTCTCAGTGCATCGAAGAAAAATTTTGTTCCTGAAACGGAAACTCCAGCAGTCTGATTAGACAGAGATAATATGGCTTTGTCTAATTCATGATAGGTTTTTGGTTTTATCGTTTTTCCTTTTAACGTTATCAGAGCCAGCTGAATGTTTTATCAGGTGTTCGTTGTTTGATTGCTTGCTCATGTTGTACTGTGTTGCCGGCTTTTTATGACTAACTCAATTTTATAATTCATTTGCAATTTCTAGCTTTTGTCGGATAGATAAAACAACACGTTTTCGGTCGGACCATGTTATTTTAATAGAAACGAAAAAGTGAGTAGAATAGGAGAACTCTATATTTAGTGAAGAGTGCATTTCTGTGTAAATTGTCTAGGCGGTAGGTGAAAAGCGAGTAGTGAGCTGTCTACGGTACGGGTCTATCCGGGGTGCTGGGATAATTGGGAGTATACTGTGAAGGTAATTTTATAGAGATGGCTAGCAAAATCAAAGATTCTATTTTAAAAAATCGTAAAAGAAAGCGCTAGAATCTCGATAAATGTTGCGCACATATACATTGAAACGTATAAAATGTTAACAAAATAATTGCAAAAGTGCAACTTTCGCAATTATTGTTAACAAACTCAAGATAATGTATGACAGAGTCCACAATTGTCAAAATACAGCCAAAAGTAATTGTTGGAGGTATGCATAATCAGGCACCATTTACAAGGTAATTTTAGTGGTTATCAACCTAATCGATAAAAAATTCAGCAATTTATTTAAGATAAAAAGTTGAAGGCTGTCGCGGAAGGTTGTATACTATTACAGGCATTTTCGCGAGATATACCGACAGAAAATCTCAGAAATAATTTTCCTAAAGCTTTTCTCTGTACCGTTGATCTGTAAATGTAACGACTCAAAAGATATATTAGTTTTTTCAATATCTAAAGTGTGCGCTATCAAAGTAATATATTATTTTTTTGTTGACCATTGATTGCGTTTGAATACATTATCCTTTGCTTTTTTCACTTAGATGATCATTTCCCATGTTATAGGTGGCATTGTGAGTTTTGGCTATTTCTATCTAATTCTATCTAATTTGTATTGTGCATGAATTTCGTGTTTCTTGCAATGTTAAACTATTGAAAATAACGTGTAACTTTGATGATCTCTCATAAAGTAATATTAATGAAAATTATGAAAATACCAGACTATGAATAATTAAAAATAATTGGAATTTTGAAAATATTAAACTTAAATTATTAAATTTTGGTAATTAATAAATATTAATGAATTAAGATGTAAGCGTACGCATTTCACTTGAATAACTTACTATATTATTCATTATATTTCTTGCAATTGAAAAATTCACCAATAGCAATGGCATGATTTCTTGAATACTGGTTTTTTTTTTTTTCGTTATTTGGTCATTTTGTGTATATGAACTTTAATCAAAAGATGACGAAGATCTGTAAATCCAAGAAAGACTGTCACCCTTTTAAGAATCAATGATTTCGGTTCCAATAATAAATAAATTTGGAACTAAGTACACCAAAGCTGTATCTCTTCTACAGCGATACGTCTAGATTTATGTAATGCTTATATTGCGTGCTGCTATTGCAGAGGCACAAAATTTATTAGCGCCGGTTGACAAATACACGTTCCTACCGTATTTATGTGGGAATATCTCGTGATGTGATTTACACGCTGATCTAGCATCCAATCTAATTGAGACAATACTACACAGTTAAATTTACTGTTCGATAGTCTTCAACAATCCTATCCCATACATCAAGTGGCTGGTTTATGCTGGTTTGTAATGATACCCCTATGGATTAGTACCAAATCAATTAGTAGAGACTATAAACAACATACAAGGAAACATTCTGATACCGGGTTCACCGGCTTTAATGAAATTTGACGGGTATACCGAGGGTAACGATTATTTGTACGCGGCGAATTATTCATTTAATTGAAAAATGTTCGGAATAAGAGTTGCTTGGAATCAAGTGATTTATGACATTAGTTCGAAGTAAGTAGGGTGTTTAGTTTTTCCGAAACGTTGTTTAAGTTTGTTATTCCAAATTGAACAGTTTGTATATACAATTTTTGTTTCCCTCAAAGAAAATAGGATAAATTTGTATGATACAAAATAAACAGTTTCTGAGATATTCTCTTTTCAAGGAAAAAATTATATTTTTTTAATTTTCTCCCATTTCTTGATATTTTACAAGAATTTTTTACTGTCTTCGTGACAAAAGTCCAAGATCGGTAATTGATATCAGATATCTTTATTTTACAGAGTAATCAGGAAGGCAACGTTAATTGGAGTGCTTTCAAACAGTTGAAACTCATTCTTTTTTTAATAGGACACCTCATAAGTATATATACCATTCGATACATGTTCAAATTCTCTCTGATTCCCACTGCACACATCCTATATCTAAAGTTAATACCTAGAGTTAAACTGTGCTATACAGGCTGCCTCACCGAGAACTGCATCGGTCTGTATATATACACTCCGCCAAAAAAGTATCGCATAAATTAAAAAAGGGCATTTATAAACCAAGATATTTTTATACGTTCACAAAGAGTTTGTCTCGTGTATATGAACTATAAAAACACTAACAAAATCATGGAACATAGCTTTTTTACATTTTTTTTCTAAAAGAACACATTTACACAAATGCATATGTGTAAGGTTTGTTCAGTTGTTTATTGAAAGTCTTCCTATACGGACAAATTTTAAAGTGCGAAGTCAGAGTTCTGTACCAACGCTTTTAAAACTAAAATGAGCAATTTAACTTCAGAACAAGTTGCTGCTATAGTTGCTTTAATCGAAGATGGACGATCTCAAGCATACGTTGCTAATTTGATGAACATCAATCAGTCAAGTGTTTCTAGAGCCGTAGCCAGATATAGGGAAACAGGCAATTACAGTAGAAGACCTGTACCAGGTCGTCCAAGATGTTCTACTCGCCAAGATGACCGCTATTTACTACTACAAGCATTACGTCGAAGACATGTAACTGCGAGACAATTGCAGAACGACTTGGCTAGAGTCAGAAATACTCGTGTGAGTACTCAAACTATTCGGAATAGGTTACGACAGAGTGGATTAAGAGCTAGAATAGCTGTAACAGCCCCTCGTCTCACTAGGAACCACCGAGTGGCTCGCTTAAGGTTTGCCAGAGAACATGTAAATTGGAACATTAATGACTGGGTCAATATACTCTCCACAGATGAGTCAAGATTTGGTCTTTACACCTCAGATAGGCGTATCTCAGTGTATAGACGAGACGGTGAGCGCTATTCGCAGTGTAATATCAGACCTGGATCTAATTTCGCTGGTGGCTCTATTATGGTTTGGGGAGGCATCTGTTTAACAGGTCGTACAGAGTTAGTACCAGTAGACAGAGGTACACTGACTGCCCACAGGTATATAACGGACGTTTTAGAAGAACATGTAGTACCATATGCGCCAATTATAGGAAACGAATTCATGTTAATGCACGATAATGCACGACCGCATGTTGCAATAATCGTCCAGGAATACCTTAACGATGTTGGTATTCCAGTTTTAGATTAGCCTGCGGTAAGTCCGGGCATCAACCCAAAATGTTGCCCCAGCGGACCTGCATGGACTAGAAAATGCTCTCCGTGACGAGTGGGAGAATTTGGATCAGGCTTATATACGGCGGTTAATCGAATCTCTGCCAAACCGTATGCGAGCGGTCATAAGAGCCGGAGGTGGCAATACTCAGTATTAAAAGCTACTGTTATGACATTTTTCTTTCCAAAATTATAATTTCTTGTTTTAATAAAAATCTCAAGTATGAGTTCTTGTTTTTATTTGGCCTGTATTTTATTTAAACAATCATAGAAATTATATCTTAGAGCGCATTAAAGTATATTCACAACTTTATGCTACAAACAAAGATTATGCGATATATGCGATACTTTTTTGGCGGAGTGTATATGATAGATTATACACTGAAAATTTTGAAAAATTCTCAGTTCACTGAAACCGACGTGTGCCACTTTCTTAATAATCTCACACTACCTGTTATGCGGAAATAGTTGTTAACTTTGCTATTTTAAATGGAATGTCCTATACTCTATAACATTTTCAATTCTTAACTTAATTTTAAAGTTTGTTTAGTAAGACTATGCCACTGTTTCTAACCATATTTGATATATTTGTGAGCTCTTATAACCTAAAATTGATACTTTTCAAAATATTTAGGACAATGCGTATTCTGACACAATTTATTCAGATTCTTTTACTACCTTCAAAAGCTTCGCAAAATTTTAATTTCCCGACTTAAACATACTGCGGATCGACGACTACCTCCATGATTCAGCTCGTTTAGAGACGTGCCGGTTTACGCATGTTAATTTGTTCAGTTACTGTAAAATGTTCCAAGAAATCTTGATTCATGGACCGTTTAAAAATCGATGTTCATCACAATCCTTGTGTCGAATGAGAATTTTTACGGAAATCTCTGTGAAGCCTTTCTGACTGTAAATATTCCTTTTCAAAAACTAGTTAGTCCAAACTTTAGAAATGTTTTAATAAAATAGTCGACATTACGAGAATATTATCTTTCAAACATATTCACAGAGATCGTAAATAAGATTAAAACCGATATAGAAGATAATTACTACTAGTTCAGCGCAGACGAAAGTATAGATGCGTTAGGGCGATGTATAGTCCACGTCATTGTTGGTGTTTTGCATACAGATCGTCCGACAAAATCATATTTAATAGCCGGCAAAATAATAAGTCGGGTAGATTCTGATACAATAACAGAAATAGTTGACCGCAGTATTCACATTTCCGAAAATGTGGGGAAACAGGGAAAAGCCTTGTTCTTTGCGAGTGACGCTGTAACTTATCTGTTTAAAACTGGAAAATTGTTTAGACATCTTTAAAAATGGTAATAATGCCGTACATTACAAGTGCTTGTAATGGATGGCGTGGGCAGTCCTTCCCACGCCCTTCTTAGAGTTTCGGAACTTATTAGAGAGCAATTTCCGAATGTTAATGAATTTATTAATTACACAGTACAAGAATTACTTTCTACAAAGATAAATGGCCAGCAGTTCACTTACCTCCTTCTCCAGTAATAACAAGGGGATGTGGTTAGAAACTTGTTCATTTTACGCGGATAATTTGGAGAAATTTGCTGATGTAGTAAGCAATTTAAATGAGGTTGCCCAAAGCATTAGCAAATGTATAACTTTGTTACAGGATCGATCTTTACAAACTAATTGGCACGTTATTCAGGAACATTTTCGTGATATACCTCCAAAAATAAAACACTTCGAGTCATAAACAATACAATTAAAAGATAAAATCGA
This sequence comes from Oryctes rhinoceros, assembly GCA_020654165.1. Classification (NCBI taxonomy): domain Eukaryota; kingdom Metazoa; phylum Arthropoda; class Insecta; order Coleoptera; family Scarabaeidae; genus Oryctes; species Oryctes rhinoceros. The sequence goes on along the minus strand of JAIOKQ010000230.1, from coordinate 8,970,940 downwards.
AACGTTATATGCTATAATAAGTAAATTAAAGAATATTTCTGGCGATTTTGTGTTGTGCAACCAAAGTGACGAAACCACGTTGCTTGTAGATCCCGATTTTCATCGAGCTCCTTTCAGTGTGATGTGGAAAGAAGCTTTTCCATATTTAAAGATGTTTTAACAAGTAAACAAACACATTTCATGGCAGAAAACTTAGAGTATGTCTTAGTAATTAATGTTAATAAATCACTTCTAACATGATACCTATAAAATATAGCCTTAAATATTATTTATCTTTGTTTGATGTTTTTGCGATATTCGGAATTAAACCATGTGTATCTACGCCTCTGATATTTTACATTTAGGTTGAACGTCTCTAGTCAGAAAAACACATAGAAGTAGTATGTATCGCTTTCCCTAACGCGTATGCAGGTCGCGATTGGACACCCCATTTTACCTCAAACGTCGGCAATCCGCGGTATGACTACAGAAGTTCATTTGCGCTCGTACATCTGCCAAAAATATTTAGAAATATTCAAATATGGTTAGAAATTGCAACGTATGTGTTTAATCTAACAAACCTTAAAATTTTATTAGGAAATTGAAGAAGAAACAACATAGGGGGTTCAATTTGAAACAACAAAATTGCTGTTTCCGGTATAATTAGTAAGTGTTAAATTATTAAAGATATTTTAGTTCAATAGCAGATGTCGGCTTTAGTGTACTGGCAATTTTTTCGATTTTTCAATGTATACCCTCTGATACATCGATCGATGTAGTTTGTGAGACACCATGCATAGAGCATATAAATGTTTAAGCTGCGATTAACGAAATTAAATTCTGTCTCATTGTTAAATCATCTACGAATAGTTATTATTCTCCGTGCAACATATCAACGTTAATTTACTTTTCTCATATTTGCATTGTAATCTGTTTGTTTTTTGTTATTGAATTCGTCCTTTTTAAATTGTTTGTTTTCTTAGTAGTTCTTTAAGGGAATATGGAAGTGGAGGACTAATAATCTCTTGTCGCTTAATGACCACAAAAGGCACGTATACTCCCTTTATATAAATGTGGACCTAACGACATTTTATGTATATTCAAATTAAGGATCGTGCATTTAATGATTGTTAAAGGTAGTGGTTATTTCACTTGTTTGAATAATGATAATTAAAAAACAATTTAGCAAAGCGTTGAATATTACATTAACACTTTATCCAGGCTGGAAGAATTTATGTACATATATATCCATTATTTAAATTTTAGTGCGTTTAAAATGTTTTACTTTAGCTGTAAGTTTGCGCCACAATTAATAAAAATAACTTACTTAGAATAAGATATACATTTTTCTATTATTTATATGCAAATGTATGTACATATGAACATATTTACAAATATATTTCACGATTTAAATTTCTACCATATTTAAGGATATTAATCATTTCTATATGAAGGTCTTCAAATGAGTTTTATGGTAAACAACACATAAGTGTCAGTAACCTCCGCACTACACACGTTTAATTTATTATACAGCAATGTATAATAATTAGTCCGGGACGACCATTTCAAGGACACGAATGCTTCCCATCATCAATTAATAATTAATTAAATTTGTGTGGTGCGGATGTTGTCGATACTTATGTGTTGTTTACCATACTGCGCCACAGTCCTTACTATCATTATTATATAAGTTTTATAATAATATAAATAAATATATTATCATAAAATATAAAATATAAATAATATAAATATATAAATAAATTCGATACAAATTTTACATCCATGTTGATTCACGCACTTTCTATGAACAATTGAATATCTTAACATTGCGTAGGCTTTCACGGACGGTATAACTGTTACTGCTATTAACTTCTTCCGTGTTTCACCATATGTTAAAACTTTCTCCCAACGTCAGAATAACTGAAAGTTGTCCGACATTCTTCTTATATACGACCCCGGTGCATTCAGCCGGTGAAGTTTCTGTTTCACTGAGCGTGACGGTTCCGAACTCCGAACCTAACTGAAGAAGTCAAACCAGCAGTATCTACCGACCGCTAAAGACGACAGGGACGGACAAAAATCGCATAGAGGCTATCCACATGGTAACATGTCAACACCGCAACGTCGGACAAACAGGAAAAGCTATCACGGCAAGAATAAAGGAACGCGACATTTAAAAGGATCGGGCAATCACCGGTGGCAAAACATATACATACACGAGACTGTACATAAAATTGTCTTCATTAACGTAAAAGTGATAGCCACTATCGAGAACTACGGAAAAAGACTCATCAGGGAAGCCATAGAAATAGAAAAGGAGAAGGCTGTTAACAGCGAAGAGGAGCATTACCTCAGTAACACTTGGGAGAGTCTACTAAGCAGAATCGTCACAGTTAGTGAAGTGGAAACTTCGCGGTTGAACGCACCAACGGCGTGAATGAGAATGTCGGACAAGGGAGAATCAGTTCAGTTTTCCTGAAGAAGCCGCCAGAAAGAAGATAATAGCTGGAAGGATATAATAACAGCGGCGATTGAATATCTTCGTTCAATATTAACATTCAATGTTAAAGCGATTTAGTGTAACTAATCCTACTAAACTGCTGGTACACGATTGGTCATAAAAGTATAATATATCGAAGAAACAGTCTATGTACAACAGATTGAATGTAACTATATATACACAGAGACATTTACGATGATGCGATGGCTCATTAAAAGTCTAGCCGAAGATCTCTTTGAAACTTTCGCGGGCGATATATGGATACATAATATTTCCTAAATATATTTTGAAGTTTATGGCATTTTCGATTAAAACGGATATCAACATTTTTATTTCCAATAATACACGTTGTATATCATAAATGCCTTAGGTAGGCCTTCCGAGACCGGCTCAACGATATAAAATTTCATACCGCCTTAGAGATATTAAATTTTTTTTAACAAATTTGACAACTACAATTTAATTTAAACATTAATATCTGGTTGTATTCGGTATTATGTATGTAAACGAGTTTTTAGGTTTTTATTGGAGACGTAGATACACATGGAAAATGTTATATAATACAGGATGTTCCCAAAACTTTGTCCAAACGTCAATATATTCATTCTAAAGGACATTAACTTCTGTAAATAGCAATCATCATATTCTACTTGAAAATTCTCGATTCCGAGTTATTTAAAAATCATGAAATCGATTATTTATTAGGTACCAATAAATAGCCTCGATTGATAAGGTGGGCTTTGTTTTTCATTAAAATTTAATCTTGTGATAGGGCTAAAGGGAGATTATTTATATTATAGTTTGTACTGACAGTGCTTATTGGATAAATATTTATTTTACAAGACGTTGAATAAATAATACAGCAATTACAGATTCCCACTAAAAAATGAACAGCTGCTTTCTTTATGGCTACACGATATGTATCTACTTCGACCAAATGCGGTGCCGTCAGTGTTTGTTGGACTTCTTCCCATTTTATTGCAGAACAAAGCAGCTACAACGTAGGCAGTACATAAAAAATGTTGGACGTAGTGTTTCAGACAGATATTGTTGTATAACTTGAAACAATATACCTGGATCATTAAATTTAGAGCAGATCGTGATAAAGGAGTACATGTGTTGAAACGAAACATTAAATTTAAATTTTAATAAACAGGAAATGTAAAGTAAAAAGGTTTCTGACATTGCTGAATTATTAAAGACAGTAAGGCAAAAATAATTAATTATAAAAGAAATTAAAAATTTGTTATTGGGTAAATTTGAAGATCTTGTAAGAAATGTTTAGGAATGTGCTTGGAGGTGAAAATAGGGCTGCAATGAGTCAAAGGATTATTTTCTAATTAATAACTCTTTTCGTAATATGATATAAGAATACGGTATTTTATAAGTATGCATGTATGTAGGCTCTTACAATTATTAATCAATTTGCACTTTATTTTAAACATAATAAAAATCTTCTTTTCTATTTGATCGTTTGCTGTTTCTAAAAATTCTCATAGAAATTCAACATTTTCCAAATAATATAACATTATGTAGTAATGCTTTGTTTAAACAGCAAATATTCTTAACGTCTTCGCTTCAGACAGTGGTAGAGCGTATGGAACCGGCCATCTAGGACTACACTGTAACGTTTCCCGAGATGAATTTTGAGAAATTTTGCGATCCCAAATTTACAAAAATGAGGGTCATGAGTCCGGAAATCTCCCTAGATATTCTCTCAGTAAATAAGAATTTATTAAGAAATAACGTTTCGAATTCCGGGAACGTTTGGAAAGAATTTTCAAGTATCTCGAACCAGATTAGTGCTTCGCTGATTAACGATGCAACTCAGGAAGATTCGATTTAGAAGACACTGGACGTTTCAAAGCCTTCAGGAATTGAATCGGATTATCGTCTTTCCCATTAAATTTTTGAAAGACTTCCTTTAACTTAAAATTGACTGTACTACTAACAGATAGATGCTGCTCAGATTTATCGACCTGTTGACATGAAATTTTCTCAGCACGTTCTAGTTCGCTACCAAGATTCTCCATATCATTGACAGAGTCTTGCAGTTTTTGCAGAGTCTCCGTTATGTTACGGAATTGTTCGAAAGCCCTATCTAATTTATTTATTATCGTCGATGCTCTTGACGTCGATCTTCTTTGTGAAAGTAAACGAACTCTTCACGGGGATCAGCGGCACCACCATTGTTCCCTCTATTGCGATTTCTTGGCATTTTGACTTACCTTTGATATCGCTTACTTAAATTTAAATTTGTGTTTTTGAATTTTTTAAATATTTTCGAATGCCTGAACGTATGGGCGCCAATTATTGCAATGCTCGTTTGTTATTTGTCTAAACAAGAAGGTCATTTTCGATTGTTCAAAAATTTATGTCTTAAAGATAGTACATCATTATCCGTAATATTGCCTACCAAGATTTCAAAAAATACTTTAATTATTTTCAAAGGTATTTTTAATAGGACATCGTCATGACCATTTACGTATTATTGTTAGTCCTCAGAAGAGTTGGCCGATATATTTATTATTGCGGAAATTGGTTATTGGCAAGTTCTTGGTGCAAAGGAAAATATCCTAATCACAGATGTCCTTAAACATCAATAATTTGAGCGACACAAAGCAAAGTTCATTGTTGATGAAAATGCAAGATATAAATTGTGTAAAAATATACAACATGTTCCATTTGATTGCTTGAAAAGGCTCCAATTAATTTTGTTTTTCTCATCATTCTGTAGAAACTTTGTATGAAGCATACAGTAACCGTGGCAACCATATTTTCGCCACGAGAATATATCGAAGAAAAATTTAATGCTTGCGAAAAGACTGTTCCGTTTCGCTCTGTTGCGATGCCATATTTTACGATTACCGGCATATATGAATTGAAATTTAATAAGTTTACAACATACCGAATTATCTCTATGAGCTACTATACATTTCTTGACGTTAACTTTAAAGTCCATGTAATTTAAATCTCAGCTACCAGTTGAAAATGTTGTTCGTGAAAACTTTTAATGCATTCTAGTAAGATACGTCGAAGAGTACTTTGTTCTTGGCTAGACAGCATTAAAGTTGAAACAGTCGAACATATCACAAAGCGAAAAGTTTCAAAAAAAGACCCTATTAAATTACACGTCGCATAAGCGCCCTTTAGAAACTGAAACGAGCTCTTTATGTAGTGGACGTACACTGTAATTACTTATTGTACTAGTACTACAGGCTATATTTATACGACGTCAGTCCATCTTGAGACCTTTTTGCTTGAAAGAACAAGAAGTGTTTGTTCGAAAGTTTAACAAGTCATGAAATAATTTTTTATTAATCGTTATGCATACGCTGCGGTTGATACAATGAAATCCATCCAATATTATTATTAATAATTTAAGGGTTTAAAACTTTTCCAGCTTTCTTCCCACTATACTGTACGTAATGGTAAAATGTTTACTTGTGTAGCGATTGTTTTAAATAAAATTGGTCCAATGTTAATTATTTTAATAAAATACTGTTTATGAAATTAATGAATGTGTTCCTTCAAGAATTTATATTAAAAGAAACTACTTATGACAACTTCACCGATGCAGTTGGTTTTAAATTAGTGAAATATTAGAAAAAATTCTACCTCAAAACCATCGTAGCTTTGATAGACGTTACTGTTGAAATTGTTTGCGTTCCACGTTAAACATACCTACAATGCGTGAAGTAATTGATAGACGTGAGTATATATCCGGCATAGTTCTGTACGAATAACTTTCGCTCCAGCCCTATTTTTCCGAATAAAATGTAAACAGCAGTAAAAAAAAAGAACGGCGCCAGCAGCTCACTAATTCCACTTCGACTGCTGCGAAACCAGACAGAGTAGCTACAGATTTTCTTGGTCGATATCGAAGTTGAAAGGGACATTTTGCCTTTCAGAGAAAAGCGAACCAAGTGATCACTCTTATTCGTTATTATGTAAAACATGTTCTTACTAAAGTAAATGTAAGAGAAGATGTTACACGTCTTGGAAGACAAATAAATATCTTGCGCTCGCTATTGTTGTATTTTGGTTCGACAATAACGAAGAACAATATCCTTTCAACATTTTTCTATTAACGTGGAGTGTTAATTAGGTGACTGCAAATGCTACAGCTTTGCGGCTGTAAACGCGCGACTTTTATAGCAGTCTGCAGTAACCCAGGTATACGAGTGCCAATTGGGCGGTTGTGTACGCTATCGTGCTTAAAATTACATGCGAATTCGGTTTGTTAGTTGACTATTATGGAAGAAATAGTGTTTTCGTGGTACGATGCGGAAAATGAAAGAAAATTTGTTGGTTCGAAGGTATTCTTTACAAAACGATAGCGAGTTTCACCCTACAAGTTCACTTATCAGGGCCGACATCTATTTTTCTTGGCAATATTCTACAAAATATGTGGTTGATTAAGTTGTCGTAACGGCTCTTGCGGTTCGACTAGTAGTTATTGCAGACGCTTCTGTCTCCACGTTAACATATTTCAAGGTACACCGCTGGTTAATGTAAAGTCTCCAGAATAGTGCCCGTCTTATTTAATCTTAGAATGTGGTTTTCGCGAATTAAAGGGTAATACCAAAAGCCGTTGTCGTCACATTATCTATGTGACGACCTGTCGTCACATAGATACGCCCGTACTCAAAAACGTGTTTATAATTTCTTTCTGCAAGGCCAAATAATGGTTATATAGAAGTAGGTAAAGGAAGAGAATGAGAGTTTGAAGAGTTTGAAAAACAAAGAAAATTTGTTTTTTAATCTCAAACGTCATTTGTTATGGTTCCATTTTTTTTTCTGGCCAATAACAAATACAAATTTCGCAATTTTACTAAATTTAAATCAAGCCTCTATCTCCAATACATTAAACAACAATAAAGTTGCTTCTTATGTAAAAATTCCCAATTTCGAATAAATTTAACGTATCGAGTACGAATATCACTTTCAAAAAAGTGGCTTGGTCCTCACTGCAGATATATTCATGTCATCATTCCTCCTATACATATCAAGCTCGGTCTCAACGAAAACCATAAAAAAAGCCATAGACAAGAATGACCCAGTATTTAAAGTACCTTCTGAATATAGAGGACAAAATTGGGTGGAACCACCACTCTTTTGCAGTAACCAGGCAGACTCTTGTTTCGTCGTCTTATGAGACGAACAAACTGTCTAGTCGCTGCAAAAGAGCAACAATTCCATCCGCCTTTGTCCTCTGTACTGATGAAGTATGAAAAATTCCTTCGATTTAGTACCTAAATTAAATAGAGCGTTTTTGTGGGGCCTTATATTAAACAACTCTTCAGAGATCCCAATTTTGGGAAACCTCTTCAAAGTAAAGAAATATAGGCTCGGAATGCTTTTTGCAAAGAGGCGGAATACTTCTATAGGAATAAGAAGGCCGAAAACTACAAACAACTGATCGGGGACTTTTTAGATTTGTTTCGCAAATTTGGTTCCAGTATGTCTTTAAAGCCTTGCTTATTTCACTCCCATTTGAGTTCCTTCCCTAATAACTGCGGGCAGATTAGTGAGTAGGTGAACATTATCTTCAAGGCATTGCGAAGATGAAGAAGCGGTACGTACGTAAACGTGGTAACGATGGTGCACATTGGTACTGGTTGATATCGTTGGATGTTCATCAGATATATTCTGCTCATTAATTAGAAACAACAAGCCCGAACAAAGCAAAAGTTAAAGTATTTTTATTGTATCAAAATATTTACAGATAACGAAGAAATCGTAGCCAATTAAGGTTTTTCTAATTATAATCGTGTTCAGCATATTGATTGCGTTAAAAATACTATTTTAATTTTTGGAAGCACAGCTTTTGGGGTGAAAGTCTAAAATGAATCAACCTTCAATGAGTTCAGGACCATATAAATTTATCCTTTAGGATCTGGGCATGCGTTACCGTGACGTATTTTTGAAATTTAATATCGGCAGGGTTAATACGCTTATAAAGCATTAGTTTACGTTAAATTATCTTAATACAAGCTGTTTTAATATATGATTGTTTGATTTATCTTCGTTTAATATAGTAAACACCTAGAGCCGGTGTTTCTAATTAAGTATGTACCTTCCTACGGTAACTATAGTTGCTTCGTTTCACTTTTTTTGATAACGTTGTTATTTTTAAAAACAAACGGTATGTAGCCGTATACCGCTGAAAGTAATTTAATCTGTTTGTATGCGGAAATTTGCGATTTCAACCGTATAGCAGGTAATAGAACATTAAACTTTTAATATTCATAGCGCCAACCTAGGTTCCCAAATACAAAATCCCTGCATATTATACAACAGCTATAAATCACTTTGTCTGAATATTACATATATACAAACGTAATAAACCTGCTTGTCCGGATCACGTAGAATTTACCAATTTCAGAGCTCCGGGTGGTACGGCGAAATTAAATATAAAACCGCGCGAATATTATATTAAGCATATTACAATTAGCTTCTGTTACTAACGCAGCTAACATTTATGTTTCATTACGTGCGTTCAATTATCACCTGGAAATTAAATATTAACATGGCGCCGTATTGGTATTAAAATGAAACTGCTAGCATTCAAATATTTATATGTAAAATGCGGATAAATTTTATAATATTGTGCGATAAATATTCTATGTAGTTCTGAAAATGATGACAAATTGTAAGGAGATGTTGTAATAAATCGATAACAATTCGACAGTCGTTCTTGTGAAAGTTTGATGGACAAATTGCTATTTGTTTTGATAATGTATGGAATTTGTCACAAAGTGAGATGTTTCTATAGGTTGTTGTAGACTTCCGGGGTCGTTTTCTCTTAAAGGATTCGGGTTTCTAAGTTGAAACCGCGTCGTAATTGCATGAGAATGCAGACGTTTCGTTCTCAGTTGTATGTTGCTCAGCTGCTGTACGACTATTAAATGCACCATAATAACACTGACTAACCAGGTTTTTACCCTAAGTTAGTAACTGATGAAACTGACAGCAAATATAAAGTAAAAATGATTCGAAAAGCGGCAACATTGGCTTAGCTCTGGTTACAAAGAAAATGCCTTTATAGTACGGTCGATAACCTGGCTTACTGTAATAATGTTTATAAACTTTCTGAAGTTTTTGAAATAAATCATGATCCCAGTTCTTTGAGATTATCCATGGACTCATCAAAGACCAGCTTAAAAGCAATTCTGTTGCACAATGGAAACCATTATCCTTCTATTCCGATAGGTCATGCGATTTCTATGAAAGAAACTTACGAAAATCTGAAAATTTTATTAGAAAAGATAAAGTACAAAGACTATTCCTGGAATATTTGTGCAGATTTTAAAATAATTGCAATTATTTTAGGTATGCAATCTGATTACATCAAATACTCTTGCTTTTTATGTCTTTGGAACAATCGTGACAGAGAAAAACATTACCATAAGCAAAAGTAGCCACTACGAGAACAGTTTATTTCAGGAAAAGACAATGTACAACATCGATTTCTAGGCAGAAAAAGGAAAGATCATAGTACCACCACTCCACGTGAAACTTGGGCTCATGGAAAACTTTGTAAAGGCACTGGATCTCGAAGGTGAAGGTTTTAAATACCTTCGTGAAAAGTTTCCAAAATTAACACAAAGGAAACTGAAAGAAGGTATTTTTGTTGGACCTCAGATGCGAGAAATAGTAAATGATGAAATCTTTGAAACTAAATTAACAGCGAAGGAAGAAAACAGCTTGGCTCTCCATGGTACAAGTTTTCACGAATTTCTTGGCAAATAAAAAAGCTGACACCTATGAAACTTTAGTAAAGGATATGTTACAAGCATTTCACGCTGCTGGCTGTAATATGTCCCCTAATGTACACATTCTACATTCTCGCTTGGATTTTTCTCCGGGAAATATGGGCGACGTTAGCGATGAACACGGTGAGTGCTTCCACCAAGACATCATGGGAATGGAAAAACGGTATCTGGGGAAATGGAATCCTGTTATGTTAGCAGATTACTGTTGGATGTTAAGAAGAGATGCTGTAGATATTGTTTATAAGAGACGGAGCAGTAATGCTTCGCATTTCTAATTATTATAATTTGAAATATACATAAAATTATGATCTAATCTAAAAAACCTTTTCATTGAAATATAAAAAAAATCGAGCTAACTTGACCTCCTACCTTTTGTTAAAATAAATGTTTATATGTTTTCTATTGAAATTAGTATAAGTTATTTTATGGCAAAATCAAAAGTTGAAATTTGTTGGCCAGTGTAATTAATTGACGAAATTACATTGCGATATGTTTAAAATTAAGATTTGATTGATTTGATGTTTTAGGATATGAGAAGAATAATATGTAACAAGTCCCGTTTCACCACTACCGTCGCAAGCAGGATTCATAAATATTCCCATAAACCTAACACTAAAGATAATAGGGAAGAAAAAGAATTTCCCCTTTCAAAACCAAGGTTACAGCTATTAGAGGGAACTTAACTTTGAGCGAATGAACATGCTGGGAGTTAGTAATAGTGTGTAATGTACACGTAGCGCTAACCTACAGCTGAAGCTCGGATAATAACAATCTATACAGCCCTTATTCTACGAAAATCTTGCATTTATTGGTACCATTAGACAGAGGTCAAAAAAGAAGAGAGTGAACAGTAAAGAGGTATTTATACCTCTTTACTGTTACAATTAAACATATTTTGATATGTTTAATTTTAAAGAAATGACATATATTGTACAATGTCAACAACTCTAGTCTAGGATTTGGATCTGGATCTGGAATGTCCTCAAATCCGAGGAGATCATGTCTGCGAATCTTCCGCCAATTTTCGCAAGCTTTTCCTGAGCTTTCCATAGCCCTCCGAAAAGTAGGATTTCGGAAGGTTCTCAAAGTAGGTATCTGTTTGGGCGAATGACTTGCGAATCGTTGTTCGCCGTGCAATTTTTTTAAATTTGGAATAAGAAGAGTTCACTGAAGGCCTACTCCTGTGAATACAGCGGATGTTCATTCAATCAAGTCAATCAAGTCATTCAATCTTCAGTTACATAATTTTCGCTTCGATACTGGACAAACGCGCATCCTTGCATTGACGTTTTTTTTTTCTTGATTCCTTCGCTCAACTCTTCTTCCCAAACTCTTTTCCAAGTAATCGGTGTCGATTTTTCCGTGTGAATCTTAAAAAACCGAGGCCATCACTTTGCCGGCCTATTTCACCGTCTTCGCCTTCTTTCGGAGCACGTTACCCTTCAAAAACTCGACAAACTTGACAGGATTGCAACGGAAAAACGTAAGATCAGCTTCACAGTCGGCGTTTATTCTCCACCGAGAGCAAACGCGGCGCCCACCCTGCCGAGATTTTTTCACACTGTACGTTGTGATCTCAACTGTTCTGCGCACTCTGATTCGTCGGTCATTCAAAACCATATCCTAGATTTTGTCATTTCTGGGTTAGTCACTTCCACCGGACGTTTTTTGTGGATGTGATGAGCAAATTGTAAACAGTTGCTAACACAGGAACAGATGTGCCATGAACTTCATCCTATTCGACGGCAAATCATTTTCGATACTACGTGCACTATCTCTTCGATTTTATAAGAACTTCTTGAATCACTCTCGTATCTTCCATCCATTGAAACGAAGATAATCTTAGCATGAAGTTGAATAGCAAAAATGTTTACTGAAGTTACTACCAGAGTAGAAATTCTTACATGAAAACATCAGTGTATTCCCTTCATGTTCTAGAAATATATTTCTGTGCGTGTGGTAGGTTTGGCAGGTAATTTTAAAATTCAAAATATGTTGAAAATATGACATGCCCAACCATCTAGTTGCTTACGGAGTTTATACAATTGGCGTATCATCTCGAAACTGTATTGCTGCGTTATTGAATAGCAGCCGTTTGCTTGCATATTGCTAGTGGAGGCATTGACGCCATGTTGCTTGTTTCGCATTTCATAAGTACTGCATGTATACATATGTATGTATGCACGAATATGCCGGAGCGCAGTCTAGCGAGAGCATATACTATGTGGTATACATAAATGCATATATCGAAAGTAACTGCGTTGCCAGACGTTGCGTTAGAATAATCATTTCGTGACGTAAACATGATCCCCGTTATGGCAAACTTGAAGTAGACGTACGATATATACTCATCTCAATTAGTCTGACATAGATGTTTACAAGAATTGATCAGTAATACTCTTACAATAAAAACTCTTAAAATAAGTTGTATTGTAAGTGTATTAACTGTTTGTCTTACAATTTCTGCTAAATAACAAATTGAAATTCTAGAAAGTAATAAACATAGTGACCAATGGAGGATTAATTTTTAGCAACAATTTGCAAAATTAGTTAAAATAAATAAATAACAAAAAATTCTAGCCATGAGTAACCGTGGAAAATTCAAAAAATGAAAAATTTTATTTAATCAATTAATCAATTGTTTAAATAAAATTATTACAATTGATTTCAAAAAAGTAAAAACATGTGCTGTTTTCCAAAGCGCTACCAGCATCGCCATCTCGTTCTTAAGCAGTCACAGCACTGCTCGAGAGATGGTTTGGGGAGTTTCCTGAATGGCAGGCATGTGTTTCTTTGGCACTAGAGAGCGCCAAGAAATTTCGGGTTTGTCGTTTTGAAAGTTGTAACATTAACTATGAGGCAACACCGATAGAAGATAGAGATAAAGAAATATTTTCAAACCACGCTGATGACGTTGGGTAGGCAGAAACATGTCCGTGTATAAGAGTACCTTTTTCTCTATTTTTGTTACGTTTGTTGTGCATTATTCCATTAATATCATAACGAGGCTAAGCTAACTTAGCATATTATATTAGGTAAGACACTGCTTAATTGGCGCAACTTTTTTAATGTTTAGGTTCTTTCCTATTGATGTACTCTTCACACAAAGAAGGCGTTAGGCGTTAAGTCAGGAGATTTGGCCGGCGAAGATACATCGCCCGAAATACGTACGTAAAGGTATAAATTTTTAAGCAACAATGCCATTGTGACAATCATATCCAACAACCGTCTTGCTGTCGGCTACTACTGCAGCTACTACTTAATGCTTTATTAATGAAAAAATTATTTATAGCCACAATCTCCTGGGATACATGTCAAGATATTGAGTTTTTGAAGATGTTGAGCCGTGACACGCGTATTCGAATGTTTATTTCCCTGTGACCAGTAGCGTACGACAGATGGGTTATGACGTTTATAGAGGGAAAAATGTTGATTTGTCTATAAGTATGATATTTTGTATAAAATTCTCATCGGCATCATGTTTCTCCGTTATAGGTTCGTGAAATTGGAACTTTTGAAATGGTCATCGGAATATATTTCCTGGTTCTTTTTGTAGCACCTATATTTATATCTTTTTAATTCGTCCCTAACTCTCGCGCTTGGAATAATTCTTATTCGTATTGGGAGAGCCTTATTGTAATGCTGAGTGGGCAAAAAGGTAATCTTTTGATCCAAGATATGACCACTGGATAGTGTGGTTAGGGTTTTGCTAGAGCAAGGCAAAGAAGTGTAGAGCTTCACTACTCGATTATTTAAGATATGGTGTTCCGGCAGAGTGTACAAATAAGAGGAAAATAGTCATGTCTTTGGTTTTGCGATTTCGTTCTTTTTATACCCTGTATGTATGTATAATAAACTACCTGAAGTACTACAACGCAAATAATTTCTAAGAACATGTAATGATCATTCAAATAAGTTTAAGAACTACAATCTATATTTACAAGCAATTTGCACAAGTTGTGAGTAGCGATAAGTTTTGTTTCCTCTGTATTGGATAGTCTTCAAAAAATGTGCGATTAAAAAAAACCTGTAACACCTTTGAGAGTATGGTTCAGTGATATCTCTTGGATAATCTCAAGGTCTAGCAAGGCAAAACCGTCTTCCAGATAGACGATTGTTATGGTTGCACGCTGTATGCAGCTTTATCACGAAGTTGGTTATTACTGTGGTCCATTAGCTGCTGATGCAATTCGTTCTTTCGGCGGAAGGGATTGGTTTTTGGCCAGTATAAGCCAATCTTCTAGACAACCTAGCGAGACTTTTGGTTTAAGGAGACAGGTATCGATGAAGGTTAAGAAGTAACCTTCTTCGATAATAATATGTTAAATCTAATCTAATAATATGTTCAATCTTCCTATATTCAAGATAACCAAAATAAGTTACCATCATAGTGTATAGTTTTATTTATAGATATCGATATTTTTAACTATCACAAGGAACACCTTTAATCGTGCTAAGTAACAGCGTTTTAACAGTTTATTTTTTTTTGTACAAAAGCACATACGTTGGCTTCCCTCTTGATGCTTTCCTCAGAAACAGGATGCTGTTGATTGCTCTTATAGTATTTTAAACATAGATCAGAAAACGAAAAAACAAAACGTCCAATTTTATATCTATTTTTTCTTTTTTACATAAGAAAATGAAGGTAAGGCATACTCCATAAAGAGAGGTCCTTTAAATGAAATTTCTCTAAAACGAGGAAAATGTGACTAACCTAAAAAATCCTTTTACCAAACATCTACGGAAAAATGGTGTTTAGGCTGATTCTTGCTATAATGTTTGATGCATAACTTAAAGCATTCCTCTGAATTTACATGGGCACTGACTAATGTTATATATAGATTTTCTGTCATCCCATGTGAAAAAGCAAATTCCTGTTGTGAGTGATAATGATGATTTTCAAGAGAATGGTTTTAATCTTTTTTGCTTTGGGTAGTCTAGAATTAGATGCATTACATCGTTTTATTGGTATGCCTTGCCTAGCCCTGCTTTTACGAAAGCTCTTATAGATAAATGGAATAGAGGAAATGTAGAAAGAAATGTATAAAGAAAAAATCTTATAATAGACTTACCAAATTAGGTTTAGAAAACTAAATTCTCCTCTCTCCTTTCCTAAAAATATGATATAGCATCGTTGTAATCAGCTATACGTACATTCTAATGCAAACTAAATGTAGGTACAAATATGGGATTTTCAATAACCAGACTGCGCTCTATTCAATGTGTATATTATGTATGCTCCTACATTCTTATTGTACATATATGAGCATGATCCTTTTGTTCATTCTTGTATTCATATGTATTTGCTGACTACAAATCCCCTACATGTCGGATATACGAAGCTCTTCGTCCTCATTGTGTAATTTATGTAAAGCGAACCGTGTAGTGAATACGTGACCTACTACTAATTTCGCATTAGCTTTTTCAGAAAAACAACTTCTATCGACAGACAAGCAAGGATTGTAATATCTTCAATATAAATTCATGTTATAACTTGAATTTATAACAGAGTTTGTTTACACGGTGCGTTCGCCTAGTCCGAGGGCGGAAGATAATTACTTCCTTTGACGATTTAAACCAAAACTTTCCAAATAAAAATGATTCGATGAAAAGCACCGTGCAACTTTTTCTTATTTTGGCGTCCACGGGATCAGACTCGTACGCCTTTATCAAATACCCTGTACCTTTGATGTAAAGCCCGCTCCATCTTATATATTTCTTTAGTAATGTATTATATGCTATGTAACAAAATCATGTATTGTATAGGTATAATTTTAAATAAAATTTTGTGCAAATATTTACCGCGTTGACAATAATAAATGATTAAATTCTCATTGGGAGAGTTGCCACCATTTGGATAGAGTTGCTGAAGCGGTAGCTCTAAACGAACATATTCTGCTTGCTGTACGCTTCAGTAAGATGATCTGTAGATTCCCATGAGAACTCATTTAAGGTAACTTGAGCAATACGAGAGAAGTTCGATAATTACCTGGTTTGGCAAGGTACCGCGTTACTAGTATTGAAATAGCTCTGTTTCACATAAAAGTAGCTGTTCACAACGTTTGTGATTTAACAACAATAGAAATATGATAACATATCTATTTTTAAAAAGAAAACAAACGATGAGATAAGAGCGGAACTCGAACTAAAGTTTACGGGGACCCCGCGTCTTAATTATCGAGCATAAAATATTAGACAAATGAATTTAAATGCGGCCGTATGAACATTTTTAATGAAAAACGTCTGGGTTGTTCGCAAGATTAGCACCATTGTCCAAAAATGTCCAGAAACGTCCATAAACATACACGTATGTCAACTTCAAGGGACTGTTAGACGATGATAAAGCGCAATCCAAATGATTTCTGGCATCGACTCATAACTGTTGACAAAACAGCATGCCGGAGACCGAAAAGCAGTCCAAACAGTGGGCTTGCAGTCGCCAACCAGCGTCAAAGAAGGTCGATGCTACTTTTCCGGCCAACAAGATCATGATGGTCACAGTGTTTTGGGATGTATAGATTACCTTGAAAAGAATTAATGTTGCCAACTTATTAGATCGTTTTAAAATGGTTGGGAAGAGAAACGTCCGCATTTGGCGTAGAAAAGCACCGTGTTCCGTCAAGACAATTTATGTGTGCATACTTGTGTCGACGCTATGGTAAAATTCCATGAGTTGTCAAACTCATACATGTCATCCTATAACTGTTGTGAGTTCATTGAAGCTCCAAGAAGCATATCAACCCTTCGACTTATCATACCACAGAAATGTTCTGTGGACGGTAGATGTGACCATTTGAGTATGTTGATGTTGGCTTTTGATAGGAATCGCAATGTAACTCCTGCAACTTGAGGACGGGGATGGTGTTCCACCTTTAATTATCAACCCCCAAACGCAACCTCACGTTTTACGGAAAAATGAAAAAACTATCTTTTATCTCCCCGACTTTGGACTCGACAACCATGACAATGTGCTAAAGCCTATTATACTAAAATACTATTTAATTAAATTATTTTCAATTATCCAATACTTCCGGTTATACCGGAAGTATCTATCAACCTTAATATTATAAGTGGATATCTAAGTTAGTTATGACTATTTCGGAACAATTTGGCATCGATGTGGGATATATACTACTTATTTTGAATTTATAATCGACGTAAGCGTGTCTACATTTTACGAACAAAGATTATTTAAATTTGTTTACTATTTATGGATTGTAATGGTAGCGAGAACATGTGGTACTTTTATCGCTCAATGTTCATAAAAATACGAGGCCTCACTAAACACAGTTAAACGAATAGTGTCGAATTTGGAAAGCTTTGGATCAACCAAGGCAAAAATTAAAAAACGTGGTCTTTTGGCGAATTTATTCTTTTGATGTTATCTTAAGAGCCCCAACTATTTTTGAACATTATTTGGACGAATCAAGCAAAATTTGCAAGAAATGATTTGCTTAATCCGACCCAATTCCCATTATTGAAATTTAAATATTATCTTTCTTGTGAGGCGAAAGAACCAATTGCTTATATGTAATACTTGTATGTTTACTCGCTTAATCAGTTGCTCTTAAAATTAAGCAACTCACGGCTACCCAGACGCTCGCGTTCTTATTTGATACATCACCTCTAGGATCTTGCTCCGAGCTGCTGTCGCCATGTATAAACGGAAAAATCAGAAATCAACGATAGTGCGGGTCTGAGCGCTGCGTGATTGACAAGCGAAAGAGCGACGGCAGGCAATCGTGCCAGTTTGTACGTTCGAAATCCGACGAAGGTTTAGGGCACTTGCGGAAATTCCCTGTCTAGCGCTCGATCCAATACACGCATTAGCAGTAGCATCATCAAATATATGTAATAAATGATGATTAAAGATATTTTTTGTTAGAACATTGACGAATTTTATGTTATTGCGAACTTTATAAGAAATTAAACGTATTTTTTATATTGAATGCGTTAAACAAATCGTTAACAATGTTTGTTGGTGCAACATTATATTGAATGTAAACAAGCGTAAACTAATTTTTTTTCACAACAACTATGTTCAGTTTATTTACTTTTAATCCGCACCGAAAGAAAAAAGTAATTTTGCTTACTAAACTAAATCTTAATTAGTCGAGAAATTGAAATCTTAACATAATCTCCATATTGTCCGATAACCAAATAAAAGAGCAAATATATCAGACAGTTACTTCTATAAATTATAATTTCTATCAAACATGATTATTGGCCCCTTATTAAACAATAATGTAATTTGAGTTAAGTATACAAACAATTTTTTAGGCTGTAGGATAGTTGTGAAAAATGTTCCAACAGAATTTTTCTGTTCATGTACTTGAGTTTATTGCGCTCTTGAAAGATTAAATACCTTGGGGGGAATCCGTCCCTGAATAACAAAGACATAGGGTCTTAGTGAATTTGCCGCCAGGTTAAATTTCCCACCAATAAAGAAATGGATGAACTGGGAATTAACGCATTGATCGAGTCGCTAGTTTCTGTTATACGCTCCTGGAAAGTAGATGAAGCGCACAAGTCTAGTTGATGGAGGATGATGTAGGTTGTAGGCAGTTCAGATTTGATTAATAAGAGGTGATGATGTAAAGGTGTTTTAGAAGTGTATGTAGCGTTCCACTTCAATATATCTTAGTATTGATAGCACCGCTTAACACTTAAGGATTGTACAAATATTACATTCACTCTAATTTAATCTAGACATAGAAAACAACTTTAGTAGTTAAACGTAGTTTTAACGCTACGACTTAAGAAAGTTACCCTATGTGTAGATGATTTTCGTTTTCGTCTTGTCTTTAGAAAAGAAATTGGAAAAATATCAATACAAAGTTCGTGTTGTGCAAGAATTGGAGTTCTTTGATCATGTGGTGAGGGTGTAATGCTGAAATTGGTTTGTTAACAAATAAATCTTCTCTCCTGCAGCAAACAGTATGCCAGTTATACTTTGTTTTATTATAATCATCATATATGTTCTGGAACCACAGAAATATTCTTTGGTTATGTGTTAATGGCAAAGAAAGTTTTTCAAATGTTTTTTTTTTAATGCGTTTCTGTAGATGGTCCTGGTTGTTGCAGAACTGAAATATTTTCCTGAACAATATTGACTTCGGTTGGCAGGAATTCTGTGGGATTCTTCCTTATCAGCCTAAGATATAGACAAAATGATTTTTTGTGATTTTGCATATTTGTATACTTATATATTCCTCGGATAAGTGAATATTTGGAATATTCTCAATTTCTATTATATTTGCTGCCTCTGGTTAGTTAATTGCTGGTAAAGCACGTGGTTTTAGTTTACGAAAGCGACGAGAGCTAATACAGTTGTTTTCTTTGAAATATCGGTAACCCATCACGCATTTCCTTAGTTAATGCTCACGTTCGTTTATCATATTTGAGAAATACACAACGTTTTTCCATATGGTATAAACTTCTTCAGAGAATCATTGTGATGGAGCTGTTCCCTCCAGATAGACAGCTAAATACACAGCATGCTCTACCCATGATCCTAGAAATAAAACAACATTGCATCATAGTTTCCCACGAATCTTGGGTCTAGTTTAACTTGGAATTTTTAACAAATCGTTACATTCAAAATGCAAAATGTCGATAAGGAATACTAATCGTTTTACACTAATTTGAAAGAACCTAACTAAACTTTATTCATTGCGATATGATTCATGGTTTAAGTCACAGGAGAATGTTTCGGTGATAGGGCAGAGTAAGACGGAACTATTACACTAGCACCAGAGTCACTATCTCCTGTACTAAACGATAAGATAAATACAGGGAGTTGCAAATCTTATTTAGCTATGATCTGTGGATGTAGCTGTACTCAACATATAAAATAATTCAAAAAAGCGAAGTAAAGAATTGACCAGATTACACGAAGAATTGATTTAAAAACTATCATTTGGCGAAGAAAATGTGTTCTTCCACTACGACAATGTGCCCGCCCAATTGTCCGCCGTTGCAACAGCGGAATTGATCGATTTGCGGTACGAATTGGTGCTGCATCCGGTTATTTTCCGGAATTGGCTTTTTGTTACATCTTTTTCTTTCCAAACATGAAATAATGGCTAGCTGGGGAAAAATTCTCATTAAATGGAGAAGTCATTGCCGAAACAGAGCTATTTTCCAGCGCCAGAGAATTCTTAGCTTTTGGAGGGCTTAGAAAAGTTGGAATATTCTTTAGCGAAGCGTATTGAGGAAGTAAATTATCGAACTAAAAGGGAAAGAACTAAATAAAGAATTTATCAACAAGTTGGACTTTTCTCTTTCTTTTATAATTTTAATTTTTTAAATGTTGTATACATTTGAAATAATTTTTTATGTACAAAGGTCAAAATGAATCTTTGCTATAATCCGATGATGTTTCACAGTAATATCACATCTCATTTCTGCATTTTCGAAATATTTTGTCTTTTACCCATTATCTTGGGACTTTTATTGTACGAGGTGGTATCCAATCGCTACAATTGGGGAACCTGCCAGAAAGCGGTAAATAAAATTTAAGAATACCAGAATTACATTTAGCTCCAAAGTAGTTTATGTGAGAATGAGAACAGCGATCCTGTAGCAGCTTTGTCATGAAGGTAATGCATTCTTGAAGTCATATATGATTTCGCTTCAATTTTTCTATTGCATCAAATTTTCACCCCTTCAACCTTTTTAAAACGAGGAAAATCGAGGACGTATATTTTGATTTATCTAAAGTCTCCGACGAGGAAAAAGATGTGGTATGCGGGGTGCGGTGTTGGATGTCTTTAAGTCGTATCTAGCTGATCGCAGTCAACTAGTAACTGTGTTAAGCTCCCGCGAGAATATCACGAATGAGTATGTCTGTTGTTTCGGTTGTTAGCTGTGATATTCTCCAGGGTTCTATCTTGGCACTTACCTTGTTTTTAATCTACCGCACGTCTCGTATATGATGGCGATGTACATATCTTGCGTATTGCGTCTGGTTCAGCGGCGGGCTGTGCTGGCGTCGCTGCATCTAATGATCTGATGTGAGTCAGTTTATTTTACGTTAAGTATTGATAAAACAATTTCAATTAAACTGGCTACGTAATGTTGTGGGTATGACTTGCTTGAAGTCATTCTATTTTACCTACAATGAACCGCGCTTTCGACATGGCGTTGGTCGTACACCAAAAACGATTGGTAAGATGGATGTATGGCTCAGTCTCGTTCAACATCGTCCAGGGATTTATTTAAGTACTTGAGAACTTGAGGTTGACGTCACTTTACTACTCATTTAAACTTGTATTTTTAAAACAAAATGGAAATATTTACGCGTACGATTAGATATATGTATGTTGTACCGATAAATATCAGAAATATCAGTGCTGTGAATGTATTTAACATGGCTCCGTTTCTCGTTGTATACTTTCAGAGAGTTTTCTGCTTAATTTAGTTGGTTCAAGGACGTATTTTTAATTTTACTGTTAGATTTCCATATGACGTTTTGTATTCTATGTATATGTATTGACAATGTTTGTCCTATGATAATAAACATAAAAAAGGAGAACGTTGCAGAGATCCAACTCAAGCGAATATTCTGAAGAACAACAGCCGTAGCGATATGTAGCCTTGCGTTTGTGCAGCGGAGAATCCAGTCGTTCCTGCACAACTTTTCTAAAAGTTTTAGTCGCATCTCTTCCCATAGCTGCCTTAGAACATCACGATAGAACTCTTCATTAATCGTTTGTATTTAAAGGTAATTCCGCTAATATCGAAAGAACGGATCAGTAACTGATTTGAACTTCGCTCAAATTGTAGGATACCATCTTCTATTTGTTTATCAGACATTAAATACTGAAGCTGTTGTTTAATTAATTTCTAAAGTTTCAGATAAGCTTGGTAACTGAGATCTAAATATTGTCGAGATACGTACTCAATGTTGAACGAATTCAGCTTAAACCGATTACTAGGCTTTTGTTTATGTAAATGAAATATGCTAACTGATCAGGTTGTATTATTTCTAAAATGCTATACATCACGCATCCCCTAAATATAAAGCTATAACGCAGAAGCTGTTCTGAATATTCCACAATCCATGTAGGCGTCATCTATACATGGGTTTACTTGAATGGAAAATTCCCCTTACTACACGTCATTAAACGTATACGCGTGTTTAATTAATATGTAAATGCAAAAATAATAAGACCTCTGAGTTCCGGATGCGGGAATTTGTCCTGAACACAAGCAAATGCGAATCGTGCGCGTGTAAGAGAATCGATTTTTATCGTTAGTGCCTTCGATAAAAGCCGCAGATATTTGTGTAGTGCCTTTAAACCGGAACGTTTTAGGGAAATTGCATTATCTATTAATTGCGTTCGCTACGCCACTATTTGTTCTTGCATTATTAAAACCGTGCGCGTAGAAACCTGATTAAACACAACATCATAGAATATATGCTGAAGGGATGTATACAGGCTGTTTTATAGAAGATGAGTCTGATTCGTTGTAGAGAATCATGAAATAACTGGATAACTAAATAAACAGTTCAAAAAGTGAAACGCGTTTTATTCTCTTCGGAACTAGTGAACCTGAAGACTCAATTGTTTTAATATCTGATAAAAATTCTTGCTAACAAGGAAATTTCTACTTCAATGTTCACTTAAATTTGTGGTAGTTATGATTAACGCTACAGCTGGCGCCAGTGCATGGCTTAAATTATCGACATTGAGACGTTGCTCTTGAGATGTTGGAAGTAAACATAGTAAAGGAAGATATTGTGGGTACGCCATTTGCAACGTTTGAAAATATATGGTTCAATGGCTTTTCTATTACTGATATCAGTTATTTATTGGTGCTATTAAATAAAAAGAAAATACTTTAATGACTCATTTAATTCATAATATCAAAGCAAATAGGTACAATATCATTCACATGTAGGAATTAGGTTTTCTATAATCAGTTCCTTAGCATAATTTGCCAAGTCTATTATAAGATTTTTTTCTTTGTGCAATAGCTTCAATTCAAAATACACCACCCCTAGATTGCTGGAGTATTTCGTTAGAAATTTTATAAATGCATTTCTAAAGGTCAACTAATCGTATAACTTGTCTTCTATCGTACTGTATCGGCTTAGCATTTATAACAGCCAGATGAAAGGAAATTCAAACTGGTTGTGCAGTTATAATATGGTCTTAATACAGATTAACACGATGGAAATATGCCATGTTTATTAAAATCTCTAATATGAATGTCGAATAGTTTTTTTTTAAATGTTTTGGGGCTAGTATGCAAAACACTAATGGGACGTAAATCAGCAAATTCCATTCGAGTATTCTTTTTTAGGTTAGGAATAGTATATGGCTTCTTCCAGACTCTAGAAGAGAAACATAAAGATATGCTTAAGCATCATTGACAACTCAATAAAACAGTAAGTGAGATCCTAAGTAGCTTATTTTCAGGTACCTAATTTGGTACAGAGATCTAATTTTTGAAAAGGCACAGTTTTCCTTCATAAATGATCAACTGGTATCGACAACCAGGAGTTCATTACATAAAAACAATTGAACTTTTTTTTCCAGACAAAGGAATAGATAGAAAAATCGGGCAAAATGTGTTCTAAACCACTTGCGCTTATGGCAGCGTTCGTATAATAGCTTTGGCCAAAAAAAATATACAAAATGTGCCCGTTGCTTCTTGTACATCGAACTCCCTTGATTCAGCTTCCTACGGTCTTTTCCTCTTTCCAAAGATTAAAGTCAAGTCGAAAGGGTGAAGATATGACACGATAAAGAAGAATGAAGCAATTACACGCGATGATGAACACATTAACGGAACAATGCATTTCTGTCTTGGAAGCAGCTTTAGAATTACAGTCCCAAGGCATTTTTTTTCGGATCCCACTTCGTATATTCTAAATGTATTAAACAGTTTTTATGATGCCGTTATCTTTGGTGTGTGTGCTATGTTACATCGGAGTTCTTGGTATCATTATCGATTTACATTACAAATGACTCCGAATATATCATAGACGTCTAAATTAAGTTTGCAAGCATCATTTAACTCTCGATGGCGTTTTTTATATCGTCGCTGATATCGAAAACTGCTGTTAGCGTGTAACCAAAATTTAGTACCAAACCAACGCGCCTAAGTATTTTTAAACGACGCCGAGATGCAGACACATTTATTTAACGGTCCTTTTTGCGTAACTTGTCAATTTAAATTCAACGATAAGCATAGATATTATTTTCTCATATATAAATTTCAGCTAATGTGTCTTCTCTGTCGCATTCTAAATGTGACCTCTTCCACCAATGAAATGGGAGCTACCGTAAATTTGTCATTTTGATTAGTCGAAGCCGATAGCTTCGTTTTACGTGCGAGATATTTGAAGAAGGAAGAATTCCAACTAATAGTAGATAAAGACCATTCCAGTCACGTTCAATTTATCTTTTGTGTTTGAAAAAAGTGACAACTACAAAATGACTAGATTACGATTTCACTCGATCGGACGAAACGTAATTTTCATTAAAAGTTTTTAGTGTAACCGAATGAACAAATAACCAAGTGAAAGGTTTGAACTGCCGGCAACTGGGTTGAGATCGATAAAATCGTTTTTTCTTTTGCATTTTTTTTATTAAAGGGGGTGAATGTAAAGTTTTCCGCAAATTACCAAAATTAAAAAGCAAATTGCAAAAACCCGAGTTCGTTGCTTTGTGATATTCCATCCGATAACTGTAGTCCTCGAATTTATGATGAAACGGATGAAAGATATGATATTGGGATAAAAATTCCTAATAACAAATTCATGGAGGTGATTAAATATTAAGGTCTCGAACAATTTCGAGAAGGTGTTTAACAGACTGATAGGTCTGCAGTTGCAGTCATCCTTTTCAACAATTAGTCGTATCATTGCGCCTTTTAAACGATCAGTTGCAAAATCGGTATTGACTATCACACAAAGGTTCATAAAATAGGCCAGTCCAAGTTTTAATAAGGGAAGGATGCTTCATTAATCAATACCGCCTGATGAATGAAGTATCTTAAAAAACCAATAACTTCCTTCTTGATAATAGGAAATTTAAAATTTTTAGTTATGTTAGCAAGATGTTTGCTGTTACTACGTAGTGCTAAGCTATGTACGTTAAAACGGTGGTGATTGAATTTATCAACAAAGCAATTCTGTACTGCCATCTAGCACAATAATATTATTCTTTCTCTACAAGTTACTATTTTCGATGAAGTAGGCTACCCTTTTTTATTTCCCGTTTTGAGGTGTTTAAATAACCTGAAAAGTATTAATGAACATATTCAATTTTTTATTGCAGTCCGAGGTAACTCATCGATGATGACAATTCATTGATTACTGCAGGGTTATAAATTCTCGTAATGGTGTACTTCCCAGAGTTAGAGAAACCATGAACTAGCTCCTCCGCGAAATGATCTGAGACGCCCACGGTTTCAGTATTGTCTCTACAATTTTGTTAATTTTATTGGATGGGGCCAAAATGTTGTCAATACATGTTTTAGTATTGTTAGTAACACGTTTAGGCTCCTGCACAGAGAAACTATTTGGAGAAGTTAAATAAAAGACTCTTACTATGGCTATCGTCCAAAATCTTGATACTGATATCGCCTACCACGAAGGCAGACACAAATATAGCAGTAGATCAAGTAAGACTTGCTTAAAGCAAGTTATGAAGTCAGCTGTATTAAGCGTAGGTGATACACGCTGCTATGATTTTGGTTTTATTCAGAACCAATTAAACTGCATAACTCCCAAACATGAACTCGCATGAGTTCATCATCACACGTATATAAACGCTGAACGTTACGGTAAAATACCAAAAAGGAGTTAATTGTAATAACGGTCCGTGGAGCTACTTCGACCTGACATTCCGCTGACGAAGGATAATAAAACAATTTAGCTTTCAATATATTAATATCGTTAATGATAGCAAGAACTGTGACCGAATGACACTACTGACATCATTCGGCCACCGGTTGATGATGAGAACCATTCGTGTCCTCGAAACGGCCGTCCCGGACTAATTATTACATATTACTATGTAATAAATAAACTTGTGTAGTGGGGAGATTCCGATACTTATGTCTTGTTTACCATATTAATATCGTCATAATTGGATGATACTCGATACTTGAAGTTTGCCAGATAGAATAATGCGTACATTATTAAGCAACTTTTCGAGTCACCTTTAGTGGTTTCAGTCACCAATCGATAAACATGCATAGGTCCAAGTCTTTCAACGTAAAAGGGTAAGGTAAGGTAAAGTCTTTTACCTTCAGTTAATAAAGGATATACTTATTCACGGTTGTCTATAAAGAAAAAATGTATCGTGTCAAACGTGATCGTATGGCTCTCATATTTGTATGACTTCCTTAAGTTAATTATGCTTGCTACAGTGTAAAGTTTTTCTAGTGAATTGATACGACATGTTCTTGATGGAAGATCCTATATATTAAACCAGTTATGAATTTTAGATAATTAATTTCTGTTTTAATCAATGAACTTATCTCTTAAAAAGACATCGAGAATGTATTATACATTTTCCTTAAAAAATATTGATGAGAAATCTACTATTATTGCGAAAGGTTTGTAGATTATCAAACGACATGCCAACATTTTAAATGACGATTATTATATTTTACAATTTTATAACAATCAATTTGTACAATCGCAACTTTAAACGGTCAAGTTTTCATAAAAGGCTAGAAATTTAATGTGTTCCACATACAGGTTGATTCGTGCTTGACTCTCACCATGGGAATCTCGATTATTAAAGGGACAGAGAGTAAGCTTAAATTTGGCGAAGTTGCTAGTGGATCAGCGATAAATGACGCTCGAAATATAAAAAAAAATGAAAAAAAACCGTTTCGATGAAAAATCTTTCTGTTTCGGTGAAAACTTTCCGATTTTGTCATAAATCTGTCTGTTCTTCTGAAAAGTTTCACGATTTCGATGGAAACTTTCACCGTTTCAGTGATATGTATACTTGTTTCAATGAAATCTCTTCCTTTCGGTCAAAAATTTTCCACTCCGGTGAAAAATCTATTCGTTTCGGAGATTTTCCGTTTCGAGAGAAAATATCCGTTAAAGTGAAAAATATCTCTATTTCGGCGAAAAATCTCTTTGTTTCGGTGACAAATCTCTCCGTTTCGGTGAAAAGTTTCTCCAGTTAGGTGCTTATGTTTCAAAATCACCATAAAAAGCAAAAAGGCCCAAAGTTTTTTAGAGAAAAATGGGCAAACCGTCTTCAAAACCTGTTGCCCTAGATCAAATATAAAAAAAGAGTTAATATTTGCAAGTTGGAAATCAGCTTGGCTTCAAATTTAAAGGCTGGCTCTTTAGGACATAGATGTTGTTGGGACAGTCTCCTTTAGTGGTTTCAGTCACTAATCGATAAACATGCATAGGTCCATGTCTTTCAACGGCCTTAATCGATTAGTTAATATCTAATCTATTACTATCTATCTACTTATCTATCTATCTACTTATTCACGGTTGTCTATAAAGAAAAAATCTATCGTGTCAAACGTGATCGCATGGCTCTCATATTTGTATGACTTCCTTAAGTTAATTATGCTTGCTATAGTGTAAAGTTTTTCTGGTGAATTGATACGACATGTTTTTGACGGAAGATCCTATATATTAAACCAGTTATAAATTTTAGATAATTAATTTCTGTTTTAATCAATGAACTTATCTCTTAAAAAGACATCGAGAGTGTATTATACATTTTCCCAATACAGAGTTGTCTTATAAGAGCATCATTTTGCAGATATATTAACCGACTTAGAGGTACATATGTAGATAAGAGATATTGAATTTCAGTTAACCTACTATATGTAAACGTAATCGCATTTGATGCAATATGTAAATTTCAAGGCGACCCACGCGACGCTCTTCATACCGCGGCGTAGTTTCCGAGTGAATTGCAGTTTAATTAGAGGGGGAATCCAGAGAGTTAAGCGCACTTTATGATCTTACTGCTATATCGCAAAGTGCTTTTTCGTCTAATTGCGTACTAAATCGAGATCTACAATTATCAGCAGTCGAATTGAAGTAATAAGCACGTCACATTTGGTACTGTGGTTGGTAAATTTCAATAAAACATGTAGATACCTAACATTAAATGAATATTCAAAGGCATTGTGCTAGAATTACAAAAAAGATTAAAGATGATGGTTAAATTATACAAACTTAGACGTAGTATGACAATATTCTTTGTTGGAAAATTTAAACAGGCAGCGAAAGCGGGAAAAAATTATGTCGTGGCATTGACATGTCCTGCAAGTTGGATTCAATTAACTTAAATTTATTAGATTAATTTATAAATACTGTTAAAGTAAGATTACATAAAACATATACATATCGGAGACTTTTCCACGCAGATAAAAAAGGATCCAACTGCAAGCATTCAATTGAACGTTATATATTGTAAAAAGTACGTCTTTCCTTGATTTAAAATTAGACGATTTAGATTACCACCATAATGAAATCTTTATTACCGCCCATCTTATCGGTATACATCACTAGTCTTTCCGAATTAAAACATTTTGGTAGGTTATTAACGTATGTATATTGAGAATACAAGTGGGCCCAATATAGGTTCTGCGGTACACCAAATACAATATCACTGTGACCGTTGGGAGTTACAACACAAAGAGTTCTATTACACATAACATAACCCAATCTAACAAGTAAATCTATCGAAAGCTTAAAATGGATTTACCTTTGACAAACTATTTGTGGACAGTCCACAGCAGTCCCCGTTGACTTCTCCCTCACATTTGGTTGTGTTTTTTTTGCAATTAGCTCACACCGCTCAGTTTATTGCTGCGTTAAAACCACGTTTATATTACTTAAAGTACTAAAAATTGGTGAAGATATGAACAATGCTTGCTTTCTGAATGATAGTAACAAAATGAGAGTACGATTCCGTAGAAGTGGGAGTGGAAGGGTAATGGTTTAGTTATGGGAAGACCCCTGGAGAAGAACAACCCCTGCACAAGATTAGCATTTAACTCAATGTCAGACGGGACGGTGTTTACAGCTGTCTAGGACGCTGAATAACGCTGTTTGTGCAGCTATAGAAGCGATTGTATCTAATCGGATAGTTAGAGATTGCAAATTTCACTAGTGAGTAGTGAACATCATGGGAAGCCCGTAATTGAGGCAGACGTTGAGAAGTCTCGCGGAGAAAAATATCTTGAAAGAAACATGATTTCACGCGTGCAATTTGGAGGTAGGAGTTTTACTAGGTCTAAGATAGCATATGTTAAAGCTGTCGCAACCAGCTGGCGGTTTTCAAAAATCAATCTATGAATGCAGAGAGATAGAGGGCCTTATATACATATATCCTGCCGCGGGAAATTTTCGAACAAGTTTACGAACAATAATACTCGTCCTCGCGGAGCAATTGCATCGAGCATCTTTGGGACAAACTCGATCGGCAGTTACGATCTCATCCTTGTCTTCATACAACGACGGATGAACTTGCGAAAACGGTGTGACAAGAATGCGAAAAAATTCCAAAAGGATTTACATTACGTTCGTAGAAAGCATGCTCAGGAGACGCTTTACTATGCCACAAACAGAGGACGCCCCACAAAATACTAAATTCAAAATTGCCTCTTAATATAAATGAAGCAATTTTGATTTTTTTAACAGTTTATTAATTATTATCATTTAGTTACTGCTTAAATTGTTCTAAACATTTTTATACAGACATATTTTATTACATTTTAAATTTTTTTGTTCTTATTTAAAAATAATAGATTTTAAGCATTTTTTTTTTTTTGTAAACCGCTTCAATTGAACAGTGAAAATTAAAATTCTGTTAATACAGCAACCTGTTTTGTTATTTATCTGCTTACCTACACAAATAAAAATACGGATTTAGATCTGAGACTGTTTTAATGTCAGCTAGTTGTTCCCTCACGTCCGCTTGCGCAAGTTGTGGGAATCAAAATTAAAATTTTACGGTATTGCTTCAACGAACGCTCAGGACTCACACAACACAAATGCTAAAGTACAATAACTTTTATTATTTAAATGATGGTAAGAACATACATCATACATACATAAAAACTTTAGAAGACATAGTTACGATATAAATAACGCCAAGGATTGATAAACACCAACAAACATACCAAGTAGTCCAAAAAATATTATTAATAGATCAATGATAATCGCCCAACGGAGCAAAGGTACTTCTTCAGAGCATTTAAGACATAGTTCAATTGTTGCCGGTATTATGAACTTCAGGAAAGAACCACAGATCGATCCTGTTAGTGATACTACTATATCAATTCTAGGTATTACAGAGGCGATTATAACTGAAAAAAAAAATTACATGAATTAAAACGACAATAAATCATTTTTTTATGGTGTATTACTAGAGATGACCAAAGCAGGTGAAATTATTACTTTTTTGCAGCGTTTAGACAGACTCGTGCGTATTCGTCTCATAAGAAAGCGTTCGTGTTGCCTACTAAATTAAACTAAACTACTAAAACACGAGTCTGTTTACCCACTGCAAAAAATAATTTCGCCTGCCTTTATCATCTTTACTTATCGTATACGGTGTGTCCACCTAATACGAAGAACATAATTCCTTCAGTGAACAATTCAGAGAAAATGTTTTGAAGTCAAAATTATTTCAGCACAACTTCTGCACAACGTAAAATGATATTTAAGGGCGCAGTTTGTGCTTGCTCATGATTGATTTCAAAACGGAATTTTTCATAGATTAAGGGCTCTCTCACAAAAATTGCAAATTATTTCAAAAACTATGCTAGACTAATATCGGAAATATTGAAGAAACTAGATAAATTGAACAGTGATATTCAATGCAATAACGCAAAAAAGTCGAACATTTATCGTGAGCGCCCTGTTTGCACAAACATAACTTTATCTTATTTCTGAATTATCTTCTTAAGCTTTGAATTCGATTCGTATTATTTAACTTTCTTGAATGGAACATCTTGTATATTTTTCAAGAATTTGAAAGGAGCTTTTGTAGAACTTTTTACAACATTTAATGTGAAAGCCAAGTTGATATTATTGAGAGTAAAAGAAAATGGTTAAAAACGTCTAAAAACAATATCTTTATGGTATTGATGAAATCACACAGAGTAAGAGCAATGTGAGGAGGAAAAACACATTAGCCCATGCCCACTCGGCATCATCAGCGTGACTGCGAGCATGCTTTTCTCCGCCTCCTTAAAATAGCTTACTCGTGATACTGATAGAATTATTCACAACAAAAGCAATACGACGAGAAAGAGCCTGCTTTTCTCAAGAGAAAAACTCGTACGGTGCAATCAGGAAGTTTGTATAACGACATTTAAAGGACACAATAATACTAGATTTTAGAAGACCTTTCGAGAAGCTGAAGTGTGTTCAACGAAACGTCAAGCATATTAGCGCAGCACTATTTTAATGGAGAGCAGCGTCGATAGTCTACACCCAACCACGGTTAGTCACTTTTGCTAGACTTGTATTCATATATACAAAGGCGGATCATAAAATAAGGTTCGTAAATATGGACGGCAATGTTTGTTTTTAAAACTGAAAACATCGTTTAGTCGTTCTGCTTTTCGACGTAATCGCCATTTTGATGTAAACATGTTTGCAGAAGCTGCTTCAGCTTTCGCACTCGCTTCAAAGATATCCGCCGCTAACCCGTTCAGATAGTGATTGACGACTTCTTTCACTTCGTCGTCTACCCAAATGTATCTTTAAATTTGGGAACAAATGGTAATCATTAGGTGTCAATTCCGGATTGTACGGAGAGTGGCGCATTACAGTCCATCCAAATGTATTAGCAGGTCCTGGGTTTAGCGAGAGATGTGGGCTCGAGCGTCATTGTGCATCACATTTTTGCTTTTCCCTTCGGCGGTTATGAATCGTCCGTCTGACTTGACTGAGTAGCTCAACTAACACAGATAGAATGGGATCTTGTAGCTCTATCGCTTTTGAAATCTTACTTTACCATCTGCTCTCGTATATAAGCACGGATGCGTATAGAATATTCATTATTCATGTAGTAATTTCTAAGCTTCAACTATAACAAGCTAGTTTACTCAGTATTCATTAGCGCTGCGTGTTCGGAGAAACGGGTAAACTTACTTTGTATTATTGTTTAAGATAATAAAGTAGCGCCTGAGTAAAGTAGCTCGATGTAATCGACAAGATTTAATATTTACTAAAAGAGCACTTACCGGCAGCTACTGTCAGTGTTACCCGTATGAAATATTCCCAAGTTACGGCATGCGGGAAATGTTTTGATCTTCTAATGAAGATTTTTGAAGGTACGTAAGCCACCATTCCAAAAGAAAGGAATAGAGAAAATACAAACGCAATCCTTGATACATTTAATACTCTAAAATGTAGATATAATAAATTATGTGTTCTAACCAGAATTATCTACAATGCAAGTAACGATGGGTACTACAGAACATCTCCAGCAGTTATTATCAGATTGACGAACGACGATGCTTGGGAAACCACTGTAATAATTTTACGAGGTCTGTTTATTTTGAAGAAGCAGTATACGGGACGCCAAGTGGTCTATTCATCTAGGACCCTCGAATAATTTAGAAGCATTTGGTTTCGTGAGAAAACATTTGAAGTGACAGTTTTAATGCAAGAAGAGGCTCATGCAATGATGACATTGTGGTAGTTATGAGAGATTGTTTGAGGGTCATAGGAAGATCAAGTTAAGTTTTTTGAATGGAACATGATACCATCTCGATAGAACTTTACATTATTGATCTGATCTGGCGATATAAACTGTTTGTAGATAGAAGACAAACCAATAAGTGCGCGATGTTTGGGGATTTTTGAGTCGTTTAAAGTAGTCGTAAGTTTGAGTTTTACCCAACGAATCGTTCCCGAATGCTTTCGGTTGTGTCTGTGTCAGAGTTTCAATCATAATTTGATAGAGGTGCGCTATCATCGGCAAACTTACAGTAAGTCAACTCAGTCAATAACAGTAAGTAACTCACATACAGTAAATGCACTTGATATACTTAACTCAACTCAATCAAACGATTTTCACCAGTCTTTTACTCACCAGTCTGTCTTCAAGAACAACACAAGAGAACTACATTTGCATTAAAACGTTTTGAGAAAATTAAATAAGTTATGTTATTGTCGAGCATAAGAAATGCATTTCCTAGCAGACGTTTTTGGAATTTAAAAATATTTCTTTTGGTCAGTTTACTTATGGAATTGGTTCCCAAGGCATTGTCTATCGTCACCCTGTCTGAAACGTTAATTAATTACTATAATCTGTAAGAGATCGAAGCTAAAATTTAGTAGCTGTAACAGGTAATGATTTTTCATGAAAATGAATTTATAATACTTCCAAGAATTGTTCTATAGCATCCAAGTGATGCAAATAATTACACAAATTTTAAGTAGGATGCAATTCGAATACTTGCCTATCATTTATTGCTAAATTTTGTGTGAACATTGGTTGAATATTATTACCGTATCTTAAATACCCTAAATAGCCTACTATGGTTACCAACCCAGTAAACAACATCATCGATATATTCCAAATTCCAAGAAATCCGCCAAATGATTTTGGATGTTGCATATTGTTTTCTATAGCTACAACCTAAAAATAGTATTGTTACACTAAGTAATGCGCTGATTTTTAAAATAAAGGTATTTCTATTTAATCATGGTTACATTGATACTTTTTCAAGCATTTAAATCGTAACAACTGCATATGCTTGAAGCAGCATAAGAATAGTTCACAGCTTGGGCTAGAACGTTTAACAAATGTTAAACGTGTACACAACCATGTATTTCGAGATCCTAACAGTAGGAATTTCTTGATGTGATACCGATAACATTTATCCATTTGATTCTCATATTTTCCAATGTTGTTGTTTTCCTAATCCTGTAATTTTCTATCCTTTTCCTCTGAGATCAAAAATTTTAATTGGATTTGTATCTGATCATTCTGGAAATAATTGCAGCGCTTTATAGATATCTACAACTGCTAAGCTATTTGAATTAACACTAATAAAAATTTCAAATTTTTATTAGTGTTGTCTTAGTTAGCGCTCAATCTTATCATACTCGAAAGATGCATTTAACTGAGACAACCAAATTATTATTACTCTAATTAAAATCTGCGTTTGAATACGGGCAACGATATGTACAGATATCCGGGATCCTTTCACTCCTGCTGGACCCACATTAGTCAGTGGTTCTTTAGCTCCTCTATCACTCAGAGACGGTATCATCACAAGACGTGAAGAACTGTTATGCTCCTCAACAGAAAATGCTATACTTGAATCGGATTACTATACTTCTTAAAGCTACTCAACTACTCTTCTGAACAGACGATTCGTAGAGTTTCCAGATCCTTCGTATTCCCCTCGACAATTTAGGAAAGACTTGGTAGTTGGATATTTTCTTGTAGCTAAGTGTTTCTAATAAACCATGGCGTTACGGCTGATACTCTCAACACTCTATTTTGCAATGCAGGCTCTGAAGATGATTTGGCGCGACGTTCTATCTTCTCCGTACGAAATGAAGGAGATCTCTGCAAGATAGCTGCTGATCAAAGAGTAATCACGGCTACTTTACAAACGAACTCTAGGGAAATCTTGCACGATCGATCGTCTCGTTTTCGGGTAGTACATTTGCCCATCTAGTAAACCTTATTATCGCTGTTCACTTTCAGTTTACTCTTAGTAAGTCACTTAACTACTTCATGTTATGCCTGCTGGAAGTGAGTAATCGATAGATTTTCTAAAACAGTGTAAGTTGAATATCGTCAGTTTATTTTAGGAGTGTCTGGGAGCGTCGTGTGTACAGAATAAGAATAATCCAAGAGTCAACAGGAAGGCTTGCGCGATTCCAACTGAAACTGTTCCTGTGGAGCCACACCTTGTGAGAAACGTCCTTCTCCGCAATTTCGACAACTAATCGCGTTGAAGGCATCTGTTATATCAATGAACACACATCCAGCAATTACCTTAAATCGGTTGATAGTCCCGAGCAAAACCTGAACTGTTCGTTCAGGAATGGTTTTCTTGAGTTTGACTCTTAGACGAGTAAGGACGACTGCCTCCAATGCTTTGGATAGCGATGCTGGGCCGGTAATTCTATTGAATGGGGTATCTTTTCTTAGCTTCGAGATGGCCATCATGGTTGCAAATTTCCAGTTATTAGGGAAACGACAAAATGTTGGAACCGTATTTATGGGGTGAAAGTTGAGAATCACGTCAAATCCAGGAGCTTTACGTTTTAGCACGTTTAATATATTATTATAGCTTCTCTTGTGCGATCTCGTTCAATGACTCTGTGTTATTTTGCTGGACGGAATTTATCCTCGTCGGATTCTTCCTCCTCGTGGTCATTCATATCTTGATCAGAGCATACGCTTTCCACATGGTCAACGTGTGTTTTGGCTTTTTCAGGTTATTGCTGTATTTCAGAGCTTTCCTATTTTCCACAAGGAATTATCAGACTTCGTGCTTTACCTTGCCCCTTCTTATAGCACTCGATCATAAAATATATACATCAAGTCATTCGAAAGAAACAATTTTGTTGATTTACTCTGATTGTCTCAAAAATATACTGCGTAAGTTTTCATTTTATTTAAATAGAAAATTACATTACTTACGGTGGAAACTGAATTAAAGGTGAATAAAGCTATACCAAAAAATATAGGATATTTTAGTGGATGTGCCACTAATTCTGCTTTCGTTTTAAAGTCCCACTCTCTGAGTACGCGAGCAATTATGATAGCCACGCTAAAAAACATAAGACCGTTTCCTATCAATGCAATGTCCGTGTGAGTCTTGATCGTCCTGATCATACTGATGGCAATCAGGAACAGAAACATTATCGCCAGGTAGAAGTTCGTATCAAGTGTTCTGCCAATGTTCTTCATCAAATGCTTATCTACTATATCTTTTATATTGGAACACATAAACATACAGTAGGCAGTAGACAATAGCGTTTGATTAATTACAATCACGGATTCTAGAAATGATCTATAAAATTTAAAATATTATTAGAGGACGGTGTATTATTAAACAATTTACGTAATGAGGGCTGTTGTGAAATAAAGGTGAGAAAAAAGAAAAAAATTGTAATGATTTACAAAATTCTGTGATTAACACAGACGATCAGTTTTGAACGAGATAATTACTTTCAGCCCAAATATTTCATAGTACAATAAATAATAATAATAATTTATTGTCCAACGATAAAACCTATTGTACTACAAGCTAAAAAAGTACATAAATATAGATAAGTACAAAAAGAACTAAAAGCGTCGTAAAAACAAGAAACTAAACTAGATTTTTTAATGTAATCAAAAACGTGGTCACTTCAGTAATAAATCAGTTCGAGGGAAAGTAATGACGAGAGATAGAAGCGCCAAATTAGAAGAGCAATATAGCCATGAGCTATCTTTGAAACGAAGTTTATTGCAGAAACTGCCCGACGGTATTCCAGTGACCTCAAAGGACTTCAAAGGATTTCAAAGGACTCATACTTTAAGAATTGGCGCTGGATATTCTCAATGCTCAGCTGGAGGCAGATGTAACGTGAAGGGGCATATCATTGAAGAATTTTCAGGATTATATGTGTAATAAAATCTAAAGTTTTTGATGCAGAAATAAGTGTATTATGCAAAATCTTATCGAGAATCAAATACGGCCTTCTAAGCTGAACTTCTTAAAAGTTGAAGCTGAAAGGTTATTCTCGATGTAAATCGAGAACTACTAAGAATTAATGCTTTTGTAATCAATTCACTGGAGTCCGATCCACATGCAAACGTGGCATCGCTGCTGTGTACTCAAGTTACCTCATGAAAGTTCGCATTTCTATTAAAGCTAATCTGATGGAGATCTTTCAATTTATTCACATTAGGAATGGTACTACATGTATACTTGAAATATTTTTATGACGATATACATATTGACATATCTTAGGAAACAAATAAGTTTTATTAAGATCTTGAAGAGCTGATACTGATTGTATTTATTTATTTGATTTTTACACCTAGTCGCAGAGGTATCTCCTGGTTAAGCTAGAGGGTTCCGTAAACCACGGTATCTCTGTCCTAATCTATCTATATTATAAAGGTTTACTTTACAACATGACTTAGTGGCCAACGATAGAAGACCTGTGTTAATATCGGACACAATATGTTCAAGTAGCATGTGGGCAACCTGGGGCTGCTAGAAATAAAAACAAATAGCACGCAGGTTCTGCCAAACAGGAGAAGGCGTTATTATCTATACGTTATGAGTTATGAGTTGACCACCGACCAAGTGCGATTATCATCTTATAATTATCTGTCGTTCCTTTGTTGATTACTTCAAGCCCATTGGTATCAGAACCAAACGTACCAATTCATATTTTCCACATTATTGATCTGCTACTTTTTTATCTAATGTCATGGTTGGATTGGAAGCGCTATAGTTTGCAATACTATTGCTTGTGGTGGTAACCCAATGAAGTTTTCGCCGATTAAAAATGAGCGGCTTATTATAATCAGAAAAGGTCTGAAGTACTAGGAAAAATAGAGGTCACTTATTCCATTTTCCCTAGTTCTTGAAAGCTCTTTGGAACGTGTTACAGCTCGCATAGAACGAGATAACGTGAGATATATTGGGTGTTTCCCATATTTACTGGGACGCTCTTCCATATATTACGCAGACGGTGTATTCACATTTAGTTATCAGTGGTGTCCCTTTAACTTGCCGCATATCTAAGATTATTAAACAGTGCAGTGCAAATGTTTACAACTGAATTTCATTATTCTATTGTTTTGGCGTAAGGATTATATAAATCGGGACATACCTTTTCTTTTCTTACATTTATTACACAAAGCCACAATGGATTATTTGGTGAGAAATATTTATACACGTAAAAACACAAAGAAACATAAAAGTCTTACCCTGCATATACAGAATATCTTCGTAAAAATTTAGGTCCTATAGTTAATGCAGCTACTAAAGTGTCTGGGTAAGTTAGCATCGGTACCCTATTTCTCTTACATATAGCGTACTGACATTTGATCTGTGAAGAGAATAACACAGAGACATGGAATATAATATTTTCAAACAAAATTTTATTTGCACTAAGAACTCAAGATGGTTGTGTAGCGAGCTGATTTGTTATATTGAAGCTTGTAAATTATTTCCGAATTCACGAAATTCATGAATCTTAGAATAAGTCTTCGTGCGACTATAACCATCATGCCCGCCTTCTACCCGTCTTATCCGTAAGACAATAGATCATATAGTTGTCCCACTCTTATACTTTCCATGATCCTGGTATTCTTTTTTTCTTCGATGCGCGCCGGATCACAAATTTAAAGCGGCGAATACGACCAAGCGTATGAAGTCGATGCGCGAGTTATATAAAAAAATAGAATGCGATTCAATAACATCAAAGTGTCTGACAGCAAGTGAGATATCTGGGGTGGAAATCGCCACCGACAGGAATATAAGCCCGCCTCATCGCCGATGGAGACAAAGTGTGTCGGCGCTACCATTGACCGTCTCTGCTCATTCCAGTTGACTATATTTCTTACTAGTGTGCAATCGTCTTTGTGGTTGACGCACGTTCCCGGCTTTAATGCGTGGTATGCTATTATAATTGGCCATCCACTGTAAGATAGCTCCGCTCATTAATTGACCAATTAATTAAACGCTTTGGCATAGTCGTCATTACCGTTGACATGTCATTGATCTCTTATTAATTGACCTGCTAACAAATTAATTGAGAAGTTCCATTGATACGCCGCCATCACAGTTCGGTATTAATCTGTGACTTTAGTTTTACTTCGCCAATTAATTGTGGGATTAATGATCCGCAGTGACATCGTCGCCATGGTTATTATCCTGCTAAAAACCGATCGATTGATCCATCGATTAATTTCGCAATCTATACGATAATGTCATCCCCGTAATATGCCGGCATTACCATTGGCTATCAATCCACGACATCGAACTTTACTCTCCTAAATAATTCAGGGCTTAATTACGCGATTTGATAAAGTCGTTATTACTGTTGACGTGCCATTAACCGTTCAATAAATTGAACTTTCAATTAATCCTTCGAAAAAGGACATTGTCAGCCCCTGTGTTTTCTTTTTTTGCCTCACGAGTTTGTCTACGAGATAGCTAATGTAACATTATACTTCCTTTTTATATTTTACATTTTCTTTTATCAAGTACTGTATATATTCTCGTTTGTGAAATTTTACATATTGTAGATATGAGATGAAATGTTTAATTTACAAGCTTCAAAGGTGTTAAAAACCTTTAAGGTAACAGTAGTCTCAAACATGCTGCTTAGACATTGCTAATAAAGTCAAATAGATTAAAAAAAAATATTGATGAGAAATCTACTATTATTGCGAAAGGTTTGTAGATTATCAAACGACATGCCAACATTTTAAGTGACGGTTATTATATTTTACAATTTTATAACAATCAATTTGTACAATCGCAACTTTAAACGGTTAAGTTTTCATAAAAAGCTAGAAATTTAATGTGTTCCACATACAGGTTGATTAGTGCTTGACTCTCACCATGGGAATCTCGTTTATTATAGGGGACAGAGGGTAAGCTTAAATTTGGCGAAGTTGCTAATGGATCAGTGATAAATGTCGCTCGAAATATAAAAAAAAATAAAA
The DNA here is from genome assembly GCA_020654165.1 of Oryctes rhinoceros. NCBI lineage: Eukaryota > Metazoa > Arthropoda > Insecta > Coleoptera > Scarabaeidae > Oryctes > Oryctes rhinoceros. Next base: position 8,931,008 of record JAIOKQ010000230.1, on the reverse strand, counting down.
AAAACTGTTTCGATGAAAAATCTTTCTGTTTCGGTGAAAACTTTCCGATTTTGTCATAAATCTGTCTGTTCTTCTGAAAAATTTCCCGATTTCGATGGAAACTTTCACCGTTTCAGTGATATGTATACTTGTTTCAATGAAATGTCTCCCTTTCGGTCAAAAATTTTTCACTCCGGTGAAAAATCTCTTCGTTTCGGAGATTTTCCGTTTCAATGGAAAATATCCGTTAAAGTGAAAAACATCTCTATTTCGGCGAAAAATGTCTTCGTTTCGGTGACAAATCTCTCCGTTTCGGTGAAAAGTTTCTCCAGCTAGGTGCTTATGTTTCAAGATCACCATAAACAGAAAAAAGGCCCAAAGTATTTTTAGAGAAAAATGAGCAAACCGTCTTCAAAACCTGTTGCCCTAGATCAAATATAAAAAAAGAGTTAATATTTGCAAGTTGGAAATCAGCTTGGCTTCAAATTTAAAGGCTGGCTCTTTAGGACATAGATGTTGTTGGAACAGTTCTCCAATGGTCGAAGTTGCTAAGCGCCGGAGCAACCTCGAGAATGTACTTTTAGTGTTTCACTGCAAGGTCAAATAAATCTATTAGAGGGAAAAAGAAGTTGATCTTTTTATTTTCGAACATTATTTATCATATATGTGCTTCTCTTCGAGTTCAGGGCGAACACAAAATTAAGCAACTTCTCAAAATTTAAACCTACGCTCTATCTCTAATAATAGCATAGATCCTTAAAGAGTGGTTTGAATATGAATCAGCCTGCATGCTTTCACGAAAGCGTACTTTGAAAATGAATAATACCTATTAAGATATACTGCAATAAAACTCACCAACTTATTGATGCAGTATGAAGTAAAACTCATCAGGAAAACGGTGCTTGTTAATCCATTAAACAGTCCGGCATGCATGAATGCGTAAGGCATTGTCATAATTCCTGTTCCAGTACAAGTTTTAATGATATGTAGCATTGTTTCTATATTTCTAAAGTTATACGATATACATAGATATGCAAAGTGAATATTGAGTAAATGTCTCTTACGTCGATAGATATAGTTGCCGCCTGTGTTTATGAGGGTCGTAATCATTTTCCATTATTCGCCTTCTAAACCACAAAGGTGCCCTAGACAAACGAAATTTATGGGGTTAGCAGATGGTCTAGAGACGATGCGCAACTACATTGCATGTATTTGGAATTTGATGGCGAAATAATCGAAAAAAATCTATTGCAAAAGACTTGAGAGAATCTACTTGAAAAAGAAGTAAATAAAAACGAATAGTTTGTTCGTCTAATTCTATGATTTATAAATAGTATCTATTTATAAAAGTAAAACTTACCTAAACAAAGTGTCTGTAACATCAGCTTCTGTAACATCCTTATATTTGTCGGTAACTTTTGGGTCACTGTAAAAACACGATGATTTTAATGCGAAAGTTTCGGAACATTCACCAGATAATTGTTGACTTTAGCCACTGCGCCCTCTAATAGTTATGCTTGAGATTTGCTAAAGATATTTTCATTAAATCTTTCTTTGCCGCTTAATTATGAAAACATTTTCCCCACGATTCTAACTGTAGCAATTTTAAGGATATCGCAGACCTCCATTCTTAATATGACCCGCATATGTTTAATTAACCATTAAGTCATTATTTATATTGTTCTGTACTGTCCAATTCACGTCTAAATAAATGTTGCCTGGCCTGTAAATCATCTAACACTAACTGAAGTTATTTATTTCACATCTGATAGATTGAGTTCATTTGTAACAGAGTCATTCGATTACATCAGATACCCTTTTAGATATGTCAAATACCCGTTCAGTTATATCGGGTAGCCCATCAGTTACATCAGATAGCAATTAATCTTAAAACAGACGATGATGGGCGAGGTGATGAAACAAGACAAAATTGAAAATATTGTAGCCCGAGTAGATTGGTTCAGGAGAAACATGCGCAGTTAAACATAAAACATCGGAAGAACAATGATTAGTTGCTGTGAAAAGCGTTCAAATCTACGAAACCTCTGGAGTTATAACAGTTTTAATGCTATCTAACCGCATTAACAATTTCGAATAAAGAAATAACTCGTCAGTATCTAACAATAAGGGCAGCAGCGTAATTTCTCAACTAAACTAAAGCCACTGTGTTCAAATTAAACGTAAATTTTGGTAAAGGATTAGTGTGGATAGGAAGCTATTTCTTAAACATCCTGTGTGTAATATAAAAATAAGTATCCAAATTAGTAAATAAATAATAAAAGTAGGGAACATACCTTGCGAATAAAGCTAAAAGAGCTGCTTTCCGACTAAAATTCTATAATCGTTTAATAACTGCATGAATTTAAGATAAGAACATACCTTCTCGTAGGTTTCTCATAGCTAGATCAAACACCGAATTAATTACATTAACATTAGAGAATTAGTTACTTAGGATCACTTACTGCGCTAATTCTTCATCCATCTCATCAGTTGCCGTGTATATTGTGGTACCACTATCGCTACTGCTCTCGTCTCTAGATATAGGAAGATATATTAAATAATTAGTATATTATACGTGTATTATATACAGCTTGTCCACCTAGTGCGTGAACGGATATGCACAAATTCTTGGCAATACAGAACTATAACGAAGTACTGGCTGTACAATGGTGACCCCGGATCCGGAAGTTCAACAAATTATTAATCTTCGGAAACATGTAAATCACGTTAGGGTATGTATGTACCCGCATTCTTTTTCTGAGGAAAAACATTGAGTGGGTGAAATGAATTTTTGAAAATTGGAAATTCTCCGTTCTGAATACTACGTAAAAGGTAGAGAAAACGTTTTATAATAAAAATTGTTTGATTGAAAGCGTTTTATTAAGTAAATAAGAAAAACCACCAATATACCTTTTCTATATTTACACATGCAGTGGATTAGTTTGGGTGGTGATGAAACATAAGTATTGTTGGTATAGCTATGCCTATCGTATGATGGCATGGCTATCACATATGGAACAACGAGGTGGATGTACACAATCTCGTTGTATGAAATCAAAAGTTACTGGATTTTCAAGTTCATTCGGTCTTTGGTTAACGTATTCTCTTCTATACCCAACGTAAGCAAATACGTTTTGATATTTCAGCGTTGAAAATTGACTATTATGTCATTGCGTTTCTGCAATACAATATCGTAACCATACAGCAGTACATCATGTTTTTACAGAGTTTATCCATATTCGAAACCCATATATGTACTTCAAGAGGTTGATTCATTGATGTAAGTTTCTTCGGTCTCATGAGTGTATTAACATGTTGGTTGGATGGAATACTGTTTGCTAATGAAGCAGGGCAGCGGCTGGTAATAGAACGCAGTAAAAAAGTGTCGCTATTTCCTACATTTGGCGAATACACATCGGTTAACTGTTGCCTAAAAGTTCTTTTGTTAATTTTTCAGATGTAGATGTTGTCGCTATATGAATATTCTACGATCGAAACAAAGATACTCGCAAGCGGAAATTACCAGATTGCCTTTTGAGTACAATGAATTAAGCGATTTTCCGGAAGTCGATATTGTTGGGAGCATGGTATAACTTTGTGTAGTTACGCATACAGACTCTGCAACTGCTGCGACAGTTTTTGTTCCTTGCACAGCTGAAGCCCGGCCGGAATGTCGCTTTAGACTAAAACCACTGCTATCGGATGGATCGGCCTACCCTATGTCATCTTTTGGACTGTTAACGAAAGTTGAAGTAGTTTTCTTCAATTGCTCGGAGTTTGTAACATGTCGAGTGATATATATTTTATTTTATTTTTCTTGAAACTGTTAAATGTCAACGCATGTCGACTTTTCCAATACGTAACAATGTTGATTTTATATTCTAAATGCAACACCTCCTTTTCCTGGTATACACTCTACTTCTTCATGCTCTATTACTTCTAATGCTTTTTCCAATGTGAGCTTCATCTTCATCTGCGCGGTTAAAAAAAAATTAGGGTTGCATGAAAACGATGTTTCTCTTCAAGCACCATTCAAGTTCAAAGGTTGCCATCAGCAAACGAATTACATTGGTAACATTTATGGCGGTTCAAAACTACAGGTCTGCTACACAACAACAGGTTTCTGTCTCATTTACTTTCTTATTAAATTAAATATTACGAAATATTTAACAGCCATCTTGTAAAATTTAAATGATTTATTTCTATTTTAATAAATTATTTGAAATTCTAAGAAATTGTGCACAAATTTCAAAAATAAGCTATGTAGATATAAAGTGTCATGCATCGTTCACAGCGAAAATTGAACACGCATCATCTTTTTAGCATAATTTTATTTCAAAACTTTTCTCTTAAAGTTATTACCTTCTGCCCACGTACTAGATGGACGTGATTATAACGCATAAGTTATTTTTCAATAAATACTTAGCCTACTAACTTCCATATGAACTGGGAATGATCTTCAGGGATTGTCACCAAATTTCCATTGTAGCTGCAAAATATTGTTGATTAGCGTATGCATTGTTTAGGAAAATTCAACGAATCAAAACCTGTAGAATTCCGCTAGCGCAGGATCGCTTTTCATTAATCTAGAAAGACAAGAGGCTTAAATATACGAAGAAGAAAAATAGTCACTGGCGTACAATTGCAGTAAAGTAAGCGACAGTAGAAAAACTTTCTTTCCTGTCCAAGAATGTAGATAGGTTGATAGGTTGAAAAATTTTCGTTGGGACTAGACACACTCCTGTTTATACGGCTCAAGAAAAGTGATTCGTGTTACTTACTGGTTCCTTCGACAGTCCACAAAACATCTCTTTTGTTGTTTGTTTGTCTAGTCGCATTGAAAATTTAGTCATTTCCTCTCCTTCCCCTCTAGCTAACTTGTCCGAAACTGCGCCAGTGACCTATACATCGTTTTTCAATTTATTGTATTCTACTAATGTACTCATTAAAAACTACCAACACCTACTACACCTGCAAAGTATTCAATTTCCGTGTCGTAGCATTCTCTCCAGACTTGTTTACAGAAAGTCGCATGAATTATTACTAGAGTAGGTAAATTCAGGTGCGCACCATCTGCGCAGCTAACCACTGAACACTCGCATGCGAAACACTAGTCAGTATCTAGTTCGCTGCCGCCTAAACTACACATGATAGTAGCGGCGAAGTACGCTGTGTCCTGTTTTTAATAATGTTGAAGGTACGTAGATTGAGAAAACAACTATCATTAAACATAGTGAATAAATTTATTGAGGATTACTCGGATTTGACTTACGACGGCGTAAAAATTAAATGTTTAATACGCGATATATATATATATATATATATATCTAACGTGCCCCAAACACATTGTAAATGGCATGTGCAAAGTGCAAACCGCAATAATATCAAAACCGGTGTCGCGGCAAAATACGAACAATTCTTATTCGATTAATGTACAATGATGATTCAGTGCAATCTGGCGTTTACTTTATTAAACAACGATTCACTTATTTCATTTTGGAACAAATACGTCAATATTACATCACCGAGCAGGACCACGTAACGAAATTATTTACCATCTGTGCGTGTACATTTAGAAGATAAAGTTAAGTCTGACCTAAAAAATAAAAAGGTGTTATTGTGGTGGATGAAATAACTGATTGCGAAAAAAGAGATCTGTACTTAATGTTATCGTGCGCAAAATGGACGTTATCTTTTATTAGCTTCTAGACGAATAGAAGAATGTACTGTCCAAGTAATTTCATTCCATTGGAAAAATTTGAAATATCCAGAGATGATGTTCTTAATGTTTTATGACAGATCGTGCCGCCATCATGCTTTCTATAGGTCGGTCTCTTAAGGAACAGCGCGGTAACTTTTCACATATTACATGCAAAATTCACGCTCTACATCTTGTGGCAGAGACAATTCGTAGATATTATCAACAGGTGGATGCACTAATTGCGAGTACAAAAGCAGTGTTTGAAATCCCCAAAAGGTATTCGCGAATTTCACAGACTGAGCTCTCATACTCCTGAACAACCGATCCTTACACGTTGGGGAACATGGTTACAGGCGGCATTTTACTATCATAAATATTTTGAGTGTATAGAGAAGGTAGTTCTATTATTCAATCTGAAAGAATGTGCAGCTATCGAAATAAGTCAGAAAAAATTTGAAGATAGGTTAAAAGTGATTTATAAACTATTCACGGCAATTACATCGGAGTAATTCAAGCAATAGAATCACTGTAAATTGTGAAAGATGTACACGCCCAGCTTTGTTTGGTAGAAGAAGCAAAAAATTTTTTGAAATCACTCGATTTTATTTTGTATATATATGACTAGAGATGGCAATTTCCTGTGTTCATTCAGTAACATAGAGATAACTTATCGAGATCGGTTCATTACAACTTACAGAAACCATCTTAAAAACTTTTTTGTATCTAGCACCGGAGCGGCATTCGCGATATGTTTCTGCATATTACCTTCGCAAACAAGAGTCTATTGGTTAGTTGCGCTCCCGAATTTGCCCACTTTAATTATTACTGCTACTTAAGAACAAAAGATTTGTTCAAATGAAATACAAAATTAAACGGAATATTTAGAAAAATATAGGTGTTAACAAAGAAAATTAGCAGCGGCGTAGTATCTCATGATCAGGTACACTTTGTTCAATTTCCTAATTCTTCAACGAATGCAAACTTTCCGAAACAGCCTATATATTTGAAAGTAGAATCATACCTCTTGCTGTTCCCATTCGATTCGTTACTTCAGAAAAATAAAAAAAGTTTGCAGATTTAACGAACGTAAGGAACAGGAAGTCTAGAACGGTAGTTACGGTGTGCGGAAACAGGAAGATTTTAGGTACTTTTTTTATAGCGGTACGAAACTCAACGACAACAAACAGGAAAAGACGCAACTTTAATCCTGTGTAGACTTCAAAGTAGGATTGTGTTTTAATTTAACGGTGTTCATTGACAATAAAATTAATAGGAAATAGTGAATAAGAATGTACGTCCTCAAGTAGTCTTATTAGAGGGACATATATATATATATATATATATATATATATATATATATATATGTATATATATATACGTACATTATCGTAACGCCAAAAAAGTATCGCATAATTTAGTTTTGAATCATAAAAGTATCGCATAATCTTTGTTTGTAGCATAAAGTTGTAAATATACTTTAATGCGCTCTAAGATATAATTTCTATGATTGTTTAAATAAAATACAGGCCCAATAAAAACAAGAACTCATACTTGAGATTTTTATTAAAACAAGAAATTATAATTTTGGAAAGAAAAATGTCATAACAGTAGCTTTTAATACTGAGTATTGCCACCTCTGGCTCTTATGACCGCTCGCATACGGTTTGGCAGAGATTCGATTAACCTCCGTACATAAGCCTGATCCAAATTCTTCCACTCGTCACGGAGAGCATTTTCTAGTCCATGCAGGTCCGCCGGGGCAACATTTTGGGTTCGTATCCGTCTGTGAAGGAGGTCTCACACATGCTCGATAGGGTTCGTGTCCGGACTTACCGCAGGCCAATCTAAAACTGGAATACCAACATCGTTAAGGTATTCCTGGACGATTATTGCAACATGCGGTCGTGCATTATCGTGCATTAACATGAATTCGTTTCCTATAATTGGCGCATATGGTACTACATGTTCTTCTAAAATGTCCGTTATATACCTGTGGGCAGTCAGTGTACCTCTGTCTACCGGTACTAACTCTGTACGACCTGTTAAACAGATGCCTTCCCAAACCATAATAGAGCCACCAGCGAAATTAGGTCTAGCTCTGATATTACACTGCGAATAGCGCTCACCGTCTCGTCTGTACACTGAGATACGCCTATCTAAGGTGTAAAGACCAAATCTTGACTCATCTGTGAAGAGTATATTGGCCCAGTCATTAATGTTACAGTTTACATGTTCTCTGGCAAACCTTAAGCGAGCCACTCGGTGGTTCCTAGTGAGACGAGGGGCTGTTACAGCTACTCTAGCTCTTAATCCACTCTGTCGTAACCTATTCCGAATAGTTTGAGTACTCACACGAGTATTTCTGACTCTAGCCAAGTCGTTCTGCAATTGTCTCGCAGTTACATGTCTTCGACGTAATGCTTGTAGTAGTAAATAGCGGTCATCTTGGCGAGTAGAACGTCTTGGACGACCTGGTACAGGTCTCCTACTGTAATTGCCTGTTTCCCTATATCTGGCTACGGCTCTAAAAACACTTGACTGATTGATGTTCATCAAATTAGCAACGTATGCTTGAGATCGTCCATCTTCGATTAAAGCAACTATAGCAGCCACTTGTTCTGAAGTTAAATTGCTCATTTTAGTTTTAAAAGCGTTGGTACAGAACTCTGACTTCGCACTTTAAAATTTGTTCGTATAGGAAGACTTTCAATAAACAACTGAACAAACCTTACACATATGCATTTTTCTAAATGTGTTCTTTTAGAAAAAAAAAAGTAAAATAGCTATGTTCCACGATTTTGTTGGTGTTTTTATAGTTCACATACACGAGGCAAACTTTTTGTGAACGTATAAAAATATCTTCGTTTATAAATGCCCTTTTTTAGTTTATGCGATACTTTTTTGGCGGAGTGTATATATATATATTATATTAGTTTCCAGAATTGTGTGTGGTACTGTTATAATCGAGAAAGCTATGTATGCAGATGTCCCAATAATTGTTTCAAATGTATACCAAATCCAAATTTGTTTATGGCATATTTTTCGTTGTTTCTGAATCACTGCTGTATTAATGAAAAAATACTAACAAATAAGTGTTGACTGAGTGTCAATAATTCAAATTTAGTTGGTATATTCAAATATTCATGTCATGCATAGGGAAATGTAGTATCATTTATTGAAGAATTTAACATTCTATTATCTCAATAATACAATCAAATATACAGGGTGTTCTACTTAAAATTACAGTGATATTAATGGTTGACGTTTAACATATTTGAACGATAAATATTGACAACCTGTATAATATTTATATGTAGAAATGAGGATACTTTTTAATAACTCATGTTTATAGCTTAGCAACCCATAACAAACAAAGTACTATGATGATTGTACTGAAATTATAATCATAATCAATAATCAAAATAGCTTCAAAACGGTGATAATAAAACAATTAAAGAAAAGCAAGGGTACGTTGCTTCCGATGAAGCCGGAAGTCGAATGGACGCACTTTGCTTCCTGATATACAGCTGGCATTTTGTGATTTCTTACCTCAGTGCCTCATGTGCAATTTCGGATTTCTGTTGTTCAATATTTACTGCAGGTGCACTAAATACACAGGAAAAAACTTATTTTAATGCAAGATTCAATTTTCTGCAAATCGTAATGGCTTTAGTACACTCTTTGCAATTAAAAGTGCATCGCATTTAAATAGTCAAATATTAAGATGTTAAAGGTTTCCGTAAATACAAGAATTATTTATTTTTATTTACGTGGTATTAAGCTCAATAGCTTGTTGTAATGCGATGCAAAGTGCCTCATCACCCCCTCATTATAAATGGCGAACTGCTATTATTTACTCCCTTAACATAAGAAATGACTCGAGATTTTACCAGACTTGATCCTATGGCGATTGATTATGTTTAAGATCCAAATCGTGCATTCTTTTTTGCAAACGGTGTACATTAAGGTAAGGGAGCACACTTATCTTTACTACAAAGCCCAATTCTTACCTAGAAGAAAGATCCGCGGTTTGAGACTTCTGCTTCAAGATTCCCGTTCCTGATGCGCTAAGAATAAAAGTAAAATAAGTTTTATATTTTAATATAAGGATTAAATATTTAAACCAACCTTCAATACTACGATATTTATTGTTTTAGCACCTCTTTTCTTTAAAATTGCACTTTTTTGCAAAGACTAGACAGACTCGTGTTTTGTCGACTTTCGCGGATACCAGTAAGCAACACGAATCCATTCCCATGAGACGGATAGGCACGAATCTCTCTAGTCGCTGCAAAAAAGGAATAATTCCTGCTTTTACCGCGTATCTACGTTAAAGTTAAACATGCGAACTTAACTTCTTGGTTTATCAAATTTACAGATTTTTTTATATAAATGGTTTCGTAAGTATCTAGTTTTTTCTAAACGGACAAGAAGCGAAGGATAGTTGACAGTGACCACAAGATCGTTAGCACTCAAGCAGTGACCGCGAAATTGTGATTTTTTTATGTGGAAAAGGTTTGGAAAACCAGGTAAAATACTGTTTTCTAGTTTTCTAAGCGAGTGCCATTTTCATCTTGTCCTTTATCACAATCACAGCATGCAATTTTGTGAATTTCCGACTTTTCTTTCATATTTGTTTTTTCTTTTGGGTGACTAGACTGTATTTTACATATTTTAATTTAAAGTAGGTACCTTTTAGAGTAAGCATGAAACAACGCATTAGAGTTAACAATTCTTTCTCATGTCGCTCGATAGTACGGTTGGCAACGAGACTCCACGAATTCTCGAAAAATATATTTTATGATTAAATAAGGTATCCCCGAAATTTCAAATTGTCAAACATTTCAGTTGTCGTTTATTAGCAGTATAAAAAAAGATGTGGTTAGCAATGAAGAGATAGGAGATACATAGGTTACTTTCGTTTATTCATCGGTCCGAAATGCAACATTGAGTACAAGATAACAGTCACATAATAGACCCTGGCTGACTAGGTAATTTTTCAGTCTATCCAAACGTTTGATTGAAAACGATGTTGTATCTAGGACTTACCGTAAGCGATGTACTGTTCAATAGTGGGCTATCTTTGTGTTGGAAACTCTAGAATTGGTAAATTTTGATTCACCTTACTAAATGATTTTGTTTAAGAACTACTTTCTTATAATCCTCCCATTATCTTTCCAGCAGTCTTAAATTATTACCAGATTATAACTAACATGAATTATTGTTTGGTTCAAACTTATTTAAGTGTAAATTTTCCATCCACTATATATTAATTAATTTAATAAAACACCTAGTTAATTTCCATTCAAATTCCTTTTAACATAAATATTACGTGTCTATCGCCCACGTTTTTCTCAAAGTCAAGAAAAAGAGTAACATATCCCGTTTCTCTTTTATTACTAAGGAATAATAGTTGAAATGTTCTACAGTTTGAATTTTCGTGACTACCATGTTTAATCTACAAAAATTTTCGTTAATCGAAGCAAAGCATTAAAAGTTTCGTCCTTGTGTTACACATAGATCGAAAGTAGCTTTGAAAATGCCTTTCTCTGCAACGCTAAATAAAGGTGTTAGAAAGAAGAAAATGAGATTTCAATTTCGTAATACATATTCAGAAAGACACAGTAATAAGTAAGGTAACAATTTATTTATTGGTTAATTTCGTCTCGTCGGAAGTTTGTAATATTTCATTCATTACTTTCGTAATTTATAGTCATCGCTTTTAAACAATTTCAATTAATCATCTGTGTCTCGATTATACCAAAACAAAAATTGCACTCACCTTTGAAGGTTCGGCTGGCTTCCCAGAGTCCTGATGCATAACAGAAAAGTTTAGTTCGAATATATCATGCCCTGACATAATTTACCTCAATTCTGCATAAAGCTCAGGAAAATCCATTTTTAAATGCGAACGGGAGTGGCTAAAACATTAGAAGGGCGTTAATTGATTACGTAATATAACGAGGTCATTTATTATTTTGTTCTATATTTCACTATGATATTGCAGAATTAAACTAAATGTTTATCTTTTTGTATTTTTTCATAATCGTTTGCTCTGTATTTGCCGTTATTTATTATTCTACACTAAAATTGATCACAGAGTTTGGCGTCTAACTCACACTTGACATAGTTTTATTCATTCATTGGGCGCGAAACTTCCATATCAATGTTGTATGTAACATCAACAAGGAGAAGAACTATTGCATGAATTGAAAGATCTGCAGAGAGCTGCAAATATTGTGGATCACTTCGGAGATAGTAAATTATCCATCGTCTCTTTTATATGAAGGTTTCTCTTTTTTCTGTCGGGTTGTATTAAACTAAGTCGTTTTGATGGGCCCCGAAATATAAATCAAAACCGAAGGTTAGAAGAAAACAATATTATCTTAAATTTTTTAACTTTGCAGGGATGTAGTAACCATTTATACAATGTTACATTACTTTAGCTGTGCGTATGGACGTCGATTTAATTGTGATAGGAAAGAATTGAATTGAATATATTGCTGCTTTACTAGGACATTCCCAATTTCTAAAAATTTGTTCGATTTTATTGCCACAACAAACGTACTCTTATTTTCATATATTGAGAACGAAGTATCTATTTTCGTACGTAACATCAAGATTAAATCTAAGTTTGATTACTGAATTTTTCATGATTATTAAAAAGAAAGAGAACGATTAACTTGAAGCAGTCCTGTATTCGCAATGGTTAGGATGTGTCTGATTATTTGTTATGTATTAACATCATTATGATCAATATAACTGCATTCGACGGTAGTCTGATATAGTGTAACTTAAACTTTTGTTTTTTATTTTTAAAAAGAGATTCTCACTCCGTGGATTCTCAGGTATTGACCAGATACTTTTAAAACGAGCAATAAAAAAATGGAAGAATAAAAGGCCTCGTACCAGGAAAGCGTTCCAGGCCAAAAACAGGCGAAAGCACTTATATTAGACTCGTTCAACGAATTTCTAACAGTTCCATGTAACCCTAGAACATCACTTATTCAAACTAGGAAAAGCTGAAAATCAAATCTATCCTCTATGCCAAGAAGATCTGGAGACGACGAAATACATTTTATGCAACGACACCAATATTTCAATTGGCCATTCCTTGCATCTACTGAACTGAAAGAAGAAGATCCTAGAGTAGTACTAAAGTTTATTAAGAGCTTCCATCTGTTCCAACTCACACAAGGGCGTGCTGCTACGATAGATCTACTTAGATCACAGAGGCAGTAATAAATCCTCTTTCGGCAGTTTAAAAATGTAAATTGACTCTAAACTCTTCCTGTATATATAAATGAATTGCATTAAAAATTAATGTTTTGGATCTGAAGATTATGGAGCGAAAATAAATTGATGGACAATCTTCGGAAGTCCCCATTAGCTAGGAGTCGATTTAACTAACGAAACACCGGGGACAAAGAGGAAAGGTTACAGGCTATATAAGTCATCGCTGAACGACGCTCCTCATGCCGCTAATGAAGGCGATTTTATTCATTATAATTTTTAATGCAGAAGAAAGAAGAGAAGAAATTGCAGAGAAAATACAAACGATCATTGGACAGCTTCAAAATACATAACAATTTGTAATGTAGTTAAGACAATCGTATATTTCTTAGTTCTTCTTTTTACTAGTTGTGATAAGCAATAAAATAGAATGCTGCTCACCTGCTAATCGTTGACAGCTTCTCCATATCGCTGCGGCTATAACAACGATATTTAGTTGCAACTTATTACATCACGATTTGGTTACATTTACCTGAATTTTACGCTAAGTGTTGGCCGATCAAGCTTTGAACTCGAGTGACTAGTGATGAAAACCCTGAAAAGAAGATTAGTCGAAAATAACGTGAAAGCGGGAGGAGAAATGACCAAAATTTCTCGGTCGTTGATGAAATTTTGGTGAAGTAGACAAAAATTAAATAAGTTGAAACATCAAAGCAAGAGTGCTTGTAATGGTTACTCCTAGAATTATTCCCTTTTCTCTTTCTATACAGATATAGGGTCAGATTCATATCTGTAGGTTTTAAAGCCAGTGTGACACAATATTTTTTTCTGTGTAGACGTCTTAGTACACTGCTCAAAACAATTAGGAGATATTTGGAAAAATTGTTTGAACTTGTTTTTGTACAGTATAAAGCCACTAACGCACTAGAGTGAATAAGTATCATACAATTATGAGACTTCATAAGAAGTTTTATTGATAAAATAACAAAAATCTATTGGATGATCTCCATTGTTTGATCTCTATATTGTATGATCTCTCATCGACATTAATCGAATCCGGACATCAAAAAATTCTTGTGGAAGATTACTCCATTCCTCTATCAGAGCATTTTGAGCTTCCCAAATTGTACACGGTGGCATATTTCTTGCTACAACATGTCTTCCTAACGCATCTCAAGCATGTTCGATAAGATTACCATCAGGAGAATTTGGCCAGTCCATCCTATTGATTCCCGATTGTTCAATCCACTTGTTCACGATGTTTCTCCGATGTAGAGGAGCATTGTCATCCATTAAAATGAATCTTTCACCCATCCCGCCAGTATCCGGAAGGATAATGGGTCTCAAAATTTTATCCAGATACTTCTGAGCAGTGAGTCTGTATCACATAAAGGTCTGTATGACTTCCTGCGCTTATCGCCGCCCATATCTTTACACCCCCAATTTCATATTGCGACCTCTCTTGAACAAATTGTGGCTGATTACGTGTTCCAGGTTCACGCCAAATTAAAATACGCCTATTATCTGGGTTTAGGGCGAATCCGGACTCGTCACAAATCGTGATGTCAATTTCTGTGTTGCTCGGCCCATATTCTTTGCGACCTTTTACGAAGAACAGTTAGTGGAACGCATAGTAGGAGTCTTCGAGCATACATGTCAACGTTGTGAAGATGATTTCTTGTAGTGTTGTAGATGCTGGGCGTCCTTGTACTCGTCTTCTCTGAACGTCTCCAGTTTCTAAAAACCGATTTCACAAACGCGAAATCGCACTTTGGCTAACTACAAAAATTTGCAGCAAGCAACAGCTTGCAGTCTCTGGCCACCTTTCAGTTGACCTACTGCTCTCCAAGCCTGTCCATGAATCAAATAGCGTCGCCTTTCCAGTATTACACGTAATTACATTTAAAAATTTGCTATGATAAAATGGTAATATCTAACTGCAATCGAAAAGGCTCCGATAGGCCCATATATACCTTTCAGCTGCGGCGATTTGCAAGCTGCTGTACAAGTTGAAACTTGTCAGTGCATTCTGTTTCTTGTTTAAAAACGTTATAAGAATATTTGCGTATCTTATATTGTTTATATATTTATTATTTATTTTTATATATTTATTATTTATTTTTATATATTTATTTATTATTTTTTTAATAAATATCCGCTAATTGTTTTAGGCAGTGTAATAGTCGCGGATGTTTTTCATTCAGGCTAAAATATCAATATACTTGCATCTATAGCATATTATCATCCGTATTTTTATTTGACTTGCATAAAGCCAATAATTTAACCGTTTCGATCGAAATTTTTATTTTTCTACTTTCCGTAAATTGGTCATTACCAGCCCGATTGAAGACCCGTAAGTACGATTTTCCTTATTTATCTCGATGGCCCTTAACAGCAATAAAGCAAATAAATAATTTTTACGTTCCTAGAATTGTAAATAAATAATATATTAATATAGCAATGGGCGTTAATAAATAACATAAATTGACGACAATTATGTAAGTATAATTTTTCGAAATTTTGGATCGATAGTGGGAAAAATATAATGTGATCCGCTGTAAGTGCTTTTGCGGTCTTGGATTATTGTAGATCTCGGCTTCGCCTCGTGCCTCGGGTCTTGCGACACAAATAAATATTGTATCGCAAGTAACGTAGCTGTAGATGTACTACATAATATACATAGCTACGCACACACAACAGTACTTGGAAAGCTCTTGATACATCGATAATTCGGTGAAACGCAACCGAAACACGAACCCGCGAAAAATATATTCCAAGCGACGAACGTGCACTTTACTGAACCGGGCTCTTCATGCAATATATAACTGGATTTCGTTGTTTGTAATTGTCCAAGATCGGAAAATCGGATGTATTTAAGGCACTGGGCTCATCTCGGCAAACTAGGAACACACACATTTACGGCAGGATAATTGCGTATTATTTTGTTCTTTTTCAATGAACACATCGATTACTTTCTAATCTTATACAGCCGAGCATAAATAAATTAAGTTTTAAGAAAAATAAATAAATTCTCGGACGTTCGTTCGGAAAAAATCGGACGTAGTTCCCGGCTATTTTAAATGTAATGCTGTACTTTTTATGAACTCAATCGATTGCACACATCGCATGTAAAATGTTTATATTAGGACATCTTATCCCGAAACAAAAGAAATTTCACATCGATCCAAGTTTTGTTTTAATAGTTTTCAAAATAATAACGTAGACTTGCACGGCCAGAGTCAGTTAAATCTAAACACGCTCCGAGTTTGGACATGATTATATGGCGCTTCTTCAGTTAGTTTGGCCTCTGAATTACTGTGCTAGTTGTGACCTGCCAGTTTTCCCTTCCCTGAAGAAGTGCTATATGATTGTAGGCGAAACGTCGAGTTTTCGATTAACCATGGCATGGCCTAAACCTTAAATTTTGATGGTTACGTAAATATCTCGAAAATAATTATTTTTTAGGGGTGAGGTGCCCTAGTACATGCAATGTGTACAATCGATTAAGCGCATAAAAGGTATACATTGAATTTAAAATAAGAGTTGGTAATTACTTTTAATTCAACCGGAAGTATTTCGCAGGGAAAAATGTTTTAAATTAGTAAATCCGCTTATTTCAAAATTTCAGAGTTCCAGTCGTAATTAACCTTGTTAAAACTTCTAATTAACGAGTTTCGAGAAATACTCTGTCTGTGTACAAAGCGTCCAAAGTCATCGGTGCGCTATTGCGGAATCAGTTATTTCTGGAGATTTGAGATTGGACATTGTAGTATTCTTTCGCGCAATACTTGAATGTCAGGTTTTCGAAGTATTCGCCAAGATGATATTTCATTTAATTGAAAACCCTATGTATTTTAATGTATCTGGAAGGAACATGAGATTTTGAATACATAATGTCAAATACATAAGTATTAACTTAAAAATAAACAATTGGGAAAATTAACCCTAAAGGATTAAGTTGCTTTAACATTAATTAATATTCGAATAGTATTGCTGTTCCTTTGGCAGCATAAAATATTGTAATCATTTTAAACAACTTGTTGCTACAAAATTGCAAGATCTAATAATTTGAAATAATTATTTATTTATTAAAACAAAAGCCATTTATGCATTCAGGAAAGTGGTGGAGGGATCTCCATGTCGTCGGCTTGTTTTAAATTTTTTACGGGCGCGGTTGATTGTAGTATCGGATTTGTTTTTGATCGGTGAGATAGTTTCGCTAAAACTACGGAACACTTTTTTTCAACATCTTGTATTTAGAATTCTAAGGCTGATGTTCATAATAAACTTTTACATTTACTCACTCTACGAATACCAATTTTCTTAAGGCTCTAATTACGAGCTGCTATAGGTTGCGACTTGAAGCTGTCTCAGTTCGGCGGACCACTGTTTGCAACGTAACTCTGTCCATAGCTGTAACGAGCTGCTGATCTAAGAAGCAGTTGTTAACTGGGGCGGTTGACAAATGTAAGTTGTCGGGAGAAAAGGAAACATGTACACGCTTCACCCCAGCATCGAATTGCAAATATGAACTTGTCTTGACAATTCCTTATGTTGATTAGAAATATGTAAAGTAAAAGCTAATTTAACCAAACTCGTAGCTTAAAAAATAATGGAGCAATAGTGATAGATCATTTTGGATGTGATGTATGCTATTGCATCTTAGAAAATTATTGAGATATAAACAAGTGATCCTTTAATTATTTTGAGTAAACTATTTAAGGACATCATAGTCACAATAATATAAAGAACTGTAGTAAATACTATTATATGTAAGCTATGTCTAATGTAATTCTTGTTCAAATTGTTATCCGAACTTATTTAATTTATAGTAAAATCTTCCCTGCTTTGCCTACCAAAAATTTACAGCAGCGAACTATTCAGGATGCATTGGTTGAACAAATTTTATTTCAGATAAATTTGTTTGGTCTAGCTAAAACTAGCTTTTGCTAAATCTTGATTTAATCCTTAAGATATGTATTTTATATAGAATGATATAAAGCATGAAATAAAATGAAATTCACAATTTCTATGCTTACCTTGGATCAGTTTTACTAGTTTCGGGATGCTTTCGTCTGTAACATAATTATAATAACATTAATGACTAATATTTTCAAAAACTATCTTCATAATTTGTTCCTTTGACAAGAGCTGTTGTTTAGTTTTTAGTGCCCATGGAACTAAGGTAAGGGCTTTAATGAACGATAACACATTTTGGAGAAAATTAACTAAAGAAGAATTTTGAACCTGGAACTAATAGGAGACAAATTCAACTAGGAGTTCACCACAGAAGAACAGTAATACAAAAGCCTCCCAACAGGCTTGGTGAATATTACTGACTAAAAAAAAGGATATAACAAATTCAAAACATCGTGTATACAATATTCTTTGGAACAAATTTATTATCAGCAGATTTAGATTTGACCCCCAAGAAGCAGCATCATATCTGTAATTTCTTACCGGAAAGGTCTGGAAAAATTCGTAAGTATTGTTAGCATTCAACACGATCTTACCGTGTTATAAGACACTAACACGTTTTCATTAACAGAAATTAGATGTAAAAAAGAACACTTACCTATTCTTATCAGGCTTTCGGTTTACTCTGTCCCTGCCTTCAGTCTTCTGATGAGCCCTCTCACGCTTCTGTTGAGACCTGTCGCGGGACGTGGAAGTCCTCTCATGTTTGGGATGCGTCTTTCTATGTATTAAACGTTCATCAGAATTCAAAAGTAATCACAAAAATACCTAAACAAACCTGACATTGTGAGATTGAACGTCACTTGGTCCAAGCGATTGTCCATATTGTCTAACAAACAATATTATCAGTAGAAGGCCTCAATTTTTTGATCGTATGTTAAGGGTAGCATTAAAGTTTAACAGACAGTAAATATCTTGTGAAAGGAATGCCTGGTTTCAGGAATTATTTGAAGTGATGGATCGAAAGACATACGAAGTTAATTTGAATAGGTTTAAACTTCAACATGAAGGTAACATTAGTTGTAAAATATTCTGATGTATGCATTGAAATATTTTTGAAAATTTTGCGCTCAATCATTGTTTGTATCTGCCAATGTTAGTGTTTCTGTAAAAATCAAGGAAATCGAATATCAAGCCGTGATTAAATTCTTACATTTAAAAGAGAATGCACGCGCGCAAATAAAAGCAGAAATGGCCACCATTTACAGAAACTCTGTCTCATCATTTGTCACAGTGAAATTTTAGGCAACTACGATTCAATTCGTAGTCGTAGTTTTGCAGACGATGAACTATCGGGAACTAAAAATTGTAACCACTACACATAATATTGGAAAAGTACATCAAATGGTGTTAGACAACCAAACGATGTAGACATCTTGAAAAAACGTGTTCGCCATATACTGATTGAAGATTTGAGAATGAGGAAGCTAAGCGCGCGTTGAGTGCCACACTCTGCAACAAAAGCGCAATAGAACGAACATTTCCAAAGCCTTGTTAAAGCAATTTAAGCAAAATAAGAAGAAGTTTTGGCACCGATTAATAACTATAGACTAAATTTAGATAACTCTTGGAGTCAAGGCATAATCGAAATAGTGGATTGCAAACGATAAATCGCCTCCGGAAAAGTAGGCGACTGTTCCATCCATCGATAAGGTAATGGCGATGGTTTTTTGGGATAATCATGGAATTATGCTAATGTACTACTTCCGAAAAGCGAATAATGCATTTGATGCATTATTCGCTTCTGCTCTACTCTGCATTTGATATGCAGAGTATTCCATTAAAAATAACAAACTTCATAGCTTAAGCTTTTATTACAATTATAATTATTACTCTCACCTGCAGGCACTCAATGGGAACGTCAGTAGTTTGCTAAAATAACAGAAACAAGTCCAAACGCAACAAGTTACAAAGGTCTACTCATATATAGTTACCAAAAATCGGCGAAACGTTCAGGATTATCCAACTTTAAATGGGTTAGACGATGGCTAAAAGCAGTGAATAATAATTAAGGGAGTGTGTCATTAAGTATCAAACGTAAAATGAAGGCGTCTTTTAGATGTCATTTCGATAGTTTACTTAACAGTCACCGTGCCAATTTAC
The DNA here is from genome assembly GCA_020654165.1 of Oryctes rhinoceros. Lineage (NCBI taxonomy): Eukaryota > Metazoa > Arthropoda > Insecta > Coleoptera > Scarabaeidae > Oryctes > Oryctes rhinoceros. The sequence goes on along the minus strand of JAIOKQ010000230.1, from coordinate 8,911,015 downwards.
TCTTGCTATAAATCTGCCGTAAATTTTATCAATAGCTATTAACCTGATTAAAGTGCTCATATACTTTATTAGTTACCGTAATATATTTGAATCAGTGTTGCCAACTCGGTAAACATTCCATTAAATATAGTGAAATAAAATTTTATTTAGGTACTGAACTAGCGTTTAGGTTTTAATGGTAAGTGGAACGCTGTGTGGATTTATTACATCTTTGTCTTGTTTTATACGCTTAATATTTTACATAAGCATCGTATCCAATACTTATTGCCAACCTAAATCGTAAAAATCGAACAAGTATTGCGTCTATTGGTTTACGCGTTGTACAGTACGTATATAATTGTCTCCTGCGCTGTTGTATTATGTCATCGGCTGTACGTGCTGTAGGTAGTTGTAAGTACGAATTAAATTGCTGAATAGACGAAGATGATATTAGCGGCGACCGCCGATCGGCGATGTATAAGTCTGCAATTATTTTTATTTATCTCTTGCGTTGTATAGTAGTCGATGTAATAATAGTAATTATAAGGGACTTTTTAGTACAAATAGAAAAACTACAAACATTCACACTATCCTTAATAAAATCACAAATTAAAAGTAAGTAAAGCGCTACACGAAGTAGAAAACTGGCGCGTTAAAGAAAAGTGGGGGAATATTTTAAAAAAGAATTCACGTTTTGCAACATTAAGATAAACTTGTCATGGCGCATTTGGGTTCCACGGACCTTATTCATTTTGCGCTATCTAATTTTATAACAGTTATTTATTTTATTATTTACGTCCTCTGTGGTTCATACTTTCGCAAATTTAAATATTTGAATTCTGTTTGATGTCAAATTAGTGACCAGAATATTATCATTCGTGGTGCCTAACATTGGATGAACATCAGTGGTACCAAATAGTTTCGACATATTCCGACATGTCATCAGTATTTTTTTGGTAGATTTCAAAAAAATTCGGCAGAAAACTAAGAGTCGTATTAAATATTATCTGCTTTTCGACATTAACATGATTGAATTTCATTGGCGTTACACGTAGTGAGCGACACTTAGTACCTACATATTCAGTTTTTCCAAATTTACGTTTTCAACGGGCGAGATGGGTGACTCAGAGTGTTCCCTTGTTAACGACCCACTACAGTCAGTAGTGTTTAAATAGTTAAGAAGATTTCATTATATGAGTGGCGTTTGTAAGAGCACTTTTAAATTCTAAACAATCGAAATGCTATATTTCATTATTCTGTACATTGCATTAACTTAATGGTCAACGCAAATATGGTATAAATAACTTACTAGTCTATCGGCTTCGTAATCCTGGCGGCGGGTTTTGCAATCACCTTCGGCTTTCGTCGTTTTATCCTGCAATAATAATATTCGATCCTTTAAGGACGTGTATAGAAATTCTCTATCCTTCGATCACAATATACATATAATGGAGAATAAAGTAGGTTGTACTGTGTAGAAGAAGATGGCCTTTCTACGTAGTATGAGAGATTCGATTAATTCTTTGCTACACTGAGAGGAAGGATCCTTTCATTCAACGCAATACATTTTACGTTAAAGAAATGGAAGTTTTCTAGAATTCTTCGTACAAATATTTCTTTGAATCGAAGAGTAACTTAGGATTTGCATGTGTAATACGAAGAATGCAATAATCTGCGCTTCTTAAAATTAACCTTGCTTTCGATGGAACAAATTTTATATTATCAATACCAAATTTGATTGGAATAGAAAGGTTCATGATACCAAGCAATACAATACTGGTTTAGTAAAACGAAGAGATGTGTTCAACCTTCTTCAAAGCGCAATATGTAACTTTTTCTTTCGATATTAAATACATAACTTCAATTCTTCTATCTAATCTGGATAATTACGCAATTTTTTACACGTATCTACCCAAATAAATTTTCTATCTGCGAAAGCCGATTCCAGCCGAATGCCCGCTTGTCGAAATAGTAGATTATTCTGATAATCCCGTACTCTGCACGACGACACTACTTCTTCAGGTAGAGTACATACTTATCGATAGAGGTTTTGTCAATTTGTCCTAATTAACAATAAGGCGTAATCATCCTCATCATCAAATTATTGACTGTTTCCCTATTTCTCATCAAGAGACAAATTTATTACTATATCACTTCCAAAGCGAGAATGAGCAAGGCTCTAATGTAAACGGTAATTTTTTGTAATCGTAAATATTGGCAAATTAAAATCTTTGGTTGTAGTTTAATAAACGTGTTTTAATCGTCAGCGATTTAATAATTGACTTTGGAATTCAATTACATTAAAATTGACATAAAACAAACGCAAACCCTTAAAATACGCGATTCGTGCGTAACGTAGAACGTTTGTAATGTTACGTAAATAAATGCAAAATAAACATCTGTTTTTAAGGACGAAAAAAATTCTTTGCAATAAAATATTAAATTTAGAAAAAAAATATTCCATCGAAAGATCTGGTTTTTCAATCGGAGTGAACGTTTCTTTAATTGGAAGAAAATAAACTTTCGTAGAAAGAAATTATGAGATTTGTTTCAAATGTATATTAATAATACATTCTTCCAAAGAAAGCAATTGTACTTTGGGTTAGAAGAATAATCGAAAAGACAAATTTCTTTTATTAGAAATGCGTGTTTTTTTTGCATGCAAAAAGTATTGCCTTGAAACATAGAAATCTGCTTCAAAAAATTAATTTCTTTGGTTTAAAGAATCCTTTCCATCAATGTAGATTTCGTAATACTAAACAAAGCAAAATCCAGGTATTTATGTATGCATGAAGGAACAAAAACCTGTTTTAGTTGGAAGTAACCTATTATTTCTACTATCTAATGTCAGTATTTCTTTTATTATCGATAACATACCACCCCTAACAACTATATGCCGTAATAAATCATTGTCACAACGCGTATGAAATCGTCCAATTTTGTCTCTTTATTCAAAATATTGTCTAATTTAAAAAGTTAGAATGAATTTGAAGTAAGATTTGTGAGTGATCAATTCTGCGAAAATTCCGATTTCGTTGCTCCAGGTTTCCTAGTAACCGAAATGCCTTTTATCCGAGTTACAGAAAAGATCTTCAATAAATCTTTTTTGGTTCTCAAAATCCGCCGGTCTTTAATCTTTATTAAACTATGATCGCTGCCAGCTTACCATATCAGAAAAAATGTGTTAATGACGATAGTTTTAGTACAGTTCTTCGGTTCGGTATCATTGCTGAAGATAAATAGTTTAGTTGTTGAAACGGGCGTCCTTTTTTAATCATGTGTTCGAGTAAGGTGTTTGTACATCTGATTGAAGTATTTAGCGGATTTTATCCTCTATATTATTGGTAGTTAAATTTGAACAAAACTAGGATTTATGTGATACATTACCTCTTCTTTATTGGTGTCCTTCTAGGAGTTTCAACCTCTTGCACGCTTTAATATGAAAAATGTTAATCGATGTTATGTACTGGAATGACGTCTAATACCTTAGTTCCGGGGAAGTACTCTCTTTACTGGAAATGGAACAAAATATTATGTTGTACATCTTTTAAATTACACGTAATAGCTATTTCGTCACCTATATTGAAGTAATACACAAACAAGTGGTCATCTCGGGCCACATTGTTCCGTATCTCTTTAAACAGGTGAAAAACAAGTTCACAACTTTTTATTAATTGGAATTAAGAATACAAGATAGAGGGTAGCCCAATAGAATCAGACATTTTAAACTAAGTAAAACTTTTAGTTGACATGATTAATTGGTTCTCGCGGTATTTACGAAGTAATTACCATGAGGTGTGCCTCTCGTCGGCATATCAACATTCCGGTGCGAGACGTGATTCCATCTCGCAGCAGAATATTGGAATGGATAAATTCGTTTTGTACAACTGGTTTCTTGCAGCCAAAATATGGCCCCAACACAGTCAACAGATGCTGTGTCGGACCCTGCTCTTGGAATGTTACGTTGAAGTCTTCAATGAATTCTCGGCAATAAATTAGCGTACCATCCCTACATAATTTTCACTTGGATGGCTACGTAAAAGATAGAATTGCCGTTATTGCATCACCGAAAACCTCAAATTCTAATCCTCGAGGCGCACAGAGATTATTCACTCTGTATAACCTACTGAAAAAACTGAACATTCCTTATGGATTAACATATTTTTACATTGCAGACTACTTGATTTTACAGCTTAGCAATAAATTGCCGTAGTAAACGACTCAGCCTAAGACTTGGTGCGTTTTTTGTTAGACGTTCTCTTAAAATCCTTTTAGTTATTCTGAAATAGCTTTCTGTTCACGCCGCTCCTTCTAGGCACGTTGGTTCTTTAGAATTTTAGTTCTACCTACTCTGCTTAACTTAGTTAATTGCTACATGAATAATCCAAACGGAACTTACATTTCTTCTTCGTCATCGTCGGATAGAGAGGGAGAAGGCAGAGATTCTACTGGAATCGGTGGCAATGTAGGTGGTGGAAGGGATGGTGGGGATCGAGGAAGCTCGGGTGATGGAGGAGATTCAGGCCTGAAAATTAGAAAGTACCACATACAGGTGTCTTACCGGGAACTGCATGAATCGATATAATACATACTATACATAGAAAAATTCTGAAAATTTGTGCAAACATACAAAAAAAAATAATACAATACTTTTTTATACTTAATGCAGGCAATGCCTTAAAAATAGCTTACTTTGGCAATGCAGTTGGTTTAATTTCCGATACGACAGCTTCCAATCTAAGAGAAAAGGAAAAAAATATTGGATAAAACGCATATGTCGATACATTCTACATTTTCAAATCTTACTTTTTTTTTGACGGTAGCTTTACACATCCAAATATCTTAACATCTTTCGGGTCTGTTTTCCTAAAATATATTGGCGTTTAAATTAATTAAAACCAAAGATATGCAAACCTTACGGTTGTTTCTCTGGGTGAACGTATAAGTTTGCGCTTACTGAAGGATTTATACTGAAAAGTTATACGAAAGGCATTAATCATAAACTGAAAAAAAAATACTGGAGCACTTCATTACTCTTACGCTGAAGTTAAATTTTTAATTTTGTTGATGACGTTGATAAATTTGCGCATTAGCAAATAATATTCACGCAAATGGAGGGCAACCTCTGAGATCAGCTTGTTTGGCTTATGGCTTTCAAGATGCAAATCTATGCACACACATAAATTTTTTTGGGATAAATAATTATCTTTGGAATCGATGTTGCAATATTGGAAAGGTTTTATCCAGATAGGATGAAGCAATTAAGACGTAGGAAGACAATTAAAAGGCTTCGCACTAGCAAAAGAAAAAAACAGGCGAAGGCACTTATATCAAGTTCGCCAAAGATAGCGTTATTGTTCAACAAAGGGGATCTCGAGAATGTCTACGACAGTTACATGAAAACTAGCAAAGTAGAATAAATCCAAACGAAAGAAGCTTTTTATTTTCGTTTTCTCTCATAATTTTTCTTTGTAAATGGGACGTTTAAATGCCCATAAAGTAGAAAAGGCTGTGACTATAGCTGTCTGTATGCGTTTACATACAAGGTAAGTGCCAGAAATGTCTGGCCTAACTATGTTCTAGCAATCATAGAAACAAAATAGCAGTACTGTTAGATAGTGCTATCTACGATTGAACGTCTGTAAAAATCGCAAGAGCCCTATTTTCGTAGTTGGATAAGAACTACTATTTTTGTTGGTAGTGCCTTGCCATTTTATATAATGTTGAAACCCGAATACGAGTTAAACAACGATTGGATGGTGTGTATGGCGAAGATTCGTCTTCATATTCTATAATAAAGTAATAAGCAAAACAATGTCGTTAGGGACGAGAGTTGGTTGGAGATGAATCATATACAGATGGTCCAGTTGAAATGTTTTTGGGAGAAAACGTGGCCCTAGTGGAACGTGATGCGCTAAAAAGATGGGCGTTTAAAGGTAAACGAATTATCGCCAAAAGTTAGGGCTTTTCGCTACAGTCGTAAGACGCATTCTACATGAGCGTCTTCACATAGTATAGTGCCAGATGGGTACCCCGACTTTTCACATCAATGCAAAAAGAGCAATGTGTGACTTATAGTTAGCAATCTTCGAACCTCTATAGCAACAGCCAAGAGGAAGTTCTTTGATCCATTGTTCCATGGGATGAAGCGACGGTCTTCTACTATGATCCTTTAGCAAAAGGATAGTAAACGTAGAGCAATGTCATGGCAGCAATCTTCCGGAATTCGAAGGAAATCTTACTAAATAATTTTATGGATTTCAAGGAACGCAACGAAGAGGATTACGCCAGGTTACCGCATTGCTCGCCCACATCAAAGGGACGTAACATGCTGAGGCGAACTGTTTGACTTTTTCATGATAAAGCACCTGTCCATAAGGCTACAATTGCCCAGCTTGCTGCGAAGTACAGTGGCTTCCAGGAGCTTCCCAATGATATAGCCTAGAACTGAAGAAAGACTTTCGGGGTAGAAAACTTGATAAAAACGAAGAGTTGCAGGAGAAAGCTGCAACATCTATTCTGTAGACTGTATGGCGCAACAAATGTATTGAAATATGTGAAGACTATATCGAAATTATACAAATATTGTTATAATTCACGTTTCTAACAGTAATGCCCTTACATCTAATTTTCTTTTACCTAATCTTAGATGCAGCCGCCAACCTATCCACAGATTTTTGCCACGTGATTTCATTGCTGAAATAAAAAAATATTGTAAATACATAGCACTCATTTTGAACACAATTTTACACAACAATAGAGAAAAATGTTATAATTAAAGTTGGGAAGTAGTACTGGTTGATACCATGTTAGAGTTTCTTTATAGACTTAATGTGAAGCAGTTAATGTACGGTTCGAGCGAAACAACCGAGGTGATATTTTCAAGTAGGTCGATCTTTGAATTGAGATTTTCACCAATGGGAGCCAATGTAGAGGGTGACATTGAAAAAACTGCAATGTTCAGTACCAAGAGTATTTTGCAATGCTCTCTCAAAATAAACAAAATAAATTTAGATAGAATTCGCCCGGCAGCTAATTGGGCAATCAAAATGGAGCAATTTGATAATTGTCGATAATAACTGCTCACAAATTAATGGAGAACCCATGCTGGTAACTCTGTGTTATGGTTTCATGTGCGTTTTCATTTCTCCTGTGATCAACGAACACTGTGATCGCGTTGATCGGTAAACAAGATCGAGCTCTGCCGTAACACATAATCATGTCCCTATGTTGTCCGGAAGTGTAAAGAACCATTTTTAAACGTAAAAAATACAAACAAAAGAACCAAACACGAACGTAATCACAAAGACAGCAAACTTGAATAAATTATTGCAATACTAGTTTGACATGTGCAAAGATTTCATAGCCCACTGAACCTAAAACGTTAATGAGATATGATAATACTCTAATAATACTCGAAACCAAAATATACTAATTTTGATTCAATTATATTTCCACAATCGGAAGAAATTTAAAAAAATTAAAAAGCTTTTAACATCCTCTAAATTGAAAACAAAACAAACTTAAAGACATTAGTGTATGAGAGTTATTTTCGTACCCGGTATATATCACCCTGTACAACATGGTTCATATTTATTTTGACCATAGATAGCTATTTATGTAATTAATGAGAAACTCGAAACTTATTTTCGTAGCTAATACCAAACAAAAAGCCTATTCGTTCTAAACCATTTTGCTGGTGGTGATATACTTAACTTGTATATTTGTGCGGGTGTTATTCACGTCCTATTTAGTCGAGGGTGTCATGAGAATATTTTTAGAAAATGGATTCTTATTCATAATATCACTCAGCAATACCTTAAAAGGATTTTTTTAATTACTTTCTAAAATATATCTAACAGACCGTATTTCATAACCTTTTTAATTTCAAATTCTTGTATTTTTGCACGAAAAGCATTGCTGGTACATGAAAAAGAGAAGCAAACCTTTTACAGAAGAAACAAAATAACTGTCAAAACTTTCAAGAACACCTAGTGATTCGAGATTATATCAACTGACTTCGCATTGACCCTTTAGAATAGAGTAAGCATTAGGAAAACTTTTGCAAAATTAAGCGGTGACTGGTGGTGAAGTAAACCTCAATGGCGAGGCTCGGATTTCCTCGTGTTTATCGTATACACTATAGTTGACGAAAAAATTCTCTTGAAAAACTAAGCGTTATCGTTAACCCTGGAAATTAGGCATCGCAACATCAAAATTCTGTGTTAATTACCTAAATGACACTGTCGATGGTTTTGGTGCCGTTTGAGTTGAAGTCCCAATTTTTTGTCCGCTCTGTGTCGGCGAACTAAAACAATCGAGAAATGATTTTCGTTCTTGCTCGCCACTTAACCAATTTACCTGTTTGGTTGCATGAAGAATACAAGTCTAGAAGAAGTTGAACTGCAACGAAAAATTAATTGAATTAATATCCAAAATATTTTTTCCTTATGTTTTATACATCAAGATGTTTACTATTGTGAGTAAAGCAATACAATCAATGCTTCAATTTTTAATAATTGCCACGAGACCATCAACAGAATATTATATCGTTGCAGAATAAACGTGCAAGAATATTATATCTCATTAAGCATTCAAGAGAAAATTACTTTTAATAAGGTTCTTGTAAATTATGTAAGGCGCATTATTTATTTAAATTTCTAACTTTTCCATTCCGGAATTGATCGATTGTTATTTAAACACAACGTTCATAAGCAGAGTCATTGTAATTGAAAACATTTTTTGTTGATGAAATCTACCAATAAGTCGCCCAAACTTGATTTTTACCGCATGTCAATATTGATTTTTTTATTTTAAAATATTCAATTTCAATAATATCTCGAAAACAGTTGAACTTTAGGGGCGAAATGTCCTGACACGAATTATTTACGTGGGACGTACGCAATCGATTAAGCTGATACAAAATGTATCAGCATATATAAAATAGGAAAGCTAGTAATCACTTCCGGTTCAAGCGGAAGCGTTTCATTGACGAAAATGTTTCAACTTAGTAGGTCCGATACTATAATTAACTATAACAAAATTTCAGTCTCATTCATAATAACTTAATTAACATTTCTAACTAATGAGTTTCGGGAAATAGCCTGCGCAGAAACTAGATACACCTTAAAAGTTGCACTAGTTTATAAAGGAGGAAAGCTGCCGACGATTCGTATGGCTCAATCGCTTAAAATTGGAAGGTATCGTACGATGTAATAAAATTAGTACTAGTTTTCGGGGTATTCATGGCGATTTTCAGGTAATCAATTTACTTTTGGGTAATAGTTGTGTAACACCAAACAGAGTTGTTTCCTATTCGAATGGAATAATCGAGACCTTGAAAATAGTACTGGCTAGTAATAGTGCAGGCTCCTGAAGGAGCACACAAAAATTATTGTTAAACCAAAGAAATACAACAAAACAATAAAGAATTCCTGCATCTGATAATAGTAAAAAGTCATGGAACACTATACACTAAGGTATTTTGACATTGTGATAAACTTAAAAAGAAAACTGACAACAGAAAAGCGAAAAAATATAAAGGATTAAGGAGAACCAAGGAATGAATATCCTTAGATACGCAAATGCTACAGAACCATATTGACTTCTTTCCAAAAAATTTTAGACGAAATTGGAGAAAAATCACATTATGATCCTTCATGGAAAACCAGTATAAATGGAAAACCCCTGTCAACATATTTGGCGAATACTGCGAGTTCTCAAAGAGTCACTTCTGAGGAGGTTTACTCGCAGTAAACGAATATTGTATTTTGTATTGAGCTTTCTTTGAAACAAATTAATTGTGAGCAAAATTTGTTCTGTGCAAAACAAAGCAGCAGGATACTCGTAATTTGATAGTTGAAAAGAGTTTAATTGTGTTGTAGTGTATAATCATTAGGAAATTAAGACCGCCGATTATGTATATAATATCATATGTATAGGTACTAAATCTAATTCATTATATATCGTAAAAGTCTCCTGAGGTTGACAAAAAGCTTATATACCCCGTTGGGCCGCCTCCACAAAAAATGTTATTGCGAAATTGATTTAAAGCAATTTTCGAAATTTTTACAAATATCAGAAATCTACCAAAATAGGGTAAATTCTACCAAAATAGGGAAAGTTTTGTTTGAGGATAGTTCGAAAACGAAAAACGAGAAATGAAACAACTACTAACCTTAGATTTTGTTACTTTCTTTTACATAAACACAAAGTTTCTATCGCTAGTACATCACTTTTTCAATGCTATATTCTTCAAACGCACTTTTGAATAAATTTTAACTTGAAATAGTGAATTGAAATTAGGAAAATTTGAGAAACTTCCCATTAGAATATGCTTGAACGGTAGCTGGACAAAGTCACGAATAAAAATTGGCATTGTTTTAATCATTGTTAGTTCACGTTGGCAATTCTCTTGTTCCATGGTCATCTATGATAGTATTTTAACAATTTGAAAATATACGATTATTGAATTGGATTCCGAAACGAACGATTTTGCTGTAGCGTGACGCAGAGATGCAACTACAGTCGGGATTCTATATTCTTGGAAACACATGCAACGCTGCAACGTTAAATTGTACTGAGAATTTAGATAGTACGAACCGAAAGATATTTAATTGACATTTATAACTATTGTACGACTAACGTATGCAGTAGAACTTGCTGTAGAAATTTCTGATGTTAACTTCCGAGAAAGAGAATTACAGATATAAGTAGTAAATATACGTCTCCTTACGCTTATCGTTGGCTGAACTTATATTAATTTTAATATTAACTTTATTAATTTTACGCCCCAAAGATATTCGGCTTAACGTAGGATTCATTCCCTTGGGAATCGGGCTTTCTACTAACAGATAGACTCTCATATCGGATAGGTGTACAATGTGAAATTCGAACAAGGAAAGTAATCATGGCGCCGATGACAACTAACCTCGTTGATGTTATTTTTTGATAACATCGTGAAGTATATCATCATACACTTCATTATAATAATTAACGAATCATTTACATAAAACACTTGTGATTGCACAGAATTAAGTAAATAAAAATAAAATACCTTTTTTTTGTATCCTGGGTATAAGTTTGTAGCGGAAGATGTGGACTGAAAATACATCAACATTAAATACAAAAACAAAAAGATTCCATGTTTATACCCTATATCAGTAACACTAAGCTCGGGAGATAAAGGATTCGAGTATCTGAAAAAAAAAAGATATTTCCTTGGATTTAACTAATAATAACTCTCACATTATAAATAATAAAACTAAGATATGTCAACTTCCCTACCAAAAGACAAATGATAATTCAGAAGCAAGCTACTTTTAACAAAAGGCATAGGATAAACAACAGAGAGTATTAAACATGGATTTGTCGATATCTGAATGGGTTGTCTGTACTACATTAATTACCTCCTCAGAATACATTCCGTTATTTGATAGTTAAGTTGATGTATCCTAGTTTTAGACTTAACATCGTATTTATTTTATAACTTCACGATATTTGTAATTTACTATAAAAAAGGATTTCATATTCCATCAAAGAATTGCAGAAAAGCGATAAGTAGATTCCAATTTAAGAAAATGTAGGGTGAAGTTATGGCTAACAAGCAATAAAATCTTTTAGGTCAGTTATGTCGATTTCCTATTTAATTTTTTTTTGTAAAACGTACAATAATGGCGAAAAAAGGTGTTACTTACTTTACAGAGGTTTTAGGAAAAAATAATACCAAAAACCTAAAATTATATAAAAAAATAAAAAATAAATAAAAAATGCAAAAACGAATTGTGATTTCTTCATTTAACAAATTACAAGACACAAAGAATTGCCCAAAAGCACATTAGGCAAACGTTAGTTGACACTATGAATTAATAATATGAAGCTTCATTGGATGGAAATTCATAGATTTCCGGACTAAAGGAAACAAAAAATTCAATTAAGAGTATTATAAAAATCATAGTTAAATTGAGGATTTGGCATAAATTAATTGTTTGTTTGCTCATTCTATTCTGTTAATTAATTGCCATCGAGCAAATCATATGGTACTAACACTGTAGAGTAAAAATCCTTAAAAGTAATAATAAAAAGAGGAACAATTTTCAGCAGTACTTCGTAGGCCCTGGAAAACAACATCAAGAATGTAGATGCTTTATTTGAATTTTCTTGTTAGAATTAAAAAATACTAGTTTAACTGGAAGTGACGCCGTCTAGCAAATGTATTGAAGAATAGAGCGGATGACAGCAGTTCTTTCTATTAAGTTTTTATAGAAACAATGAAAGATAGGCACAAAACGCTTTATAGTTCTTCATAATATTCGCCATTAGTCCATGAATCACACTTTCGTATGCAATTTTCGAAACATTTTTTTCCACTCTGTAGGTAGTATCATTAAAATACAGTTTTTGAAAGATTCAGCAGCTTTCTGTAAATTTTGCAAATCAGTTGTAAATGATCTTGTTGTTGTAAATGGTGCTTCATTACCAAAAATTGAATGAAGCATTCTGAGGCATTGTTGTTGTATTAGATCTTTACTAAAATCGTAAAAAAATCATCCGGCGATAACCTTCACCTGAGATTTTCATTTTCCAAAAAACTGCTTTTTTTAAACCTAAGTGGAAACAAACAACGTGGCTGATTTACATTCTGTAACTACATGAACAATAACAAACGTAACAGTTTGCGAAAGTATTGATGTTAAATATCGAAAGCGCCACATGGTGGCCGTTTGTAAAAATTAAGACGCTGGTCTTTTTCACTGTAACCTTTTCAGATATATCGTGGTTCGTCAGTTGTCGGATCATTCATATTTGCCTTTCCTTGCCCTTTTTATCAAAGCTCATAGTCTTGCGTGTGATTTACCTGCGTGCGTTTCGGTCTTCGGATGTTCCGATCTCATTTTAGGGACCAATCTGTTAGTCTCTCTCAGTCTTAGGGTGTTCATATACCTTAGATAAATCCACTATTGCTTTAGCAGATTTTCTGTCTCTACTTATCAGATTGATTGTTAATTTGGACCCGTACTCAATTACTTAGCGGGTCTCTAATCTGGGATACTATTTAATTTCTTTTCTTTGTTCAGTAGTTCCTTTAACTACCGTTCAAGCCATGCCTACAGAGAACTTCGGCTTTTTGTCAACCATTGACGAGGTTACTGGGAAGAGTTTGTCAGGTTTAGTATCCTTTCGGTGGGTTTGCATAGAGTCTAATGCTTTTATTGCTTGATTGTCTCAATGTATGATAACGGATCAATAATTAATCTTCTATTTAGATAATTCTTTAAGAAACATTAGTACCGCCTATATTTCCCCACGAAATACTGTTAGGGTCAATGATTCATATTATGTTAATTCTAACTAAACTGGCAAAATGTACAATAAATCAAACTCGAGGATAAAATACAATGCGAGATGTCATACATAATTAAATTGTTTAAAATACGTATCAGGTACTAATTAAGTTCTGCGCTACATAACTTACGTTTGTCTAAAGCTCACATTTTTCTTGAGAATTGGATGATCGGGTAAGTCGCTGAAAAATCGTTAATTCAATTAAGGTGAATGCTCGCGAAAGCTCTGCTTACGTATCAATAGCGCTGTCACTACTTTTTTCTCTAAATTCATTAATTTTTTGCAAATGCTGTCAGAATTGTCATATCTTATTCAGTCGCGAACTATCTCAGTAATCTCATGTTTGCGTAATTTTGAAGTGATCTCCTAGCAACTTATGATCACTAAACTATATATATCCGGTGTTCTCTTTTTTTTGCTTATGAACGTACGGAATACGTACATGTGAAGAATATTGGCTTTTAAGAATATATATATATATATATATTCCATATGAGTCTTTGGCAGTGATGTTCGACGGCTGATAAATAAAGTCTTTACAAGGTCAACGCGGAATATTCGTAGCGCGACAACAACCATAATTTCGGGTTGACTGCACCAAAGAATCTCGCGTTTCTGTCTGCATCAATATTTGCGACAATTTACTCCTCGTGAGATGAAAAAGAGGCACTTTTATTTCTTGCTATTTCTTCCTATGAAGAAAAGCCTATTTATCTTTTAATTCATGTGTTGATTCTTATAAGAAGACATAAATTGACTGAACTAATAAAAGACATGAAAGGATGGAACTTCTCCGTGCATTTTGCCATTAATAATGTATCCGAAATTTTAATAATTTAGCGTAAAGTTATTATTATTATTAAAGAATTAAAAATTAAAGAATTGAATATTTTATTCATAACATTCTATACAATCAAATATATAAATCGCTGAAATCTCGTGAACGCAGTCGCGTCGTTATCGTTATACTTTGGGAAATTGCGGCTGCCGCCGGGTAGATTCAACCGCCGACAATTTTATTTTCCAGAACGGAAAATTCGTAGTCGCTACGAATATTCTGCGTTGATTCGGAAAAACCTTAAAGCATCATAATTCTGTGTGGCCCCATGGCTAATAATAATAATCCGATTTCAACAAGACGGTGGGACATTTCACGTCGCTCCCGGAACTATGTATTTATTGCCAAAAAGCGTTAAATTAAAATTTTCCTCTCTTGTCGAGAATTAATGTATAAAACTTGATAACGTCAAATTTGTTTGCTGAACATTGTTTTTTTTTTATACGAAATGCTTTTGTTGGTGTATTAATTGACTCGAACATTATAGTTATTCCTGGGCATGTTATATTTGTTTCATCTGCGTCATAATTTTAGAAATTATTCACCTTTTTAGCATCAGCGGCATTATTTAAATTGCATAAGCATTAAAACAAGCACCTGCACGGTGGTATACGCTAATTAAAGTTTCCGAAGTGTGCAAGTCGTTACTCTCTGAAAGTTTGCCAACATCCAAAGAGAGAACGTCCAAACTACGTATCTCGCTATACAATATTTAGGAGATATGTTACGTGCAGTGCGCCCCTAGCACATAATTCATGACTACGCGGTTCCGCCAGATGCGCTTTCTCCGTCTACGAATAAGATCTTCCTAAAGTACGTTGTAATAAGTTTAATGCAAGAGAGTTAAAATTACCTCGAAGGATATAACTATGGGTATTAGCCGCAGGATTTTCATCTCAATGGCCTTTAAAATTAATATATCGATAAATACGCAATAGAGATTTAGGTATTAGCCTTTTAGAGACAAATCTATTGCGCGTCTAGTTTTAATTTTTGTAAAATATGGTTTGATGCACTTTTTGTGCATTGCATTATATTTTGTAATGCGTTGTTATTGCTAATAGGTAGCTTTATTATCTCAAAACATAAATGCGGACGTTTTGAAATAAGTATTTCTGATACTACAGATATAAATACGCTGTCAAAATCTAGTTAATGAAGGCTATTAAATATTATTCTTTTTCTATCTTATAAAACAGATGATACGTTTTCTTTTTATTCTAGGTCCCAAGAAAATTTCAGCCTTCTCCGATAAACTGAAGAACTTGATCAGGTGGTTTTCGAAACTTCACCATTTGAGGCAACTGGGTTTCAATCAAGGTATGCAACCGATAGTCGCCCACGAAGGCTGGTGACGTCAAGGAATGGGCTGGCTTTTTATTATTTTCCTTACGCTGGCCCTTATTGCACTAATAGGTAAGTGACCTAAGTACTTTGCTGCAGGGAAGATGTCTGCTCAATACTTCTGTTGATGTTGAGTCAGTTGTATTCGCTTAAACCACGTTGAAAATTTCAAGTAAACTCCAACTTCTAGTTTCCGTATGACTACACTAATATAAATACTAGAAACTTTACGAACTTCCATTTGTTTCAATGCTTATTCTAGAATCTGCTATGCTATCGAAATGTATTTGATACCAAATGCAATGAGCAGTGCATATATATATACCAACTATCACCGTACAACCCGACAAGAGTCATCCTGAAAAAAGGATTAAAGCTCCATAAGTAACAAGACTATTTGGAGTGTGATTACGAAGGAAACCAAGCTACATAGAAGGAAACAATATTGAACCGGACGTATTAAATATGTTTTTAAGGGATAGGCGAGAAATTTGTCGTATCAATTCCTAGCTCGATTCAGGTTTCTTTGGAGAGAGGAGAGTTATTAAGAAGGAATAACAGAAGTGCAACATACTCAATGTTTTTAAACACAATGTGTCAAAACATCAAGAAGTTGCTTCTTAAAGAATACATCGCAAGATATCCGACTGCTTTAACGAATGTTCCAGACTAATTAAAAGTAGCAAAACCTGTATGTATGTACATCAATAGAAAGCACAGGTTATGACGGCCGTTCTAGAAATTATAGCCGAAGAAATAACAGGCGCGTTCAGTGATAAATAAGAAGTTCTGGCAACCTATTGTAATCTCCTCAAATTCTTTAAGGTGCCTCACTTTGTTCTAATGAGAAATCTTCATTAACGTAGTATAAGAGGTCATGCATATAAACTATTGAAATTCTATTTATCAAGCGCAAAGCAACTAATAGTACGTAAAAACGTCCAGCCTAATAAAAATGGAGTATCTTAAGACTATGTATTTGAACCGTTGCTATTTATTTTAATTACGCAGAAGAATATGTTTGTATGTATTTAGCTGAGGCATTATTAACTAGAAGTTCTTGAGAATGAAGACTTGAATTAAAAATTCAACAGTCGTTTGGGTAAGCAGCAACAAATCGATATTAAACAAAAAAAATCACTGTAGATGTTGCTCAAATCAAGAAGAACATATCGTTAGTTTTCTAGGTTTAAACATTTCAACATTGTTGGATTACATATAAACGAACTTACTACTGTATTCTAACGTAAGAGCAACAAGAACGGCTGAGGTTAAACGCGTATTCATAAAACAAAAACAAGCAATCTTAAAAACAAGGATATTAATCAAAGTACAGCACACCGCATCCTGTAGAACTTTATTTAGAACACAAAATACTTACCTCATCGTCACTATATGTCCTGTCTCGGCTGGAATACGTCTATAAACCTAAAACCAAATATATACAATAAAGGATCACACACGTGGTTAAGAGAACTATGTGATTGCTTTCCATTGAACAGGCAAGGCACGCATATCTACAAATTGTACGACAATTGCCTTGATATAATCATCTTCCCGATAATGTAGCAAAGTGATTTCAAAGCTAATGCCAAGCATCCATTGCTGGAAGTGAGGTACTACTCAATACACGAGCCCCTTGACATTTTATTTTGATCTCTCTTTCCTTTTTTTGCTTTTTACTCTAGTCATAAGCATGTTTCTGTCAATGTTATTTATTTATTTGTTGATTTGCATGCATATTTTGTATTTGGTTCGAAATATTTCTGTTTTGACATATACTTCAGGTTTTACTTGAACTGAACTCAGGTTTTACCGTTTACTTTTTATATTTTATACGGATAATGTTCAATCCGAAAGATAATAGACTATAGTTACTACAATAATAATTATTATAATAGTATTTGATAATTCAAGAACATTTCTAAATGAAATTATTTCATACTTGCTGTCCTAAAGCACTCTGGCTTAGTACTAGTTGCTTGGTATTTAAAGCATTCGGAGGCGTTAGTTTTCAATACGAGCTGAAATTTTCATTAATTGCTTTTTGGGTAAATGTTACCGTCTCTTTCTCTTGAAAATTGCAGATGTAATTGATGTTATTTGCCACGTGTGCCACCTACACATCTCGTTTAATGACTTCAGTTTGCCCACTTATCCGAAACGAAGGTCCCTCTCCTGGTTGACAGCTCCATTTCTAAAACAACAATCCTTTTTCTGGTTTATTATCTTTGCGGCGTGGGTGATAAAAGCACATTATAATTTCGTCCAACGAAGCTGGTCCTGAAAACGGACAATTACTTGTTTTATATCTTATTTTCCCATTTTCAAAAGGTTAAAGTCGATGTAAAATCTGCATGCATAAAGTAAGTCTGTATGTAAATTAAGGCATATCATAGCGAAATTTCATCAATAAATAATCGTTGGTTTAGCCTTCATCAAAATTTGCAGTAAAACTTCACATTGTAGAATTAAAGCGTTAAATTCATAGTGCCGTATGTAACTCCACATCAATACATTTTTAAATACAAATATCGTCAAAGTTTGCTGTGGAAACAAAAATAATTTCTAACGCGATTAAACAACGGCGTGAGAGGACGCTAATTTCCAATCGAAAGGTGCCAATTTCAAAAGTTAAAAGAAATGTGACTTCAGCTGATTTTTTTTTAAAAAGAAACCTCGTAAACATAGAATAAGGTTAGTTTTCGTTTAAATATATAGAACTTCCTAAACATTTATTTATCTATAACAATAAAGATCTAAATTGCCGAAAGATTGTTTTAGAGATATGCTCGAATTTGACGACATTAAATTTTTTATAAATAATGAAATGTCCTAAATTTTCAAAATTTTTCAATTTTTCCCCCCGTAAAATATTATAATTTGTAGCTAGAAATATGGCGATTATTTAAATATTTTTTAGAGAAATATTAGTAGTAAATAAATTGCTAAAAATACAGCACTTTTACGGCGACCTTATTATCTAAATATAAAAGAGCGCCTGGAAAAATTTAAATTGCGAAGCGCAAAATTATATCCAATTCTCGTAAAGAACGAATACACACAGATCAATTTTAGCTAGTAGAGGAAAAGAACACACCTCTGTAAGTAATTTATCTTGTTGAAGATAGCCCAACAAAACGCTTCCGGTTAATTAGGCAAACAGACGGCCTCTCTTTATTGAAATGATATGCCTATCAGTCAAAAGGCACTCGATTCCACAGCTCTCTTGAGTAAATGAGCTGTCTTTGACAAGCTGTATACAGGACGATAACTTTTCGAATCTATACGTTAGGGCGTTTAATCTCCTAAAATCAATATTTCATTATAACACACTTTTACGTTGAAGATGAAAGAAAGGTAGATGAAAGGCTATAATTATAGCCGAGCTTTCTAATTTGCTCGGCTGCTTCTTATTATAGACGCTTGAGGATACATTTAAAATCTGAAAAGCTGAAAGAATTATACCTAGAGTATACGAACTTGAACAATTTGTTAACAATGGTACACCACGTTGACCATTACGTAATTATAGAAATATGCAACAAAATATTGCCATACTTAAAATTATTAGTAGTTCTATTTCCATGAATTAAAAACGTATTTTAAATTTAATATCTTGAATTGTTCGATTAATAAAAGTAAAGGGACAACATAAGGGCATGCTTGGAATACAATGGCTTATTATTTATTATAACTATTCGCCTCTACTTACGGAATCAAGCCACACCAACGTTGTGGAAGACCGTAAGAATGTTGAAAAAGAAGAAGTCTGTAATCTCGTTTATTCATAGTTTTTCCGACACGACAGGCTGGGAGTCTTAAATCCGATTATGAATCGCCGGAGATCCACTAACAGTAAAATCCATCTCTACCTATCTGTGATCTGTCTTATTTTAACTTACGAAACAGCAGTCTGAGCAACCGCTTCTAATCGGCGCATTGCCAAGCTTCAGGCAAAAGTCCAGCACAATACCGCTTTAATCCATAATTTACAACGATGAAAACATCATCTAGCGTTACGCATGGCTAGATGATATTCAACTTAACTAATTCGCTGTCATCAACGTGGTTAACAAAATACTACGCCCACCTTTATTGTAGCTCGAATATAAAAAAGAGCAAATTAATACCGATGATTGAAATTAGGAAGGTGCTCAATAACCCAATCCATTGACCTACGATCCAAATAATATTAAAGTATCGCACATCGCACAAGATACACTTCCTTTAAATTACAGGTTATGGCTATGGTTAACATATTAACCATTCATGTGTTAATATGAAAAAGTGGAAATTTTTAATGAACCATATTTCTACTTGCAAAAATTGATAACAAGTACAAGTCTCAGGAGAAAACGTATTTTTTTAACTTTAAAAAATGACATTTCGAATCGGCGTAATAGTTTTTGAGATGTTTGCACTTTTTTTTTCAAGAAATTCTAATTGACAGATATTTCCAAAAATCCTTACATTTCATGGCGATATTGTTCAAACCTTAAATTCTGTGTTCTTTTATTGAAAACCCCGGCGAATTTAGATGTAGCAAGTAGTCATGGTATTAGGATGAGTTTACGTTAGCTGGATGTAAGAAACTAAGCAGTTTCAAATGTAAAATTGTAGATCTATTTTGTTAGAGGGGGCGTCCCTTTAGAAAGTATCTTTTCAACTTCCAGTTTTACCGAAAGTAACATAAACTTAATTTTCTTAAACCAATTGTCCTAATTTTTATAGAACAGTTGAGTTTCACCAATTCATTTTACGTAAAAGGATGTATTTCGATAGATCCGTTTTAAAGTTAACTTGACCGTTTCAAAGTCGTAGTGCTTCATCGCTTATTTCCTCGTATGCGAAAGTATCGTTTAAAAGTATTTTCATTCTTTTACAAATATTATGTATTTATTGTTCAAGTATGTTCAACTTCATTAATTAATAAACAGAACATCCGATGTATTTTTACTATAAATGATAGGATTGCCTTCCACTAAATCTAAATTAGTACTTGAACAATTTATCCATTTTTCCAATTTAATTTGAGATGCCAAGTCTGAAGAACGTGGAGAGTCACAAGTATGGAACTCCGTTTTTCCTCAAATTGCTTCTTCCTAGATGTACGGACATTTCTGCTGATGTCAGCCGCTGCAGCATCAACTCATTTCTGGAATTTGAAAGAATATCGAAACTGAAATGTACATCTATCGAAACTTTAAAAAAATGTATAATTCCTCAAAGTTAATACAAATATAAAGCTATGATATTTTAAAAGGGTGACTAGTTCTCTGAAATAAACGATTCTCGTCGTCCGCATTTCACTTCCAACATCAATATATTCTAGGATATACCCGATGAGGCAAGTTTACATTACATTTACACTACAACTTGACTATCCATTTAATAGAAAAATGTTCGAAGTATAAGTTGCTCAAAATCAAATGATGTATAGTTAAAAATTATTATCTTGAAATATACAGAGTGTTTAGTTTCTCTGGTACGTTGTTTTTAAAATAAAAATATAGCGTTTGCAGTATTTTTATATCCATCGGCCATTACTTCACATGAATTTCTTACTGTTGTTGTAACATTACTATTCTATACTATACATTTTTATTTTCTTATATAAGGCGTTTAGAAAGGTAACATTAATTGGAAAACTTTCAAACAGTTGAAACTCGTTTTTTTCTAATGGTTTAGGAAGTGTGCTGCAGAAATCAAAGAGATTTTTATTTGGCATCAAATGGGGCAAAAATATATAAGGTAGAAAGAATAAACAAGTTTCAAACGTCTGAAAATGCTTGCTGAACAATAAAACCTGCCGTATAACAAAATAAATAAATATTTAGTATTCTTGGACAGCGATTATCAATAATAATTTGGACAAGCTGCTTAACATATTTCTAAAATCTTCCGCACAGTTGCTGTTGAGGAACACGTGCTTGTACTTTTTGTAGTATACGTTTTGCATACGCTTTGAAATAAGATTAAAAAGATTTATTTTTAAAAATAGATTTTTATCCGTTTAATAAAATTTCAAGAAGATCATCAAAGATCAGATATCGAAATACATCTAATAAACAGTAATTGCGAATATCCTTGTATATAATAGTATACAACAAGGTAGTTGTAGCGCCGTCCGGTTTCAATGTAGTACTGTACTACTAGCTTCCGTTTGCGCCGAATACGCGATCATCTAGTTAGGTTTAGATTTAATGATATAGCTTTGTCTGCATTTTCAGCATCCTCGTCAACAACTTCATTTCCTTTCTCTGAATTGCGTTTCGAAGTTGCTTTTCTGTATTCAGCAACTATTGAGTTTTAGTGTTGTGTAGATGTGTATATGTACATATGTATGTACGTATGTGCTATATAGAAGGCTAAATTGCAATGTGTTGTTTAAATGCTGCGATGAGGTTTTTGTATCGTGCACTGTTGCAAGTAATTAGAAGAACACCTGGTTTTTACCTCAATAATTTTTTGATTAAATAAAACAGAGTTTAAAAAGCCGAATACATTTTGGAAAACACATTTCTTGGGATGGCAATAACAATTCAAAGCTGCAAGTATCACTAATTACGGGTATGTCTTGTATTAGCATAAATTACTATTTGACTCCTTGTTCAATTGAGTTAATATCGGGCTCTACTGGATTCCGTGATACCGAAGAATGGTTTTGGTGGTCTTCCAGAACTACATAGTTTCTCTTTCTTTCTTCTCAGACGAACATCGTTGCTAATTGTTTTATTAACAAACCATGCGTATATGGATTAGTGAAAACTCTTATGTCTCTTATGATACAGAAACCATTGAATTTTGAAAACCTTGGTCTTTGGATAGCAGCTTCAAAAAGGAGAATTATCAGTCCATTTTTTTTAACTAGTTTTTAAACGAGTTGCATGATGACAAATTAAGAGACGGGCACTTTCAAGAAGACACTGTTTATAAAACACTACAACAATGAAGCTGTGGAAGACTTTTTCTACGTTTTCCGGATCTAACGTATTATTTGGATTATTATAACATGAAATGGCAATGAGTAAGAATTTGCACCGGAACCCGAGAGGATCATTTCGAGCATTTAGCTTTAATTGTTTGAAAACACTTTCTTTTACTTTTACTAGGACTCAATTTTGATAGCTTTATTATTGGCTTAGATTAGCACGTTATCTATTGACAAGCAAGTAAAATATTCTTTTAAAGAATTTGGCTTTCCGAGTTGAAATCGCGTCGTAATGGCATGAGTATGCCGACGTTTCGCTCTCAATTTCATGGAGCCTCCTCTGGGCTGTTGCATCATGCGCGGTGGTTGCTTTGGTAGCTTTTCTACAATCGCTATCTAAAATAAACATTTGTACTCGTATTTGTCAACGCAAAGTTGTAGTAGTTTATCGCTTTGAAGTAACAAAATCGGAAAAACGCTCACCCTCCGAATTTTTGGATTACTTAAAAAATATATACTTTTAATGTCAACATTGTACATCATTAGTTTGTAATTTAAATACATTATCGTATTGTCTATATCAAAATAAATAGTGGATAGTATTAGTTAGGATTATAGAAAGCATTTTATGCGTGCGCACGTGTATGTTGTCGATTTTGAGAATAATCTCTCAATCGACGATGGCGTTGCAAACCCATCCTTAAGAAGGTCAAAGTGACAAAAAACACAAAAATGCGATGGTTGCAACTTTTTTGCTATAGCGAGAGTGTCTTGCTAATCGACTTCAAAGGACGTAACACTATAGCGCGCTGATTAAGATAAATCATCAGCGAAGAAAGTTGAGGCAAAGTATTTAACCCTTGCACAACGATGCTCCTGTCCCACACAATCGCAATTTCGAAGGTTACTGTGTACCGGTGCGGATTCAAGCAACTCGATCACCCACTGTATAGCGCCGATCGTGCCCCAATCGAATATCTTTCTTATTCAAAATTAAAATTGGAGATAGGCCGGAGAAAATTTAACATAGATGAAGAGATTCATGACACAGTTTTAGAACGTTTTATGACAAACAACCATCGTATCGTTTTATAGTGATATTAAGGCGCTAGTTAAGCGGCTTTAAAAGTGCATTGAAATAGTGGCAGGTTATATTGAAGAATAATGAAAAATTTCTTTCTTAAGCCTAAAATACGTGGACCGCTTCTGGTATAACATTGCCAGTCAACATTTCAAAAATGTATTTTGATTACTCCCATATAAGTCTAAGAGACCTTTGTGTATTCGGAAACGACTCCGTATAAAGGAATGTATTACATCCGGTCCCATAACTTCCGGCATACTTGAGAATAACAAGATGCAGCAAATCCCGAACTTTACCAGACAATTAACCAACAATCGCAGACCCTAGGCCATTTTATCTAGGTGTAATAGGTGTATCTTGCTTAAAATACCCGAAAAAAGCATGTCCAATAGTTGCCATTCGGATTAATCGCACTTTTTTCAGTTACAGGATTTCCTTCGCCGCAGGGAAGTGCGCACGGTCCATCAAGTCCGTCTTTGAGCACTCCTGCGCCAGGAATAATAATGTCTGCAGGCGGTGGAGTCGGCGTCATTAGAAGGAACTGGGCGGCGGGTTGGCGCGAATGGCGTCGTGCTGATCCGACTTTAATAAATAGCCTATGGAGAAGTAAAATGGGCAACGGCATTAGAAAGCAACTAGGTCAGTTGGAGATTCCAGTTTTTATAGAAATTGTTAGTGTTGTAACTTCCATTTGCTTTTTAATCCGGAAAAGTGCAAATACAATCAGTATCCACCATCTGCAAATGGGATATAATAAAATATAGCTGAATTCTTCAAAATAACTTAAAATCGCATAGAACGCAATATAAATTGGAAGATGACATATATACAATTTACAAGAAAAATATTGTTTGTCAAAAATTATTTGACGTATGCATTTTGAAAGATCAATTACTTCAACAGACACGGTTACCTAAATATGAACAATATATTACAAAATATTAATTAATCAAAAAATAGTGGCTTGTATTGATGATATTTAAAAGGGTTCGATTTGATCAATCATCAGCTTCTACTTCATAAGCTTGAATTCTCCGGAGGACGTGGGGATTGTCTGGACATGTTTTAACCTTATTTGATGAATGGAATTCAATGTTATGGCCGCGAGAGAACTTGTAGTAGTTGCTGCTCTAGGGCTGGTTGCAATGCGAAGGCGGTCTGAGCAGCGAGGTAAGACGCTCAGAGACACTGGGCAAGTGTTAATGTTTCAGCCAAATAAAACAACTTCGTGCGATTATTAAACACTTTCATATTGATTGGAAAATACCAAGAGTGATCAAAGATGTGTTAATCATATCCATGGTGAATCTGCACCATCATTTAACAAAGTCTCTTTGGGTGAGTGAATTTAAAGATCAATGCGTACGAAAGAGGCTACTGACCAAAATTTTATAAGATCGTCGATTGAAGATCCGTGCGATAGCTGAGACTACTGGGATATCAAAAGAACGTTTTGGACATATGTTACATGAATACTTACATGTGTGAAAGAGATTAGAAACAAGGCAAATAACTATGTATTGTAATCCTTCGTAAGTTCCCCAATTATAGACAGAAGTAATAGGAAATACAAAAGTAACTAAAACCAGAAATAATTCGCTTAAATATGTCTTTGCCTACGAAAATTAGTTCTCACAAATTGAACATAAATTTTCTCATTCTCCCAACAGGAGCATATAATTGAATTCGAAATGGGGTATTCCTTTGAACAACGACAAGCAATTATGTAGTTCGCCTGGGTTTTTGTTTGTCTTTGTAATGAGCAACCCTATCAAGATCTCGAAGATATAATTGAATTTTACGGTTTAGTTTGACAATAGCACGCAATAATTACATCTAATTTTCATTCTACGACCTTTGCTCCAATTCGATGTTTGTGGGGAATTTAATCTAACCAGTAAGCAGTAACGCATGCAACTGATCTCAAGTGATAATGCTACACACGAAAATCAATAATACCTACATGTACGCAATGGTATTATAACCGCACTAATTTTATAAATACTTATTATTGGAGATGGAGGGTACAGGTTTAATTTATTAAAGTTGCTAATTTTTATATCCAAAGGGAAAATGGATCTGTGACAAGTAGCGTTCGAGATCTAGCAAAAAAACAAAACTAGCGCATCTTCTTCTTTTACGTCTAATGCCTTTATTTAGCCGTACACGCAAAAGCTAAAAACACGCTCTTGAGGCTGTTTTCGATCTCCTATCTAATGATGTAATTGAAACTTTTATGTAACATTTATGCTTCTTTTGGCTAAGTCGGATAATGTTAAAAGTTTTAATTTAAATGAATCGAATTTAAATGAAAACGATAGAAATATTTTATAAGTGGTAGATTGAAGGTATTTTTGTAAAGTTAATAAACCTTTACAAAAATACCTTAAACTGCACTGGGAACTAGAATTCAACAGTGTTTAGTGATGTGTCTCGATATCCTTTATGAGACTATGACGGTAGGATTAGTGTAAGAGAGTGCTTCTGAGATCTCTCGAGAAAGGGCTTTCACGAATTCACACTGAATTACAAGAGGTGTTAGAAGTAGAAGTACAGGCTCACATTCTTTAAAACCCAAAAATATATCTGGATCGAGTTAATCCTGTAGAAATGTAGAACAGCGACCAGCTTATAATAAAATACCGCCGTTATCTCACAGTTAATGCCACAACTTTCGAAATGAGAAATTCGACATTTCTTGGCGCCCTCTAGTACCAAAGAAACGCATGCCTGCTGTTCAGGAAGTAACGACACAAAACCGGGTACCGTTCCCCAAATCATCCCTCGTGTAGTTCTCTCACTGCTAAACACGAGTTGGCGATGCTGGTAGCACTTTTGTGCAAACTGTACATGTGAATATTCCTCTCGAAACCACGCTGATGACGCCGAGCAGGCAGAAACATGTGCATGTGTTAGTATTTTTTTTTTTCTCTCCTTTTGCAGCGTTTGCTGTAAATTATTCCATCAATACCATGAGGAAGCTAAGCTGTCTTAGCATCACATTTTTTGGTTATTGTTTCTAGGCATTTTCGGGTGTGCTCTGTTTGTTGGTTAATTTTCGATAATTAGTTGCTTTCATTTTGAAAATTGACGGAAAATTAATACAAGTTAATTATCGGAACTTACAGGCGTACGTTCCGTGCACTTGTATTGTACGTTAGTTTTAAAGGAGAAATCACGCTTAAACACATACTTACATGGTACTAAGACTTTGGTTGACAAGTGATGTTAGTAGCCACTAAAACCGTTTAAGAATACGGCCTTCCTCACTACAATCTTAATATTAGTACTTATTAAATACGGTTCTTAGCAAGGCTGAAAATGTTTGGGCGTCAATTAAGGCATAATATACAAAACCTCTATTGATATATTATATATGATTGAAATTAGAAAGAAAAAATAATTTCTGATGTCCTCCAAATGGAAAATTAAGAAAGTTGATAATGGCTAGAAATCATACTTGCAAATCTGTCGATTACACCAAGAGATATAAGTATTGAAAGCAGGTTTAAGAATGTATTTTTAGTTTCTTTGAAATGCCAAATAAACATGCTAAAAATAAATAAACAATGTTTCACTTTTTTCCTTCTTAATCGCGATTATCATTATTGCAGATCCATTTTTCTCTTCGAGTTCATAGCAAACACAATATTTAGCAATTTTGCCAAACCTAAACCTACCCCTTATTTCCAATAATAAACAAGTTCCCTATGGTGACGGTCGACTGTGAATTAATCTGTGTGGCCATTTTCAACGGATAACCTAAAAATTTATAGTATCCACGGTAAAGTTTGCACCACACAGAAACTTTCTTATTTCTTTAATCTTAAAGTAACTTCGTCTGCAGTTTGCCTGTACATCGTTGGAAACCAAAATTGTTCCAAAATAGTTGTTATATTGTATTTGTACCAATATGTAAATGTTATTTAATAATGTTAACAAGTGTCACGAGAAAAAAGGTTTGCATTTACCTTAAAAATTTTCATTTTTTTTTGTTTTCGTCAGTATCAGTTGGAAATCGAGGATTCGCCTCAAAAAAGATTAAGGTGCATTTATTATTTATTAAGAAGGTCTGTTTTTCCTAAATTAAATTATTTGGAGTAGAATAGTTAAGGACGCTCTTGGATAATTTTAACGGAAAATTAATAGTGGAATCATACTTTTTTTTAGATGTGATGGTGACCCAACGGAGTGTACAAGCCTTTTTCAAGCTTGTCATAACCTCAGGAGCCTTTTAGTATGTGTAAAGAATTTTATTGCCTTGTTACTATCACCCCCTCGCCATAAAGGGTGAAGCGCAGTTAATTGTACCCAAACTGCGAAATGGTGTACCGGACCCGCTGAGAACATTTGTTGATTCTAGCGGGACTCGAACACACTATCTTTAACTCTATCCAGTCAAGCGCTGGCCCTCTTATCAGTGGGCCACCGAGCCGTTATATACTTGAGCCTTTGAATACTTGGAAAATACTTTGAATTTTTTGTGATCAAAATAAAAGAAATCTCTTTTCGATAAAGTTTTCCAAAATAACTCAGTACCTCTGTATTCACCCACCAGTCAATAGCATGCTGCGGTATTATTCACAAGGTAGCATCTGTGGATTTTACCGTACTATAATTGCTCATATTAAATTCGGACACGGTCATGTAATGAAGTGATTCATCTTAAACTTTTTCTTTCAGTAAGAATATTTACCATATCTCCCGATAAAATATGTGGCACCCTATGAATTTATTTAAGAATGGACAATGATTTTTAGAGTTACAAGAAAAGCTTTATCCGAAGAAGATTTCTTTAAGGTAATATTTCTTCTGATAATAAAAAAAAATCAGAAGTATTTTTAAATGTGTGAACTCAATATGATTTCATTCGATTAAGAGCGTCTATAAATTTTCCATGAACAATGAATATGACCACCGTAAATATCGATTCACCTTGAAAGCTTTCTGCGAAACCTGTAGTTTTGAGAAATTACAATCATTTATTTTGTTTGCAATAGCAAAAGGCTCATTAGTTTTTCTTTTGTAGGAAACGCTGAAGTGTATATTATGTTGGCGTTGCTGATAGGTCTGGTGACTGTTGTTATAGGATGCTGGCTATCAGATAACTGTTGGTCTCCGGAGCCAGACCATGGGGTGACAGTCGCCTGACCCACATCTAATCCCAGTCCACCCCCGGTAAGGGCATTGATGACGTCGCCAAGCCTCGTTAGCGCATCTTCCACAAGCAGCCCTGAATCGAGTCCGGAAAGCGACTGGCCTCTCGTCGATGTTTCAGAAAGAGATTCGATGAATCTCTGACAACACGCCCCCAACGAAAATAACAATGACGAAGACATCTTCGATAATGTCATTCACGTGTTCGAGACCAAGAAGGAGGGTTTGACGACGAAAATTCCATGCAATGACGTGTTGCATAACGGTAATATCATCAACAACCACTCTGACGATACTACCGAGGACGATGGTAACTTCGTATGTGTGGGTAATTGTGATAAGGTTGTCGCTGACAGTGTGGTCATTGATATAGGCAACCAACTTGACTTACTGTAGTTTGTAGTAATTTTATAAATAATGTAATTAGACAAAGAGAGTATTAAATACTGTGACCAGGAATTGAACTAACGAATTATTGAAATGGAGAGGAAATTTTGTGATAGAAAATTCTAAAACTTTACGCGTTTCAATTCAACGAGGGGAATCCAAATTTGATGCTATCCATGTACTGCATAAAATATGAGTAATATACTTTATGCTTATGCGTATATTTGTTCGACAAGTTCACATTATTCATGCATATGTATCATACCTTTAAGGTATTCATTCTGTAGCTCATACATATTGTTAACTGAAGTTAGAGAAACCGATTTGTGCTTTATATATGAAAGATATTTGTCTGGAATGGTTGAAAGGATATTAATATACAGAAAAGACTAAAAAGTTTTGCTTGATTCGAAATGTTTTTTTTTTATATATAGTAATCAGAATTTTGATTAAATCTGTCTGCATGGTAATGTAAGTGGATAAATATCTGCTACATCTAACAGGACTTTTAAAATTTTTCTGATCACTCACTGAATTTCGCCTAAAAAAGGTAGTTGCGTATAACGCAATGTGAATGTATGTATAGGCGGTTACCGTTCGTAGTTAATGTTATCCTCGCTTTATCTGGAAAGCCTTTTAATTAATTTTAAAATATATACAATTGAACAAGTTATCTCTTCGTTATCGATTCTACATAACTATTACTTTGGCAAGATTCGCCAAATCTGTATGTACATTCTTTTTTTTCAAATATGAGGTACTTATATGGAGTTAGTTTAAGCATGATGTTAAATTAAGAAGGAATGTAATAATTTTGGCTTATCGGAAACCTTTTGGCAGGAATTTTGAAAAGCTAAGAAGGACAAAAATTAGAAAAAATCTAAACGGAAAATCAATAACATAGTAAACAAATGGAAACTTAAAAAAAAAACATAAAACAAATAACAAAGACAACTTCAAAAAAATAAATATTCCCTTTATGCACGAAATAGTACTTTCATTTGAATATAAAAAGGAAATTGTGAGGAAATTTGATGTACACACTATCGCAAATTTTTTCCTAATACGAAACGACATGTGCACGTACATTTTATTTTTGAAATACCCTATAAGAAAAGTTGCATGAGATATGATCTTGAGTACGCGACGACGGCGAAGGTATCCCGTTGATTTCCATTCAAATTCATATTAACATTCTGCGGTTCGGTAGGCGATCCATTGGCAACCAAGTTTCTATAAAGATTTGTTGTGGGCACAATTGTAAATATCTTCTAATCAGGACTATCGTATTTCGATTAATTGAATGAAAGTATTTAACGTATTTCATTTCTTTTCCGTTAATGTATGAAATACTTTTATTACTAATGAGCAACAATTTAAATGTTTGATACTTTGGAATGTCATAGCTACCTTATTCAATTCAATCTCATATTTTTCATCATTTGAACCGTGATACCAAAAGGTTTTCTCAGCACCGTTGAAAATAAAGAGATGACTGTTTTTGATGTCAATGTCAAAATCCAATATGGCGCCGATACAGAACCGAAACCACATATAATAATTTCTACTATACCGTTAGATAGAGAATTAAAAGTGCCCTCGAATGTACGTTTTTAGTTTTTCTGTGCAAAGTCATGTAAAGGTGTTAGATGTAAAAGAGAAAATTAGATTTTTCGCCTTCAAAAAAAAATCCGGAAGGAATGCAGAATTCAGCAATTTCTCATTTGCAAGATTTTCAATTTTTGCAATTTTTCGGTTTTCAAAAAGTTCAGTGGTCCAAAATCCAATAATGGAAAAGGTAAAAGAGCCGAAAATGGATCAATTTCGGTGTAAATTATTTGATTGTACATACAACAACAATTTGTTTTTTTCAAGTTAAAAAATATTTAAAAATATTCCAATTAAAACGAAAAAATGAGTGAGTTCCTAAATATACTCAAAAGCATTATATAGTGTTGTTGTGAAATAAAAGGTTCTAAGCATACACTCATATTGTTAATGCCATTTTGGAAGTTACATGCATGATTTAATTTTATATAAATCATCTTAGAGACTAACTCAACCGCACCTCTAGAACTTTTGGGAGTCTAAGATTATGCCAACTCTGACCGATGTAAGTAACTTTATAATTGTTACAACACAATTTGTAAATAATACTCTTAACTATTTCCGAGGTTACCAAACTTTGAATACATCCAATGATTTGACTATCACTACCTTTCAAGATATTAATCTATTTTTTCGACAAATTATATATTAATCAATTTAAATCTTTTTAATTATTCTAGATTCCGTTTTACATCTTGTATATGTTGTCCATTATCTTGACAGTACTCTATTAGGTTGCACCCTACTCTTTAAGTTTATTAAAATGTTTGCTACCTACACAATATATAATGTCGGATGAAGTTAAATTTGTATTTTTTAGTTTCTAACAACATTGATTTTCTAATAGAATAGATGATTGGAATTAAGATTAAGTGATCGGTCAGCTGATACATCCAGAAAGGAAAGTATACCATCTTTCTCTAATAGAATTAAATTGTGTCAGAATATATTCAATTTCGTAAAACTAAACTAACTATAAAACTAAATAAGAATCATCCACATACATTGCTACAAAAAGTAATCGAATATCAATATTATTTAAGACATTGTTAAAGAGAGAATCTGCCACAAGATCGGCTGGGACAGTGGGTCATCTATGGACTGATGAAGAATTCAAGTGGCTTTGCTACATTGATTGTAAATTGTCAAATTAATATTTTGGTTAAAAATGACAAATTGTTATTGTTGATATATTGCATGTAGAACAAAATTAAATAATTTGGATCGTAATTGCTCAATTTTTAATTGTTTTACCTCTTTTATTACAATATGTACATACATATGTATGATTATTACAGTTTCATTTTTTTCTTCGATTTGTTGTCTAACGTAGCTTTATTCAAAGATACATCGCAAAAGCAAAATTTTAAACACAATCTTTTTTGGACTCTTACATGTTAGAAAGAAAGCCGCATTTACAACTGAGCAATTATAAATGTATATCAGTTATGTTCTGTAATGTACTTGGGATTATAAAACATTACAGCTTTGATATTCCGCCTTCAAAATGTTGAATATCTTTACAATCAAAATAAAACTGTTATCTACATATGTAATATTATAGGCTTACAATCAAGAAAACCAATCAGATTGTATTTCTTCCATTTATTAAGATTCTTATCAAAATTCTCTATTTGGTAGTAATTAAATCTATAATAGTAGAATAGCAAACGCAAACGTAATACTTTACAATAGTCCCTATTTTAGGCGGCGACCATGAAACAGCTTCGCTGAAACGTCTCACTTCGATCGCTACAAATCTGATTCTAATTGCAGTGGAACGCGAGATCTACATATGTATGTATCTTAATGTAATTTGTCCGACGTGGTTGTCACGAAACAGGAAATACAAACACACGAGTATGTGAAAGATACTAAAAGGCACTACGTGTTAATATGTTAATATTCCGCATGATGCAGGCAAAGATAAAATTTTCGATTTTTGTCCCCCTTGAAATAGTCTCGAATATTTGAATAACTAGCAACAATTGGTTCAGACAAATTTCCTCTCCATTTCAAAGATAATACCTACTTAAAGTCATTATTTACAACTTATATATAGAAAGCAAGAATGTAATTTATTAACATCTTAAACAAACACATGTTGTAAATACTATTTAAAAACGCATACACACGAAAGTAAAAAAAGAGGAATCAATATTAGGAACACTTTTGCTCCTGCTTCCTTGACATTTTACTCTGAAAGTAGTTAATTACTGTGAATAAAATAAAGTAACAGAAGACTTACCTGTGTACTGCATATGTCAATTAATATTTAATAAGTGTTACGTGTAAAATATAGTTGCTTACTTAGGCGAGAATATTCGATAGTTGCACGTCAGTCAAAATGGCAATGTCAATATTAAATTTAATATCATCGTTTTACACCTTTGCAGTAGCTTTGGGCGGCTTGCAACTATCAATATACAATACGACAAGAATATATGCCAAGACTATATACCTGTTGTACTTACAATTAACTATAGTAACATTTATATATAATGTATTTATTATATAGTTGATTTCTGTTGGTTATATTTATTTGGTGAGATTAGTAAACCTTATCATATCACGCATGCCTTTTCTAAACCGTGCCTCTTGATCATTTTCGGAATTGCGCTTTTCTAGAATCGGAGATTATAATATGTGCCAAACTCATTTCATATTCGCTACAATTTGCAGTATATAGTGTAGGTTATGCTGTATTGGTGTTCAAGAAATATCTTCGCAACTAAACCTCAAAAGCAATATGTTTGTACGAAGAGCGCATTTGTATACAGTGAGATTCTAAAGTAGCCAATAAGAATAAGTAAGCATTTTTTACTTTATGCTTTAGCAGTAACTAATCTATGGAGTTGCTTTTTTAACTCAAATCAAACCGAGGCCTTCCCATTTTTTTCAATGAGTATGCAACGCATAAACAATTAACTCTTTTCCATTTACAACACTACAGTTGACTGACGAATAATCGTGATCCTGGTCGCCTTAAGTTAAGTTGTCAACCAGGCACGTCTATAGAAGGGAAAAGAGTAATGCACATCATTTATTTATTTATTTTTTATACGTTAAATACACGAAGCTTTTACAAATTTGGATATAATTCTGTTAATTATATTCCCAAAAAACAAACTTAACTATACTATATTAAAGAAACTCAGAACTCAAAGTTCTTTATATGTGTTGCGATGTTGTGCACCGTTACATAATTAAAACTTATTATTACATACCTGTGTTAAGTAATAATCTACATCTAATTTAAGAAACTTTGAAATAACCTTTTTAGAAGGAAGAGAAATATTGTCTTTATTCAAAACTCTTGCCGTAATGCACATTTCAACAAGATTGATAAAATTCTGCTTATGCTTGTAGCGTCTGGTAAACGCCTTATTTATACAAGATTATTTTTAAACAGTTTATTTCTTTTAGTACTTCGAAGTAAAAAACCAGCAGAACAATTGTTGGCATTATTGTATTTTGTTGTACATTAAGGTTAACTCTTTTGCGGAATGCATGCTACTTGCGGTAAATTATGAAATTTCAACAATTTAATTAATTCTGTCAGACGCTATAGCTACACCACATAAAATCATACAAATGGGATAAAACAGACATATTACAAAAGCCCATTAAAAAAAATGTTACCGTTCATTGTTTCGTAAACAAATGTAAAGCTAATGCTGCCCCTTTGTATTTATTATTATTAAGTTATTATTAAGTTAATATTAATTAAATCATCAATAAAATACCGACCCTCTCTTTGCTATTGAAAAGAATTAAATTTCTAAATTGTAGAAATAATTTTAATCTGTGGCAATAACAAATATCCATCTTCCACTCTGTATATGATTTGGTAGAGGCATACTTTAGCAACTCACTGTACTTGACGATGATAACTAGTTATAAATTTCAGCTTTTTCTGATTGGCTGCTCATTTGTATAATCTTGCAGCACATTTCTTGAACAAACAATATAGCAAACTCTGATAAGGAACATTATTATAAAACGACACGTTAAAGTATTATTTTACCAATTTCTACCACTAAATATTTTTGCCTACATCATCCACAATCAGTGTCAAACCATTATTACATTGCTCTTCACACACGTATATAAGGCTGTTGTAATATTCTCGTTAATATTTAAGACTGATATAACGTATAATATACATATAATTGTATGCGATAGTTAAAATAAATTACAATACATGTAATATAAACGATGTAGTAATAATAAAAGCTAAATTCTAAAAATTAAAACAAAATGTACACGTCAGTAGTATATGATGATTGTTAAATGTGGCTGGGATATGTTCGAAAACTAAACTAAATTAAAACGATGAACTCTAATGTAACATGCTCATTTTACATTTTGCGCGTTAAAAATAACGAAACACTTATTTGCCTTTCGATAATGACAAATTTGTACAAAAAATATATATATACACCTATTTTATATGAGACTATGAACATGTTTTTTATTGACATTTATAAAAAGAAAATACAAGTCTTCTTATACCAACTAGTTCAATTAAATATTCTTAAAATCTACTACTAGCAAACATTTATAGAAAAATCGTGCTTCATGTTTGTTAAACACGCACAACCCTAGTATAGAAATATTTAATAGTTTCAATTGTTTATTGCCAATACTGATAGGTTCACACATCACATACATACAGAAATTTTCAGAATTTTTGTCAAGAAACTACATAAGGCAAGACAGTAAATCTGACAACATGTATTTCAGAAGGTAACGACAAATTTATATAGAATTCACTTATATATGGTGTTCCCTCATTATGAATTTAATCACATTTTTCATCAAAAACCGCTGTACCATTACGAGAAACATTGCTAAGGGTCCTCTCTTGGCATACATCACAACGCTGTTGGGATTTGCAGCAAAGTCAACAAATGCCAGATCGAAGCGATCAAATTTATTAAACTTCATCATCATCATCATTTATCAAATGAGCGTAGTCCTTATAAACTATATCCAACAGGGCTTCAGTACATGTTTTTTCATCAACAAAAAGAAATCGGATCGCTGACCGGTATTGTCCTCTTGTCATGACTCCGCAATACATGACCTATTCAGTTTCCACAAGCTTCAAAACCACTCGATGAATCTCTCTAAAAGTTTGATATATCGACCATAGCAGCGCTCGTAATTGGCAATGCAGATTTTCACATAAAGCAAATTTTTTGTTTTTTTTTTGTAGAAAAAGCATAGCAGAAGCCTACATCCTTAAGCTTCAATTGAAATTATATTTTAAATATTAGTACTACATCAGATTTAAATTAAAGTTATGCTTTGTATTAGTAAAAACATCGATTCTAATTCTTTATCAACGTAGATACTGCTGTTAGTTGAAATACATTTACCATTGTCATATAAACTTACGTCCAAGTTCATCTTGTAGGTATCACCAAAATACTATGAGAGAATCTTGCGGGTGATAGATTTATGTGCTACTTATTGCCTTCAATTAATCAGACATAAGAAATGCGAGAACAATTGAGATTATTTGTTGAATTATGAACATCAAATAAGATTCTTTTAGATGTAGGTTATACATTGTTTTGTTATGTATTTTTCTGATCAAGATGGCGAAGGAACCATACAATATCTCATATTGCATGCCATTCCAGTTACATTACACCATCATCAAATAATACACAGGTTAGAATGAGCTTCCATTACAATTTTATTAAATATTTAGTTGTTCCTAATTTTAAATGTAAACTAAGTAGTTCAAAATGGAAATATTAAATGTCGCTATTTTCTTTAAAGTAAAGTTTTTGTTTCAATTTTACTAATTTTCTCCACCGTTCTCTATCTCTTGGTCAGTCTGGTTCTGTGTTAACACCTTGTTTTTTAATGATTTTGTCACTTCCTAGTCCCATGTCATTCGGTGTTTTCCTAGTCTTCTTTTGCCTTCCATATACTTTTAACTTGCATGTGTTTCTCTAACCTACCCATGTGTCCCTACCACCTCGTTGTGATCCGTCAATGTATTTTTTAACACTACCATTTAAATTCTTCTTTGCAACTTCTCTGTGAGGATCTATGAATTGCTTCCAAATAACACGGTTGGTTCTGTATTGTTTTGCATATTCTCATTTTGGTCTTCTGTTGTATTGGCGTTCATCTTCGTCCCTCTTCTAGTGTTTTAACCCATTTAGTTGTATTGAGTCGCGTTTTTTGCTACTACATTTCAATGTCATCTGCAAAAACACATTCGCATATCTCTATGCTAACTATCTTACTGTATTCTATGTGTCTTTTGCTTTGTTCGTTACTTTCTTTTATTACTTCTTTCATATGTATCAAAAACAACTTTGTGGTTCAGAATTTTTTCAGATTCTAAATTAGTTGTCTTGATTATGTTGATGGTTCTCGTATGATTTAATTGGTTCTATTAGTTCGTCCTTAATTCCACTTTTTCGTGAAACACATGTGTTGCCTTGTAATCTTATCAAAAGCCTTCTTTACATCGATGAAGCGCATATAAAATTTTTGATTGTAGGAAAATCGCTGTCCATCAGGTTTCCAATCGCTTTAACTTAGAATCAACTCGGTAAGATTTGTGACGGTGCTACAATTAATACATCACATTCCTGGCAATGTATACAGTTACCACCACAATATTTGAACATTTCCAGCCCAAAGGCAAATCATTTAAAAAGTTTCCTCGGAGTGTTTACAGAATTTCCGAATGTTATTGTGCATTTAGACTTTCTCTACTAGTTTAAGCTCTGAAGGCAATAGTAAATAACTACTTAGATGAAAGTACGTAATGCTACATTGATCAATGATAGCAAAACAAAAACCTCCATGACGTTCTAAGTGGGAGTAATGTAAAATCAGTGTTAACTAGAGGAGAGTCGCGCATTTGCCTAAGTTTGTAAATCTTATGTCATTTGTCTTGTCTTGTCTAAATGTATCCATTGGAAGCTCATTTACTTACAATCTGTGTAAAACCAATTAATAACAACAATAAATAAATACAATTATTGTAAATTCGCTGATTAAAAATATAAACTTGGGGAAAAATGTTATGGTATTGACAACGGCCTAATAGCACCCCTATTATATATTATTGTAAATCGATTATCCGTTCTTTT
Source organism: Oryctes rhinoceros (assembly GCA_020654165.1). Taxonomy (NCBI): domain Eukaryota; kingdom Metazoa; phylum Arthropoda; class Insecta; order Coleoptera; family Scarabaeidae; genus Oryctes; species Oryctes rhinoceros. The sequence goes on along the minus strand of JAIOKQ010000230.1, from coordinate 8,873,213 downwards.
TGCTTCTGTTAACAACGTACCATGTGTATATTGTAGCATTTTTACATCTGAAAGGTAACCTGAAGAAATAACTGATTCATAGTACCCAAAACGGTATATCTTACCTTGTAAGTTATATAAAACTTAATGAGCTTATTATCTACCCGTATGTATTAAATCTTGAATTTACAACCATTATGTATGTTGCTTCCATCTAACACAGTATTATTTAAGCAGGGGATGTCTAAAATAAATTAATTTCAATACGAGTATACAGGGCGTCTTAATTTTCTGGAATTCTAATATTTTCTGAAAACATGGGCATTTTTTAGCAACTTTCAAAAATACTTCTGTATATATAGGCACCACGTTGTCATTTTAAACGGAGCACCCCGTAAATTATTACGTTTCTAATTTCTTTATTTAAAAATTAAGCAATTTAATACAACTTCTATAGATATGCTTATTTCTAACAGACTTTCATGACACAAGATTATCATAAACTGAGGGGTATGTTTTATTTAATTTATTGTACAACTTCAATAAATTGAACCGACAAAAAGAAAACAAATAAACTAAATATAACTACAATAATAAGATTCTTTTTATCCGACACTGCTTATCGTAATTGTTCAATACCATTTCTCCATAGCCTTATTCAACATTCCACGTTGAATCGCAGAATTTGTTCTCTAATAATCTTCTCTGTCAATTTATTCAACAACTTCAAAACCGAAGCTCTGCTAGGTTTAGATCACATTATCTTAGTGACCATTAATTTCCTTATGGCTCATAGTGAAAAGCAACAACTAACAACACTCCAACTGGTGGGTAAATGTGCAGAGGTGATCCCATCTTGTATAAAAATTATTTGGATGTTTTCAATTGAGTCACTGTGGTATTACATAATCTCTAGACATTTGCAAGTATCGCCCGCAACTAATAGTTACAGCTACGGCCTCGTCATTTTGTACTTTCTCGAAAGAATACGGACCAAAGATGAAATTGTCTCTCATTCGATAATTTTGACTATTAACTCCACCATTAAGAGAAAAATTTGATAGTCAAATTTGCCTTTCAAGACAAACATTTATTGTGGTTTATATGGATAAATGTTTGGGATTTTGCATAAAATTTTCTATTGATTTCTTGCAGTAATCCGTTGCAAAAGTTCTTCAAATACAGCTAATACTTAAAATGTATCCTTTAATTTGCGACAACCTTATATTTGCAATTTTAGCTTCAATCATATAATTGATATTTCTTTCTTTAAAAAAATCTAAAATACATTTTTTTTCAAGAATAGTGAACAAATCTTCCGCATTTAACACTCCTTCTAAATGCTGCAAGATTTCTCCGCACAAGCTCAAGTCGATGGGAAGTTATTTTTGTTTTCCTATCTTTTGTAATTAAATTGAAAACGATGTAATTAACAGTACAGGAAAATAGTGTGTAGTGCACAAAATAGTTGTGTTTATAGGTACTTATTTACCAAAAACATTATTTAAATTTATAATTTATTAGCTCAATAATTTATCTGTGGCTGTGTCGTAGTACAATTATTCGTGGCCTTTTGCAGCCGCGAACGAAAGGAAAGAAAATAATCGTGTTTAACGTTTAGATACCTAATATGTATGTTATGTTTTTCAATAGGCGAAACTCATCAAAAAAAATTGTTGCAGAGTACTATAAAGAATTAAAGAATTGTTATTTTTTCACTTATTTTGAATTTACTTCAAATTTCAAATAAGCGATTTTAAGCTAAGAAAATCATAAAAAATATAATATAAATCAAAAATAACAGTCGCCTTGGTTGTTCTATCCTCCTAATTAGTTATATTTTATTTTATTTTAATAACTTACAGTTAGTTATTTCGTTCCTTCATTCTTCACAATACTCTTTAAAAACTTTTTCCCAACAAGTTTTGTTTTCTGAAGATAATTTCTTCCTATTGATAAAGTTAAGCAGGCATCTTTTTTTACAAAAAGAAAAGAAACCGAAAATAACACCGAAAATTAATTAATAGTCTTAAACAAAAGACTACATTCTATATATTATCACAATGTTTTAGCTTACTACGAATTTCCAGAAAATTGGGAATTGACAAGTTTGATTGATTTTCATTTTTTGTCATTTCTGTTCATTATTTGTGTTCTTGGAAAGGTAATTCACCAAATAAATAAATGTAAAAATTCTTTGACTAATGAAATAATAATGACATACCTTTAACATAAATATAACAATTAAAGTCTCAGGATTTAATGGAAATCGAAATATTACCAATAATGCTCTCCATACAGGCTCTTGTATATAGTCTATTTCAGAAATAAAATGTCTATGTTTGCAGCATTATTAGATGTGTTCGCCAATATAATCGTTTAGCTTTAGATCACTTTTATTTCGTTAAATTAGTTTTACGGCACAAATCATAAATTTCTTATTTTAGACATCCAGACATCTGCAGCATCATATTTTCTAATAAAATTGTCCAAACCGATAAATATTTTTGACAAACAATATTCCATACTAGACTTGCATGTAATCACTAGAGGGATCAATAAAATTTAAGTGTCTCCTAATGTCGTATATATATGCACATAATTATATATATATATACCTACGTATGTAATTGTAAACAATAACTAATAATACGTGTATATTGAACAACTGTAGTTAGATTGATATCCATTAAGTAAATTAGTCATGCATTTACCATGCAACGATGATATTTGTACCAGGTATGTATTTAAATAAATAAATTATTGTCGCATATAATCCTATTTATTCAAATCATATGAATAATAGTAGCAGATCTAATTATTCCTGCCATTTATTGCCATTACATTCCATATACGTGTTGGATATTTTTTTAATTTTATTTGACTTTATTAATTAGTTGACACCTTTCAAGTCTCTAATACTGTTACTTTTGAAATTTTTGCAATTTTCTGTATTCTTTCGTTATGGGGTATACGAGCTAGAATCTAATTACTATTAATTATTGTCATTAATAATAATGATTTATGGTTTTATGACCCCTAACAGGTGACTCCGATTACAGAGGGCTGAGGCGGACAATGAATTATTATTACGCCTGCGCCCGTAGATCGTCTTAAGAATTTCTTTCTCACCATTCGCCAAATTTTTCAAAAATCTTGCTCTGAATGTTCCATCTCGGTGCCCTAAAACTGACAAGGGAGCGCGTTAGGTACTGCGCCAACAGTCTTCGATTTCTTCAACCAATATTTAGTTAGTAGAAAAAAACCTAACTAAATAGCTCTAAAACACAAACTGACTGCAGGAATGTTTAGTCGTTAGTGTGTATACATACATACGGAAACAAAAGGTGCTAAGCTTACTTAGGGAAAGCTACTGATCAGGCAAAGCATTCGGACGGTTTCTGCCAACCTACTAACTTGCATCCAGTGCATTTTTTATAGATGTCTCATGGTAAAAGCTTTATCTTGTGTTAATGTTTTTTTCTTTACTTTAGGTTTCTGGATAATTTTTGGCACATCTGTGGTTTGCGGAATTGACAAGATTTAACTAGCTTTATGGCGTTAAAATTACTACTCTTTTCAATGAAAAGGATAATAGATAATATGTCGATCAGTCCTTGTTTCTTTTAATTAATAAATTTTGTCAATGGGCACTATTAAATTAAAACGAATTGTGTTACGTGATTTTCACAGTAAAATAATAATTAACAACATGGAAAGTCAGAAGCCTTTGCTTCCTCTACTGGATGAGTTCTTACGGTTAACAGAAAAGAAAAGTAACCACTGATTTTTATTTTTCAACAGAACACTAAAAAGCGATACAACTAACAATCTACAAAAAAAGCCCAAACAAAACTCTGAAAGGAATCTGCTAAATAGTGATATGGTCTACTCGATATTAATTCCATTAGAAAGTTGAAGTATTCTAGTTTTCAGTTACTTTAAATCTTGAAGCCTGTCTCTAATATTGTCAAATATATTAGTTGCCAGATAGCCCCAATAAAGAGTCCGAGAATGTCAAATCTTGCTTTCTAGCCGATCATTTTAGATGTTAATATAATTTCCAACTGTTCCTGTTTACTTTTTCGACCACTGCATGTTTGTTGTGATGAGGATTGCATTGATTAAGAATGCTCTCGTCAGAGAAAAGAATTAGATTTAGGACATTTGAATTTTAATTCCATTGGGAGTAAATGAATAGGCAGTTTATAGTTTTAAATCGTTCTTCTTTGAAAATAATTTGAAACTTAGTATTGCTATGACATTGCCAAGCGTATGTTTTCTTTGAGCACTGCGTTTCCTCGTTTCTTCTTTTTCACAAAATTATTATCCTTAAAATAGTTTTTTGATATTGGATCGGACGATTCGAAAATGCTTCTGGAAAATTGTTACGCACCTGTCTGCTTGAAAAATCTTGAATGTCACATATTTTGCAGAACATAGGAATAAATCAGTCGAAATTTACAGCATTTAAGGCAATGTTGACAATTTATATTTGCCAAAAGCGATGGCATCTCGCGACTACAAGGGTTTTGCAAAAAAATAAGTAAACATGTCGATAAATACGCGCATGTATCAGCAGCTTTGCTTTTCTAATACTCAACATACCGTCATACATAAATGAAGCTTCTAAAAAGAACATTGTAGTTATTTGTTAAAAGAACGTACGTTTGCACTATATTAGTGTTTTATCAAATCATATAATTAGAAAAATTCTTAGTTTACCGACTCTCTGGGGCGTGAGTGTATAACCTTACTCCGGCCGAGATTCAATTACACGCTATACTCGATAGAGGTCACTCAATATACGTTCTTAATGGCAGAATTAGTCACATGTTTAATTTAAATTTTTTAGTGGTAACGAATTGTAAACGAATTGATTCAATACTTTATAGATGTCCAGTCGCCCAAGCAACATGATATCTTATCTTCCAAGGAAAATTATGAATCATCCTAAAATATAGGCAGCTTATATTGCAAATTCTTGAGCATCGAATACACTACCGACCGAAAACAAAAAAGCGCAGCGTATTACCTCCTTTATATCTGATTACAATATTTGTACACCTAGGCATGTTTGCAATTCAATTTTGGATGACTTCATATGAAGTATTCTACCATTTTGTAAGAATTGCATTTTCCATAAAGGACATATGAACAGTAGTCTCTAGTTAGGTCGAGTATTGTCTTGTACAGATCAAAAATCGTCTCTCACAATAGGATCAAAAGACTTTATCCACCTGTACTCGAGATATACATTAACATTCGTCGATCTCGGTCGAATAGGCACTAAGTCTGTACGAGCGTTTATTAAAATGTCTAATTATACAGCATATTGTAACAAATGGTTGAGAATATTCTCTACCGTGTACGTCATAGCTTTCACTGTCTCACGTATCGTCGAATTTCTCGTGACTGATTAATTTTCAAGGTTCTAATTATCGCAAAAGGGTTTTTAAATTAAAAGAAGAGAGTAGATAATGAATTAAACGTTATTCATTTATTAAGTCGATACATCGCAAACATTTATACAGCGTTTAGAAAGGAATAAAAATATTTGGAAACAAAAAGGAGTTGAAATTTGTTTGCATTTATTAATTGGAGATGTATCCTGGCACAATTTAAGGCAATCGGTACACAAAAGCCACGTTACTTTGCGGTGAGTCCCAAATCATCATAGAATCGAAGATAATGAAGAGGCAGAAAAGCGGGTCAGAGAAGCAGTGAATATGTTCTTCATCGTTTCTAACTCTTCTATGGTCTACTGGAGAGCCACTTAAAACAACTAAGTAAAACGTGAAAGGACATCGTATTGAGATAATATAATAAAAAAGGATAAAAACAGCGAAAGTATTCATATCAGGCTCAACCATCTTAAATTCTAACGGGATTTTTAACATTTTTAACAACAAAGGTTGAAGATCAAATCCGTCGTTTATGCCAAGAAGATCTGAAGACGGCAGAATACATCCCATGCAGATGTGTTGTTATCAATCGTACTCATCAACAATATTTCAGTAAACTACTTCTGTCATCTACTGACCTGAAGACTGAAGACCGTAGAGGTTTATTAAGGGTCTTCACTTACTCTAACACATAAAGCATTTCGTTACAATAGATCACGGTGGCAGTGATTAAACGCATTTGTGCCATAGCCAACCGATAATAATATTAATACTACTAGGTGAACACGTAAGCAATATTACAATATAGTCGTTTAAATCTCAAATATTAGTAAATAAATATTCAATAATAATTTTGCAACTATGCCGATACTGGAAGTACATTCCTTAAGGGAAACACTTTGTGTGCTTACGTTCTTTTAACTGTATCCTTTTAAAACCCAATAGTTTCAGATTTTTTTTATAGTATTCTTCTTCTAGTTACTTGCATTAAACTTAAAAAAGTTATTGCACATTTCAAGGACGCGTTGACGTATTAAAATTAATCAAAATTGAATCCTGGATATATCTACTTTTTTTGAAAAGTAAGTATTGATTTATCATTACACGCTCGGTACCAGTTAGCAACTCGGTTCTTTAAAATCAATAACACTCTTTAACGTAAAGCACTATAAAATATATAAGCACCCATACCAGTCAATAAGGAGAGTTTCATTGACTGTAAGATGTAATTCAATAGATTTTGAAATGTTTCAATCAAAACGACTTTTTACCGTAATCCAGCCAATTTTGTTGTCTGCAAATGCTTCTTTTCATTTCGCAAATGAGAATATACATTAAAGTTCCGATTCATCATTATTACAATGCACTATTCTGAATGAGTTACGTATTAACAGATTACATCTAATATTTTGCTCTGTTTCTAAATAAAATTTCTTTTGATATCTCAATGTTTAGCATCTTTTGCTAATGGAAATCTAAAAATGTTGCGAATCTGGAAGAAGCAAGTGTTTGATGTGATGGCATATTTGATAGCATGTAGAAATGTCATTGGATTCCTTCGTGATTCTCTAAGGACTAACCAGGATGGAAATTTCATATTAAATTATTTTGGTTCCATCAATGATTCTCTAATTTCGATCGATTTAACATTAGATCTTCTAATTTATTAGATACTTACTGTCACATATGCTTCATGTCCTTTCTACAATCTGCTGATTATGAAGGAATTATTAATGATTTAAATTACTTTCTTCAAAATGAAATTAATTTAGAATTTTGTAAATTAAATAATAGGACCACTAAATTGTAGATGTAAGATATGTAGTAATAAAATTTAACAAATTACACACATAAATGCCCATAAATGATCTATTTCAAATTTATTTTTATTTTTATAATTTCAAAATGTTAAAACTTGCTTCTCTCTTTAATTTTTATTAACAAAGTTATTTTCAAATGTTTTGATGTAATTGAAGTAGTTTTTTCATAGTCTCTCCATTTGTTTAAACCTACGAAAGGGGATAGTATGGCCCAAAATATATAAACATGTCTCAGTGAACACGAGTTCGCAAATGAACGGTTTCGGAGTAACTGTTGTTTGATCCTTTTTCTAGAATTCATGCATTTTGCACTTATCTCCTCTTTCGTTCGTAACAGCTTATCCATTTTTTTTTTATTGTGCTCTTTCAAAAATATATTTTATAGTTTATATTCAATGATTAATGGAATTTTACTGATATATGCTATGCTTAGTTACTCCAACAGTATATTACTCAATACATGATCGCGCTAATAGAAATGTCAAAGTGGCGCAAGATCCTTATATTGACATTTATCCCAATCGCCAGGTGTTTTTGTATTTTTGTAAGACTACATCAAAGATTGACTTCATTTGAGATTGGTGCCGGACGACTAAGTTCTTTGAGCCAATATCAAGAAATAGGGCCTCAGTGCGGTGGTGCTCTGTTGAATTTTTTAATTGTTGGGTGAAAAGCAATGGATCTAAATCGCCTCATTTAAACCGCGAAGGATATTTAAAAACAAGAGGAAATTTAAAAACATTTACGTCTGAATAACACTGAGGCACTGTAATAATGAGTTGTGTTCGACTGCTGTGAAATGGAAAGAAGGTACCTTCAGTTTTTGTCTCTGTTGTTTGTTCACAAAATACATTGTTTGTATACAATATAAAAAAGTTTATCAAAACGGTCTATTTTTTCGGCATATTTTGAGTCGACTAGTTTCTTTTCTAGATTTGTAATGTTTTCCTAACACCCTGTACACCGAAAGGTATGCCCATCTAATTGCTTCCATATTTCCAACATCTCGATCTAATACCGATATTATGCTCAGTCTTCATATGCAATTTTGGGGAAAAAAATATAATTGCGGGAGAGATTCTTTGAAAATAAGTGAAGTAAATTTCAGTGAATTTAGGATTTAAATAACGATATTAAATTATTTAATTTAATGATAACATGTAAATTAAATAATAAAATGATTAAAGATTAGAAATTTTAATTTCGCCTTTGTTGGAGGAACAAATAGACGTTCCCAAAACGTTGGCTCACATGGAACACACTGTTTATGAGCATAGCGCTTCAAATTATTATCTTTCGTGTTTATGCCATTCTTATTAAAGTTAATTCACTGTAACATTATACATCTAATTCGTATTCTTAACAAGAATTACGCAATTATGTTTATACGTATGTAGTTATCATACGTAGGTGAAAAAGCAGTTCTGTAATTACATCCTACTTTGTACTACGTAATCCTCTTACATTTAATCCCGATTTTTTTGTTAAAGTTAGTTTCTTGAAGATCTTTTTGAAATTATTGATATGGTTGGTTAATTATACATCAGGATAACTTATTTCACGTTGATTTACCTGAATCGATGTGATATTTGGGTCGCGGAAAAATTACAAGCACGAAAACCCTTCAACATATCGGTCACCTGTGTTTGTATTCTCGAATATTCGATTTTCAAGAAAGGCAAAAGTAATGTACAATATGCATATGCCCTTCACCTTGGTGTTCCGCGGCACTTCGGTGACCTCGCTACTACTCAAATGATGCAGAAAACGCGCACCCGAATAGGAATATGACGTTAGCAATAATTAGTAGTTTATATTAGCGTATTGCGAATTGACTTCAAAGAAGATAGAATTCATAATGCAGGAATACTGTTGAAGGGTATTATAGATTGTGCAATAATATTTTGTACAGTACAAAGATTGAATGAAGATTGTGTTTTAAATAACAAAGACAAGAAGAAATTGTCGTTTTATTCTTAGATTTAGAAAATACTCTATCCAACAAAGAACTAAATCGATCGATAGAAGAAAGAGCAAATATTGCAAAAATTCTGAAGATATGGTAATTTAGTAAAGCCTATATATTATTAAGATTTTTGATTCTACCGGAAATAGCTCTCAAGTTTGTTAGCATCCTATATACCATTGTACTTTTGTGTGTTTTCACGTGTATTGCAATAGAATTTTCGTTCTAAAAGAACAGTGTTCACCAATGAAAACCATCCAATTTTGGAGATATCCAAGATAGTCAAAGCTACTACATTTTGTTTTGAATCATGTTAACTCGTTTACGTTTTACGCGTGTATTATTTATGCAAAATTGAATAAAGCGATATCAAGAACTTGCGATAGCTTTGTCCCTCGGCGTCCACAAAAACAGAAATTGTTACCAAAAAACAGAACCTAATGCAGAATTTCAAAAAGATTGGATCGGTCAAGGGGAAAATTAAGAAATATTAACCTCTTATTGAAGATTCCAACATGGAAATCGTCATTTGGGATACTTTACACCATATCCAGCAATGTCTTCAAGATAAGCTGCATAGAACATTTTACAAACACAAGTTTCGCCTATGCTCGTTTACTATGGTTTAACAACTAAACAATACTGATTTTCCAAAACCAGCGAGTATTTCCAAATTTATTTTTTAGTTATATGGTCACCTCTAGTCGTAAGCGTTTTTCTACAACTTGCTGTCCACATATCTTGTTTGTGTTAATCTACATAAGGGTACCGTATATAATTTAGACAATGTTTTGCTAATTGCACTCCATCATTTTCCGTCATCTCCTCCATCATTCTTATTTCTGCAAATTCCAGATTTTCGAGCTAACTTCAAATTGATTGCAATCAGTCACGTATACTTATGGACCTTCCAGTTTTCCATTGAATATTTTATTTTACCTATCATGCTCTTTAACATTTCTAGCTCCAAAGCAATGTTAGTAGCAGATTCTGATGATGTTACTATTAGTATATACACTGTAATCACTATGTGTTATTAAAACAAATATGTTTCTACAATCGTAGCCTACTATGCCAAGCGAATCCATACAGATGGATTTAAATTTTCATAAATCCTCTTGAATAATAGAATAATAACAAATGCTAAAAATTTGTGCATTATTTTAATTTATATTACGATTAATATAGTAAATAACTATTAGTTGCGTTATTGCATAATTTGTCCCATTAATATTACTTTTTTACGCATTCGTTAGCAACTGCTTTGTCGTATTCAATTAATTTATTAAGAAATCCTTTTCTTCGACGTATTAACCTGTAGGTCCATACTGGCATCTGGCATAAAAAAGTAATCGCAGTAGTTATAGCTAGGGCAAGTACTACGATAAGCTGAAATATTTTATTATGCGTACTGATGTATTAATGTAAAGACAAAAATTAGTAACATCCAAAAGCTGTTCTTAATTTTCATGACCCACTTGTATCTCCAACATCAAATATTCCAGTTGTTGAAGGAAAGGATATCTTAATGCACTTGTTTAAATCTAAGAGCATCTGCTTAATAACGAAAACGGCAACCGAAGGTATTTCTGGATCTGAAGCATTAGCTATGTAGAGGTCACATGCTGCTTTTAAAATATTTAGACATTATCTAGGACCAATAATTAGTGTTTTTAATTTTTTTGAAGACATACAGTAAGTTCGCTTACATTTTGTGTTGCGGTGTTTGTTTGAAATATATTCTACTATTTGTACAACACCCAGTACATCTTACAGAGTACGTGCAATAAGTTCTCTCAAAGTATTATCCCAGAGTTCTGTATCTTCTTTACAATATAAGGGAATTTTTGAAGTTATTTCAGATTTTAAAGGTTCGACACATACTACTTTATTTATTTTAAATTTCTAATTTACAGAAATCATTTTCATTTCATTCATCATCATCATTTCATAGCTGGTTTGCAGCGACTAGACAGACTCATCTTTTGTCGACTCTCGGGGAAATCAGTAGGCAACACGAACCCTTTCTTATACGCGAATCTCTGCAAAAAAAAGTATGACTTCACTCGCTTTTGTCCACTCTAATTATAAATATATATAAAATTGATATACTCTTATATTCACGTACTTCGATGTCGTTGTCATTAAGAACGTTATAAGTAGAAATGATCAAGGCAGGTGGAATTATTTCTTTTTTATAGCAACTGGGTAGACTCGTGTTTTGTTGACTCTCGGGGAAACCAGTAAGCAACACAAACCCTTTCCTATGAGGCGAATAGACGCGAGTCTGTCTAGTCGCAGCAATTTCATCTGCCTTTGTCTTTTCTAATTATAAGGTTTGCCGGAAACATATTTGTTTGTACAAATTATACTATCCTATAAATAATAACGAAATAAATAATTCACAAAAATTTGCACATAGCCTCAAGAGCAGGAATTATTTCTAGAAAACATTATCTCAACGAATGAAGCTAAATTTACAAAATATGGTCTATTCAATTTCCTGCGTAGTTACAAGGCAAAACTTTCAGGAGGCTAACTAATCATGAAGGCTTAACTTAATTTAAATATCTCCAAAGTTGGATAACATTTAAAAAAAACTACATAAACTACATTTTCATTGGTTTTTTTTTTTTTTTTTGAGGAAATTGTATTACAAGGACCATTTATTTTTTTTATTACATTTTATTTAGTGCATAATATATACGATACATTTTTTTTGTTTTTTTGCAAAAGCAGTTTGATAAGAAAGAGAAAGTAGTTATATTAAAAAAAAATAAGTTTCAATTTCTCTTTTCATTCCAAAATTTAAACATAATTGTCGAATACGCTGTATATTATATTTATTAAAATTCTTCGGCGAAAATTTAACTTTTTTTCTATGATGTCGAAAATATTTCAAATTCATTCGTCATAAACTCCATTTACGTGCGATGACCATTGTGCATTTTGTATTCTTTACTTCGATTTATATTTTGCCTAAAATTATAACATAAATAGTTAGTTATATATGTAAAAAAAATAATAATCTACGACCTAGGAGCTTTTAATAATATTATATCGCCCGTTATTCATGCGTATATCACCGTATGAAATTTAATAGCCAAGGGGCGTATATTAGATGATTATTTTGTGTGATCAGAATCTTAGTTCAAGCTGAAAAATATTAGTAGGTCGTTTTGCGTGAATTGTGTTAAGTTAAAGGTGCTATTTTGCGCGATGGCTTTCGAAAAATCGGTAAAACGAACGAAAAAATCTCGCGGTAGTCATGCGGTAAAAATCAGGCGTCCGATAATATTAAAATGGAACGATATTCTGCTAAAAAAGGTGAGTGTTATAAGAAATTGCATGGAATAGTTAATAAGAAAAGAAAAAAAAAAACGCAATGACAAACAAATCGTTCAAAAGGGTTACAACATCGTACAAAAATAACCACACCTACAAAAATAAATAGCATGACATGGTGTAGTAATACTAAGAGGATTTTGATTTTCTATTTCCGGAACTGAATCACTATTATATTATTATATGTGTGCAGCGGTTGGCTAGTTTACACACACTATGCAAATGTGTATCCTCGAAAACTAATTGTCTATTTTTGAATTGTCGACAAATTTAAACCAACTGAAAATGATTTTTGTTCGTCCCACATCGATTAATTATTCGTTAGCCCGGTCAAATACATACGTGTACTATAGACGCTTATTTCATTGCATCTAGTTTTTTCTTTTTATAGGCGCATAGAAAGGATGTCTTAAACATTGATTCTTTCATTTTTAAAATGAGGTAGCTTCATTTAAAATAAATGTTTAATACATGTACAAAAATCATTTCGTTTGAACAACAAGAAGCTTTGCCTTTATTAGAAAATATCGCTGTGTTAATTCGTGTTTACTGTTTGAATAACCATTTCTACTAATTTTAAGATTTTGAACTCTAAATTAATGGTTATAGCAGCGACCTTGCTTAATTGGGAGGTGAATATTTGATCTTAGTAAAAACAAGTGAAATAGGCAGAATTTTACATTTTTTTGCTGAAAGATACTTAGCAAGAATTACTAACATTTCATCCAAATAACCACGAAGCCAGTAGCTTAATCATTTGTGTTCAGGGTCCTGTAAAGTGTTAATTTTATTACCATTAAACAAAATCAAGCGTTTTGTTATTGTACTTGTATATTTCGTTTTTTGTTTGTTCTCATCTCTACCGCAACAATGTGTCAAGGTCAAGTGCATTACTACTTGCTTAATAAACTAATTTTCTATTATTTAACAAATGTATTTTTAGCTGTATCTAGTTCACGCTGTCTATAGGCCATAAATTCGATTATTTGAAGCTAGAATTACAACACGTTTGTGCCGTAGAAAATAGTGCAGATCTTATATAAAAAGTCCTTACATCCTTGCTATACCGTCTGAAACATATATTAAGAGTAAATGTTGTTAGAATTCGTAGAATTTTCGCGGAAGCAGTGCACGTTTTTGTCGTGTTGCATAATCGAATATACGAATGTCAATTTGCAAGTAGCCGTTTTAATGTTTTAAAATTGGGTGCGCACGAATAATGGATTTTATAAACTATTTGTGATGCTGTGCAGCAAAAAAATAGAGCCTAAGGCAAAAACTCTCTTAAAAATTCCCAAGACTTATTACATTAAATAGTAATAATACCAAAGACCCACCATGCATAGACGCGCATTTAATCATTTACGGCTCATCAGTGTACCTTTGTGAAAGGTGGTAGCTGTAATTGAAAAACATTGTATGTATATGAACTTAGTCGTTCCGTTTATGAATGAGTATGCATCTTATTGTGAATTTTAGTCCCTTTTTTCGTTTACCTACATCTATCCGCGTGTGATAAACATATGATTGTATATTTTTACTAAAGCTCAACTTCAAAATTTGGATGATTATGAACTACCAAGAATTTTTAAGAAGATGTATCAATTTGGAGCAGGTTTATTCATAAAATAAGAGTTTGAAAAGAGAATTTTTCAATGTATTTATTTTGAAATACAAATTTTCGACTAATAACTAAAAAATCACTGAATACAATAAATATATCGGTATGTAAGGGTTTATTTTAGATGATTGTTAACAATTTAAATTTGTGAAAGCGATATAATTGCTTTTATATAATAATTTTTTATGAAATTTATATTCTTGGTACGGGCGGCTTGTTAATAGATAGGATTGGGCAGACACATGGGCCTTCTTCAGACTCGGTAAATTTCCTTGCAAAAAGTATTCTTTTCTTGTTGATAAGTAATAAGTAAGTGTCAAAGGTAGGAATATCTGCTGAAATTTGGGATTTCATCTGTAATTACAACATTTTACTTAAATTAACAAGCTTTTTTTTAATATTCATAGTAAAACCTGAAAATTAAAATTACAACTAATGTTAAATCATATTTAGTCGTTGTGTGTATGTAGTGTAAAAAGATAAGTACTTAGATTAAGTTTTCTAAAAGTAGGATACCTTCAAATGATTTTCAATTATCGGTAGTGACATTCACTAATTCAGCCAATATTCCGTTATTATAAATCTAAATTTCACATAAAATCGAGAGGCAGTTTCACTTGTTTCCAGGTTAGTTATCCACTGAAAAGAGTTTTGCTGCCTTTTTTAATAAACATAAACATTTTTCTTGAAACATTGATTTTTAATCTTGTACCTTCCCTTTAATTTCAACGTCCGTATATTGGACAAGCAGTAATCGAAGTCAAATATTTCAATTTCAATTTTCCTGAGGGCGTTTCAGTTTTAACTAAATTATCTCGTGGAAATTTCAGTTCTAACCGAATTTCCCTGTACAACTTTTGTATTGACCTGAATCTTCTTTGGAACACTTTCAGCCTGAAATCTCTGAAATCTGAAATTTCTGATGTTACAAAAATTATACGAAGGAATTTTTCATGGTAAATGGAAAAAATTAAGAGTAGCAAGTTGAATGGTTCCAGTAAAACTCTTGCACGGTTTTAGGTTGACAAAATTGCATTAAAACGATTCAGGAATTTTATCAATAGTGGGTACCTATATGAATTTAACATACATTATATTGCTTATTATTATTTTTTTTTTCTGTTGGAATTAAATTTACAACAAACACTAGCAAGAACTACGCAAGAATTTGTACTACTACTAATTTTCTGAAACATTAATAATGAAAATGTTTTCAATTTGGCAACTCTTTTTGCTTTATATTCATAATATTATTTAATCCGTTTTATTTATATTTATATTTATTTTCTTACATATAATGCCTTATTGGAATAGTGAATTAACGGATTTAAAAATAGGCAGTTAGCGACCGCCTTTACTACAGGCTATTCGGGAGACACCGAGAATGTTCGCTCTTACTTTAGTTCTAGATTTTTCCTCGGTCGATATAAAAGCGCGGCAGTTGGCGCGCGACTCATTTAAAAAACAATCGTCGCATGAAATCAGTTGTCAAAGTTGCACTCGCGTATTACGTGCTAACTAGTTATTTTTGATACTTAATTAAATTCACTGTTTACGTCCGCGTGCGGTTATTAACTAATCAGAAAGATGGTGAAGGGCCCGGCCATCGGAATCGACTTGGGTACCACATATTCCTGCGTCGGAGTTTTCCAGCATGGAAAAGTGGAAATTATCGCCAACGACCAGGGGAATCGCACAACACCCAGCTACGTCGCCTTCACGGATTCGGAAAGGTTAATCGGAGATGCGGCGAAGAATCAAGTCGCCATGAATCCATCTAACAGCGTCTTCGACGCGAAGAGGCTCATCGGCCGCAAGTACGACGATCCGAAGATACAGGGTGACATGAAACACTGGCCGTTTAAAGTAGTCAACGAAGGAGGTAAGCCAAAAATCGAAGTTGAATTTAAGGGGGAGATGAAACGGTTCGCCCCAGAAGAAATAAGTTCGATGGTGCTAACGAAAATGAAGGAAATCGCCGAAGCTTACTTAGGAACCGAAGTTCGTGATGCCGTCATCACAGTCCCCGCATATTTTAATGATTCCCAAAGACAAGCAACGAAGGACGCTGGAGCGATTGCCGGCATAAACGTCTTACGTATCATTAATGAGCCTACTGCTGCAGCTTTAGCTTATGGTTTAGACAAAAATTTGAAAGGTGAAAGAAACGTTTTAATTTTTGACCTCGGCGGGGGCACCTTTGACGTCTCAATCCTCACAATTGACGAAGGTGCGTTGTTTGAGGTGAAATCCACTGCTGGTGATACTCATTTAGGAGGTGAAGACTTCGATAACCGTCTAGTCAACCATTTCGCTGACGAATTCAAACGAAAATACAAGAAGGATTTAACAAAGAATCCGCGTGCAATCCGTAGATTGCGAACCGCCGCCGAAAGAGCCAAGCGAACATTATCATCAAGTACTGAAGCTTCGTTGGAAATAGACGCTTTATACGAAGGTATAGATTTCTACACTAAAATATCGCGAGCGCGCTTCGAAGAATTGAACTCCGATTTATTCAAAGGTACGTTGCAACCAGTTGAAAAAGCTTTGAATGACGCCAAGTTAGATAAAGCGTCAATAAATGACGTCGTATTAGTTGGGGGCTCCACTAGAATACCGAAGATACAATCCCTACTTCAAAACTTCTTCAATGGAAAATCCTTGAATTTATCCATAAATCCAGACGAGGCTGTTGCTTACGGAGCAGCTGTTCAAGCCGCGATTTTGAGCGGAGATAAAAGCTCGAAAATACAAGATGTCCTTCTCGTGGACGTTACACCACTTTCCTTGGGAATCGAAACGGCTGGAGGTGTCATGTCAAAGATCATAGAGAGAAACGCAAGAATACCCTGCAAACAAACCCAGACCTTCACTACATACTCCGATAATCAAACAGGTGTAACCATTCAAGTCTTTGAGGGTGAGAGAGCTATGACGAAAGATAACAACTTATTGGGTACGTTTGATTTAATGGGAATCCCACCGGCGCCACGAGGCATTCCGAAAATCGATGTGACATTCGATTTGGACGCTAATGGTATCCTTAATGTATCCGCTAAAGAAGTTAGCACCGGAAAATCTAAAAATATTACCATCAGGAATGATAAAGGAAGATTATCTCAAAGCGAGATCCAAAGAATGCTAGCCGAAGCGGAAAGATACAAAGCGGAAGATGATAGGCAAAGAGACAGGATCGCAAGTAAGAATGCATTGGAAAGTTACGTGTTTAGCGTCAAACAAGCGGTAGAAGACCATGGAGGCAAACTAAGTTCCGGGGATCGTGATAAAGTGAAGAGAGAATGCGAAGACTCCATTCGTTGGTTAGATTCCAATCAAACTGCCGAAAAGGACGAGTTTGAATATCGATTGAAAGAATTGCAAAGGATCTGCAGCCCCATAATGACGAAATTGCATAGAGGATCTGGCGGACAAGATGGTCCAACAATTGAAGAGGTCGATTAAACGATCAGTGCATGACTATCCTTTCCCATGTTTTAAAGGTTTGAGTTATAAATCGCGCATGTACACCCAAATAAATTTATTGTTAAGCCGACAACGCTACAGCATTAGTTTTTGTTGATTTTACATTCCGGTATTTGTATATTATGTAATATAGTGTCTAGGATGTACAGTAGAGATATTTTAATTTTGATATGTAGTAAATATTGAAAATAAATAAGTTGCAAATTGTGTGTTTTATTATTTCTTTTTGTTCTTTTTATTGTTTGTTTAGATTAAGGGCAAAAGTGTTTATAAATAATAAAAAAATAATTTTAACTTCTAAAGAAGCATTAACTCCAGATAAAGACAAATATGATTTTTTTTTAAACAATACAGGTTACATAGTTTCAAAATATATTTGAACCGTTGAACTGAATGAATAATTTTTTTATTAGGGTTGAATGGCAGCACCTATAGTCAATTGAAAGAATACGGTATCCAAAAACTAGAGGAATCCTAAAGCAAGCATTATTGGGTGAGTGTAAGCGGACGCAAATAATAATAGATAACCTGCAAGTTTACTGCAATTTATCCTAATTAAATGTACATCACCAATTCACAATATTACAGGAGCGAAATTAATAATCCTTTCATCCGACATTATCCATTTTAAACACGTCGTTTGTACAATTATGGTATAGCGCTTGAAAGTAAGAATAATAAGCCCACCACAATGGTTTTGAACGTCTAAAAGTCCTGGCTAGAATTCAAGATGTGTGGCCTATACGAACGTTGTGAGATGTTATTTTACTAAATATTCCGAGAGAAATACGCAGAAATATTATCAAACTTTACTCAGTCAATAGTTAACAGAAGGATTAAGCAATCAGAATTGAAATAGATGAGGAAAACAATGTGTAGAACATTATTTTCCTTAGATTATACCTATGAAGGACTAAATTTTTCGAAAAAAGACTATCTTTGCGGATGAACACATATTCTAGTCTACAAATAACTCAAAACTTGGAGCATATAAACCAAACAATGTTAAATTTAATAACTCAAAACTATTTGACCGTTTCTCAGTAAATGTATGTGGTTGGATTAGTCGGATCGAAGTATTGGTGTTTTTAAAGAAGCTTTTTTAGAGAGCTTATTACCTATAGGCTGCGACGAATCTAAAACCTGATATACATCAATGAGATTGTAAGATTCTCTTGTTTTATTCTATTTTTTTTTTCAAACACTGCATATGTTAATTAGCATTTATTTTTTACGTAAACATTTAAATGTAAAATTAAAGATGTAATATTTGTGGTAATTTCTCAGGTGTTATGTTAGTTGCCTATCTCTAAGCATTGTGATTTTAACGTTTACTGTTGATGCCTGTTTAATATATATTACTTAAGAATAAAGAAAGGATTGTAGTACATCAAATAAAGATTATGAAAAATATCGTTACCATAAGGAACTAAGACTACTAACTACAGATGAACACTTCTGTACTGTTGGAGGTCTTAAAAGTTTGGAAGTCCAGAGCATTAATAAGTGTTACTACCTGATACATTAACAAGAAAAACATATATGCGTGTATGTTACGGCCTAAATTATTTTATATTTTTGAATGTGGACTGGATATTATGGAAATGTTAAAAGGCCTTTTCCGTCCTGGCTTTTCAAGGTTAAATGGCGGCAAATTTAATTACAAAAATGGCGGTATTTTAAGATAAATATTTAGGAGAAATTGGTTACTAATTCTAATGCGAGCCTTAAAAGAAATCTCTTTATTCTTGGCGATTTATTTTTTTATGGGTATATTTAATGATTCGTTTTGCATTAATTAAGTTCATTAAAAAATCCTTTCACATGTCATTTTAAATGATTATTAAAATAGTGTTTTGCTATTCCTTCTACGTTTAGTGTCAAAGTATCGCAAATTTCAACAAATCATGTTAGGATGTTACTAGGAAGTAACGGAGAGGTCCTGACTCTGAAAGCTCAAAATCACAAAGTTCTTGGGGGAGTCTACACCACCATGCAAACCAAATGACATTGGCACCATTTTCATATCAAAATGGTTGCACCTGCACTATCTCTATATGCCGTAAGTCATTCAACGTTCTACTCTACTCTATTGCATTGGAAATAACTGCATGCAAGTGTCCTTTGCAAGAATAATTATCAGTATTGTAGGAAATACATATGTCAAAAAATTAACAGGTTGATGTATTAACGCATAGGGGTGAGGTAATTACTTATCTTGGCCATATCTAACTTGAAGGATTTGGATTCACGGTTTTCTGCTTACGTACAATACATAGTTCAATACTAACGACAAATGTAATATCTTAGATGCCAAAATTAGATAAGCATTTGGGGTTGGAACTTATCGATCGGATATTGGACTATTTATCTGCTAATAATGCGACCGATAAAAATATTGATATATCATAATGCGACAAAGTAGGAAAGAGGATATCCAGGCCTTAAACAAATAGAGATAGGAAGATCACCAAAAGAATAGTATGCTTCCTTTAATAATTCTTTTAAAACTTTTACTACATTAGTAAAATACCTGAAGCGTCTTTTCGACTATTACCGATTGTTGTACTAATATACTCGTTGTTTAATATTGTCAATTTCTTCAGAAGTGTTTTAAGATTGACGCAGTCTCGCTTTGTTGGACCTAGCGGGCTAAATCTTCAGACAGTGTCCATTATGAGTTGGCCTGCTATTGACTTCTTATCATAAAAGCCAACCACCGCGTATTGCTTAGTTTGTAACTGTCTACCCTACCGGGGTGAATGTTTTTCGTTATTTCTAACGACTTTCTCACTGGTTGCTTAAGAAAAATAAAGAGCAAATTTACGAATTACATTGTGAATGTTCACATATTGCAATGATGAATAATAGCAATAACTTTGATAGGAAAGACGGTTACGGGGATTGGCAATACGCAATACCCATCCAAAAATGTTTACCGAAGCTGTAACAGTTCGACATTCATCAAAGCTCATTTAGGACCCCACGTAAAGCATCAGCCAGCTTTCGATGGTGTGCGAGTTCATTGGCGAAAATGTGTGTAAATGCATATCTCAACAGAAGCTGAGCCGCATTTTTCTCTTAGCTTTCCGTATTTGGGAAATAATTGATTAAGGTTCGTCTGTACTTGCCTGAAATGTGATATTTAACATGCTCTTTTTCTCTAAACTTGCTCCCCTCGGGATTTTGGCGCACCAACATTTGTTGTCAGTCGTTCACTTCTAATTCAATTAAAGCAATTTGTTACAAACTTAAAGAAGAAGAGAACCTTGGTTTCAAAGCCTCTCCCTCCATATTAATGGTTTTTGGGAGTACAGCAGCCTTTGCATGATTTTCAGCTGATTCGTTGTACGATCTGTGGGGTCACATATCCCGTTTCCTCTTCTTGGAGGGAACCTTTGAAGCTTCAGATTATTGTGGCTTAATGTCATATAATTGTAATCTCACTTAAAGTTTCGCAACTATCAGCTGAGTTTAGCTTATTATTTGCGTCTTGTGAAGTAGAACATTCAGATGTAGGACTGTTTTTTTTTGCTTTTTATTCTGTTTCCTCATAACTTGTTAGGTTCTCCAAAGCCTCCCTTCTCATGCAAGTTGAAACTTTCTAATACTTTTCTCTAATTGTACACGTGTATTGTATGTACTATTGATTTTGTGCTACGTATTGGTTCTACGCGAAGAGAAGGTTCAATTGTCAACCAAACCAGTGCTTTATGCCTTGTCATCGTCAACTAATGGCGAATCTAGTTCAAACCGTAGGATGACAGGTATCCGGCGTTCTCTTATTTGCGCCTGAGAAACCATGCTCCGAGGAACAAAAGTTTTCGACATCAGCTGCACAAGCATTTGTCGTTCTATGGTTTTTCTTTGAACTTGTTCCACAAGAGGATGGTATATCAGCGTTTGCTGCTTTTAGCAACGAATTCTGTTAGTCCTTGCGTAATCTATTAACAGGTGAGCCGGTTTATCGCTTTACAAGTCTAGATTCGACAATTTTGGATCAGTTTACGGATATCTTTCAAACAACTGCAAGCCTGAACACACAACCACAAGTTTATAATGCCCTCATCTCCTATTTCCTAGTATTCCTTGGTAATTTGGTATTTTCTGTAACGTGCAAGTACTGTTTATTCTAGACATGTCTAGAATAGACAAGTTATGTTATATCCTGATATTTTTAGGAATTATGAGGCGAAATATCTGGTGGTTATATATACATATCATGGACGTTTTTAACAAGTTAAAAGAAAGACATTTTGGATTGTCACTTCTACTCCTTTGAAAATGCCTGGCATTACTAAAATGTTGTCTTTAGACTTTTTGTTAACCTTGTATATACTTTTAATTGAAAACATATCCGAATATGCCCAGGTAAAATTTGCATTTCCTCAGTTCTTGCATAAAAACAAACCGAGATTAAATTCGTTTAAACAGAATCAAAACGACAAAACTACTGCAGTGATAAGTTGTGAATATTTACGTATGTATATACGTACATATATCTCCTTCTCCTGTAACTTGTTGCGTCGGGCTGGTTGAGTAGTGTGACTCTTACGGCGCGGTTCGCATATTGAACGGGAAAAGGACCGAGACAACGCTGGTCAACAACCATTTACTTCTAGGCTAGGGAGGGAGGCCACCTAACTTCTTTAAGTCGGCTTAACGTTCTTGAGCTATGATGACATACAGAACGCCACTGTATTGCACATAGGTTAGGTTCTCTTGTACGCTATATGCTTTTAAATTTTAAGTGTTTTTCTGCCGCCTTCGTGAGTTCGTTAAAAGCGAGAGCGTCGGATTTTTAAATATCTCAGAGACTTTTACTTGTATCTCTTGCGTTTCGGTCGCTTTGAATCGTTCAAGGGACTCATTTTTGAATGAAATGGTACCGTTTCTGTTAACTACAGTGCTATCGGTGAATATAACAGACAATCACAGTGCAGTACACGGATATTATTCTTCGTTCTCAAGTGATATCTCCTGAATCAGATTGTGGTGTTTGGAATATTCCGTTTCTTACAGCGGCTTCGGTTAGCCATCGCAAGAAAAACACGTGCATTTCAATCAAACAAGTTTAAATGTCTCCTCGTGCAGTGAACGGTAGTGCCTTGGATTTGTTCTTATTCGTTTATCTTACTTGTTAGAGGAGATCATTTCTAAAGGAATGGAGAATATTGCGAATAACAATCTGCTCAATTCTGGTCAGCTTAATCTACCTGAGGTGAGGTTCTTTGCTTGAAAGAACGACGAGAAAAAGTCGTGGTACCTGTTCTTATATATTTGTTTGTGATGTGATGCAGATGTCTGGATATTCAGAGATTTGTATGTCGGTCTCGCTTGCTTTTCCACCTTCTTATTTGTGAAGAGAAAGAGGTTGAAATACTTACTATTTTTACCTGGGATTTGTTGCTTGCTAGTTAATACCATTTGTTTACTGGTGGTTATGAAGTTTACTTTATTGTACAATTAACGAAATCTGGGTCTACTACTAATTATTAAGAAAATTATGAAAGCCACAAAAATACTAACATTCTATAAACTTATAGTTTTATATCAAGCATGTACTTTATCGACTTTGGTAACTTATATATTACAGTTTTCTTGAAAGTTGTAGAGATAAATAATATTGTTGTTTCTTGTTCATATGAAATTGCTTTTATTGTTTTGTTTTGCAGTAATTATAACCTTTGAACTAATTAAAGACAGAATTGTTCCAGCAATACAAAAATTATCAAGCACTATTCAATTTTTTTATCGTGGCTTTTGTTTTTTTTTTTATTAAATTTTATTTTCGTTTGTTAACTTTAACTAACAGTTTTATAAGTTTTGAATAAAAATATTGTTTTTTTTTTATTATTTTTTTTGCTGAATATAAACAAATAGGTGCCCTAACAACTACATCTGGTACCCTTAATAATTTTGTTAATAATTTAACATATTTGTAAAATACTTTCAAATGTTTTGAAACTGGTTATAATATCGCAAGCATGTTTCAATATTATTAACAATTTATTTTTTAATTGTATTTTTAATAAAAAAAAATCGAAAATATGTGACACCTGTTACCTTTGTTGGCAATTCATTGTGGATGTATAAGCGAATAACAATGTTAAATTTTTTTAAAATGGTTAGTAACGTTCCTACTTATCAAAAACTGCGCAAAATCATTTGGTCCCGGTATTGTCGAGGAAAGTCGTTAAAATAAATCGCCAATGAATTCTGAATGGTAAAATCTTCCGTGGGAACTGTTATTAAACACTATTAACAAACTGTTGAACCTACAATTAAAAATAAACTTGACCAATATTAGCAAAAAGTCGTTGAAGAACGGAGCAATGGCTTTAACGTATCCAGAGAGTGTAAGATTCATGTATACACATGATTGTACAAGCATGCAAAATAACTCGGTTTGGCCAAAGAAAATCCTCTGCTGTTCAGAAATGGAACCGGTTGATTTGGGCAAAATTACCGGGAATCGAACCATTGACGATCGGAAGAAAATTATTTTCGATTATGTATTTAAGTTTGATGTTTGTGTAGGAGTAATTCAAAGCATGTGATCAAAATCAATACAGAGGCTTTCAATAAAGACTATGGCTACCTGGACAGTTCGTTGCCCAGTATTGAAAAATTTTCTTCCAACGGATTGATGCAGCGCATACAATCAAATAATGGTTTAGCCAATAGAATATAAAAGTTTTGTCTTGGCTCGACTTAATTAAATTAATTTTGTGCCATTAACAATTAATGGGATAGGATGGAAAAATATTTAAAGAACAATTGCTGATTTAGAAAACAAATTAAATATATAAATAAATAAATAACATAAAAAATGGTATCCCAGCATGTATTCAAAAAGAAGTCACAATGAGCTACCAAATCAACCTTTAGTTGTCAAAATTAATTCTTTTTTTCATTTAATTATTTACTGCATTTTAGAATTTTTTTTGTTGCTCACACGAAACAATTTTTTACTAAAAGTATGAGCAGATTGCATTAGATAGCTGTTGGAGCTTGTAGAAACAAGTAGTAACGGTCCTAATATATTACCACACTTTAATTCCTGCTTCCTACTTGATAGTAATTTGAAAACAATTGTAATACAACTTTTCAGCTTGTAATTATAATTAGAGAAGACAAAAGCGAATGAATCATACCTTTTTTGCAGCGGCTAGATAGACTCGTGTCTATTCGCCTCATAAGACTGGACTAGTGTTGCCTAATAATGTCCCCGAGTGTCGACAAAACACGAGTCTGTCTAGTCGTTGGAAAATAGGTATGATTTCACTCGCTTTTGTTCTCTCTAATTATAATATATAATAGAATGTTTCAATTTACAAGACTCGAAGACTCCTTTTAAATCCCCACCGGAATTAATTAAAAATAGTTGGTTTAATTAAAAATGGTGCATATTATGTGAAGATAGTGTTGCATTTTGTAATATTTAATAAAATTAAAGGAAAAATTAAGTCATAGGTGTAACCACAGGTTTATAAATTTTTTGAATTTGTCTGATAGCATGTAATATATAAAAAAATGATAAACGAACTATTATTATGGGGTAAAATGGTATGGGGTAACGTAAAAGGTATCGGTAATTACAATTTATTCATTAATATAAGCTAAATAAACAAAGAAAAAAGAATATGATTTAGAACATCTATCCATCTTTACAAATGATCGATAATTTAATTAGAATTAGGCCTTTAATTAGAATTTTTGATAACTTTCGTTAAAATCACAACATGTTTCAAGTTGTTTGTTTCGAGAAGAAGAGAACTGTAGAAATACTCGAATGAATTCCACAAAAAAAAATGAATTACTTCATCTTCAAGTGTTATTTTCAAATAGTACCTTCGATGTATAGCGTATAACAGATGAAATATTTTTCACTTAATTTCTTTCTAATTCTTGAACCATTGGCACTAGTGATAATAAACTCATTCTTGAAGTTCCTTTAAACACCTTTTTATTTAGAGGATTTATAACATTTTGTAGGTTGACACAATAAAATATTTCCCCCTTTTCTTGCATCTATTCCGTGAAGACATTATTTGAAGAATGGTGTAGTATTTACGACAACTTTGAGGGAGAGCAGCAGTGAGGGTTGCCATCTTTTGTATTTGAACGTGCCTGTACATTAAGTACTATTACCGGGTCCAAAATAGCTGTCTGGGACAAACAAGGGATACGAGTTTACCTTTAACGGATAGGTAAATTTTAATTTCTGGATACATTTTTTGGAATTCAGTTTTATGGGCTGCCTAGTTATTTATTTGCTTTGGCGAAATTACAAGGTAGACTTAGTAGGTTTTGAAGGTTTGTCGCATTCTTAGAATCGAGTACATATTTTTCTAAAATGCGTATGGTTTACATAGTGGTTGATTTATAGTATGTCGTAGTCTAGGAATTTTTATTCTTACTTCGGTAAATAGAATCACCTCATTAGATTTTATTTGTTTGCTTTAGTTAGTGGCAATAATTACTTTTTTTTTTGTCAAACTTCCTTTAAACAGCCTTTTCTATGTCAACCTATAAGGTTTAAAATCGTAAACCTTTGTTCGGTATAACTTAGTAAAAATTTAGTAAATGTTAATTGAGTACTTAAAAGCAAACATACACAAAGTTAATACGTTGTATTGTAATTTACAATCAAGATAATGCCCTTCACAATTAAAACTAATGCTTAACAACAACTTAGCTAAAGGTGAAGAGATTTTATGAAATCATTCTTCTATAAACTAACTAAAAGTCAGCTACTAAATCATTTTCTACTCTTTGTGAATTTCATGGTGAATTCAATGGTTTGTTTTTAAATGGTAACAGTAACATTTGTAGCAGTTTTGGAATCCCTATAAATTTGTTAATAGGGATATGTAAATTGAAATAATCATTGAAAAAAGTAAAAATTTAACAAATATTAATTTCAATTAAATATTTTAAATGGAAGCCTGTGTACGTCGTAATAGATTGTCCTAAACGTTCCCAAGTCTTGCAAACAATAGTATTTTCTTCATTAGGTAATGTGGCTTGTATCCCACGTCCAATTTTTTATTCTTAAAACTTCTCTGTTAGTGTTTCGCTTTGTATACTTTTGTTTTTAAGTGTCCCCATGGAAAGAAGATCATTGGGTTTAAATCGGGCGATCCATTCGATAAAATCCCAACATCCTATTCAACGATGGGGAAAAATGCGTCCATTAATTGTGTGTGGTGGAACCCCATCTTGTTGAAGCCTTAGGCCACATTTTAGCATACCTGGTTAATTGTTATTAGGAAACATTAAAAATATCTGGTGCAATATGGTTGCGTAGCAAATTTAGGTAACCGTTCCTGGTTAAGTTGTTATAAGAAACATGGACTCGTGATTTGTTGCCTAACAATGCCAGCTCAGCACATTAAGCATTTAGGAATGTTGTGTATGATGTTCCATCATTCATTATGGATTCCCAGTTGACCAATAAGACAATATGTAGCCCCGTCAGAAAAGAAAATATTGTTGAAAAAATTTGAATCATTATAAGACATTTCCAGCGTTGTTCTACAAAACTACAGTCACCTATATGATTCCTCTTCATTCAGGTCATGTGGAGGATGTGTTTTATAGTGGTTGCATTTGTTTTTTTTTTTTCAATACCAGAATAATAGGTTTCGAACTTATATCCTAATGCCTGGTATGTAGGTGACATCAGTTACAGAAAGTAACACATCTAGAGATCAGTCTTTATTAGTGGTTGATTTGGGGAGGCTGGCTTTAAGAATATCCTTAATATCGCCCGTTTTTGAAGCTAATGATCGGGCTACAGGAGTTCGCTTCATTTGAGCGTTATTGAATAAACGGCAAACTTCGTTACGAGAACGATTTCAATTCTTTCAGTTGTAGTTAATTTCATAATTGTTATACCACCTCTTTGCTTGTGTGCAACGCGAACTATTTCATTGTGATACGTCAATAATTCTTTGTCGGATGTTTTATCTAACTTGATTCAGTCTAATACATAAGCAATTGGTTAAAACTAATTGTGCGTATAATGACGGTAAGAATTTATTTTGTTGTTATCTCACTTCATAAATATAATATATATCCATATTAAGAAAAATATAAGTATTTCAAGGAATCATTTGAAAGAAAAAGCTCAAATTGCGGAAAATAATAGAAAAGAAATTGTCAAACAAATTTTGTTAATAATATTTTTCTGTAAAGAATATATGTACAGAGAAATCAGATACATACATTACTTTCCCTGAACCCTGTATTTATTGCCCTTTTATTGCATTTTTTTTTTCTAGTCTGTTGGGTAGTAAAGTAATTATTATTATTATTATCATCATAGTTTACGTAGATTATTTTTATTGAGTTGAACCCAAGTACTTTATATAAGGCTTAAAATAACCGCTTTGTTCCCTGGGTGATAAAAATAAAACAATTGTTGTCTGGGAGTCTCATTTTTCACATGGAATATTTTATACGGCGGTCAATACTATTATTAAAGGGTCGTATGTGTCTATGTACACAGGTTGCCTTGTATCTATTTCGTTGCGTATTTGATCGGAAACTAGTGGAGTTAAATGATTGGATTAAAATCTGATGAAACTGCGACAATATTCTACATAGTTCTGTCCATCTAATAATTCTTCTGAATAATTCAATGAATTCAATTCAGATGAATAAAAATAATTCATGTGAACAATGAAAACATTACCAAAAGAATTTAGGAGCAACTTTTACTTTATTATTCAAAGTACACCTTGCTCTTGAATTTTGATCGTAAACTTTTTTTTGTAAAACATAATACTTTAATTTAATACCTGCAATGTAAATCAATGCAATGCAAATTTGCAAACTAAACGAAAAATTAATCTAATGTACATAATGTTACATTATGTAAACCCAAAAACTAATACACGCAATCTTAAAAACAAACGTTTCTAAAACATGCAACTTTAAATTATGCAAATCCTAAATTATGCAAAATTTAGCGTTACGGTTAATTAAGTAGTTAATAAAGACTGGAATTTGGGAGACCTAGATCTGAATTCATTAAATTACGTTTCTTCTAGCACATGTGCATGCCTTATAACGATTTTATTGAACTTCATATTATCAATACTGTAATTATCAAACTTACCAAATTTGACATGGACCAACCGTTCTTTCTGCCTAACTTTGATCGATCTTTTTGCATGCCTAATACATACTTGATCATAATCTTCATTTATTAATGTTTTCCAAGGTTTTTGAAGTTATTTTCAGCTCAAATTTAGAAGCAATTTTTTGAGGACATTTCCTGCAACTTGAGTAGAAGGATAATTCAACATATCTCTTCTTACAGCGGTCAATACGTTCAATTATGTTTATATTTCTAATTCTTAATCTGTTCTTATGTTTCCTAATAGTATTGTAGGCTACATCTTCACAGGATCACTTAAAGTTAGCAATTTTTATGACATCTTTAAGTTGATTTTGATACTCATCTTTAATTAAAGGAAATTGAGCAAACATCAAGTTAATATCAAGAGATAAATCTATTATTATTAGGAGATTCTCTATACACGTTTATTTCTTTAATTTCTTATTACGAACATATTGAGGAATGGAACCCTCTTATCTTTTTCTTCTTTAATTTGGCAGGTAAGATAAGTTCCTTCAGTTTGTTGATAAAAGTTGTTGTTAATTTGGAAAAAAATGTTTCATATAAAGCCTTAACAAGAAAAATTAGCAACTTTCTTTCTGAACACATCAGAAAATGCCTAGAAACAATAACCAAAAAAAATAATGCTAAGATAGCTTCGTCATAGTATTGATGGAATAATTCACTGCAAACGCAGCAAACGGAGAGAAAAAAATACATTAGCCGCGAACATGTTTCTGTCTACCTTGTGCCATCAACGTGGTTCCGGGAGTATTTTTTATCTCTACCCTCTATCGCTGTTACTTCGCAAGGAAACAGTACCTGATTTACGTCGCTGCTTCCTGAACGGCATGACATATGTTTCTTTGGCACTAGAGGGCGCTAAGAAATGTCGAATTAGTCGTTTTGAAAGCTGTAGCATTAACTGTGAAACAGCGATGGAGGGTAGGGATAAAAAATGTTCGTGGGTAGTGCTTTCTTCTTTTCTTTTGTTGCGTTTACCGTGAATTATTCTATGAATACCATGACGAAGCTCTCTTAGCATTATTCTTTTATTTTGGTTAACTTCGTCCCTATTCGTTTGGTTATATAACAAAAGATTTTTTTAAGTAGCTAAATCGACCGGAACCCTAAAAAAAGAACGAACCTACATCAAACCAGACTAAAATATCTTTGACAGTAAGCTAAATAATTAAATTCTTCAATGAATGCGTAAGAATTCTTAATAGACGAATTGGGAATCTGTGCAGTCAGTTGGTTCAATTTGTTAGGTAACTACCTAGAAAAAAGTAAGTTGGACTACTGGTGTGCGAAGCAATAGGTTCCATATTCTTTCCGGGCTTGTGTATTTTAGATAAATAATACATTCTGGTTAAAATTGGGCTTGATACCGTTAGTCTGTGATTATTTTTGATATACATTTTTGGGTAAATCACTTAGTAAGTTTACTGCTTTTTTTTACTGCTGCGGATTATAACTTGGCTATTGAAATATGCGTCGAGTACGAATGAAATATCTTAGTAAGGATTTAGTGTTTCAGTATTCCAATGCTACGGAATTCGAGTACTTATTTATCATTTTTAATATATCGTGTTAAACTCATCAATCAAACTGTAACTTAAAAATAATTTAAAGACCATTTATAAAGATTTTGTATCATGAATTGGACCATTTTCAACATTTTAATAAACATATTGCACTTAAGTAAAGACAAAATTTTAATTTACCACAAAATTACCTCTTTCGATTGCTTTTCTATTAATTACATGTTAATGAGCAGCAAGAACCATTTATATGGAAAATAACAAAAGTGCTTTGTTAACTGATCTGATCATCATTCACAAAAGAGATCAAGTACAGACATAACGTGACTAACGTAATACATTTTCGATTGGACTAACGAAAAAACAACGGCTTTTTACATTTCACCCCTTGTAATAAATCTTGACCTCTCCCCTTTTACTCATGTCAGAAAATCCATAATAATTGTATTTGTATTATGTTGCGGAATCACGCAGACTGTACACTGATCGATAGGTTGTTAACTTATTTACCACTGGAAAATCATAATTGTTACAAAATTGTTACAGCTTTGTAACACCTAAGAACTATTTGGAAAGAATATGTACAACTCAGTGCGTTACTTATTGAATAATTTTTCGTGTAGACGGTTACCGTATTACAACTGATAACGTGAATTACCTTGCAACAAAATATTTCATGGTGGCTAACGGGTATTCCGAACCCTAGAGCCTTTTAAAAGAAGCCACCAGTAGATGCTTCGTGTTTGTATAAATATTATACGTAACTACGACTTACCAATACATTGATTTATTACAATTATTATGAATTAAATCACTTTATTGAGAAGACATCGCTTCAATCACAGAAGATTACTATTTTGAAGAACTTTAGAAAATGTAGCGGGAGGAGTGACCAAATTCCAGGAATGTATTGTACACGTTGAAATAATATAAAAAAAAATATATCTTCTTATCCGATTTTTACTTGAACAATCAAAAGTTATTCCTGAGGCAATTTCGAGCTTTGAATCCGAATCTGCAATCGTTTTTTTTATAATTGACTCTACTTGTCCAGATATTCAATAAATTGACTTTTTACAACTTAGGTTGATTAAAGACCATTTTACATAATGAATCAGAAATGACGAATGGTTGAACTGAATCGTTTATATTGTTTGGGATCCGTTTAACGTATGCATTTTTAATAATAATAATTTCAGCATTGTTCTTCGTACTCGTCGTTCATAATTACAAAGTTTTCAGAGAAAAGATCAGATGGGTAATTTTACAAAAAATCGGTGATTACTTGCTTGAAATCCTGGAAATTCCGGTTATCGAGAAAGCTACGAACAACGCATCATGTTGTCGTTTTTCTGGCTTATAATTAGTACGGCTGTGCTAGTTTTCTTGCGTTTAAAGCGACATTTATCAAGTAAAAATAGCTATTATTATTCGATTTTCTTCATACAGTTTCTTAATGAAAATGAAGAGCACATATGTATTTTTACCAAGTGGCCATTTGTACAGCTTTGCTTTGCACGTGTTACAAACCAATTTAGGAACTCGTGGCTTGTGAGTATTTGCTACAGAGAGGCCAAAGTAACGCAAGTATGCATCTTCGAACTCATTTGTCATTATTTTGCTATGTTTTCGGAGCATGTATCATTCACAAATGTGACAAAATGATTTTGAATCGACTATGTAACGATTCTTCAGCATTTTCACACGTTCCTAAAACAAAACCAAAACATTTCGGATACAATTGAAATGATTTTCCTAGCGACGCTACCGTCTAATAGCACAATGCTGCCAAAGTGCGAGAATTCGAATCTCGGAACCAATCTTAACAAACGGATTGCTCGGATCCAAATGTTGATCGGAATTTATGAACTTGTATTATTTTCACGTGGTTTTATTCTTGTTTGAAATATCCACCATTAAGATTCGTATACTTCTGCGTCCATTCGAACCAATTCGAATATTTGGAAATCATAATATGCCTTTCAGTTCTTCGAAACTAGTTAACACATAATAGTATTTGTAGGTTAAACTCCTCTCTTAGTCCCTTACGAGTTTGTAAGAACCAAAGAGGATGTTAATCTCTAGAGACGTTTCGGTATTAATACCTTGGTACTACTTATTTATCTTTAAAAATCTTTCTACTAGGGTGCATTAGGGCTAAATGCGCCGTCTGTAAAACACTATTCTGGTACCCTTTCTTTTCGACTAAGCTTATTTCGTTACTTTTGTCCCTACTACATTCAACATCTATTAATTACAAGAGTCGTACAAATAAAACATGATATCAGCTGCACGCACCAACGGGAATTCTTAGAAGTGGATTAATCTACGATCTAGCAGACATTGGAACACACACTCTTTGAGTACTGTGTCTTCGCCTTGCGGTAGAGTCGACGCGATTGATAACACTAACAGATAAGAAATTGAATACTTCTTTTGTTTGATAGTACGTAATCAAAGGAATTTCTTTTTTTTTAGGCTGGATTTGAAAATAGGAATAGGCACCGTAACTTTGTATCATTAAAATGTTTCTATATTCTTTTATTTTATCACCAAGAAATCAATAAAACATTACACAGGAAGAGTCAATGTTCTGGCAAAATGAAAGATATTTGTAACTTTACATATCTACAATGTGGTGCAATTAAGTTTTAAATATAGCAACCTGTTTATTACAGCATTGTTGTATTCTACGTCACATCCTGAAAAAAATGTATTATTTTATATATAAATAATTAAAAACCCGGATGTCGCTTTCATCATACTCTTTTCCGAAGAGGCACCCTTTGGAAGTAATGATATTTTAAATTGTTGTAATATTGCTATGATGATTCACAAATAGATCTAATACCATTCTTTTTTTCAATTTGTCCCTAGCTGCTTAGATAATTAAGCTATATCAGCTACATTTTTACATTGGTTAGTACTTTTATATAAGGAAACTCGTAGATATTCTGTGAAATTTGAATTTTCCAAATTAAACATCTTTGTTTGAAGAATCGATGGACTGCTTAAAACCTTTAATTGGATTTATAGTGTAAATTATTGTCCTTATCATGTTCTGATACTTGATACCATTTTTAACTATTCTTGCTACTGCAGCGTAACGATTTTCGAAGAGGTTACTGCAGATACAGTTCTGTCACTTAACTTTGTGTTAGGTATGCGAGATTCGTTCTCATATTTCTGGACATATTTGAAGGTTTGGATAAAAGTGTTCTTACACGACGACAGAAATAAAACAGATGTCCTCTCTTCCGAATAATATGCAGGCCGTCGCATGCACGCGTGTACAAAAAGCCACAAATTCGTCGAGAATGTTAAAAAGAACGAAACAGAATGAATAATGTAGGAAATATCCTACACATAAGCCTTTTGCTCCGAGGAATTTCATTTAAAAATTATGGGCTCATAAATTTTTCGTGGAAAAGAACAGAAACGGATACGCTAGTTGTAAGTTTTTAAGATTTGGAAGAAAGAATAGACATTATATCTTCGGCATTTATATTTCCTTTTATAAATGAATACTCTTAACAATAAGCTTTGTCGTAACCCCATATATACATATATAAATGTTTACGTTCCAAATTATGAATGCGAACTTCCTAAGAGCAGGAAAAAAGATTCAATGAACTCTTCAAATACGTTAAGAATTTTATTTTAAAACTTCAACGGATATATTTTTAGATCGTACCCTTCAAAGTAATTTTTAGTGGGTCCTTTTTCAGATAAAGATCTGCATTCCAAAAAGATTTACACCCTTCGTTAAATCGGAAACGATTAAAAACTTTCTTAAAGGACTGGTTGTACATTTTAATCATTACAGTCGATATAATTTTAACTTCATAACTAGAGCTCCCCAACTGCGTGGCGCACCATAGGCGTCGATAAGGAACATAAGTAAAGTACATAAAAACAAAAGAAATAAAGAATTTTAAAACGTTTACTTTTGTAATTAGCCGTATCCAATATAGTGGGTGTTAATGCACAAGGAAAATAGTATTAGTCAGCACATGAGGAGGTAGGCACATTAAAACTGTTACCGTAAGCGCAATCCGATTTCTCAAACATCTGAAGCATTAGGAATGTTTCCACAGTCGTTTCTTTCAAGGATGTTCGTCGTTCTGAAAAAATGTTTTTATATCTTGAAAATGTACGCTCGACGTCTAATGATGTAATACACGCGTAATGAAAATAATCTTTGAATTTAGTCACCGGATCAGTAGAGTTACCTTCCCAAACTTGTCTTAACCTGCTAAAATTTGTATCTTTCTTCATAACACTTTCAAATTTTCTTGTAACGATATCATTTTTTTTGTTATTTATACAGTGTAGGAGTGTATTAACGTCATCTAATATTTGTACTGACTCCGTCAGGGACAGTGCACTATTTTGTAATTTATTTATTGCCTCAAGTACTTCTCTATAATTGTTGTAAACGGTTTGTAAATCTGCTTCAACGGAAATATCTTGGAATTTTTCCTGGCTTTCCTTAATAGCCGCAGATTCGTTGGGATTGAATTGTAAGACGACTGATTTTATTTGCCGGAAGTATTTAAAATAATAAAACGCTGCCTTCAGCCATGTCCCCCAACGCGTAAGAATCGGCTCTGGTGGTTCGGGAATACCGGGACACTGTTTATGAAATTCACTGGTACGTTTGGGAGATTTGAGAAACACTCGCTTCGTATTTGTTGTTAATGCATTTACCTCAGGGAAATTTGCACGAATAGTTTCAGCCACAATATGCAGAGCATGAAGTTTACAAGTAATATGTAACATCATCCCATAATGTTCTTGAAGAGAACGACCTACACAACGCATTGTCGCGGCACCATCGGCCATGAAAATTAATACTTGAGTAATGGCAATTTCAAATGTTTGTAAAGTATCAACGACTACGCTCTCGATAGCGTCGGCAGTACACGATTTTAGTCTTTTGCTAGCTAATAAAATTCCCTTTGTAGGTTGACGAGGTTCCAGTATACGTACAATCACATTCAAAATAGAATGTTTTTTACGGTCTGTCGTTTCGTCAATACATAACCACAGTAGTTTATTTTTTATTGCAGATCTGATCCTGTTTTCAATTTCGGTACGTACACTTGGCACACATCTCCTTAAGCTTGTTTCCGACGGTAACTCAAAGTCTGGATTATATTTATTCCAAAATTCACGGAATGGTTTCTTCCTGAGTAAGGAAAACGGTAAATTACACGCAGTCAGCATATAAAATAAATCAATTATAAATTGAGTTGCCTCAGTCGGTGATACACCCAGTTTTTTATTTTTGTGTTGCTGACTATTTACATGTCTTCTACAGCCATATTTATCATTGCACATCAGAGGTATATTACAAATTTTACATATAATCTTACTTCCATTATATATTAAGTCAGGAAATTCTCCGCAGAACTTTTTCACTTTGTCGGCCTGTGGGAGTTTCTTACTACGCGCGTCCGCCATACCGTCACAACCCGATCGCATACGGTAATAAACTACCGAAATGCGATGCGAGTTATTTGCTTATATATTACATTACATATCCCCCCGGCCACGCCCGGCGGTACACCTTCTGACTTGCCACGCACTTTGGGGAGCTCTATTCATAACATATTTCATTTGATACGGTTCTTGCTTGATGATGTGATTTTTTTACGAAACCGGTCACGTTTATATATTTCTAATAAAGAAAGGGACTCTCTTTCAAAGTTTTATTAAGGCCAAGTTGAACAATGAAGCATAATATTGCTATAAGATGTATCAAACGTTTTGAAATATTTTTTAAATAAAATGTTGGCAGATAAGCTTTAAACTTAAACGTCAACATCTCTTCTTTAACATATCAGTTTCTAGATTCTTCCAAATTACCTAAATAATTGCTTATGTTTGTAATCAGAACCAACTGTACTCGGGCGGCCTCCTTCAGAAATTCAGCCACAATGTTCTGGATTACGCTGATGAACTTAAGATCCATAACATCATCTCCTTTCCTGGCGATTTACTGCTATAATATTTAGTACATCCGCCATATTATCTAATTTAGACCGTCAATTCTAAGTTTTCTATACTTTGTTTATTTAATCATGGATTCAAGTGTAGAACAACGAATGGCGGTAATTAAATGGTTTTACATGGCAAAACCGAATTGTTTTCAAAACCGTGCAATGGTAATAGAGATAGTTCTCGAAGAACTTACGACCGTGAACAGCCAAAAATCAATTGAAATTGCAGCTAAATCAGAAAGTTCAGATTCTGAAGCGAAGCAGCAAGAGCACAATATCAAAATGGATGTGGACGAGTCACTTTTGAGAAGTGTGCAGAAGTGCACGATTATCTACTAAACTAACGAGTCAACGATTTCATAAAGATAAGTGGCTACAGAATTTAATTAATTAAAAAAATCACAATAATTATTTAAAGTAATGTTATCTGTTGGACCAAGTTATGCTTTAAATGAAGACGATCCTGATAGACATTTACAGTTTTGTGAAACGTTTCAGGCGATGCTGAGAGACGAAGGCAATTCAATCGAATGATTTACTTGATCGAATCGTTTGGATAGATTTGGTTTGAACGGAGAAAGTAATAGATACGATCGTGTTTTTTATTCAAGTGAAAAAATTCAAGTTCCATATTACGTTGGAAAAACATTTCAAAATGGCGGGAATAAATGCCTGCGTAGGGATTTCATTGGATGGGGTTGTTTACCCTTTCTTTTCAGAGGAGGTGGTGTGTGTTTAACATTGTTGTAAGAGAAGAAAGTTCTAGCAATTTAGCAAATTGTCTTCCGGATATAATTCTGCAACAGGATGGGGCACCGACGTACTATGCTAGACAGGTACTTGAATTTTTATATTAAATGTTTCCGGAATTCTGGTTAGAAAGAAGAGGACTAATGGAGTGGCCGGGAAGCTTATGTGATTTGACTTAATACATTTACTACTGAAGAGCGCACTGAAATTTTTAGGAGGGTGTTGCGAAAAAGACATTAAGGCTAGCAGTTCGATCACCTTAAGTAAACAAAAATTCATGTACCTGTTTTTACTTCAAATTTATGGTTGTTATTAAATTTAAAATTAATACTTATATTGTGAATCGCCGATGAGATCCATGCTAAAAATAAATAAATTTTGATACGGTGATCAATTTATTTTATTGTAATTTGTTTTTAACGTTAATTTTAAAGTTTGATATTAGTGTTGAAGTAACCTTGATAAAATGATCTAATATTGCCACTGTTGGCGTTAGTAGCAGACAGTTTATCGGACGCACTGTATGTAATTATAACCATCAATCAGATAGGTTTTTTTTTTACATAATCTCAGCTAAGTATTGCTTTTAAAATAAATTTATTCAATGTTCTCCTGTTTCTCCTTAGTTTTATTAAAATTTGAACTTGTGACAAGTTACTAAAATTGGACTGGAATACATATTTTAGATATATCAACTTTGTTGATGAGTAATATCTATTTTTCTAACGCGTTTCTAAATCTTAGTTGCATGCTTGCTGTCTATGACCCCATTAAGCGATTCAATACTTGCTGCAATAGTAAGTAAAATAATTTCTTTTATGCTGACTGTCTACTATACTCCCGCGAAAAGCATATCTTTGTCTTGTTTTTATAGACTTATTATTGCGAGAACATAAAGTAATTCTTAGGTTCAATGAGCTATGAAGGTATTTAACAGAGTATCCGGGTATAACACAGTTACTGCTGCTTGTGGTTGTTGTTTCTTTTGGCATCGGCGAAGTAGTTCAGAATGCAATAAAAGTATGTTATTTAATTTTCAAGGTGTTTAAATAGTATTTATATTGAAACGGTGCTCCTATCAAACGGAAAGAATTTAAAATTTGGCGCAATAGTTTGTTTGAACAGCTTTCACAGGTACATATTTGTCGTTGGATATTTTTTCATATTCTTATTTCCTTTTTCGCTGTACGCATGCATAGTACGCGTACGGGCAAATATCGATTATCGGAAGAATACCTTATTCTTGGCATTTGAGTGAATACTCAGATTATCCTATTCTGAAATCAATACATAGAAAATCGTAAGTAAATATTGCGGGATCGCACGATATTAAAAAGGTCCTATTTTCAAAATTTCACAGTATCTTCTTGCGAGTTTTGCTGTACATGGTTCCTAGTAATCAATGTTTACCAATGAAGTAGCTGTGGAGATAGTATCATCAACGACATAGAGACTAACCAAAAAGGATATACCACCTTGATTATATATGAAAAAAGAAGAAAAAAAAGCTTTTGGGGAATGCAGTGTAGCTAGAATTGAATTAGAGGGGTAAATAAAACTCATTTAAAGCGCTTTAAGCTTTCGAATTTAATTTTAATTCTTCATCAGAGAGTCAACTATGAGACTAAGCAAATTACATCAAAGACATATGAATTAGTCGTAACAATACGTAAATAAAACAATTGACTAAAATTTGTTAAAAGTATTTGTTATATTTTGTAAAAAATATTTAAGATTAGCGAACTTATTTGTAGTCTGAAGGTTATAATTTCTAAAAATACAAATAACAAATGAAATAAAAATAAAAATTTTGTATGCAGAAGGCGATTAAAATCCAAAGTAGTTTATAGTCAGTAACAAAAAGTCTCGTGATTAATTTATTAAGGAGGAAAGAAACAACACAGTATCAGAAACAAGAGGAGAACTAGAAAGCCCCAGAACACATCAGAAAATGCGTAGGAACAACAACGAATAAATATAATGTTAGGATAGCTTCGTTTCCTCGTGATATTGATGGAATAATTCGCGGCAAGCGCAACAAAAGGAGATAAAAAAATACACTAACACGCGGACATATTTCTGTCTACGCGGCGTCATCAGCATGGTTTCGAGGGGAATATTCACATGTGCGGTTTCCCAGAGCGCTATCAGCGTCGCCATCTCGTGTTTAGCAATCGGACAATTGCTTGAGGAATGCTTTGGAGAACGGCACCCGATTTGTCGCTGTTTTCTGAATGGCAAGCATTTTCTTTGGCACTAGAGGGCGCCAAGAAATATCAAGTTTGTTGCATTAACGGTGGTAGAGATAAAAAATACTCTCAAAATTACGCTGATGTCACCGAGTAGACAGAAACATGTCCGTGTGTTATTGTATTTTTTTCTTCCTTTTGTTGCGTTTGCTGTGAAATTATTCCATCAATACCTGGAGGAAGCTAAGCTATCTTAGCATTATATTTTTCAAAAAGCTCCATATTGTACTATCACGCTTTCGATTCTAAATTCTAAGATTCGAATTGGTTAGAGTGATTTAATCAGACACAGACAAGGAATAGTTTAGAGCAAATATTTCTTTATCAAATTCAGTGCCATTTCCAAACATATAGGCGTCCCGTACTAGGTTTTTTTTCAGCGATACTTCTACCTCCTTAATTTGTAATAATAGTAGTTGGCATTATATACTGGGCCTTTATGAACGTGATGAACTCCTCCTTCGATGAAATTTTTTCTTCTTCGAACGCAACTTTGAGCTCTGAAAGAAGTCGCTGATGGATAGGCAGTGGAATGGATGGTCTATCAATTTGACTCTCAGTTTGTGAGTTTTTGCCATGACGACCACAGTAGTGGGAGGCAGTGCGTTGTGTTAGTAGAATAAAATTTTCTTTTTCTTCAGATGCGACCGATAGAACAGTATTCGTCTTTTTTGGAACAAATTTAGATCTGTATGAGGCTATCTACATTTATTAATCGACGTCAAAACTCCAACTTATTTCGCTTAAACTACTTCAAGGGGAAAATGTTCATTGCGCCTATTTCGGCTTTAATTTCTGCAGGCGTAGTTCTTTTCAAATGCAAGAATTTAGTGACTGGTCAATTTTTTTAAAATTTTATAGAAACACTAACATCGCTTGACACAGGAGACTGTTACATAACAAATCCATAACTTGGCTGTAATTTTCAAACATATCTTTCAATGCATACGTTAAACTATTTTTGACTATCGTCGCATCGGGACTTGAGGTAAAGCTATGTTTTCTAACTGAGTATACTGGCTTAAAATAATAATGTGTAATATTAAATTGTGTACACATGAATTTGAGGATATTGATATTTTTTTCTAAGAATATATAATTAATGGCATTGAGTTATGCATATAAATTAAAGCGACAGATAGAATATAGCAATCTTTCTTATTGATTAACTGCAATTGTCGCATTCTATAACTTATCTCAAGATTAAATTTTAACTCGTTCCGGTGTAATTGGCGAGTGGGTATGTGCGTTTAAATACTTACTATAAGCATTTGTTACTTTAATTACGTATTAGCAATATCTGTCTTGATTTTATTCTGCGCTATTCATTGATTTTCATATTATTTACCACTATATATTAAATAATTCCAACAAAAGAAGAAAATAATATTAATTCCCAAAAAGATTGACAACGTAATACTTAACTACTAATTTAAAAGTTTAATTCGGCGTAAAGTTGAGCAGTGCGTGCGTATAATGGTGCTTTTCCGTTGGGTGTATATTAGGCAGTTTGCCAGTACTTTCGAAATTTTCGCCCAAAAGTAATATTATTCTTTCATTATATTGAAAAATGTGATCTAATTATGTGATCTAATTTTGAGAAAATGGATCTTGATTTTTTTAGTAGAATTTGAATAATAGCAAATTGGTAAATGGCCCTAAGGAAAGTTGCGCACAGTGTGATTAGAGCCAAATATGACTCGTTTAATCTTGGCATAACTAAGATGATAATCAAGATAAGAACTCCATGATTTTCTAATTGAAATTAATAATAATAAAAAAAAATCATGCATGCTAAATTTTCTCGAGTCTTGTGCAAGCTTACTAAATTTATCTAAATAGATATTGCTTGGCCTGCCTCTCACCAGGGATATTTTCCCATAAGTTACGATATTTTTTTTTCTTTCCATTGTTTAGTAGTCGTGAATGTGATGTCTATAGATGTTTTAAGATTATTGTCAGCAATTAGCGAGTCTACTCGAGTTAGTTCATCTCTTTTGATGTTTACCCTTACAAAGGACAAAGATCTTACCTTAAGCAAAGAGAACAGATAACAGGAGTAACAATATCATCTTATCAACTTATGCTAAAACAGAAATTTATGAAACAATAAAACGACCAATAATTACATACGGAGGAGAATTTCACGCTGATATAGTAAGAACAAAACAGTTGATAAAGACAGCCGAAATGAAAATATTCAGATCAACAATCAGGGAAACGAGAATGACAGAGCATGAAATCAAGAAGTTTGGCAGAAGTCAAGTTCACTAAAGAGGAATGGCGAAGGCTAAAAATATGCGAAGATTAAATGTCAACAAATAGGAGATTTCTAAGAAATCCACTAAAACGATGAAAGAAAAAAAGAACTTTGACTACAGGACATTCGAAATAGATTATTTTAATTTTTCCTTGATTAAAATTTCGCAGTTTGCATGAATGACATGGCACTACAGTGCGAAATTTATTTCTTCCTATATGACTAATAAAAAATATTAAGTCCCAGAAATATATATATATATTTCAATACAATATATTGTTCTAATATTTAGTACTGTACCTCTTACTTATTGGATCATGTGTATTAAAGAGGAAATTGTAATAAAATAAAAGATATAATTGCAAGGAAACTTGTTTTTAAAACAATTTAAAGAACCCACAAAAAGCTTTGGTACACTTAAAATATGTAAACGTTAATATACACATTACTACGATAATTGCCGTCTACTTGTTACATTTGATTAACTCTCTTAATGTTGTTACCAATCACTTTTTACTTTAACGACCGGAAATCCTTTTTCTACAAATCAATTGAGGTGAATAAATTATTGAACTTAAAAAAGAATACAATCTTTTTACTCTTTCACTGTCTAATCTAGCAAATCCTTTTCATACACCCAATAACTACGTTAATTGCTGCACGGAGTGGTTTTAATATTATCTACAAACCAGGACTAAAATTGGAAGTATTCGTATATTATTGAAGAAAAGCTCGAATTCACTGCTTGTAATTATATGAAGGAATATTGCTTTGGGCTCATTAATTTTTCGATTTTCAAGGGTTCCCCTTCTTAATGAAATTTGTAAGTAATTATGATCGCAATAAATATACAGATATATCTTGATTTTAATTAGCCATACCATAGACTTTGTTAGTTTACCTGCCAAACTAGAGGATATAAAGAATAGCACTGCAATTATTTAACCTTGGTTTTCAAAAAAAAAGAGAATGGTAGACTAATAAACTACAAATTTCACCAATACTTTGTAGAATTACATTAAAAAAAATAAAAGATAGACTACGGAAGAACAGTGGCTAACTGAATAAATAAATAGACTAATGGTGCTTGGTAATTGGTTCTTACTAATGGTGCAAATTTTCTAAAAGTAGGGCTTTAAGTTAATGCATTATTATAAATTAAGTAATTGGTTTAGAGTCACTTGAAGCTATCATCTCCGGCAGTAATACTGAATTGAATAGTGAACTAAATTCAGTATTGCTGCTGAAGAAGATGGCTTATCGAAGCGTTTAAAGATTTTTAAGCGTTTAATTAAAAATTCAATTTTATACCTCTTATTGAAAAATCTGGCTGTCCTTAAATAATAGTTGGATGTTAGTTAATACATGTTTAAAATGCTTTACTATAATGTTAATACCGT
Organism: Oryctes rhinoceros; assembly: GCA_020654165.1. Classification (NCBI taxonomy): domain Eukaryota; kingdom Metazoa; phylum Arthropoda; class Insecta; order Coleoptera; family Scarabaeidae; genus Oryctes; species Oryctes rhinoceros. The sequence goes on along the minus strand of JAIOKQ010000230.1, from coordinate 8,830,252 downwards.
TTTATCACAATATGTTACCCTTTATATCAATATCAATATATTGTTATATCTTTTATTAAAAAATTTGGCGTCCCTGTATAATGAAAGATATAACAAACTATATTAAAAGGTATTACCTTTCATATCTGGTATTATTCACTTTTTGGGTGTTGCGGTTGAAGTTACCAAAGCAAGTCTGGGGTCGTCAAACAACTGCCAATTTTATTCTAATTTAACTTAATATCTCCAACACATTATTAGTCCCGACTTCAATTCCTAAGCCACTACACGATTTACTAACACATAATATATTCTTAGGAAAAGTTTATAGCTTAGACGCCTGGATATATTAATATAGCGAAATTGATTTTCACGGTTGATATGTGTGTACACACATATATATGTGGATGACCTGAAGCTTTAAATCTACTGCTCACTTCGATGACTATAGAAGATAAATACATATAAATATATAAATAATTTATCATATTGTTACATTCTTCCACGGCACCTTACCTCGTTTCCAAGTTGGGTGTGTCCAGCTTAACAAAGACTATATTGTTAAGAGTACGTATAATGCATAATATGTATTGCGTGTATCCATATATAAACCATAAAAATATGTCTCTGTTTATTAAATATTATGCGCGCATTAATGCAAACGTAATAAATTGGAGTGGAAGAAGTTAGAAATCACTTCGAGATGCTAGAGTACATTCAATGAAGAAATCTAATAATACTCCAATAATAGTTTGTAAATGTTCACAAATACAACATTTACAAATTATTATAAAAGGGGATAGAAGTGGTTGCGAACAAAGTCACGTCTTTGCATTCAATGTAATATCAGATGTATTAAAAATAATCGAAGTAAAAAGCCGAAGTTTTACGACACGTACCGATACAGAATTGCCATTATAGAAATTTTGAAAATCGAAGAATTGATGTAGTGGCTGTTAAATAAGAGACTCTAATCTCGTATATATGGCTTCTGTATGGTCTCACGATGGGAATCAGCACAAAATAAAATAGGTATTGCTCAAATCAGTATTAAATAGGCGTGATAAAACATCCTTTGGAGCGTGCACAAAAATTACCACAAAACGGAGTGAACAATACTTTTGAGTATACATTGGTCGACTTTAAGTAAATAAAAAATATTTTTCTATAATTCAATTGCAAGAGTGAAATGGTACTGAAAAAATATTTTTACATTTAAATAGATCTTACAGATTTACAATAATCTTGTATTATCGTGAAATCAAAAAATTTTTGGAAGGTTTGCTTCTTACTTTAAATATACGTAAACCTCTTAAAGCAATGGAATGAGTCGATTGGGAATTGGGAAAATTTGCGACGATGAAACAACATTTTTTCCGAATTTATATTAAGAATTGAAGGCTGCCAATCAGATACTAACTGTAGACCGATTTTTCGAAAACCTCCGACATTCTTCTGATTAAATTATATTTAACAATTCTGTCTTTTCCTGGAGACTATCAAAGTCTTTTAGTTCCTACTTATACAGTAGATGCCCTTTCGCTTCCTTATGAAGGCATACATACAAACAAGACATACAAAGAAGAACCAAACTTTTTTTTTATTTTCAATATTTTCGAAAGCATTGTTTGTTAATTGCATGATTTCGTGTTTTGCAGATAAGTTAATTCTATTACCAATTCAATTGTTTTGCAAATCCATGAATATATATAAATGTTCTGTCGCTCCGTTTTCTAGAAAACCTCGACCAATTCATTTTACATGATTATTGACTTGGTTTGTTGTTGCCACAGATGCGCTCGATTAGGGACCCCAGAGTTAATTTGCTCGTTGGTTTTTAATAATTTCTTTACAATAATGTTGTTGTTTCCATTCAGACTTTCATATTTCTTCAAAAAATTTCGAGTTTGTCGTTTTGAAAGCTTTGGCATTAACTGTGAGGCAACAGCGACAGGTACAGATAAAAAGATACTCTCGAAACCACGCTGATATCCGTGTGTTAGAGTACTATTTTTTTTATTTCCTTTTGCTGCGTTTGTCATGAATTATTCCATCAACCTTTATAAAACAAAATGTAAAATTACAACTGTTGCATGTTATAATGAAAGCACCAGGACACTTTGTGCAGCACACATAAGAGAGACGGTCGACAAGTATTTGTAATAACTAAAGTCCGTTACTTTCCGTGCTTTTCACGAAATTAATAGAGACTAGACAGACTCGTGTTTATTTGTCTCGTGAGAATGGGTTCGCGTTGCCTACCGGCTTCCCCGAGAGTCGTTAAAACCCGAATCTGTCTAGCCTCTGCTAATTTCGTGAAGCGCAGGGAAAATGGAGAACTTTAGTAGTAACTAAAGGTGTTATGCAGAGAGATACTTCGTAGGCGACACTCTTTAATATGGAATTAGAGCATGCGAGATATAATCAAAATGGAACGAGACTTCTTAATTTCTCCAGAATGCATTTATTTAGGCTTCAATGTTTATGTTATCCCCTTGAAAGTGATATTATATACCTACATGAACGTAGTTTCCAGTTCCAGACGTAGTATTGTCGAAAACAACATCTTAAATGCTTCGCTGCAAATAATTCCGTTTTAAACACGAAACTTTAGATAAACTCTTTGATCCGATATTTCACCACACAAACAAGTTTACCAAATTATACCGAATTATTCGTTCGTCGAACACCAAAAAGGTACGTGTGTCATTCTCTTTCTAACGAGGCCAAGATTGATAATATTATTCCTAACAAGAGTAATCGATATTCACTTAAAAAAGCAATTGACGTCTCTTCATCACTTTGGTTTAGAGGATACGATAAAATGTGTTTAACACCGATTTTTGATAACTCTTAATGAGATAAAACGCGATGAATTTTATGCTTACAGTAGTGACTGTTATGTCAACTACTAGTCATCTTACAAACTCCAAAATTATTCTCAGTATCTTTTTTTGCCACATTTATTAAAAAAAAGGTTTCACTCCGAAAGGACTGTGATTACACTGGCCAACAAATTTCAACTTTTGATTTTACCATAAAATAATTTATACTAATTTCAATAGAAAACATATAAACATTCATTTTAATAAGAAGCAAAAGGTCAAGTTAGCTCGATTTTTTTTTTTGCTATTTCAATGAAAAAGTTTTCTGGATTGGATCATAATTTAATGTATATTTCAAATTAATATAATTAGAAATGTGAAGTAATACTGCTCCGTCTCTTATAAACAATATCTACAGCATCTCTTCTTAACATCCGACAGTGATCTGCTAACATAACAGGATTTCATTTCCCCTAATACCGTTTTTCCATTCCCATGATGTCTAGGTGGAAGCGCTCACCGTGTTCATCGCTAACGTCGCCCATATTTTTCGGACAAAAATCCAAGTGAGAATGTAGAATGTGCACTTTAAGGGACATATTACAGTCAGCAGCGTGAAATATTTGTAATATATGCATTACTAAAGTTTTATAGTTGTCAGCTTTTTTGTTTTCCCAAGAAGTACGTGAAAACTTGTACCATGGAGAGAGCCAAGCTGTTTTCTCCCTTCGCTGTTAATTTGGTTTCAAAAGATATTTAAAACCTTCACCTTCGAGATCCAGTGCCTTTAGAAAGTTTTTCATGAGCCCAAGTTTCATGTGGAGAGGTGGTATTATGATCTTTTCTTTTTCTACTAGAGGCTGATGTTGTACATTGTTTTTTCCTGGTATAAACTGTTGTCGTAGTGGCCACTCTTGCTTATGGTAATGTTTTGCCCTGTCACGACATAAAAAGCAACAGTATTTGGTGTAACCAGATTGCATACCTAAAATTGCAACTACTTTAAAATCTGCACAAATATTCCAGGAATAGTCTTTGCACTTTATCTTTTCTAATAAAATGTTCAGATTTTCGTAAGTTTCTTTCATAGAAACAGCATGACCTATCGGAATAGAAGGATAATGGTTTCCATCATGCAACAAAACTGCTTTTAGGCTGGTCGTTGAGAAGTCTATGAATAATCTCCAAGAACTGGGATCATGATGTATTCCAAAAGCTTCAGAAAGTTTATAAGATCAGATTACCGGCCATACTACAAGAATCAACAACATTTTCATGTCTGCTGCGAAAAAATCTCGACCTGCATTTTCTCTGTAACCAGAGCTAAGCCAATGTCGTCGGGTTTCGAATCATTTTTACTTTATATATGCTGTTCAACTTCATCAGTTACTAACTTAGAGTAAAAACCTTTCTGGTCAGTGTTATTAGAGATGAGAAAGGTGGATGAAATTTTATTTTGGAGAGTCTTGACGGACTTGTGTTTTGTTGACTCTCAGGATCACCAGTAGGTAACACGTATCCATTCTCATGAGCCGAATAGATACGAGTCTATCTAGTCGCTGCGAAAAAGGAATAATTCCCTCCGCCTTTGTCATCTCTAGTGATTACTAATTTCTCAGATATAGCCGGCTGCCGTTCCTATTTGGCTACTATAGCATCTATGTGTGTTAAATTCTGAAATCAGATTAGCACTTCGTATTCATATACTTACTCATATGGTGTAGCTTAAGTTTAACGCGTTCTAAAATGCAAACCACGAAATCGTAAAAATGCCGCGGTATAACCTCTTTAAGTGCTTTCACAGGTGATAGATTTAATGAACTCAAACATACCTCGACGTACTTATGTCTATACACAACACGTATGTTCTTTGTATATCAATTTCTCATAGGAAGTTATGTGTAGAAAGTGTAATACCTTCGACTTGACATGCATTTACCATGTCGCTTCCTAGATTTAAATATTATCCATTCGTATGTATGTACGTACATACAAATATATATTGAGAACAAGGTGATGACCCGGTTAAATTATCCAGATCGTGCCTTCGATGTAATTCATTTTATAACGATAAATTGTATAAAACTAGGATTGAGCACTTGAAGCTTGAAAGCTATTTTAAACGTTTGATAAATAATTTTTAAACAGTTTCTAATACAGAACGAACTGTTATTATAGGCAAACAACACTAAAATATCGGGGCACTCTGCACCGCACAGGTTTAATTAAGGGTGTCCTATGCTTCGTTGGGCAACGTTATGTCACTGCTTTTTAAATAGAAGCAACTCCTATATTTTTATAATAAAAACATACTTACAAGGATATTGCTCGTAAGTAGCAGAACTTCGAAATTTAGCGAAATAATTTTTAAACAAAAAAAAAACAAGTGAAAAAATGCAATCTTTAATCAAACGTGGCATTTGTGACCTAATACTTCCCTAGAAAACTAAACAATGGGTGTTTCTCCAGATTGTATATGCGTGTTCCTATTCCAAGTCTCAGTTTGTTGAAATGAGCTTGCCACATCCCTATTGGATTTTTAATATCTGTTATGGTTTCTGACGCAGCCTACGAAAACATAAAAACAAGACGCGACATACATTGTGGCTGTATACATCTATCTGTAGTGTGTACGTTATAAATTGTGCGCATTCAAACATAACATTAATCTTATACTTACGATGTGTTTCATTATATAAACGCTGGTGCGGATGATAATGCGTCCAGACAATCCTATTAAATGATTAAAGTTGTCTGGTTTTCTTTTAGAAATACTTACGCACATAAAGATATGTAACTTCAATTGTTTTTCTAGATCATAGACGTTGTATCTCGTGTGAATTTCGTTATGGACCTTGATTACAATGGATCATTGTATGGTTTATGATTGCATACAAAGCATTTATGTATACACAACAATTAGTTATAATTACAATATAAGCGAAGTCGATTTCTATATAAATATACGATGGTACACTGGAAGTAATAAGTATAGGGTATTGTTATCATTAAAATTTAAAGATTGAGTTAAATTGTATGTGTAACGATAGGTGATTATTAGAAGGAGGGAAGATTAGACGAAATGTTATGAAACAGATAAACTACTCACAAGATATTGCCGAAAGAAAAATACAATAACTATTTTAATAAAAAGTTTTTTTAAAAACAATTCACAATTCAACATGCTTCTTAAATATCCATTGATTGGTTTTAGTCCCTTTGTCAATATAAATTTTCAAATGTACCTTTGGATCAATTCCTAAAAATGTCGATAATTCCTTTGGATACCACAAAGAACGATTGGTTCCACAAATGTAGTAGGATATACAATAGTTTCTCGTGTATATGTGAACTCATGGAAAGAGAACGACACCCGTTAGTGATCTAATTTCTTTGTTCATGAGAAAACGTGTGGAAATCAAAAGGAAGTTGGTCAGTTTATAAGAGTAACAACTACTATCGCATATTGATGTAATGGGTCGTCCCATCCAGGCGATTACGAACGATATGGTTAATAAAGTTCATCATATCACGCGGTTAGATGCGTGATATTACCAAATTTTCAAAGCGACTAGATAAATTCGTGTTTTGGCGACTCTCGAGGAAATCGGTATGCTTCTCTTGAGACGAATAGACACTGAACAGACCGCCTTGTGAAGATTAGAGAGATTGTAAATACGAAAAACAACTCAATTAAATGTGCACAAAACAACGTTCGCAAAAAATGGAGAATGGCCAATCTATCGGCGAGATGGATGGATGGATGGAAACGTTATACGTTTGAGCTTCTGCGGCGTGATTGTGATGAGACAACTATATCATTACACCTCAAAAACCCGAGATCTGTCGGTAAAATGTGTTTTTCCCGGTGAACGTGCACCGAAGAAGAGAAAGACAGCATTTGCAAGCTGTAATCTCGATTGATTATTTTGAGGAGGAAAGGATAATGACGGTATAGTACGTTGCTGATTTATTGGACTAACTCTTCTGAACTAAAAAGAAAAGCTCGATAACGATAGGTCCCACTTATTAGCAATTGGAACAATAGAATAGTCTAGTTACGGTACTAATTCTATCTATTCTATCTATTATATTCGCTAGATTTGACCCTCTGTGATTTCTTTCATTTTTCAAACTTGAAAAAGTATCTTAATAGGTGAATACTTTTGATAGATCCTATTACTTGGATAAAGAAGTTGGAGCATTGCTGGATTAAGTATATACGGTTACCAGAAGATTATGTCAAAACAATTACGTTCTTTTCCTTACAACGACTATTTATCATACTGTCTTCGTAATGTTGTTTTCTAAATATCATCATATGGAAGCAAGCGAGACACCGGGTTTTTATTGCAAAATCCATAATCTTGTTAAGAAACACATAAGATTCAACGTTTCTTAGTTTTATAACGATCCACGGTAAAGGTAATGTAAAAAATATTTGAGAGAGCTTTGCATCCAATTTGCAACCTTCTCGGTAGGTACGATAAAATCTACAGGACGATCTTCTTTAATAGATGGCTGCTTGATTGCTGCATACTACGATACGAGGCGGTACCCAAAAATCTCAAAAATTTGACATTCATGCTCGTGAACGGATGTATGTAGTTGCGTTAGGCGGAGTGAAGTACACACTTTGTCAATCAATATAACAAGCGACATAATTGAGAGTGGAAAGAGTCTATGCTGCGATCGATTTACCATTGCTATGTTTGTTTGTGTTTGTGGTTTAGCAATTATCGATTCAATTAACATGCCGAAGAGATACGCGAAATGTTGGAGGAAGCATTTGGAGCTAACGATTTGAAGAATGGCCGAACTTCAATTGATGTTGGTGGACATTCTCAAAGACCATCAATTGGTATTGTTGCAGAACTGAACGAAAATATCTGTAAATTGTGGAATTTGTCAGCGCAAGAATGGTTGAATTCTCCATTATTATAGTAGTAATGCCGCTTTCGTTGCATAGCAGTTTCTGGTGAGAAACAACTTGGCCTTTTTCTTTGCACTTTTTTTGTTTTCAAAGATGAAAATGAAGTTACACGAACATATCGGTGCGATAACCCATTGAAGCTGAATTGCGGACGGAGCCGAATACATTCACTTTCGTGAGAAAGACGCACTCTCAAGGAAACTAATTTAATTATTATTTATGGTTACATTTCGGGAACTTGCGGGTACCGTTTTGGTATCGTTGAGAGCGTTTGTCCATCATCCTTCAAAAATCGTAAAAAACGTACAGGATATTCTATTTAACATAAGAAAATTGGTATCATATCTAGTGGCACTGGAACTGTCAACAATACTGCAAGTTATGGAAATAAAAAATACCGTATATCATCGTAAATATTGACAAGAAGACTGTTTGCTATTTACATTAGATCGTGGCAATTTATTTTTAAAATAGTTCTTGAATAAACCGTCATGTTATTTAAAATTAACGCAGCTCGTAAAATTTATTTCAGCGTAAATGTTAGTCCTCGCGAAGTAATTGATGATAGCTAAAGTCTTCAATTTATACTGGTTTGGATGAAAATATGTGAATTGCATACAGTACCGATTTCTTTATTAGCTAAGCAAATATCCGTTTCATCTGCACTTGGAAACATTTAATAAGTATTGCGAGTATGGAGTATTATTTATGAGTGTGGGAAAACTATAAAGGTTAGCCTACCATGGATCCTAATGTAGTTGTTTAACAAGTACAAGATGCATCACTGCCAAGTCGACAGGAATACGTTATAGGATTATAAAGTACCTTTCTAGTTTCTTATTGCTTAATTGTTCATTTCCTTAATATTTTAGACCTTAAAATCGAGTATCAGTGCTTCTATTTCTGTTATGTAGAAAATGTAGCGTCTTGACATTTTTATCTAAATACACATTATCATTTGCTTAAAAATTGTAAAAATTTAGGATAAGTAGTAGAGGAGTATAAAGAACTGTGTTGAAGGCTAACTTGCTAAATCTACAAGAAAATAGAAGAATTATTTTATGTAGAGCTGATTTCATTGCTGCACACCATGTGGTTTTTATATGGTGAATCTACGACATATTTTGAGCGAGACGTTCGCGAAAGGAAAAGTGAAATTCGCGTGAAAATCACTAATTACTATACAGAATGTTAAGAAAAGTGAGTTGAGAGAGGATAATATGATGCAAATATCGTGCAATACTGGCCTATTTTCGAAATAATTCAATGATTCCAGGATCAAAGTCGATGTCATCCTTTGAGGCAGATGAAGCAATTTTAGTGCGGGTAGAGTAGAATTTGGAGACCAGCTAGCACGTTTGTTTTGTCGTTGGCTTTTACGCCATTATGGTTAGCACTCCAATTTTGCGGCCAATATTTTTTTCATTGTTGAATGCAAGTTCATATTTTACACATGTCTGGGCCGACGAAAATCCGCATGTTATGTAGACGTCAGGTACGTTTTCAATTGAACACTTAGGTGGGTATCTTGGGCAAAGAGCTACCAGGTCTGGTTGTTTTATCAAAGTGATTAATAGGCGCTACGTATACTTTGCGTAGAACGCCGTTAAAAGACGGTTACACTGAACTTTTAGATAAAGAGGCCTAAGAAAGGGAGATCTCGTACAATAGTCCATGATATCACGGTTCAATCATCAAGATTGAAATCGAATATAGGCAGACACAATCATTTTCAAAAATAGAAGGAGGGTTCTTTGAACATTCCATTTGAATTTTACCTTTGTTGGCTGTCCATGAATTTCATTATTTGTGCGTGCACGATAAAGAAAGTTATGTGAATGCAAAATGTTTCGTATTTGCGAAACCATTATTTGCAGACCTAAGATATTTCTGTATACGTTGAGCCTCCTTCAACATTTTGACATTAGTTTTCGATTATAGGACAGATGTTCTATATTTTCCATCGACAGGAAAATGTTCTCCAACATCGATTTTTTCAGATATATTTTCGGTGGTATATCAAAGAGAGCATTATTTTATGCATGGTCAAGTTCAAAACCAAAAGTTGATTAGTTGGTCACTTTCGCGGCGTACAACTTACTTTTGTCCATATCATGCCGACATTGGAGGTTCCAGTATCGTGTCATCTTTATCATTCTCTATATCGTCCGCATTACTCCTCAACTTTCTAAATACGTCGACTGCTTGTTGCGTCCATTCATAAATAATTATTCCGTTCATCATCGTTATCCACATTATCGTGATAAGATTCTTTTTCTGGAAGAACTTAATTCCGGACTTTGATAGCAACGGTATAGCCGTTGCTATCAAAGTCCGGAAAGTCCAATGAGTCAAAGTCCGGCCAAAGTCCAATGAGATTTATTTCTTGAATAATTTCTCAACAACCCTGGAGCCGAGGTAGCCTGGATTGGCAGTGAAGAACTACCGTCTGCATCTTAAGGCGTCTAAGCAACAGAATGCTCAATCATCGTGTCACTTATCTCATCCTGAAAAGCATTCAAGTCATTAAGAAGTAACAAGTTCTGAAATTTGATAACTTCAAATACTTATCACATGTTGCAAATGAAGTGTTATGTCTTTCAAGTGCATATAATCAAGTGTAGTAACCAGAAAACAAAAAAAACGAACCATTTTCACGTGAAAAGTAAAAAAAACAAATTGTCAGTAAGCAAACGCTTACGACATGCGCAGTATACTAACCCACAGCATCCGAACAATGGCAAACTTTCTAGCCTGTATATTTGAAAATTCGGCGATAAAGTGAGTATGTAACTACTGTACTACACTTTTCAAAGGGTGCAGTACATTGCTAAGAACTAGAACAACGTGAAAATACTTGTATTTATAGCCCATACGGCATGTAGTTTAAGTAACAGCCATTGATTTGTAAAGGGTTAACTTTAAAAGTATACCGCTTATGTGGTTTTGGCAATAGTGTTACGCCAGCTCCTATTAGCAGAAAAGAAACGATGCAAACAAGCAGTTCTCAAGCTATTGCACTATTGGCTTCTAATAGCTGGATGAATATTCTTATGCTGAACCAGAACCCAGTCAAAGTTCAGCAATGTTGTCTCTATCTAAAAGAATTAACGAAACGAATGATCTTATCGTATGCCTGAGGATGGTGGTGAATTCTACTTTTAAATTTTAAAATGCAAAGCATATTTTTCAATTTAGAATACAAATTTTTCAATAGTAGAAATATCGAATCTGATTTAAAATATTAACTGCTATAAAAGTTATGAATCATCTCGCAAATCAACCGTGTAATACATACCTACCTAGTGACCGATCGTTTGTTTCCTGTACAACCTATGCTTTTCTGCTCACATAATTGTAAATATATCAAACCAGTTCCTTTCTTTCCGAACATTAAGCACACAGCAGCCGACTAGAACTAAATAAAAACTATTTTACTGGGAACGTGCAACAGTATGCATTGCGACACACAGTGGAATTGCGTCTACAATATGCATACATTAAATCAGGTGTATTTTGCGTTTTCAATGTCGTCATGTATACCTGCACTACATTTAGCAAACATGAGTGTTTATCTAATAATTAATTATTTTTTTGCTTTTATTAACAACATTGTGCTTAAAGATATATTTATAATTCATTTACATAAGCGACGTTAAAACATAACGCACTATATTATACACTATATTATACAATCCTATGTTAATCAAAATTAAATTGTATTAGTGTCCTTGTGAAAGCGCTCTTAGGTTTTCAAAACATTTTAGGTTTAATTATGTTTTTGGGTTCATTGTTATGAAGATTAATGCATTCATATTAACCGAGTTCTTTGCTTTGCAGTGTTCCAAATCTGAAATATCCGAAACAAACCAAACTTGGCCGTTCTTGAGAAAGATGCGAATAATATGACAATTGTTGAGTCCTCTTATCCCGACGAGTACAAGTAAACAGCAAATTGAACAACAAATTGACAAAATATAAAATTTTGGCATTCGAATTTATCTTGGCTATAAGGCGAAAATCATTCCCATTTATTATTGGAAGCCTGCACTAAGGAATTAACGTGTTTACTTATTTTAATTAAAAAAAATTAAATCGATAATATAATACTTGTATGAACAATCTTAATTTTCTGGATGGCTTTCAGATGATTTGCATAGCTCAAACCGGTGGCTAGTTACTAAAGAGTTTTGTAAGATTTGGGCCCTCTTCTTTCCAATTACCCTATTTTAGCCACACATTCTTAACTACTAGTTGTTTTTGAAGCATTAGTACCAACATTAATGGTTACATTGCCTACACTGGCTATTGGTTTTATGTCCTCGTTTAGAAGATATTACGTCAAAAGGCATCATACTGTTGATCTCTAAGCAATGACATCTAGATACTCCAACTAGCTCCTCTAGATCATTATTAATTTTAGAATAGAAGAATCTAATTTGTTACTACTAGGACTATGATGTAACTGGCTGCTGTTGTATTATATATATAGTGGAAGGGAGATCATAGACAAACAGTTAATGAAATTAAGTCTCTGAGTCCTAGCATTAAGGTAAAGTAAGTAAGTAATTTCGTTTATTTTATGTTAACATATCCAGTGATGTCAGATAATGTTGCTGTTTTGGGGTGTTGCTACAAGTTGAAAGAGGGTCTTCGTTTCATAAAAGCGCCTAATTCGTTGAATGTTTGGTGTATATTATATAGAGATACTTGTAGGGAGATTTATTCGTTGCACTTATATAGGAATGCTTAACTCTTGTTAAAACAGTGCACCAATACAATTCAAGAGATATACACATTCTTTCGAAACACTATATAACCTTGCATGAGAGATTCATGTACAGTAAAAAATTATTTGTCATTTTATGCTTTTTACAGCATAAACGAATGCTTTTATACGGAGAACTATTCCGTTGTATAATTTCCTTTGTTTTCTCTTTCTTTTTTCAATATATGTACAAATATTGTACGTAATTAGATGTAAGATTAAAGCATCAATCCAACCGGTTTTGGCTGTATAAATAAAATACTATTATTATAATTATGATCAGCATTTCGTGGCTGGTCCTCACAAACGAACGTCTGCATGATTTGACTGACGCACAAGCTCAATGCGGAATTGATGTTTGTCAAGAACTAATCCAGATAAAACAAAAATCTAGGTTGCACGAAGAGAAGAAGCACCTCCTTCGATTATTCAAGACTCTTCAAGATTTAGATAAAAAGTCATACTGTGCGTTTGCTCTAACCAACAAAAACAGAATTTTGATGCGTAGGAAAAATTTAAAAACATGGAAAAAAATTTTGCCCCATCCCTCATATGTACAAGGTGGGTGCTGCTCCGTATGATTATGGGTTGTTTCGTTCGCGTGTCCCCACTTTAACAATTTTGAAGAAGTAGAAAATGCCTGAAATGGATTTTGCTTCAAAACTAGTGGCATCGACATTAAATTTTATTGGCCGAAAATAGGACACATATTATGCAAAGTAATGTATTGTATTTCGATGAACATATTTTCTTTTGATTTTTTCAAATTTTGAATTTTCCTGATTCATATATTCTGCACAAAGACTTATGGGATGACCTGGTATAACAAGCATGAGATGTATTGGGAGATTCCACGCAACAAAAACTTGTTTAATCAATCTAAAACGTATGTTTCGGTAATCTAGATATTTTTGAAATATTAGATAGATCCAAGAGCATTGAAACACTATTATGATAAATACAGACGTATGTTTTGATTGTTTATGAAATTTGTGTTTATGACATCAGATTTTAATTTCACGTAAAACGACTCCAGGTAATTAACATTCCAACTAGTGTGCGTGTAAGCACGTTGTAATTCAATGTGAGCCACCTCCGTGACTCTCATACCAGATATATATGTACAACATAAATATAATATATATATGTAGATGTAAACAATGTATACAAATTTATTAATTTGATGTCGCACTTTATATCGATCCTACGGTCACATAGGAATATAACCGTAGAATAGCAGTCTGTCTACTTGGTTTGGTATTTTCTTTGTAAGTTTGTGCGAAAGTAACCCGTTCAGTAGCGTCGTTTGCGAATTGCGTAGAAGCTACCGCGAATAAAGGAAGATTTCAAGATTGTGTGCAGGTGATTTCAAGGTCGCCGTTTTTATCTCAAGGGGAAAAGGGTAGCATTCGGAAACTGGTCTGAACTCTGCTATTAGCAAGTTCTGGTTGTAATTTATTAGAAATCTTTTTCCATTACATACATATATGCCAATACGCTACCGTTCACGAGTACAATGTCAAAAATGTGTGGGCTAACATACCAATATTTTACTTAAAGCGAATATTTTACTTTTAAACATTTTGAAAAATCACATATCCTGTCTGTTTCTGGATGGTTTTATCAAATCTTAATTTTTCCAATACTCAATATTTCGTTCATTTATTGTGAATTTCGTCGTATCGTATAACAAAGGCAAACACGATTAAATTAACTGCATAAACTCTTACAAACAAGATAGAGGGCGTTAACGACAATAATTGAACAAAGCGTTGTAAACAATAATATTAGTTGATACTATTAAAATTTACGACTACTATATTTTAAAAACATCAATTGTAAAATAATATAGACTGATTTTAAAATACGTGAGAGATGAAAACAAAAAAGCTGCACATTTCAGGAAAAAAGGTTTTATCTGTATAAATTGAAAATATGTGAAAATGCAAACAGTGATGTACAGATTGGTTAATTAAATTTATTATTTTTGAAACTTCAAGATATTGCAATGAATATTACTTAATTGATTAGTACCTGTCTTAAAATTCGCTGTAACTGTTGCAACATTAATGTAAAACATTTCCAGAGAAAGACGACTCTTATTAAAACGAAACGTGTTGCGGATTCGGTTCGTGTCATGGTTAAACGAAAACTCGACGTTTCGCCTGTAATCCTAGGGGGTTTCTTCAGGAGAGTGAAAGGTGGGAGGCAACAGTTAGTGCGGTAACTCAACCTGCAGTTGATTTTTGCCCGTGGTATGGTTCACTTGCTGTTACCGTATGAAGTGATTTCCGTATAGTTAGATTCGACGCGGGTTACACGTTGAGTTACCGTGCTTAGAGTTGAGTGAGTTATCTGCCGCCTTTCCCTCTTACGAAGAATCCTCATATGATTGTGGGCGAAATGTCGAGTTTTCGTTTAACCATGACACGGTTCGCACCTGCAACACGTTTAATTTTAAATGACTCTTGCTAAAATACCAATATTGCCGAAATCAAACAAATGGCCGGTTTTTAGGCTATGGTTAGCTAAAGCGTCAACTCTTACCGTTACGGTAGTCACTCCTATGCCGACTAATTTAATGCTTGAACCATTGGCAAATCTGTCCAATATTAATATAATATAGGTCTATGTCGTCCCATATTAGTTGAATAAGATTGCATATAATACTTAATGGAGGTCAATCTACTTATATAAGAGCACCCCCTGGAATTTATCCTGTTAAAATACGAGTCCTTCATTAATAATTTTCCACCTTTTGAGTATTTCATATCCTTGCAAAATGTTCCAATAGACATGTAAAATGTTCCGTCAATTGCCAATTCGTTCACCTTCAAAATAACTCCAAACTGTAATAAATTTCTTAGTTTTGATAATGTATTGCTGTTCCAATCGTTCGTTGATCAAACGTGTGACGTTTGCAACTATATAAATCAAAATTGGATTAATAGGACCGTGGCGTCGTTCGTCATTTTCGTGGTGCCTTATCTTTCAAAGTTTCTCGCCTCCCCAAACTGGCGTTTCATTGTAGATACGCTTACTGTGCGATGATGAAATCATCTTGTCACTGTTCTCGGAATGTCCTACTTGTCTATTTTATAATTTCTTGATTTCGCTCAAAGCACAAATTTTGGTTCTAGCTTCGAGGTCTAATTTCTTCCTTCCCGGCCCACCCAATAATAATTTGCACAGTTTAATCCTTTTGAAATAACGACTTGTTGTTATTATTAATTATTAAATTGAAATTGGTGACTCTCTCTCGGTTTCGTATGTTTTCCTCTCTACGTACATCCTCAAGTCGATGAATTAGATGACAGAAATCATTACGGTGTGTATATTTATTTAAGCTGACAAAATAAAATGTAACAGATTAAAACTAATAATTTTTTAAATTTAAATTTAATTTTTTTTATTTTAATCCGTTACATTTTTTTAAAAATCTAGATCTAGATTAACGAACAGCTTGTTTGTTTTGTTTTGCTGATCTACATTTTGTTACATTTTACGTGATTCGCTTGAACTCACGAATGGTGTTGTGATAAACGCCTCATTCAGTCATCGGCCTCGGTTTGAACGCCGCTCTGTATTTCTGTTCTGTGTTTTTTTCAATTATATTAAACTAAGCATTGCGTTCACGCTTGCATTCATTTTCCCCTCCGCATTCATTCACAGAAAAAACGCAAACAGAAGAATGAACGTACGAAATTCAGAATTCAGCTTAGAAGCAGCATAATAACCGAAAGCAGTTTCAAGTCTACGTTAGAGATTATTAAACACTCAATGCTAAATTATTTCTAATTGTAATTAAATAAACAACAATTTAGGTAAATCTTATTTTAAATTTTATTTAAAATTTAATTTAAACTTAAAATTTAAATTAAAATTTATAATTAATTTATAATTTGTTTTATTGATTAAAAATATCCGCTATAACCGAGAAAATTCTAACAAAGCTTTGTGGTACCGGATTATTCTGCGTTTGCTACTTCGTACGTACCGAACGTTGGCAGTTGCATAGTTTCCGCCTCATTGAATGAACCCTTCCAGCCATGCGTTCACGAATGCGAACGTCTCGACGCTACTTACGAGCAGTTATACTCAACTAGTTAGCCAATTAAGAAAAATAGGTTGCGAATATTTCTCATCGTTGTTTAGATCTGACAAAAGCTTTTTGTATGGACGTTCTACTTTTTAAGAAGAGATCGGACATTAGAAATCTGATAAGGACGTGTACTGGTAGTGTATCGATAAAATAAGAATAGGCTTAGCAGATCAAGATTTTGGAAAAAAAATAGAAATAAGTAGCATTATTGCTATTCTGTGCTTCGAAGGAGAGAGAGAGTGGTGCGTAAACTTGATTTGTATGTAAGACAAGTACAAGCCGGTGCGACATTGTCGATGCATCGTGAAATACGCGGAAATACTTAATCGCGAATTTTGACTTGAATTTGAAATTTGATTTCTTTACAGTGTTAACATCATTAGTTACTCTATGCACATCGATAAGAATTGCATGTAGAAGAATTGCCTGTAGAAAAGGTTACATTATACATCTACACCGTCTTGATGAAATTTACAAACATTTTCTACATAAAAAAAAGAAATCTTGGAGATGATGCATGTATAATGCATTCAACGAATTACAATTGCAACTACATTTTGATTGGTCACAGAACATCTTAAAAATGCCAATCCGTACACAGTGTTTGGTTTTTAATAATAATATCATTGAGTATTAAGTGAATATTAGGATAGGAAAATCTGCTCTTAAGACGCAGCTTTTGTTTAGCTCAGTGCTGGAGACTGTTTGCTTAAATTCAAGAATTAATGTAATAGAAATATTTAAAATGTAAAAAATGAATTCTATTTCAATCTGTGCATCGTTTTACTTCGCTTTTTGGCCATTCCGAACGTAGACCATCAACCAAGCTGATGCGACCACAATAAGACAATGGAACATTCTTAGTTTCCAAGAAGCGAGTAGAAAGAGGACGTTTCATTCAATCTTCCTACTCAAAGCCTCTGTTTTTCAAATTCATGTGAGAAGTGCTGGTTCGTTACGTTTGATTTTGCTCACAATTGCAACTACTAAAGGGAAGCAACCCTTCCCTATCCCGTTGAAGCAACAAACATTACCATAATACCATTGACATATGATTTAATATAGTATTTTTTAAACATAATAATTTCATAAATTTCTATATTGTTAATGGTTAATACGTATGCAAGCAACATATAAGGAAACAATAAAAGTTAAATCAAAGATGTAATAAACATTTTGCCGTTCCTGCTGCTTCCGTATCATGCAATAGAAAATAATATTTACCCATATCAACATGACATGTGCAATATATAAGTAGTAATGTTATTTACGCATGTTTAACCCGTTATTCATAAAGTCCTACAGCTCCAGTACCCAATTTCTGGTTGGCCGCGGAATAGCGATTACGACGGGGTAAATATACACACAGGAGGAGGCAGCATCTTGCTGCGTCGACCGTATCTTAGCTGGTTGGGAATCCTTCTTCCTAATGATATACTAGCTATAATGCTTTTTACCTGTACCCTAAGGTCTGAAGCTAGCCGTCGTGATTTGGCTCAATCCTAGGTTTCTGGGTAACGAGCAACCCGGCAGAACTTTAGCCTGTTCATCCTCGTTGTATAGGCTTAAATCGCACGTGAGCTGATTGTACGTTACGGTCGGTTCCGTTTCCGTTACTGGTCGATAGTTGCCAGTGTTTGGCGATCTAGTCCCCGACAGGTAAATTGTTGTCGCATTTGGGCGCCCTAGATTCCAGGTGGACAAGATATTGACATCTACATTCGTACGCAAAGTTTCAATTTTACTTACGTTTGTAGAATAAGTGTATTTGGCCAAACTGTTGACTAACCTTGTATATCGAAATATCTTCCTGCCTGTTGCATCATAATCTTATAGATAATAAGCAAGCTTCAGATTTAGCTTAACACATTTACGCTTGTATTTTCTTTTTACAGCGTATTATGATTAAATGTAATGAGTAGTTATAACATATACATTTCGTTGTATTTTAGAATTACAAACTATACTTGTAGCCATACGTTTTCACAAAGTAAGAAATTGTAGCAGGTTGTAGCAAAAATCAATAACTATACTTATAACCATGACGATAATTTATTGTGATGCTTAAGGAAACATTACACATGTAAAAATACGTTACATTTCATATATTTTTTCTGTACCTTCTGACATCCATGATAACGTGTTTGCTTACCTTGACGCGTCAAATAATGATCCTCACTATTGTAACGGGATTCAATATTATTTCGTCGATGCCTTACTTGTTTCCAGTAGGTTCGTTGAGGCTTGCTTTCGAATTGTCAGGTGGTTATGTCCTCCCCCTTACCACCGATGACACAGCTACGCATTCTACGCTGACAAATCTAAACAACAAACAATGTTCGAGGCAAAAAAATCATTCTTTGCCTCTAATTGATGACGATAATAGATGAGGTTTCCACCACATCTATCAATCTCACCCATGAAAGCACTACATATTTGAATGCTGTGCGGTTATTTAGTGATCAATGGACATTTACAATATAGTTCTGGTTGTTAACAACTGTTATTTTGTTTTCTATCGATCTATTTTCTTCATATATTTTAAGAGCATTGGTCCTATTCTTTTTAAATGTACCTGTAGATCTAATACTTCTTTTCTGAAGTTCTTCCATCAAAAAACTGTTGTGTGAGATGTGAATGAGGAATATGATATGGGTGTTTTTGCAAATTTGGCAATACATTAGTGTAATGCATAATAACTGATGGTCCTAATACAGAAGATATATGTTTGCTGTTTGAGTTATGGCTTTCTAATAAGATTCAATACGCATTACAACTAATGCTCTCGCGTCCATGTTTTCTATCCGCATTTTATGGATTTCCCTTTGCTAAAGCTCGACGCGGTATTTTTGACACAAAGGAGCGAAATTTTTAAGCTTTCTGTTTAGGGCTGCGAAAAGTGATCCGATCTTAGTGAATCTATCTTCCAGAGAAATATTATCGTCGTTAGTACATTCAAATCTGTTTTTAGAGACCGCATTTACGACAAAGTCGTTGTGGTCGTCGCCGCTACCTTTTTCTAACTTCACTGTACTCACTTAGTAATAATATTCTGAAGAAAATTATCATTTTATTCTTAGTTATGTCCTTCTTGGCAACATACTAATAGATATGAAAAACATATCAATAACGTCATCGTCAAAAAATTCCAGGAACAAATCCATAGGTGAATAATTTTGATTGAAGTTGTAAAATGTAAGCCACCCAGTTGGCAGTGGTTGAAGCTCGATTTTTTTCCCACAAATAAGTTTCCTTCGTACCTGTTCTCAAAGAAACTAGCGAAATGCCATCTTCATCATCATTTTTATTCATATTCATTTCGCTTCAACTCTAAGTTAGAAACCTGGGACTCATGATTTCTTTTCCAGAGCGCTCCATCATGGTTTCCAGAAGGCTCCAGAGCCTTCATCATGGTGAGTTTCCGCGTTATTTCGCTAATTATCGTCGTTTTCTTCTAGATAAGCTAGTAATTAATTCAATGTCAGCCCAGATAATTTTAAAACTCTACAATGAAAAAACTACTGAACATAACCATTGCGAGGATGTGTGTACTACAAAGGCGGATGTGTGTACTACAAATATTCTGGAACAACAATGCTACAACCAAAGCGATAATCTATAATAACTAGAGATGGCAAAGGCGGGTGGAACTATTCCGTTTTTGCAGCGATTAGATAGACTCGTGTCTATTCGCCCCATCAGAACGGATTCGTGTTGCCTACTGGTGTCCCCGAGAGTCGATAGTCTTTCTAGTCTCTGCAAAAAAGTAATAATTTCACCTGCCTTTGTCTTTTCTAATTATAACAGTTACAAGTCGCATAGTGCTAGCAAATTTTGATCAATATTTTGTACTAAGATAATTTTAGACTTTTTATTATTAAGCGGGTTATTAACACATTTCCACCTGTATAGTTTCTCTGCTAAGGATCATAGTATTTATATAGTTACTGTCGAATATATAAGTTTCCAAAGATTTAAAATTACAGTGCTCTATTCCAAGAGTTCTTTTTTAAGGAAGCTAGGCATAAATGGGTAGTATTTATATTTGGTTTAAGATAAATTATAGATCTTCATATCTAGATTGACGCCGATACCAATACGTAATATCAATCTATAAAGGAGAGCGTATCTTCGCAATAATTCTGCTTCTTCAAGTATCCGCATCATTTACTCAGAAAGCAAGAATAATCTGGATTTATTCTAGCTAATATAAACTCCTAATCAATTTTAATGCGATTAGATTTTGATCTTTATTGCCGACTTACTTTCATCAGTCATTAAGAAAATGCATTTAATTCTGTATATGCGTTAAACACATTTGCGCTATACGTATGCAGCTGAGGTACATGCATACGTAACTGTTGCATATTTATCGATTATGAAATGAATTTGCGAAATTACTTCTTGAATTGTGGCAACGCCGTTTACACAAGCGGGGTAACGCGATACTATTATGTGTATACCTGGAAGAAAAATACATTCGATTATCGAATGTTGTTGTTACACATACGATTAGTCATTTAAATGTGTGCGGCGAAGGTAAAGTATAAAATGACATTGAATTTGTTCTGAAGTACAGAGCCGACGAAATAGTATTTATGCCAATTTCATAACTTCATACCGCAGATACCTTTGTTTTAGTATAGAATACGCCAAATTTGACGAGATCCATCGCTATTTATGTGTTTCAATTTAAGAATAATCACATACACCGTGCTATCGTCTAGAATCCACTTTCTCGCGTGCAATACCATAAGAGTAACAAACTCTGAAAGAAATAGACTGGAAAGGAATCGGTAATAGGAAGATTAAATTAAAAATAGTAAATTATTGAATTTCGATTTGCAATTCCAGACTGCGTTGCGGTGCGCTTTGATTTCACGCACAAATAGGCTACTAACAATCGTATTCCACATTAACTGCGGTCACATTACCATGATTAAACTACGTAGTTGTAAATATAATCTAATTTGGTGCTATTAATTTTGCTATTTGGAAAAATACATAATGCACCAGCTTTCTCGAATCGATTTAATCTCAAATTAAATTTGTTAGAATATTTCTTCTGTTCAAGATTAATTTTAGTGTTACGGTTAACGTAACATTAAATCAAGTGCCAAAATTATCTATTTTTCGATATTTAACATTGCGATGTGTTCATATTGGGGCTTTAATTAAAAAAGTACAAACAATATTCAACGGCTCCGTGACCTATTGGCAAGAGGGCATGGAAGAAGAAGGCATACTTGCGTCCGCATCTACATGGTAGAGTGGTAATTGAAGTTTTATTCGATTAAATACGTCTTAGAATTTTCAAGAGTACAACAAACTTATTCTTGTATCAAGTAGGCTGTACAAGTTCAACAAATTTGATTACTTTTGTATAGTAAGCTGGCAACTATCTTAGAAAAAAAAATGTATATATCTTCAATGCCTTTCTTTTAAGATAAAATTCATCGATGAAAACGGAAATTAGCGATCGTCTTTTGCTTTTGGATTATAAACAAAACTTCGATTTTCTTCGCTTTCCTTGCGTTTCGGTATTTCATTCAGTTGTGAAGTTAGAGGAAAGTATTTTGTAGAAAGGAACAGGCAGTCTTCTTGAGTATTGAGTAAAATTTGGTCCCTCATTTTCATTTTTAACGCTAACCCGTCGGCCACTAAGTCAGTGGAGTCGTGGGAATTAAAGGTATCATTTGGAAACATAATTTGGAAACACTGAAAATTTGTTTCACAGTTTTCCTTTTCTTGGTTTTCACTTTTAAAACTTGCTCTAGGTTTAGATTTCCTTTCTGTTTTACAATTTTTACTTTTGCGAGTGAAGAGCAAAAAGATGGACGTGAAAAGAATTGATATTATTAATTTAATATCAATTGACTAATTGATCAATTGATTAATATCAATTGATGCGATGTCCAACCGCGTATTTTAAATTTATGTTTGTTTAAAATGTTATTATAATGGAGCAAATGAGTTTCATCTTCGAATCTTTAATGAAGATGTGAAGTTTCGTCATTAATATTTTCAAATACAATAAATAAAAGGGCTTCATTTCTTTCGATAAATTGGCAAATAGACTATAAACTTGGCCAGAACTTCGTGTGTATATGTCCATAATAAAATTGTATTATTAAACACTTTTAGACGCCTACGCCAAGACTTACAAATAGCAATTTCGAGCTGGTACATCTCTGTTCTACGATCCACTTGGAAATGTTGTTTTTAATAAATTGGACATTAGCTAAAGAATCGGAGTTAACTGTGCGTTCTTAACGAAAGAAAAGAGGGTCTCTTGTTATTCTTCCTTTTGTGAACTTGCGGGGAAAGGATCTTTTATGCTTTCGTTTAACTTTAGATGTTTACACTTAAAACGCGAATCATTTAAGAGGCTTTCACGGGTCATTGTTTGACTAGCGGATCATAGAGTCGTCACCACTGTTCGAGAAGCACCTTTTTAATGAAGTAGAATGAAGCGGCATATATAAGTACCCAGATTTGCCCACCTTGTAAGAGATGGATGTCGATATCTTTGTAAAGTTTGATTTTATGATATTTTAATCATTTTAGATTGAGTATCCTGCATATTTTTTCACAATTTATTAGAATGTTAAGAAAGTTATTTATTATTAACTTTTTTTTACATCTAAAGTGCGTCCTTCTTCAACAATTTAGTGAAGCTGTGCAGTTTTCCATTTAAATACGCATAGCGTTGCCACGGAATGCTACTAACTTTTGTTCTTCTAAAGGTGCAATGCTCAAAGTTGCATTATTGGTACAAATCTACTCGAAGTTGTCATTTTCCTGTATTGCGATTCATTGTATTTTGCTACTCATTTACCAATGAAAGTAGGAGTATTGAAGAAAGTGATGTAAATCGAAGAGATGCACGCAATAATATAATAATTGCAGGCTATTTAATTTAAAAAAGTTTGAATATGCAACGCCCTGGATGTGAATATGAGCATGAATTTTGTGTTGTGGAACTCTCCAACAACCTACTTAATGAATACATGCTATAAATGTATTTATTTTTTTTTTGCATCGCCGTGTTGCAATCCATATTGCAACACGGCGATCTTTATCTTCATTCTTCTCATATCCGTGTATGTACAAACGTATTCCGTATGGGTAGCGCGCCACTACAGTTCCGTCTTTCGTTTCGAGCGATGAATGTAACCATTTTCGAAAGAACTTATTCTTTCATTTTGTGCATGTATACTATTCGTTTATTGATGCATTCCGTGCAATCCTATACGATGTGTAAGAGGATGACGGTTGGACGGGTCTGACACTCGTTCTACTCGTATTTCAAAAACACGTATTATAGACAATTCCAGTTCTAACAGTTGCAATTGAGAGAGGTCTCAAGGTCACGTCAAATGTTTGAAACGTTTTCGTTAGGAAGGAGGCTGACTAATACGACAATTGATTCGAGTTAATAACCTTGACAGCTCGAATTTTCTTCTATACTTTCTTTGTATTCCGTATAAATACGGCGTGTTCCAACCGCTTGGAATTCTAAAATTGGGTCCTAATTTGTATCTATTGGAAAGTTAACATTCTCTTGTGTCCGTTTTTAAGGGATCTTTTTAAGATATTTATAATTTTGTCTTTGATCGCCTAATTGCAAATACAAATATATCTTTCAACAGTTTAGAACACAACATTTTGGCAAATTTAAACATCGGAGCATGAATAACCAAAAAATAATCCTAAAATAGCTTCGTCGTTGATGGAATCATTCACGGCAAATACAATAAAGGAGAGAAAAGATATATTACCCACGGACACGTTTCTGACTATTCACTTACCTCACAGTTAATGCCACAACATTTTGGGAACAGCAAGCTAGAAATTCCTTAGCGGCCCCTGACGCCAAACCGGGTACTGTTCCCCTGCCACTGTTGTTCCGAAATATAGCATTAATTGTGAGTGGTGTATTTTTTCTCTCTTTGTGTTGTTGTGCATTTGCCGTTTTTTGTTATTTTATTGTTTCTATCCATTTTCTAATATGCTATAAATAGCATCTATGTATCCACGTATTTGTATAAATTTTATTGTTTGATATTTGTAAAATTTAGTAGTTTGTTAAATTAAAACTTCGCAATTGTGTTTTGTTAAAGTGCTAATTAGCCCAAACAACAATCATTTCTGGTTAACGCGTGTCTAGCGTTTGGATAATGGATTTAAATAGTTTGTAGTATTAGCATTGTTTGTTACTGCAACAACAGTGAACAAAACGTCCTGACACGAACGTTCCAAAATTTCGAGTCTAAGAAAGGAGGCAAGTAGCACAAATACAACTTTACACCTATTAATTTTTTTTTTTATAATAAAATGAAAACACAAGTAACGAAATAAATAAATAAATAAAATGAATGAAAAATGAAATAGTCTTTACGATACAAGTGTTAAAGGTACGATTTCATTTTTTGAATAAAAAATTTGAGGAGCGAGCAGTAGCCACTGTAGTAACTAACAATAAAAATCGATCATCTGCACGAACTAGTACATTAGATATATTTTCTTCCGGACGTATTTTTATTTATTTCCATATTAATTTTTATTTCGAAAAGGTGCTAATGAACTAACTATTTTTATTTAAGAATGTTATTAAAATGTTTAATTCTCTTTCGAGTAGATCTTCTAGTAGTAGTTGATAATTTAGTAGCAAACATGTTGACTTTATTGGAGACCTATTACAAACATCAATAGGTTCTATTAAAGAAATCTTGCGTGATTAGTTGTTTTTTATGCTGCACCTGTTACTAGTTTCACATCTTCTTTCCCAAAAGGCGCAAAGAAACAATAATAAGTTTCCACAGAGTGATATCGAATCTTTATATCGTTAAAAAATTGTGTTACGAAATTTATGAAAACCAATGTACCAATGAATCCCTCACGTTTGGACACCAATACAGTGAACCGTGGACATTTAGGCATTTTTGAGAAAACGTATGTAACCATCTCGTATTATTAAGCCCAGGTTTACAGAAAGTAACATTTAATCATTATTAGATTAGCATCTATGCTTATTAATCATAACCGTCCCGTTCCGCTGAATCGCGTCGTTCGTTGTATTACGATTCCTCGGTGTTAACTTCCACGAATTGCTGATCTTGCATCCGTCTTCGCCATTGAAGTTGTGGTTGTTATGGATCAGCAAAGCGGAACGGTTATGCATCAGCAAAGCGGAACAGAAATGGGATATTTCTGTTCCGCGAACAACGAAGAGCAAGAGACGATGACACCGGTCGTTAGAAATCTTCTGAAAAAGCTGACAGCATGATGAGCGAAACGTCAAGTAAAATACTAATTACCCGACAAGAAAGTAAAATACTAATTACTCGACAAGATCCAAAAGATATTTCTATTATACCTAAGTTAATTGATTGTCAAGAGCTATTTAAACTATGATTGAAATCAAATTGACGTCGAGTAAAATGCTGAGAAAAAAATACCTGCTATTGGATTTTATTTGGAGATTAACTTAATTCAATATTAAAACGTCTTCTGTAAAGCAGAGGTATCGTACATTAGTTTGAATGAACTAAAGTTCCATTTGATGCTTTCGACCAATCGAATATGCTCTTGGCGAAGTTTCCATATCTTCTTTTATCTAAAACAATTTTCGGTAAATACCATCCTGTACTACTGTCAACTCAGATATCTCAGATATAGGACAATCGACACGTGTACGTAACAATAATTTTCTGGATTTTACATAAAGTATATGTGCAACGGTCGTATGCACCGCTGCCCGATGGAAATTATACTCAGGTATTTGTTCGCTTCCGTTTTGCTCATAGAATTTGTCACCGACATATGTAAATTGCTGAAATAAGGCTTGGTAATAAAATTGTTAGAAAGTGTAAAATAGTAGACATCCGTTGGGCGGTTATTAGTTTCATAATTCTGGGACGACATTCTTCAGAATTGACGCTGTTAACGTATGTGCTATATGCTCTATTTATATACATATGTAACGTAAAACATGAATATATAATTTTTTTGCTAATTTTTTCGCAAAAATGACTTAAACTAAAAATAATTGCTCGGTTAAGGTGGGCAAAAATATTGGTCTACCTCTGAAATACTGGTATTAAACAAAAATTAAATGCTATCTACATATCTGTTCTGTATTATGAGTTATGAGTTATGAGGGTCGTTTAAGTCCTCAGAAAAAGAAGAAAAAGTATTTTCTATAGATTTTTACTTATTTTTCAACATTCCATTTAACCTTATGCACTTCTCCAAAAGAGTTTCTCCAGCTTTTTAGAGTTTTCCAGCTGGTCTAATAATGACGCATAATACCTTCTAGTTATTGTTTGCCCTTTTTCTAAGTAATCGGCTATGTGATACCGTTGCATCTTCGAAAACCGAGGATATCATCTAGCTGGCCGATTTCACCGTCTCCGCCTTCTTCGGAATCCGTTAACCTTCGAAAACCCACTGTTTTGACTGTTCTTTTGTCTCCGGTGTGTAGCAGTATCCCTGTTTCGTCCATAGTTATATATCGATTCAGATTTAGGTTTATTCTCCACTAAAAGCAAACGCTGTAACCATCTTGTCGAGATGCAAAATTGAAAACACTGAACCTTGTGATGTGTCTATGGTCTGAATTATTTCTTACAATTTGATTCGTTGATCATTCATCAAAACCATATTGTGGATTTTATCAATCATTTCGGATTAATAACAAACACAAAATTTAGCAATTTTGCAATTTTACTTTTATCTCCAATAACGAGTAAGATACTCATCGTGGGGTTCGAAAGTGAATCATCTTGTAGAGTGAATACTGTTTTTAACGGTAATGTTTTAACTAAGTGTAATGTTGTATTTCCACCTTTTCCTTAATGTAATTCTATCGAATAAGATATTGCCTTGATAACATTACACTTGTTTCTAGTATTATCATTTTTTTTTCCTATTTTATGTATAAAGTATTGATTTATTGTAATAAATTGATTTATATTTACGCTTAGGATAAGTTATCAATTTTTTTATTTTCTAATATACTTACATACTAACATTATTCCATAATTTCAAAAATATTAAACAAGCTTTATTATTATCATTATTACTATTAAGATTATTTCGACATGAACTCAGCATTGCAGGTAAACAGAATGAATGTATTTCAGACACTAGCAGTAATTTAATCGTCATCCAAAAAAGGCGGTGTTAATAATCATGCAATTTACGTAAAACTATCTATTTTCTTTCCGTCTGCTTTTTCCTATTTTAATAACTATACGTACGAGGATAATTGCGTACTAGGAAACATATACTTCGTGTATTTGGTATACGGTCAAGAAAATTGCGTCGAATGAGTAATTATATGCAACGCAAATATTTCTGTAGGTAGTCACGTACATTATTTGCTTGTTATTCTGAGTGTATAATAAATTTACATTATTATTCGTAAAAACCTGACATCATCGTATACTGGTGGTTCAGGACACGATTCTTATGATTAATTATTACTTTTAAGTACAAGTAAATATATATAGTAACGTCAGATTACAATGATCTTCAAAAGATGAAAAATATTTCGCATAACGAAGGTCCTTAAGCAATAAATTTTAGTATAAGGAGAGGATATCAGAACATGTCTGTTGGAACCTTTGATCATGATTTCGGTGATCTCGAAATACATATTTTAGTGTGAAGTACCTATTCTTTTATTTTATATAAAAGTTACTTTCAATAACATACGAACACACGAAAACTATACGCGATATTCTTTTAGTAATCAAAGTTGTTAAAGTCGTTTGTGACATCGGATGCGATCATCAAATAAGCTAACCATAAAAATATTCAATTGTAGGATTTGCATTCTTCTGACAACGCACTAAATAAAGAGACAAAAGTTGATGACAGCAAACAAGTTTTGAATAAAATTATTTTTCATTTAATTTCAAGACTAAGATTTGAAATATTTTGAACATCAAACACAACTAAAAAAGTTTAAAACCGTTTAGAAATAAAGAAAACAAAAGTGAAACCGGAGGAGATAGAAAAACTAAATAATTGAAGCAGGTAATCAATAAGAACCAAGAGCATCAGCATAGGGAAGTTATAGCATTTGTCCACCAACAGCTCTAAATTTATGTAACTGGATTATTGCATATGGAAATGACTTCCGATTGCTTTATCTCAATGAACTTAAAGCAGCGGTTGATAATGTAATTAGGAAGACGTAGCGATTCAACCCCTAGTGTATTTTCTTTGCATATTGTTGAAATATATCGGAAAATCGCACTGTTGCTGATCATCCCAATCGGTATTACTTAAAGGCTCTCTCGTAAGATGGAGTATACGATAATGAAATTATTTTAATTAATTGCAGATACTAAGATAAAGTTTGGTTCAATTTGATAGTGAAAAAGAAAATAAATCTATGTGTTCTCTAAACTTCCGTAATAATATATTTAAATCGCAAGGTTATTTTGTTTGGAAGTTATGTGGTTTATTTATGCGTGTAACTTGCTTGATAAGGGTAGGCTTGGTAAGTTTTCAGACAAAGACTCTTTGCTGTAACGAGTTTCATGGAGTAATAATACAATTTTATGGATACACACCCAACATTATCGAATAACAATCTCTCATTCATCATCAATTTTCCTCGTCATAATATCACGACGTCTTTGCTCTCGCTTGGTATAAACATTGATTAAAGACCAAATCATTTCGCAAAATTCAACCACTTTTGCTGTGCTCACACAACAAGATTTCATGCATCGCTTTAGTCATTCTATTTGCGGCACTCATGCTATCGTATGATGCGCACGGGGCGACAAATTTTTACGTTTTAAACTCTTCTCTGAGAAGTTAGCAAATATTTTAAGGTACTTGAGTAGTGTATTATTGTGTAATTTGGTCTAACAATAAAGTAATTTGTAACGCATTTTTTAGTTGTTAAAATGCCACCGGCAACCATTTGTAACATTACTACTGGTCTATTACAAAATCAAAGAATACTTAGTACTAATTCCATGAAACTTTCCATTCAAAATAAATGTTATCGAAAACAAATTTTATATACGTATATGCTTTCATGATATGTGCGTGTACCTATTTTATACATAAAAAAGTTTCTCTCAGGTGAAAAATATTTCTGCTATGAAACAGTTCTACTGCGTAAGAAAATTTCATTATTTTCACTTTTGGCTTCAGCTATAAAGTGTATGTAACAATCTCAAGCCTTCTTTTCTTATCCGAGTTAATTTTGCCTCATGAAACTTGTAACATCAGATAATTTTTGTCGTAAAACTTTTGGTATACCTTTTACCATTGGCGAATTATATTTATAGAAAAATTCTACTAAGAAAAATTATTTTACCCATTAAGAGTGAATATTGGCAGAAAAATTAAATTGAACAAAAGACGATGATTTCACATTGTCAAACTTCAATACCTAGAAGAACAAATTATTTTTGTTATTCCTCCATTGTTATTAATTTCTACCTGTTACATATTTTTCTTCCTTTTTTTTTATTGTTGCGATGCCTTCTTATTTCAAATTGTTGGTATAGACAGCGTAACAATAACTATTTTATGAATTTAATCTTTTCAGAAATACGTTTTTAACAACTCTTTTTCATTCCATTCAAAGAAATGAAAAATTTCTAAAATCTTTCAGTTCCAAAATCAATGAGAATTTGTATTATTAAGTTTGTTTGCTGTAACTGGGTCTAGTACCAGTGAACAGTAAATTTCACTGGTGAAATTGAACAACACCGAGAGACACTGCCAATAGGGTATCTCTTTAACATTACTAACGTTTGAGAAATTCAATAAAACGAAAACTCTTACAACAACCACACTTAGGGTAGCATACAATAGAGAGTTTGTCAAATTATTTAGTATTTAAAACTCGTTAATGTCGCGAATGGAAATTGATTCAAAATTCTTTTTAATTAGAATGTCTTGGGAAATATATGGTGTGTCTTCAGATGAAGGATGACAAGTGCGAAAATTATAGTTGTATAAAGCTCCCTCCAACTTTAACACCATCTTCTATTCGAGTAGTAGATGCACCATAGATTCTACGAATTGCTGCTTTGAAACAACCCTTAAGAAAAATTTAATTGGCGTAATCGGGAGAGGAACATTAGTTGAACCAAGTCTTCCCATCCATTTAGCCCGTTGTTGAATTAATTGCGAAAACTGCATCGCTTTCATTGTACCGGTTCTTATTCTTGGATTACAAACAACATTATTATTTGCTTTTACAATCATTTTGTCTAAAACAAATAAATAACAGCATTCCTCCTTTTAAGTATTCTGTTTTCTTGACTTACTAATCATCTGAGTAGTACATCTGAGAAATTTTTCGTAAAGAATAACTTTTCATCGTAAAATTAATAATAAAGGTTTCTTCTTTTTATCACTTCTATCCGGGAATATACTCTGTACTACACGAAGTGTGACGTCATAATATTTATTTACTTGTTTTTTTTTTTACAGAAAACAACTTCAGAATATTCTCATGTAAATAGAGTAAACTGTTTGGGTTATTCTAAAGATTGTAGGGCTTTGCTATGCGACTAACACACAGAAAATGTTCATATTGACGCCATATGGAAGAATAGATATAAAAAAAGGCGGAAGTTATATTTATGGACCATGAAGCATAATGAAAGTGATCTTGTTAGAATAAAATGTTGTTTAATGCATTGTCGAGATATCGATGGTAAATTTGGGATTTATGTGTTGTTCATGTTGATATTTGCAGCATTCAGGATATGCAAGATACGCTTGTACTATAAATTATTAACATTACATATACGTACTAGAATATCCCTAATCAAAATAGATGTGTAAAAAATAAATTATTATGATCGCAGCACTGCATAGTAAACATATGGTTCCGTATCTACATATAACAAGAAAATACATACGTAATTTGCCAAGACCTTCGGCTAAAATTTCAAGCGCAAGGTTATATTTTTTTTCATCACTACTTTTTATCATTGTAAACTAGGCTTAGAAACATCTATTTCCTTTGACACATGGCACGAAAATACCTCACATAGAAAGTCAGATGCAACATTTCCGGATTTCTATTATCTGTTTTGTTCAGCTATTGTTTATAATGTAATACAACACCGCGATCAGAAATGTAAATAAACAACACCTACGATCTAACACCTGTTAAATTTTAGGCGATTTAAAGCGGGAGATTTTTAGAAAAGTAGGCAAATCGTTTTCTGTTATATGTGTCGGTATGTGTTATCTCATCAAAAAGGTAAAGAAATGAAAAGCGTGAGATAACGGTTTTTACTTTCGCGGTAATTATTTATATTCTATTATTTGAACGATGTTGCTTTGTTATTCATAAGTTGCCTACATAATTTTTAACGTACTAGATTCAGGTTCTTCTACATACATACCACTACTTTTATTATTCTATTTGAGACCTCTATAACATCGTGATCGTTAATGTTATTATCCGCCTATTGTTATCACTTTAACTAGAGATATTAAGGCATGCAATTAGTTTTGGCCATTGCTAACCCCGTCTTCGTTTCTGTGAGGTATCACTTCGTACGTGTAGAGCGAGTTTGTGTTGTTAGGGCAACGGATAGGCATGTTTTATGTTTCTTTCGTCTAGCTTTGCCTATTTCCCATCTATTGTCTTAGTTTTAGGATGTGTAAGCGGTAAAAACAGATACTTTTAAATAATATTTTTTTTGAGAATAGGGATAGAACAGTCATAATTTTGAATTTTTATCCGTATGACTTGGTTAACAGTTGCAAATGAGGATCGATATTGTCTGCCAGCTATCGTTATTTATTATGTACTTTATTGAAATAGTATATCCAGCCAATGTCCTGCTTTAAAGGATTCGCGTCCAATTCTTTGTTTAATCATGAATTATCTTTTGCATCATCAATGCTATGTTTCAACTTATATCTTTGTAAGAATGAATTTTGTAATGAACCATAATTTATCCGTGTGAGTGCCTCATCTAGTAATAGTCTTTTTCTACCTACATAACTGGTGTGGGAATTTCACTTCCTTCAAACTATTTATCACACATTCAGTAGAATGTCTATCGGTCTTATCTCTTATCTTTTCTAGTATTCTATAACTTTAATCCTGCAGTTCACGTCAACAATACTACTTCCTTCTCCAGGACCACATGCAATATAGTCAAAATTGTCTTTTTCATCTTTTGCTACATCATTCAGAAATCGCGCTTCATGCGATACATCGCTCAAATCGTTCAAACCCTTATCAAAAGATATTAATTTTTGTTAAGCATTTACAGTTATATCTTTCAGGATATCATGCACTCGAAACGTCGAAGCAATTACTACGTCTTGTATTGGCAAATTGAAATGTTGCAAGTAACCTGTTCCACACATTACCTATATCGTAGTTGTTGCCATTGTATCAAACTAGAGATTTGCACTGCAAAAGAGCACCTATCATTAGAGATGATAAAGGCAGGTGAAATTATTCCTTTTTTGCAGTGGCTAGATGGATTTGTATCTATCTACTGGTGTCTCCGAGAGTCGACGAAACACGAGTCTGTCTATTCTCTTCAGAAAAGTAATTATAGAGGGTAAATCGGGAGAAACGAGTCAAATTCTCGGAGTGTAATGTACATGTGAAAATAATGTAAAAAGCCGATATTTTCTTCTCAGATTTTTTCCAATAACCTTGCACTCGCTATCCATATAAAGCAAAAGGTCAGATACGTTCTACATTAGAAGCTTTTCGCTTTTTATCACATGTTTATGCTCAAAATCATTCCAATAATGTTGTTGTGCTGATATGTGTTACAGTGTCAGTGTGATTGAATTACTTGTCTTATTTGTCTTGTACATTGAACGCACAACAAACATTCCCCACAACAAACAGGAACATGGACTTATAATGGACTTATAACATGTAATAATAGTAATCGCTAGCTTGAGAAAGTCCCGGAGACCTCATTTTTATATAAAAAAAATCTGAAGGTCGGAAATCGGAAATAAATATTAAGTATTATTTCATTAGAAAATTACACACACTTATTTAAATTCGTAATAAACAAATACGTTGCTTGCTTATGGTTTTTGTAATGGAAATTCTACGGCGGTTGATGGATAATATCATCAACGGTTCCCACATCAAAGAAATCCCAGTTACGAAATCGAAATGCGTTTTAGTGTTAAAATAAGAAGAAATGAAGCAAACACGAGAACAACAGACGCTCTTCGTAGATAAAGCAAAAAATTCACATTACATTACTTTCACGAGTACAATACACTCCTAACATTTGATCCGTTCCTTTCGACTCACTCTATATATCGATGCATTATGATAATGGCCTACGTAACAGTACAGTGTATGCATTTTTAGTTCGGATGTGCTACTAAGAAAGTTTGTTATTCACCATCACGTTTCATGCAAAACCGATTTTCTCTTTAATAAATAAAAAAAAAGTGGAATTATAACCGAAATAGGGGGCACGAGGTAGCCGGTTTCTCGTTTTACATTTTTTTCTAAAAATACTTTGTATCACCCTTGAGGCTACGTATGTAATATACTTGGACTGAGTCGCTAAAGAAAGATGCTCACTCCTCCAGTGTCATCGAAATCTGAATTTTCGAGTTATAAGTATTCTCTTGCAACTACAGGATGATCAAAATTAAGGATACACTTTTGATTATTCAAATGTAATCGTTGATACACATAGCATTTTTTCTTTGAAGTAGTGGAATTCGTGATATTTTGAGTTGAATACCATTTGAGAATATAGTGGAAGTTTTCTTTCAAATATTTAACAAACAGGCGTTACTCACTTTGATAGAAATTAGCATTTAACGTAGATACTCAAATAAAAGGTAAACATGCATATTACCATTAAATTGCGTCAGTCCTTTTTAATCTGTATAAGTAGCAATATTGCGTACATCTGCTAGATTATGCGCATATCTTGTAAATTCACTTTTAAAATATGTTTGTAAAACCACACATTGCAATTAAAATTATTGTGAAACCATACGAATAAGAACGAACTTCATCAGGTTTCTTTAAATCATCATTAATTTCTTTTGGTAACACGTTTATTTCCCTAGCGAAATAAATTCGAAGTGTGTAGGTGTGTTGTGGTCTAAGATATATTGAAAATTTCCAAATACGTACATGCTTATTATATTATATATAAATGTTTGTACTCCTTTTGTCGGACAATCTACGACAATATTTCATTAGACATTGTTTGTAGTTGATATGGAATAATTACATTGGAAGAGGCATTTCAATACTTCTTTCAATTTATAATAATAGTAGGAAGAAGAGAAATATATATTGTATATTCCTCTATGCAGCTAATGAGATCATAATTCCACAGATAAGATGATGCTTCGTTATGTATGTAAACTTCATTTATTAAATGAGGTTGAGGTTGAGGTAACTGCTTCTCCAATTTGGTGTATTATTACATAGATGGATTCGGATTGAATATACGATTCACAAGAGGATTAAGATATTATTTGTGTGCCAGAGAAGTTTTAATTAAAACTGTCAAAAAGTCAATTTGAATTATTTTTAATTATTATCCTCAATATTTAATCATTTATGCTGACTCATGCATTTCATTGACTAAGTTTGTAGATACCAATTACATGTAAAACAAGCTATCATTAAAACCGGAAAAAGGTATAGTATCATAGTGTTATATAATCTTTAAAGATACATCAGATTTGATAAGAATATAATTTTTTAATATGGGACACATCAAGCTCCTTTGCGCTTGAAATTAAATTTAATTGTTATTTGATAGCAATTGAAAGAATATATGTTAATTTACAAGTGGGCAGTTAAAATTCTTCAATAAATTTTGATTTGAACTGATTTTTAAGTTGTAGAAAAGCCTAACATTGATGTGCTAGAAAGATTACAAAAGAATTTTAATTGGAAATACATATTAATTACTAGCTGACTTTAGACTTTCCAACAAAATAGTGTCTTTCGGGTTTGCCGTCAACTCTTTCAGAGGTTTCCTAAAGACTGGTGCTGTTGTCCTCTGCTCCTCGTATCCGCTCAGGATGAACCATTCCTATTCGGATAGTGTTTATTGTGGGCTGTCCTCTTCGTACTAACATGTGTGTTCTATCCTTACCTTATAGATATATAGAAATATTGTTAACAAATACCTGCTTTCTTCGCCTACGCGCCTTAAAACTAAGACGTGCGAAAAAGACAAACAGACTTAAGGGTCTCTGGTTATTATAGCTCGAGACATAAAACGTACGCAAGGTTTACCAAGATAAATCACATAAATTTTTACGATAACCATCCCTTCTCTCTATTCATCAGATTTTTAATGCTTTTTATATAAACCGCGACGAAGTTATATTCTTAATCAATTTCAAGTTTTCTAATATTATATTATGTCCGGTTTCGTTTATGCGTTAAGCTACACTTAACGAATCTAATCTTCCGAAGCGATAATACCTTATATGTTCCTTAAACTTGGCGCTCTTTGTGTGGTGCTGTTGCGTATTGCCAACCTTTATGGGTTGCTTAGTCTTATTGTTGGTGTTATTTCCAGTGACACTCTCACAATCCGCTTGTAGTACTGGATTCTTTAGCGAGTATCTCGACGTCGTAATCGATATTGTGCATTGGTTGATATTTTTGGCCATCGATCTACGAATTACAACAAAGAATGTACGAATTCTTTGTTGTAGTTCGTAGATCTCATAAATTTGCAGCCTAGGTAATTATTCCTTGTTCGAAGATACAAACTACTCAATCTTCTTTAGTATGTATCCAATGTATCCAACTTTTACATTTTTCTTCTTCAATTAACCTAGCAACGTTTGGTAGCTGCCGATTGTTTCTTCTTTAGACTTGTTGTCGTTCCTCGGCCTAGTAATTTACCCTTTTTGGATTCTCTACTGTAATTGTTTTCCACTAAGACTTTCTTCACATGCAGAACTTCCATTCCTTTATTGTATGAATCGTTGAAATTTTCATCGGTTGTGAATGATTGTGTAGTATTGTATGTAAGTATCTACGTAAGTTTTCATGATATATTCAGCATTCTTCTTTCCCATGCGACCAGATCTTAAATGTGTCGTCCACGTAGCGATATCAAGGCAGTTTTTTTGTTACTGTTCTGTGTGGCTTTGCTTTTAAAGGTCTTTGTGAGAATGTTGTGAATTATTGATGATCTCATTGTTATCGTCAAGATCCGCAAGATTCTGGTTTACTTATAATTAATGTTATTAGTTCAGCAAAAATTGTTTTCGCTAATATTTTGCTTTCTGTTTCAGGAAAGAGGATGGGAATACAAACAAGTTACAGTAACACGTGTGCCAGGTTATGGCTTTGGAATAGCCGTTTCTGGCGGCAGAGATAATCCTCATTTCGCTTCCGGAGATCCTAGTATAGCTGTTAGTGATGTTTTGGCTTCAGGACCGGCAGAGAGATTGTTGCAGTAAGTGAAAAACGTTTTTGTGACTTCTTATATGTTATATTCAAACTAGTTATCCATGTAAATGGTGCTTAGTTTGATTACATATACTTTATTCATGATGGTATCTAAATGAAACGGCGATTCGAAAAAAAAGACTAACTTAGCAATTCTTCCATATTCTAGATCTCAAAAGTTTCTACTAAATGTATAATATACAAAATGTTAATATTGGTTTTCCTTTGTTGGATTTACTTATTAACTTCGCTTTAATATTTTTTAGAGTTAATGACAGGATTATATCGGTCAATGGAATATCGTTACAAAATGTGGACTATGCGACAGCCGTGCAAGTACTTAGAGATTCCGGTGATACGGTGGTGTTAGTTATAAAAAGAAGGACCGCTCAACACCAACATAGCCACAGTCTTAGTGCTTCATACACTGGAACGCCATTAGCAGCTTTAGGAATTAACCCATTACCGCCTAAAGTTGTTTTAACTAAGAACTCGAAGAAAGAAGGTGAAAATACTAATTACCCAAAGCGAGAAATCTTTAACAATTTTTTTCGTTTAGATTTTGGTATAGTACTAGGATGCAAATTATTCATTAAAGAGATATCGGCCAAAGCCAGAGAACAATTACTTAACACTAATCAAGTTCTTACGGAGGGAGATTTCGTTGTAAAATTGAATAATACCAATTGTAACGATCTCATGTCCTTGAAAGAAGCAAAGAAAATCATTGACAGTAGTAAAGATAAACTTCACATAACCGTTAATAGGGAGCCTCCTAATAATATACTGCATCAAACCCAAAGCTCGATAAGTACCACTGGAGCAGTAAATAATTTTTATAAAGGTATCATAGTAACAAATCCATATAATTGTATCTTATTAAACTCTTTTGTAAATATTGAATCCATTAGGTGATGATTTTCTTACTTCCGGGCAAAGTTATTCTAATCAAAACTTATACGTGCAACCACCCACACGAAATCCAAATTTAAGTGCCAATGGATTCGAGGAGAAAATGGAACCAAATAGCGGTCCTAATTCTTTAACGGATGACAAAAACAATTTGGCACCCAGAGGAAGACTACGTGGACCTCTATCTGAAGCTAATTTAAGTCAGTTGGACGGAAGAGGAAGCTATGGCCGATCGAAAAGCAGAGATGAACCACCAAGACCTCCACCTCCTAGACCAGAAGGTAAATTATGGTAATTTTTAGATTTATAATAAAAAGGTTTGGTTCCTCAGACTACTATAGCAGAGGAAGGTTGTATGAGGAAGATCCGATAATATTGAAGAACAAACAACAACCAATGTAAGTAAATTAACAATATAAACCGCTGAAAATATAATTGGGTGTTTTCTAAAAATTGTTTTTCAAATGGCGAAGAGATTGTGATTTGCTTTTTAAGAGAAGTGTCATAGCAGTTTATTTTATTGTAACACACTCTTGTGTGGGTTATATTTTCAGACCTGACGCTAGATTTATAACATTTCATAAAGAAGGTTCGGTAGGAATAAGACTTACTGGTGGTAATTTTGTTGGAATTTTTGTGACTGCTGTCCAGCCTGGTAGCCCAGCATCATTACAAGGATTACAACCCGGCGACAAAATTTTGAAGGTTTGATTTGCAGAATAATATCGCACTGGTAGAAATAACAATTACGATTTATTCTTTGTTTTTCCAGGTCAACGACATGGACATGACAGGCGTTACACGAGAAGAAGCGGTTCTGTTCCTACTCAGTTTGCAAGATAGAATAGAGTTAATAGTCCAGTACTGCAAGGAAGAATATGATAACATAGTTGCTTCCCAGAAAGGCGATAGTTTTTATATTAAGACTCATTTCCATTACGAAAATCCGGCCAAAGGAGAAATGTCGTTTAAGTCTGGAGATATTTTCCATGTCATCGATACTTTGTATAACGGTGTAGTTGGCTGTTGGCAAGTGTACAGGATTGGTAAATTCTAAAATATTCATCGTTTTTCCTCTTTGTACTTAATTATGTAAATAGGAAGGAATAATCAAGAGGTCCAAAAAGGAATCATACCAAACAAAGCAAGAGCAGAGGAACTGGCAACGGCCCAATTTAATGCTACCAAAAAAGAGATGTCAGCAAACGAATCTAGAGGGAGCTTCTTCAGACGAAGAAGGAGTTCGAATAGGAGATCAAAAAGTCTCGGCAAAGTACATATTATAGATTTCACTAGTTTCAAAAAAATATAATAAAACGTATTTTTTAGGAGCATTGGGATGATATACTTTTCTCCGACACGGTATCCAAATTTCCAGCCTACGAAAGGGTTGTCCTTAAGCATCCAGGGTTTACAAGACCTGTTATACTATTTGGTCCAATTGCAGATGTATCGAGGGAAAAGCTACTTAAAGACTTTCCCGATAAGTTTATATCTCCACGTAAGCAATTTATTATTTGTATTTACTTATATATTAGAATTTTACAAAGAAAATCATATTTTTAGAACTGGATAATAATGTGGAAGATACTAAATCGAAAGCGTCGTCTAACATCATAAGACTTTCAGCGATAAGGGAAGTTATATCAACTGGGAAACATGCATTATTGGATATTACGCCGAATGCGGTTGAGAGATTAAATTACGCTCAGTTGTACCCGATTGTTGTTTTCTTTAAGGCGGAAACGAAAATGATTATTAAGCAACTCAGACAAGGATTACCAAAGTAAATATAGTCTGGATATTGATTGAAATTGATTTTGAGTGTGCGTGTCTTTTCCTTTTAGATCTGCTCATAAAAGTTCCAAAAAGCTTTTGGAACAGTGTCAAAAACTGGATAAAGTTTGGAGTCATATATTTTCATCAACGATAACATTGAACGATAATAGTGATAGTTGGTATAGAAAAGTACGCGAAGTGATAGAGAAACAACAAAGTGGTGCACTTTGGATGAGTGAAAGCAAGGTACGTGCTTTTTATATTAAATTTCGTCTCGTTTTTTAACATTTCAGTACAGGTACTTCTAAAATAATTTCAAGTACACCTGGTGATGGAGATATTGTATGCTTACATAAAGGATGAATCAACGGTTTGGAAAAGTTTCCACATTTAAATTTGTTAATCATCAAATTTTGTTGAATTTGGCGATTTATTTAGAGCAACCTGTATAACGCTAGGTTATTTTATTACACCGCACTGCGCTACACTAACTATCCACTACAGAATTTAATTTAATTAAACCCATGTTCTTATGAAATACAGGGTAATTTATTTTCAAACCCTCACTATGGAGATCTCGCTTATTATTGCAGATGGAGGCTAGGTTTAAATTTGGCAAAGTAATTACATTTTGAGCTAGTTATGAAGCGGAAGACAAAATGGGTCTGTGATGAACAATGTTTGACATACACCAAAAAAAAAAAAAAAGAGAAAGGATGACCTCTAGCACCTTTACTTAACCTTGGAAAGGAACATTAAAACTATATTTCTAAAGTCACTTTCGATCTTTTATCTAATGGTGTTATTAACATTTTTATATGAGGCTAGATTCTTTCTGACCATTATCAACTTTCTTTTCACATGTTCGATTTTGACAGTGTCAGAAAGTTCCTTTTTCTGATTTCAACCATTTGTAACGTGTTAACAATTGCTTTTATCATTATGCTTTAATTGGCGAAGGCACGTGAAGTGGCAGTAGAATTGAAGAACTTCTTTCAAAGAGAACGGAAAAGTCAAAGAAATAATACTTTTGAATATTAGGAAAAAAATGACTACTGACAAATTTAGGTACCTCTCAGGAAGGTTTCCGTTCATATGCGTAATTTTAGTCTTACATGCAGCATTTTGATATTATTTTTTTTATTAAATGCACAAATAACATAGCCTGGAACTTGTGGCGTTTTAGACAGAGCTGATACAAGGAAATCACAGGTTATATATGGCACGAGATTCTCAAAAATTCCGTTTTCGCACATGTGTTGTTTTTGAAAAAATGTCTTAGATTATAGGGAACATTGAAATAAACCACATAAGATTTGGATCGGCCACAGCCTGGCGATAACCTAAGACGACTGGACTGTTACAACTAGTTAGTGGGAAGATTAGAAGACAACCGATATTTTTAAACAACAACAATCTTTAACATGAAAACGGAGCATTATTAGGCGGTACAGAATTATTGACAAGATACGATAAAGAAGCCACAATATTGTTTTGGATTAAATATTGAGGATAAGTATTTTGGGGATCAGTCTAATAGAGCCAGTTATGTGTGAAGAAACTGGGGATAGTACTCAAATATTTTCCCCACATCTTCGTATTCAACCTTTAAAATAATATTCTATTGGATTAACTATGATATTTATGATCTTAACATTTACGATTTACGAGCAAAAAGGTGCATCGAGTTCACCCGCGGTAATTATGACAAATTACTTAAGCCGAGGATTTCCAAACCATTGGATTGAGGTTGTCGAATGGGTGAATTACTTTCTTGTGGGGAATTCGCCTAGTATGTAAGATGATGTAATAATTATAGTGTTGATGTTTGACAAAATAAGGAAGAACTTCGAGGTAGACTCCAGAATGGGCAATAATAAGTGACATCCCTATGATGAGGGTGGAAAGTGAATCAGACTGTGCATACATAATGTTTACGTTGTTTAATCCAGCAAGAAGTGGTATCATCCCATAACGTTAGTTGGTATAAATTGTGCTACTAGTTACAGCGTAAAAAATATTCTGATTGTAACACAGAAGACGACGATGGTATACGGAGCGTTTTATTTCTAAAAAAATAGTTGCGTAATTTTATAGATAATCGTCTCGTGAAGTTAGCATCTTAAAGCTTCATTGTCGTTTGGAAGATAAATTGACTTAAACCGTTGACTCATCCCTGACAAAAACACTTACAACTTATGCCTAGAATATCTGTTAATTACAACATATGTTAGTAAATGTCTTTTTTCTTGTTTAACAATCAGATTTGGTGCATTATTCTTCTTTTAATGCTAGTTTAATAATGGAGAGAAAAATTACATATAGAATGTTTATATGATTTTTGATATTATGAGATGCCAAAATTTAACGACAGTAAAGGTTCACGTATTTCAAATAATTTGCATGAAATTTTAATAAAATGATATCGTTATTTCAGTTATTGCGTTAATTTCTATGGTTTGTAATATTCAGCGAAATTGATATAGTTTCTGTTCAGTAAAATAAGTAGAACTTACTTTGCTTCGGTAAAACTTAATTAACGGCAATCTGTTGCCGTACTTGATGTACTCATATACATATACATATGTTGGGACGGTTAATAATTTTTCAAGAGTACAGCATATTTTTAACGTAGGTTCTTTAACATATCATGGAATTGGTTATAAAATGGAAAGGAGCATCTGTGTGAACATCAACCGACATTCGACAATTGTTAGCACTTTATCATTTAATTTTCTAAGGTTTATCATTGCTGAAATGAAGCCGTTTTCCATTTTTGAACGGACACCCGGTATAAAAACTAAGAATTACAACAGAGCTATAACGATTTCGTTGACTAATGTACCTTTCACTGAACTGTACTGGTGATGGTGCACTTTTCTTTACAGCTGGACATTGACATGTTTACCGATATCTACTTTCCAATCAACTTTTTGAACAAATCCCGATCTCGTTCCCTCCCATCCCATTATCGACAATCCCGTAACCGCTCTAGAAATGCTTCCATTTCGATGTACGCCACCCCTCAAGTAGCCCCCAGACCGTACATTCAACCCATAACAAACTCGTACTATTCGCAAAGTCAGAGTAGCTTGAACAGTGCGTCTTATCAACATTCAGTCAAGCCAAGTATATATCAAAATCAATCATATGCAAGTAGTTTTCCAAATTATCATTTCTGCTCGAATCCGAATTATTGTAACACGCCTGTGTGTTGCTTGAACCACACTAACAATATTAATAAGACGACCGCGCCCTGTAAATACGACACGTACTGTTTGGAGAAATGTAATAGACATTGCTATTATCATCGTTATGAAAACACCCTCGAATATTTAAAGTTCGCTAGTAAATTAGATTGTCAAAACAACGAGTTGAACGAAGTTAATAATAATGAAGAGTCACCTCTTACTAAAGATTGTAAGATTATAAAAAGTATAGAAAATTCAGCCAGTAACAATTTGCATCCTGTTGTTAAATTTG
This sequence comes from Oryctes rhinoceros, assembly GCA_020654165.1. Classification (NCBI taxonomy): domain Eukaryota; kingdom Metazoa; phylum Arthropoda; class Insecta; order Coleoptera; family Scarabaeidae; genus Oryctes; species Oryctes rhinoceros. The sequence continues at coordinate 8,787,028 of JAIOKQ010000230.1, read as the reverse complement.
ATCTATCTACTGATGTTATAAAGGAAGAAAGTTATGGCGATTTTTAGCAAATACATTTCTAAGTTTTAAGTATATCTGTATTGTATTTATTATAAGTTCAACTTTTATATCAAAGCATTTCAAGCTAGTGATTTTTCCATTCGAATCATTGTTTAGATTTGCCAATAGACAAGTTCACAATATATAACTAGCAGTTTCTTTTAGATAACATCCTAAAGTATGTGGAATTACCATTTCAAGAGGGAGAACTATCCTTGTTATTTGTTGCTGTTAAATCTTGTTTCCCTGTTAAAAGCTTCCTGTTTTTCTTAATACCTTAGGATCTAGATAGGTGAAATGTTGTTGTATAGAATATAAAAAATTCAAGTTTAAAATTTATAACATACTGAACGATTTTATTTAAACAATTGTGGAGAAAGTCGTAGATAGTAGTCCTAGCAAATTTACCAAAAAAATACAAAGTTAGGGTAACACTATCATTGTAGGACAATATGTACAAGGTGAAAAAGGCTTTCCAGGCTCGTAAAGAGATTTTTCGAAACGGTTTCCTTCTTGTTATAAGGTCTGCTTGTGAATATACTTTAAAAATAGATTACTTTGAAATTGGAAATCCCGACACTAATAATTAACAGAAATGAACAAGCTAGCAGTGCTTCGCATTTTGCGAGGGCAGTCGGCTTCTACTAGTGGCAACACACCAACGGTAATTAATAAGTAATAAGATACGCAGAGGCGTCTTCAAAATCAGTCTTTATAACGAGATGAAAAGAAATGTTGAGAAATTTCTATTCACAAACACATACACTCCCAAGGCCACGACGAATGACTTACCCTGTATATAATTCGCGATTTGCCACATACAAGAATAAACTAAAAAGAACTTAAGTTGATACTCCTACGACAATCTAAACGAAACGATCGTCTCTGTTTCTGTGAATACGTTAGACTCAATATTCTATTGTCATATCTCAATGGTGCTTTTTCTTGAAATTTTATTTTAACACTGCGTTTTAAATGTTACGTACGAATAACGAAAATTGACACAGCTACGTTAAACAAGCTTGAAGTCGATACAAACACCAATGAATATTTAAATTTTTGTATCTTTGGGAGAGATACATCACCTAATATACATATTCTCTGAGTAATCAACGGAGGAAACATTTCATAAGGGCTCTTTCCTTCCTTTTAAGCTGCAAATAGATTACAAATCTTAATCTCACAAATATGGATTCGCTTTAAAAAATTCGCACTAGAGCTTTCGACAAAATCAAAGAATTACTAGTTGTAACAGTTATATTAGACAGTGTCGACGTGACGTACATCCAGAAGCTATTTTTAGCTGTATTTTGGACACGTCTTTTGTATTAAATATAATCATAAAATATCGCAAACGATAGTCATATTTTGTTGCTGGTTACAATAAAACGCGTCTGACGGTTAAGTCTAAGATTGAAACTTAAAATTGCCGAGTCTAAATCAACGAATGGCTTGTTGCACAATTTCGTGAAACTGGTATAGTAAGTCGGTGTATATATCACATATGTATCACTCATCTAAAAAATCAATTAGAGATGATTAGTGATGATGTTCTTAATAAACCTTTTATCTCAAAGCCTGGTTCTCTCTTAATATGTTTATTAATAAATAAACCATACATATATTAACCAGTTTGCTAAACATTCCTTTTATTATTACAAAGAATTAATTAGAAATTTCAATTTTAGATTAAGATGCCAGATGTAGCCTTCTCCATTACTTTTTTAATGATTATAGCATTGTGTTTTTCACTTGTTACGTATATTCTATGCCTTAGCTTAAGTGGTCAAGGGTTTGAAATTGGCCATTCAAAATGGCTTAATGGTTTAATTAACTTAAAAATGGTTTAATGCAAATTGTACAAATTTAATAAATCGAGCGGTAAATTGGTATAGTATTGCTAATATTTCTTTGCATGTACCTACATTTAACACTTCATGCACCTCTTTTCCATAATTTAAACAATGCTTACTGTAACCCTATATTGTGTTTACTTTTTATTTATTATTCCTTTGTAATCTTAGTAACCCAAAAGCGTGTTGAATGCATTTGTGCGTGTTTGTGTGTTTTTTTCTGTTCCATTATATAGCAACACGTAAACCTTCAATATTTTAGCCTGAGGAATCATTATCCGATGATTTCCTATTTCCCATGTCATCATTGCGTTTATCGTACGCTAGTTCACCCGAAAGCGATTTGGAACACAGCCCAGGACCTCCAGTTTCCCCGGGGCTTTCAGGGACCGGAAGTAATACAGGTATTCGTTTAACGAAGGCTAGTTCCGATCCTAGCGTCGTAATGCCTGACAGCAGTACGAACGATGTTCTGCCGCCATATCAGGTTAGTAAAATACTCCTCCGTAAAATTTGCAAGTCAAGTAAAAGAACTTAAACCGTGCCAATATTGCAAAATAGAGAATATTTTCACGATATAATTACTACCTTTAATGTTTGCTTAAAAACTTTGTGACGATAGTTTTCGGAAGCTCGCAGGTTTTTGATTCCTTTAAATTTGAAGAATTCGGTTGTAATAGAGGGTTTCCAATGGCTCTTTACAAGCCTGTGGCGTGTTCTTCAAATAATTTATATTCCCGTTTCTTTTTAGTGTATAAGAAGTAATCAAAAGTAAAAAATAGCCATCGAAAAAAATAAATAAATAAATTGACGCAATTAGTTTCTACAGACGTTTCTGGATAAAGGAAACATTTCCTTAAGGTTTACTTATATACATACGTCCTATATACATACTTTTTCAGAAGGTAGTGTCCAATCACAAAGGTGTTTACCTCTGTTTTCCAGCGTTTAATTGGAATAATGGAAAACTTAGTATTTTCATTTCCTATTGGTTCTTGAGTTTATAATTGACTTTTACTTAACTCCCGTTTCCTTATATGCTCTTTATCTAACCAAGACCAGATTTTTTTAGGGAACTCTCTTGTGATTCCTCATACGTGCTCTATGAATTGCGCCATAAGTTGCAAGTGCGAATGGTTTTGTCTTAAAAATGGTTGCGTGCTTTCCCAGCCAGGTGCCATGCATTTGTAACAAAGACTCGTCCATGATGATCCCCGTTATGAGAACGGCAGCGTGCTCACCGATTTTGATATGGGCAGCCATAGCCTTCTTGCCTTCACATATAACTCCAGCGGAAATTGGCTCACTGAAGTCTCCAAGGAATTAGCTGTCGTACTGTTCATTACACCACTCCCAGCAGTGCTTGCCGCTGGCTCACCATGAACCCACTGGATCACCGTTGGTCTTAATTCCCAGGTTTTATCAACAACCTTCGTGCAATGCCAAAACAGTTGTGTTGCTCTGATCGTTGTTTTAATTTCTTAATTAATTATCGCTCCTGCTAAAACAATTAAATGCTGTTCTAGGTTGGTTCTTTACAACAAAATTCCTCCATTTTTTGCAGCGCATTGCGCAGTATCCTTGCGAATTTTCCTTTGGATGCAATGGCAGTATCATCAGCGAATTCTTGCGTCCATATTTATTGGTAATTTAAGGACCTAATGAGGTAGTTCGCGCTTCACAACAGTAGTAATAGTACTCTTTCTTAAGAGCACCTTGTAGTAGTCCTCATAGTGATACTTTTGTCAAACATTCAGGCATGGACTACTTCTTAACATGCAGTTACCCCATCTGCTAGTCGTATACTTCTATAATTTGATTTCTTAAAGACTAGTTGATTGAGAGCGTCGATGCCTGGAGATAAGATATTTTAAGTATTAAACTTCGTCTAATTATTGGGTTCCATAAAAGCCTACAGTGAAAATCAGATTGTCTGTGAGCAGAACTGTGGCATCATATCATATTTAAGTGTCAACGACTTAAAAAAATATCGCATATATCACTTAATACGATTTAATAAATTAGGTTTATTTTAATTTAGTCAATGACTACTTAGATAGATTGAAACTCGTAGTAAATTTATCTTATCGAAGATTTGTGCTTGCCTCTACATCGTTTCTTTTAATTTTTTTCTAGCCCACATACGACACAAGATATGGCTTCAATGCTCAAAATTCGAGTGAACCTCAGACACCTACATCACCTAGTAAGGATATGAATTACATGTCGCAAGGAGATTCGCAAGAGATACCTACTAATACCAGCGATCCACCTAGTTATAGTAAAAGTGCAATATATTCATCTCATCCAAATCAACCGCCAGATTTCAACAAGAACGACCAAAGGAACGACGAATACGGCAAGAGTATATCTCATAAGCGGCAGACGAGCAGCTTACATGGACACTTCAACCATATGAAGGGATTATCTGGCAACGAACAAAGTTCCAGTAGGGAAGGGTTATACGGTACAGCTCCAGATCTACCGCCTAGGGTTGATAGAGCCGTAAAGCCATTGGGTTTATTGACGACACCAACAAAATCTAATACGTAAGATAATTTCTATCAGAGCGCTCGATTTCCTTTATTAATAATATGATTTTAGGAGGTCGGCTCACGAAAGACTGTTTGGTACTAAAGCTGGTCCGCCAAATGAAGCAGAATCGAATAACAGTGATAATCAAAATTTTAGTGGGAATAAGTTAGGCTCACTTGAAAGAAGTCAAAACTCGAAATCGGTAATAAGTTTCATAAAATAATAATACTGTAAATTATATGCGTAAGGTGTTTGTTTATAGTTTAGCTAATATCTTAAATTACCGACGTCTGGAATATTCGAATTTAATGAACAGTCGTGACCTATAACTATCTTTGTCCTTCTTCCAGTATTCAGTATACCATTTTTTCACAAATAAACATAACAAATGTAAAATATGACGTCTTTATTACAACTTTAATCGCCATTGCGCACATCTGGAAAGCTATAGTAAGAGCATGATTTTACAGTAAATTAGTAAATCATGACACATCAATCTCGCAACTCCCCTTCTAGTTATTTTAATTGAACTTAGATAATGTTGAACTTTGCTCGGTATTATTTGCTCGGTAAAGCTAATACTGGGTATAGATATTAGCTAAAAAATAAGAAAACACCTTGTATTAAAAATTTTCTTATTGTTTTCTATATAACTAGGTTTAGTTACTTAGAAATTGAACTATTAGAGTGTGAGATGAAAGTCGTTTTTCTTCCACAAAAGTCCTTAATTAAACAAATTAAAAGGCATAGAAAAATAATTTCCTCGCATTTTGTTCACATGATTTATTCAAATGGGATTCCATTATGTTCAATATAGAACTTACATCGTCTGATTATAGATGGGCATATTGCGAAATAGTCCTGAGGTTCCTTAAGTTCTAGAACTAATGTTCTCATATAATGACTGATCCTGTAGTTTCTGCGCCAAGCTTTCGTTCCTTTCGAAACCTCAAACAGGAAAATCACATGGTGTGAGATCGGATGGCCTACGTAGGTGGCGAGGCCATTCTTTACTGCCCTCGACAACATTTAATAAAGTGATCATTCAAGAAACGTCTCGCCTACACATCATAAAGTGATGACGCTCCTTTCCGTCCTTATAAAATGCATTTCGGCAAAATGTGAGCTGATATTTCTTTTTCTAACATCTGTAGATATCCATCAGCAGCAATGATCTCTTTTTAAAGTAATAGCTCAATCGTTGTTCCGCTCCAAACGTTAAACCAACCATTAACTGAATTCGTGCGTTAATTTCGTACGGACGTGGTTCATCTTGGTAACAACTGTACTTATTCTAGTTTCTTTTTTAGTTACTTTTTCTATTACCATGCTAACAAACTAGTTAGTTTTACTTTCCTATTACCCAACGTGCTGTAGTGCGTCGTAACTTCGTGAATCGTGATCAGGCGCCGGTGTGCAAAAGGTTTTTCCGCAGCTTTATCCAAGAAATTTTTCATTAAAAAGTTATTTAATATTTGCTTTTGAAATTATTTTTTCAAAATGAGCTAGCATACTGTAACAAATGGATTACAGTTGTTAATTACTATTGTTTGTACTATTGCTAATTGTAATTGTAATTGTACTATTACTATAGTTGAGTATTACTATGGCGAATTTTGTATATTGATGAAGATGTATGTGCATCCATCGGAACGTCAAAACTAAATTTAAATACTATAACTTGTTGAGCAAGGTTAAATAAATGAATAGGACCGCTACTCTCAAGAATTTTATTGTCGAATTTCCAATTTTTAAATTTTAATCGAAATCTCGCCAGTTGTAATCAATTGTTAATTTTCTTGAGTATTCAATTTCATCCTTTCCACACCTTTGGAATCCTGTTGTAATTTTTTTTAATTTTTCTTGAAAAATAATATAAGCAGATTTCGTTCTATAAAGTAATCTTTTCCTTTTAAACTGCTAACAATTTTACTGGAAAAAAGATTATTTGGAGAAGCTAACATTAACATTCACACAAAAAGCTTTCTTCTGCGCTGTATGCTATTAGACGGAGACGCACAGTTGTTAGTAAAGATTAGCATATTATGCGCTTTTTTACTCGTAGCAATCGATTGTGAAGCAAATCGGCACATACGAATAATAATTTTGTTCTACAGAAAAGATCGCACAATCAAAAACAAAACAAACAGCACACTATAGGTAGCTATTTATTAAAAAATACAAAATAATGTCTCTTCCATCAATTTATTCGTATTAACAGGTGGAAGATCAGGCATCTGGCACTGTAAAAGCAGGTTCTTCGTGGATTGAAAAAGCATTGATAAAATTCAAGACGCGTAAAAGATATATTTTTTTAGGAATTTGCTTCCATACACTAATCCAACTCCTACAAATTGATGGTTGTCAAAATAAGGACAAATACAAATTCAAATTTCATTTATTAAACAACAAATTTACGCTTGAAATACACATTAACTTGTGATCCATACTGGCAAGTTATTCCGGTTTCTTTACTACCAATACAGTACAATCCATAAAATATTTCTTCAAAATAAGGATTATTTTCACGTTGCTAAAAGGAATTGTTTCTGTATAGTTCTTGCAGACGTTGTGACCGACAAGGTTTCAGTTTCAGTTCTGTTAACAAGCTTCTTCGCTGATTTTTGAAGATTCACAGTTAGTGATGTCAATGTACGTGGTTTGTCTGTTTCGCTAAATCTTTTTAAATGTCGACTAGCTTGACGTGTTGGTGATTGAATACCAAGACCTTTCATCTCAAAATCAGCTATCGCCAATTCTATGCCTTCACTGTTTCCATCAGTATTGCAACAGAAAAACAACTTGTAATTCGTTTTTGACATGACTTAATGAAGGACGCCCGAACTCTAACATAAAAACATAATTTGATGTTGAACAGTAACCACATACACAACGACTTTTATCTCACCCTGTATTTACTTGTATATAGGCGTTTACTCACGGGACTAATTTTCGGTCGATGGCGATGACGTGACCAAATTTTTTACATACCAATCAAATTGGTACTACATAGTTAATTTGTATACTTATATATAAATGCTCGTTTGGATTCGCTGCTTGTATCTGAAAAATTTCACGTGATCGCCAAAGTCGAGTGAACAAACTCCACAACCGTTGTACCTTGAGCGCGGCGTTATTTTACGTTTAGATTATATGATGTTGACTTTACGTTGCTAAAAACTAAACATTACAGGATTCCCTATCATCCTATGATTCATTTAATAATCAAAATTCGAAACCTTTATCAAATTCACGTATTATACCGAATGCGCATGATGATCTCAAGACAACGCTGTCTAAAATTGAACCTGGCAGTCCGAACATTCAAAACAGCCCGTCCAAATATGGACCGCCGAGATGGGAGCAAAACCATCGACACGATAGATTGGGCTCTAAATTGGATTTGAAATACAATATACCGACGAATAGCGAACTAAATGCTGAACAAAGCCCGAGAAATTCGAGGGAAATGGATAAGGAAGTCGGAAGCAGTATGGAACAAATGCATCAGAGGATGCCCGAACGCGATAGATTGGATATGTACCGGTAATGTGAAATGATTTTTCATTTGCAGTAGGTATAATGCGAAAAGATATCAAAAGACACGGTTTTAGGTACAATAGGTCACCAGTAAAGCAAAATAATATGGCAAAAATATCTCATATGGAGACCAAAACGGATTATGGCAAATATAGGTAATTTTCTTTCTATTATTACGTAAGATGTGTATTATTTGTAAATTGAATTTAGTCGAAATAACAGTTCGGCCCAAGACTACGCGAGAAGTTCGCATCAAGATCTGTCTCAAAGCCACCTCAGTATACATCAAGTTCCACCACATCATCATTCTCCAGTGAAAACGAACGGTTTCGACAACGGCCAGATGAATCATTTGCCTGCCCAGAATGCACCTCCAAATATCTACAAACCCATACCACCTCCAAAACCGAAGAACTACAAACCGCCTTATAAGGGGCAAGGTGGTTATGGTCCTGGTGATGGAATGATGCAACCTCCATTACCATATCAACATGGCAAAAGTCACAGTAATCCAGTGGTAATTTCCTTTTAAATTTTTAATTATCTTATAGCAGCGGTTCCCAACTTTTTTTTTTGTTAAGAATGAATGAATGAAAGAAACTCAATGATACTCGTTGAAGAATTAAAAAGGGCGAGATGATTCATGATTTAATTTAGAATCTTTAACAATTCTTATCCTAAGGATGTGTTTGTTAGGCACGAAACCGGTTGCCTAATTTGGAATAAAAGAATTTGGGAGACCTTTTCTTCAACTTCCCCAACTTAACTTGAATTGTTATTTGAAATTAGCATTAAAAATATGAACTATCTGCTAATGAAGCTGTTCATTTCTTTAGTTTTATCCAAAGGATAAACTTAGGGTGCTTGCATCTAATGTTAGTATTTTTTAACGTTTTTTACTCAATACGGCAATAGTCCACTTAATGAAATTATTTTTTATGTATCGGCCATTTTATTTAGTTGTAAGCAAGGTAGTAACGTTCAAAATTTTAAAGAGTTTTATCGAAAAGAGATTTCTTGACGTAAAATTTCTTTTGATCATAAAGAAACCTGAGATATCTGTTAATTTCTCAACTCAGATGACGCCACTATCAACCTTTTTAATAAAAAATAAATTAAGTTTTCGCTTTTTTAAATCAAGCTCTTGATTTCCACCTGATACTAATGAAAATCATACATATACTGGAAGAAATGTGTTTTTAATAAACATTTTAGAACAATTTTTTGGTTTCTGAGTGTGGTACGTGCTTACCTAGTATATCTTGAAATATTATAAGATGATTATTATGTAAAAAATATGTGTATAAAATTGTCTTTTATTGTTTACTTTAAGATCAATCCTGAACTAACTCAGCGTTTTGCAATTCAGGACCAAAGATCGCCAAATATGCATGACTATTACTACAACATGCCTCAAAACGTGTCAAACAATTGGCACACAGAAACGGCGGTGAGATACAATTCCAACATTCATGGCCATTATGACATGGCACCCCCTTACGATTCGAGAAGACACCCAAGCATATCGTACGCATCCAGAAACGATATGCCGCCAATGCCCCAGCACGATAACCCTTACAATGTCGACAGCAACGAAATGATAGACACTCGACCTCCCGAGAGACCAAACATTGTTGATCTGCAAGGTTCTAGAGAGCAAAGAGGTTCGGCATTTGAACTGTACAGAAAACCTGTCCATCATAATTTAAGGTAAGATCTTTGAATATATCCTTTGTTGTTGTATGTACACTGGTTCGTTTCTTGATTTAATTATTTTGTTCTTTTCTTTGTCGTAATGTAGGGTACTGCATTTTTTCGATATCTAAATCTTTGGGTATGTCTGTGGTGATCTTTTTCTTTGGCTGGGTTTTGTGTATTTTTGGATTTATTTATAGTCGTCTTGCTTGTGTTTTATTAATATCTGGTCCTTGATTTATGCAAGTTTATTCTGCAGGAATCATCAATGCCGCAACCTTAATAACTGCATCTTTTAAATTTTCAATTGTAACCATTTGTCACGCTCCATGTTATTGATGCATGTCTTGCGTTTTAATGTTTTAAAAACTTACATATTAGATCTGCATTATAGATTTTTTCATAATTATTTTTGCTTAATCCTGAGTGAACCACTTTTTGGGGTTCTCTCTTAAAAGCAATATTTTTTTTGTATTCCTGATAATTGAACAAAGATTATATGCAACATAAAAGAACGTTAGATGTTGGAAATAACAACTGACTATCAAATAAGAATTGGCGCATTAGATACCTAAACGTGGATGGTCTTGATAATTTTAAAAGTTGGGGCAGTTTCAAATACTTTGTTTACGTACTTGAGGTTTTAAAGTATTTTTGAGCTAACTGATGTACTTTGAAAGCAATTGACGCATATCAAAGGTAATTGAAGTATTTTTAAAGTAATTATAGAAGTACTTTTAAAAGAAGTGAAGCCTTAGTTTTGCTATTTCAGTTACATTATGATTTTATTAGTGTACACAGCTTAGTGCTGGCTTTTAAGCTGAAAAAAGTTATTTATTTTTTTGTTTTATTATTTATTATTCTTAGTTCAAATCCAAAAAAGCAATGCAATATATATTAAAGTATAATCAGTTGTCTCATTGTATATGTACAGTCAAGCAATTAATTTATGTATTCAACAATATTGGTATAAGTTGGAAAAAACAAAACAACTGAAAATCTACAGATTGTTGGGAGATCATAAAGGCACGTTATAAATACGCCTGGACTAATCTTTTTTCTTATTTTTTCAATAATCGATACTTAAAATTTTTTTTTGAAATTGTAAGCTCGATAGGATTAATATTCAGTACTATGGAGAATTTTCAGCAAATGTGGTGTGTTGTAGAGTAAATTAGTCCCCATTATGTTTGGTATTAAGAGTAGGAATATATACAAGTGTTCAATTTAAAAGCATTTTGTTATAAAGTTATCTTAGAATGTTTAAATACTCACATTAATCTATTTTTTCTTCGTTTCGCCGCCCTAATACACTTTTATCAGTATCCCAATTTCTTTTATTCGAAAACAAAAGAATCCCTTGGTTTATTTATGAACGTTCGCGCAAATTCGAGTCTATATTTACAGCATTAGTAATTACATGACATTTACGCATTCGTTACGCATTTCCTGATTCTTTCTTTATTGGTTCCTTATTCTTTATTAATTTTTCATTTGCTTAATCGGCCATACCTTTTCAAACAAAAAAGTCTACTCGTTGCAATGGAATCTTATTTTTGCATAAATCAATGACCAGATGTAAACGCTTTGGACTGCTTCCCGCATGCTTAGCTTATGATTCACCTATTACTGGTTATATACATTTGAATTCGGTTTATTTAACACCTGATACTTATTCCATAGTATTTAAGGTTTTAATGGCAACATAAATATATATTTAGTAATTTTTTGTATATATTTTCATTATTGTCATATAGTTTCCACAGTTTTTAGAGAAACCTTTACCTACCAATTCACAAGATGATAGAAACTTAACAAAATGAATTAAACCTTAGCATGCAGATTCGTTTTAATACATGAAAAATTAAATTGATCTTACAATAATTTTGAGTTTATCAGTTTTGTTAAATAACATCCCTACGGATAAATATCTTACAAATAATAAATATTGAAAAATTACTCGAAAATTTATGGTAGATAAAAGAGAATTTTCTAAAAATACAGATACTCCATGAAAAAACTGAAAAAAAGAAAAAATAAAATTAATTTTGTTTCCTATTCATTAGTTTAAAAACAATTATGTTGCCTCGATTGGCTGATTTGCTTCTTTTTTTAAATCCTGGCACTAAGCATTTCCCAAATCTTTGTGAATAGATTAGTAAAGCAGTCTAATAAATAACAGTTTCATTGGTTATAATGGAATATGTGGTAAATAGACAATATGGTCAGTGTTATTTTTATCTAAGGAATGAAAAAGTTTGTCACCAAACGATGTTTCTTGAGGACATTTTTTCATGCGAGCAATATTTTACGAGATATAACCATTTTCTATATTGAACAGTGTGAACAAGTAACTGGAAAAATTAGTGAATTTCCAAAGATACTTATTATTTTAATGATGCTGTTAATGTTGTTATTTCTATGTTAGTTTTTATTACCTCTCTTAGTTTACAATCAAGGAGGTTGTGCTACATTTTAATGTTAAATTCCTTTCTGCAGTAAATACAACTTTTGCTACGTGGGAAACATAATCTTCATATACAATTTTGATATCAGCATTATAAGCTTAAGTATACAAATATGCAAACTTAATTAAAATACATTTCATTGCGAGTAATTTGATTAGTAATATTAAAAAAGTTAAAGTTAACTTCTATTTTCTATACACCCTGAGATGTCTTTATTTTAAGGAGAACAGCGTGTATAAGTTTACGGTTTCAGAATGGTAATGGAAAGACGAATTCAGCGATACCACATGTATGCGTATTATTTAACTTAAAAAATATCATAATATGCAGCAAAACGGTTTTAATATGTTCAACTTAAATACTTAGTTAGTTAGGAAAAGTTCAAGAGCCCATTGTTATGCAAAGTGTTTATAACAATTTTGTTCGCAATCTTCGCCTCATCTTAGGGCTGGACCCAATCCTTAGCAATGGAGACTAATCTTACAGGAGAAAGTAACTCATATTAAGATTTTGCCGACGATGCGAACCATATTGCTCCGAGGTGAAGGACGATACGGTGGCCTAAGATCAATGCGTATCAGATAAGGGTTGAAGGAATTTCTCGTGCTCTTAAAAGTAACATAGACATATTTATGTAAAGAATTCTAGAGGTTCACACAAGTTCGGATAGTCTTAAGAAAGCAATGACCATTGATAATATGGAAATTTTGTTTAGCTGTTGCTCAAGAAAGTGCTCCATATAATAAGATGGGTCTCAAACACGTGGTGTATTATTAGTATAAGACAGCTGTTTTCGTGGTGAATGTCAATGGTATATAGTACGAATAATTTGGGAAGTCTTCAGTCAAATCAGATTGCCTTGTGGCATGGCCTGACCATCCTTGACGGAAAAAGTTCTTCCGCTTAAATAAGATCCCATTAACGAAACGACGCTCTTCTCAACACCTATCTCCCTCATTTTTGTAGCTACTTGTGGTGTGTCAATCTGTTTCATCTAATTTCTAGTAGCGCACAATGTTGTTATTATTGTAATGTTGGGCTAAATACTAAATTGTGGGAAATGCTTGGTACTTCTAAGCATCGACTACTGCAATCATTAGCCAACCCTACTAGAATCTTGCCGAATCCAGAAGTGTTCCATCGTTCAGTAGGGATTTTTAATCTGCGAAGCCTGTAGTTTAATTTCCTTCACCTAGAAGAAGGCATTCTTATAGATAATTAAAAGCTAACCGCTCCAACCGAGAACAAAAAGCAGGCATACTAACATCACAAAGACGATCCGCAGTGTAAATTTTTGATAATGAGGACTATGGGCAACTTAATTGACCGGGCGCATAGCAATTTCCCAATTTATTTGAACATATGGAGGCTTTTCGTAAGATTGGTGCTGCAATTTCTCACAACTGACATCGATTTATAAGTCCTAACGAAACAATCAATCGCAGCATTCTAAAGACACACCAAACAGCAGGTTTTTCATGGCCAACCAATGTCAAAGAAGCTCGAAGCCACTTCATCAGCTAACAACATCATGACTTTAGTACTTACCATATTTGTTAGAATTAGTTCGCATCGATTATATTCCATTTCCGAATATGAAGAAATAGACCGACAGAAAAAGATTTGGCCTAAACGATGAAGGTTTGCCGGCATAAATCACAGTTTGCAGGGTTGGAGAAACCGTATTTTTTAGGTGAAATAGAAAGACGTATCGACCTCAAGCGAGGCTAGGTTGAAAGACAAAATGAATTTTACACATAAAAATGTTTTTGTCTTGCCAAGGCCAGGTATTTATCGATCTCCTTGTAGTAACATTTACTAACCTCACAAAGTAGCTAGTAATTAACATCCCACCAAAGATTTAATATTGATAAGCGAAAAATATCACTTAATCAACAAATAAGATTGCCAAAACATTTAACAGGAAATCGATAGGCCGATCCTAAATCCTGAACTTTGTATATTTTCATTTTTTTTTTGCTCCTAATTGCTTTCCTTTTTTCATCTGTTTTGTTCATTGTTTTACTACAATTAAGTATTTGAATTTATTAGCTTTTGATACTGAATGGATTCGTCTCTCCATTATCCTTTCAAAAATAAAAAATACGCAGGGTATTTCATATAAAATAATAATGTTAGCATCACTACTGGTGAAAGATATACAGGTGAACAGGCGTTTTAGTCAACATTTTCTTTATTATTAGAGAGCGGGAATTACTTTAGGATTCAGCTTTGTATGGTATGTTTCTTTTTGCCTCGTCAGCATGTATTCCTTTTATGAAAACAAATTTTCAAGTACTCAATCTTTAACAAAGTTTGTTCAACTTCCAACCATCATCTAACCCTCTTCGTAACAGAAATTACGCTTGCAATCCTGAAAAACCATGCCTTTTATTTAATTATTAATTGGGGAATTAATAGCAACTATTTCCAAATATTGCAACAATATAGCACTTTTGTGATCTATGTTGTCACCTTGTAGTCTTTTAAATTTAGTTTCAGATGCTTGATTGGACTTGATTTTAATAATAAAACATTCGTTTTAGCTTAAAGGGTGAGGAACATTATGCTTTGTACGGATCACAACCTAACATCGCTCATATCTTAAACCAAAGCCCATCTACTAACAAAAAACCAACAAAACTCACAAAAACGCAATCATTTAAGCATCAAAAATCGGATGGTCTGAGCACGCCGAAATTTCTAAAGAAATTGTCCTTCCGTGGAAGTAAAAGCAAAGAGAACACGCCCAAACTGAATAAAAAACTTCCACACATTCCGGATAGCATATCGGAAAATCAAATTGTGCAAGATTTTAATAGGAATGCGAATTACATTCATGCGAACGGCAGAGATGTGACATCCGCAGTAGTTGATTACAGAGGAGCAAAACTTGTTAACGAGTACTGGGGTGTTTCTTTGGAAATACCTGAATATGCCATTAAAGAAGGCGTTCGCCAGGAAGTGTATTTTGTTATAACCGATCCCAGATTGTGCGAAAATGCTCCACCATTGGATTTGGAAAATGGTATTTACTTTTATCTTTTACATTCATTCATATCGCCAGTGTACATACAGATCTTAAATAAATATTTTTTCGCTTCATCGACTGACGTTTGTC
The DNA here is from genome assembly GCA_020654165.1 of Oryctes rhinoceros. Classification (NCBI taxonomy): domain Eukaryota; kingdom Metazoa; phylum Arthropoda; class Insecta; order Coleoptera; family Scarabaeidae; genus Oryctes; species Oryctes rhinoceros. The sequence goes on along the minus strand of JAIOKQ010000230.1, from coordinate 8,771,777 downwards.
TATAATTTTTAGGTGAAACTATGCTGTCACCGCTTGTAATGTGTGGACCACAAGGTAATTTTAACAAGCATCTTTTTCGCCTTGTTTATAATCAGTTAATTGTGATCCGTTATTATCCCTCAGCTGCAATCAATGCCAGCAGTTGATTCAGGGAACTGGTCCATTAAAAGTTTATGAATATGCACTCACAAAATACATAATGAAAGCTAGAAAAGCCAGTTTATGAGGCCGGGGTACCACATATTGCTGCATATTGTGTATTGCCCAACCTCTTATTAAAATATCAAGCCGTTCCTAGATATTGAAGTATAAAGGTATAATAAATTATGTTAAAGGGTACCTATCTTATATTATTAATTTTGTTGAATGTGTAATAAGCAGGAATGCGGTTTCAAGTCATCTACTAGCATACATAGTATTGGCTGTAAGCAGCAACTCCTGAGCTTGGTCTCAATGGAAGAGGGTGCATAATACTTTTCGATTGTTGTTTGTCCTTATGTATCCTTATTATATATTGCCGGAAATTCATATAGCTTGCGACGGCCTAGCATTAGAATAGCCTTAGGGTCGAGCAGAGCAGAGCAACAGTCAATTGTATTTATTCTTCACCGAAAGCGAACGCGGCACCCGTTTTGTCGAGATTTTCTCTACACCCAACTTTTCGTGCAAAAATTGAAAACACTGCGGCTTCAACTATTTCGTGTGCTTTGATACGTCGATCGTTCAAAACCATATCATCGATTTTGTCAATCATTTTCGGAGTAGTCCTGAACGATGTTTATCTCTTGTACAGTCACATTTAAACTCATTTGCCCATAAACTTCTGCCATAAACATCATCCAACTCAGCGCTAATTTCTTTCAACGCCGAAAGAAATCAAAAGCTTTTAAATACAGCGGTGGATAAAAATCATATTCCTAACTATCAATTTCCGTTTTAATGTTATCACACTGTATACTGTTAAATCATCTAAAATCAAATTCCGCATCGAACACCTAGATATGCTTATATTCTATTGGATGTTTTAGAATTAATGATTTTCTGGAAAAATTGGTACCAATTCGTGTTTGTTGGATAATTTGTAAAGAGTAGGTAGTGAAAACCGATGAATTAATGATGTGTTTGCTTGTTATGCTCAGCACTGGGTAAAAATGAAAAACGATGTTATGGATTATTCAAATAAAGATATTTTATTTACTGAAAGGAGAGAATTATAAGCAAAACATCTCGAGAGCTCAACGAAAGATTACCATCATTCGCCTCCAATTAATAGTAAGCGATTTGGGAAAATTCAACATAGCTTCATATGTTTCGGATAGAAAAGAAGAAAAAAAATGTTCAACGAAATCTTTAGCAGCGGATGAATACCATAAAGTAATATTTTATTAGCCACCTTCATGCTTTAATGCGAACTAATTTCTAGGATGTGAAAATATTCTCGCGAAACAAAAAATGTGACCATTTACTTTCAATATCTTGCCAACGTTCTATCTAAAGCTTCAAGATGTGTATCTACTTAGATATCCTTAGAATTTATTGTGTTTTGTTACGAATTTTGCTCAATAAAGATTTAAATAGACTTTTTTAGGGACTTATTAATTCTATGAAAACTATAGAGAGGAGCATACAGATGCTTATATTTCTTCAACATATAAATTGATATTACATAGCATATTGTATCCGTGAACTTTTAATGAACCAGTTTTACGAATCTTCCCTTATAGTTAAATTAATGAAGAACTTTTTAACAAAGCTGCAGTATCGTGTAACATACAAGAAATCGAATTAAAGTCCTATAAAACTATAGAAATACAAATAAAATGATACTAGATTTTAGATGAGATTTAGATTTCAACGTAGGCATAAATGGTGGTCTGGGATAATTAGATATATTTGTAATCTTCATTACAGATAATGAAATAATTGAGTTTTTAGATGCTTGGTTTCTACTAATATCAAGTTAACTTGTTGATCTTATCCTTTTAACTATCTCGTTTTGTCTGTCTTTCCCGTAATGCTCAAAAATAACTTTTCCTTTTAGTATTAGTTTAAATTGCTCAAGGTAGCAAAATAGTTCCTTTCTTAGTTATTATATTTTCTTTGAATAAAAAATGTACAAAGTTATTTTTTTACCTTAACTTATTGAATTGTCTTTTTTTCTTTTATAGTTTATTAGTATTTCCTTAACGAATGATTATTATGGATGATTTGGACTTTGAGTTATCAAATACATTTACGTGTACACATATTAAAGAAATCATATACTGTATGTTTTAAATGTAGTTGGTTAGTATCGGTAGATATTCTTCCTATTATCAAATACAGGGAATCGTTTAAATTAGTCAAGATTCTGTTGGAAAATTCAAAATAGTTTAGAAATTATTGGAAAATGAAATACCTTCTTAGTTATAAAAGATATATAAAACAAATGTTTGCACTAAAAGTTTAAGTTAAGTAGGTACCTGCATTTATATCGGTTAATGAAATGAAGTTCAAGACAGCGGTGTCCGAGATGTTTACGTAATTAAATAGTATTTTCCTTTACTTTTCGAGGATGTATTACTATCTATGTTCGAAAGCATATTCAAAAGATGAAGGATATTAATTTTTAATCAATCAAGTCAATGGAACCAATTATGGGCATTATTAAGCTATTTACCATTTTCTTGCCAATCAAAAGCTTTAGTTCTTTTTTAAGTTTTAATTTGGAACACTACCATATTTTTTGAAATTATAAATAAACATCTCTAAGAGCCATCGATCGTAGAGCACTCATTTTGTTAAAATGCCAAAACAAAATTAACTTTTTTTGTCGAAGTAACAGACATTGCAATAATTCCATGATGGAGAACACTTTTAAGGTTTTGTGTTTAGAAAGATTATTAAAAATTTTATTTGGATCATTCAATATATCTCTATCGTTGTTTTTGGTAAAGTATGTTTTAACTTTGATAAATTTTGATTGTATCTACTGCCAAATTTTAAGCTATTCTCTCTGGCAGCTTCGGGTGCCATTTTAGAAATTATTATTACAATTTTTTTTACCGTGTTGACTGTCGATGTAAATAAAGATCATTCACGATAATATGTTGCGTACTCTTAAACAATTAAATTTTTTCCAGCGGGAGAGTACGTATGTAGTACAATCAACGGCCATTGAACCAAAATGCAAAAAGTCTACTAAGTTGACTGTCTACTGTTTAATTGTAGTACTCTCAACTAGTTACGACTATACCGTTATTAATCATCATTAATCACTTTAATAATTATATTTTTTGTATTGTCTGCGAGGCCGTCGCTTTGCTGGTGATATAATAGTTGAACATTTGAAGTAAGATGTGGCTCATTGGGAAATTCTTCTAAAGATGATTTCAGAATTTACACATGCCATTGTGCATTTTATACTTCCTTTAAATATTTACGAACTATTAAATCATTTTCCAATATGTCATGATATGCTTTCATGAAGCCGAAGCGAATTTACTAATCTGCGAGCTAGCTATAAATCCAAATCGATTAAGTGATCAAGAGCTAAAGAAGTACATTTCGACGATTGATACAACACCATACATGAAATCATTGCTTCATCTTACTTTATTAATGAAGCTAATAAGTAAGTATTTCGTTATAAACATTTTTTTATGATTACGAAGGTATTTTAAATGTTTTTCATCATTTGAGGCGATTACATCATCCAGATATTTTTAATAGAACTTTGAAAGTTCGCTATTGTTTCATTAGATCTACGTTTGATGCGATGCTTCGTTGGCTATATTGCCAACTTTATCAAGCAAGGTCTAAAAAGACGAAGAAGAAAGACGAGAAATATGAAAAAAGAATGTTTGTTATTGCAAATACTTATAAAATGATTATAAATAAAAATAGGTTAAACACAACATTTTTGTGGATAGTTTAAACCTTTTTCAAGAACAAATTCAAGGTTTGTATTGATATATTTTTCGCATTTTTTAATTATGAGTATTACCCCAAACAAATTTCCCGAAATGTGCCGGAACTACCAATTTAAATTATTTGCAAAATTACTAAAATGCCAAATTATCGTTTTTGATCCTACATTTATATCTATCATTGTATGTATTTTTCAGGTATTGAATTTCATAAACCTGTGATTTTGAATATACCCCATTACGCAAATACTTTACCTAGTTTGAGTATTAGTCTGAAAGCCACGGACTCTGAAAGTGATATCTGTACTGACTGGGATAATATTCTTCTGCCGTCCAACCATGCTGCCAACAGTGTTGCCGTTAAAGTCGATCATTTTTAAATGTAGACATATTATAGTGCATTTGCTTAGATTAGCTACATATAATAATAACAAGTATTTTATTAACCATTCACTTACACGACTAGCTCTCACTGTACATAATTTCATTATTATTTTTTAAGGATTTTATAATGGAACTTATTAGAATTTATTTTTTTTATTCCGAAAATCATTATAATAGATTATACTTCACCCTTTAGCGTTTAAGTCTAGATTGGCAGTTTATGTATATATTTTATAACGTATATCTGTAATATTAGTATTAGATATATGATTGCTCCGTTATTATTTACCTATTATGTGATTACGATCGTTTCTTAATTCATTAAATACTGAGAAATGTTGTATTTAAGTTATATGATTAATTGAAATATTTTAACATATCAGCTACATTGCAAAATATGTAATTAATACGTAAGCAAAATGTAGTAAGAGAAAACATCATCATAAAATAAAGTTTTATCAGAATTTTAAAGTTGTTTTTAATTAAGTTTTTTTGCTTTAAAATTCTAGCTTTAAACTGTTAAAATAATTAGCGGAGAATGTCATTATCAGGCAAGTAATTCTTAAATACGGGTGTTATTGAAAAATCTTTATCCTTAATATTGTGCTTGTAGACTACTCTGCTTTCTGAAGTTATTTCCAAGTAGGTAATGAAGATGTGTCGAAAATGTACTTCGAAAATATTTTTAAATATTTATATTCAAAATAGAGGTTCTGCGATTACATACAGAGTTGTCCACTTCATAGGTAGTCGGAAGACTGAGTAATTTAGAAAAAATGTTTTCCTTTCTTAAGACTCGCGCGCAATTTTGTACATTTTCCTCTTTTCTTTCGTATCCAGTTTATCTTTCGCGTGAAAGAGGGCTACTAATACGATATTCTATGAAAGCAAAATTTCACGAATTTCTTATTGCGGGTGCTAAAATTAAAGTTGTGGAAATTTTCACTTAACGCCAATGGACTTTCTTAAGGATGTGATCAACATCGAAAGAAGAGAAAGCATTATTAATAACTTTATTTCTAAAGAACATCTGTAGCATGATGGAAATAAGTTAGAAAATTATAACAAAATCAAGAAATGTAAATATTTTTGAAATAAGCGAAGTAATCGTTCAAAAAATAATAGTTGATATTCAACAATAATTTTTTCGCATATCTCTTGAGACGTCTTAGAAATACTCGTGTTGAAGGCCTGCGATACTTTTCATTCTTCGTCTTAACTGCTCTTCGATATACGCAGTGGGCTGGGCGTAATATTACATGTTTAAAATTTATTTTATTGTGACGCGCATTCGTTTTTAAATTTCAAATCATCGGTAGTACATTGTTGGTGATTCCGCCTCTTTACTACATCGGCAAATTTGTTTTCTCTAGCGCTTTCTTCTACGGCTGGAATATTACTCGGAGGTCGCAAGATGCATCAGATACAGGTTCTGGTTGAAATTTTTTTGTTTACTTGAATCTAATATAGTTTGACGATTTAATAGAAACCAGCTCTTCGCTGGTAGATATCTTGTTTTGGTTGTAAATCTTCTATTTCATTTCAGAGATCTACTATGAGTATTTCCAAATTCATTAATGGTATTACCAACTTTGCTAATAATTATAGATATTATTGATTTATTATATTCTGCAGTTGAACATATAGGCGGTTCATCGCTTACCGAAGCTAGCCACGTACAAGACTCGCCTTTGCTTGAAAGTAGCTGTATAGTCTTAAATATTTGAATCAATAATGAACACAAAAGTATCGGCACATCGCAATTCGGCGACTGCACCGGTTGAGAATGTGTTTCTTACTCGAAGCGACCGTCTTGGATTAATTACTTTATGAAACTTGTGTGGTGCGGAGTGTACTTTTGTCTTGTTTCAAATGAATGGTTTAAAAATATCAGTGTTATTATCTTTTATTTACTGTTGTCATTGTAACTAAACAATATAAACACCAGAAATCTCTTTGATGCCATATCTAAATAAAAATATTAAATTGTTTTTTTATTTTTAATGTTAGACATATGCATCCTTACAGAACGTTAGATATAAATTTTCCAACAATGTTGCAAGAAAAGTGCATGATGCTGTTAAAGAATATGACTCTTTTGCTGTTTGAATTTGGTAAAGTTTATGTACATCTTAAAGCAGTGGCGGTTGGTGGTGGAAGATTGACTACAATATCTCGGTTTCATCGCGCATTTTCGCTGCGTACTACAATGTAAAAACATATATTGGCAGAATATCCTCCCGTTCATGATGACAAACGCTCCGAGGATCATTAACATTCTATTAAGAGCACCATAAACTGCGTATTTCGTTAGAAAAAAGTATATTTACGTCAAGCAAGTTTCAATTTTCAACAAGTTTCTATTACTAAGCAACAGGTGTGCTAAGATCATAGGCAGTCTTGGTTAACGCCATTTGGCGTTAAGTTGGTGCTAATGTTTGGTGATTTAATTCGTTTTTGAACAACCATGTTTCAATGACGTCATGTTTTTTCTATAACGAAATGCTCTGTACATTGCTTTAAAACGGTAATTAATCAGTGACGTCATTTGGCAATTGGCTTTCTAACGAATAAAAGAACTCACCTGAAGCGTATTATTTGTAATGATTGTATGTAATAATTTCTAAGTTACACATGAACTCAATGTAATAATTTATGGCAATACTATAATTAAATAAATTCAGTAAAATATTTGCAAATAAATATTTATTTAATTATAAGCGTATAATTAAGTAGTAAAATATTTTTCAATAAATTTTATGACAACGCCATTAGTCCACCCGAAGCCCGTTTGAATCTTATATTCCCCACCTCCACCGTATTGTCCAGGAATTTCCGCGTCATATTTCTCGTACATATGTCCACTTTTATCGTAGCCAATCATATTGGCACGAACCCATCGTTCGGCGAACTCTCTGGCCCATAGTTTTCCAATAGGAACGCCACTCTTCTCCAAACCTTCCACCACGATAGATTGAAGACACGGCCAGGCATTCGGGAGATCCCATTGCTCCCCCGTATGAGTTACTGTCGTCGGAATCCCACCTTGAAAATTGGTTATTCCCTCCCTTTTGAGATAGGAAACTACTCTTCGTATTAACTTGGAGGTTGCATGTTTTTCCAAGTTATACGCTTTGGTCCAAAGCGGTACAAAATTAGCAGCGCTAAAGTACACCCTCTGTTTCAATAAATTTATGTCGAAGTCGTACCAGATGCCATCGGTTTCATTCCAAAACAGTTTGTTGATTGTATCATTTAATTTATGTGCCAGCTGATTCCAATATACTTGCTTTTCTTCATTCTTGAGATGGCCGTAAAAGTAAGCCATATTGGAGAAAGCGCCGTATAGATATGCATTTAAATCGATTGGCGCTACTCTTGATGTGTGCGTGGATGTTAAATTGGAATTTGTATCGCCATTCTTGTCAAATATCCACCTGAAAATAAAATTTGCATTAAACGCTATAATGTGGCGAGGTGTTGTGAAGAGTGGTAGCCTATTAAATAGAGAAAAGAAGCGAATTCTGTGTCTAGTACCTTCTGCACAAATTACAAGCTACGGCATTGACCATGTTTTTTTTTTTAACTGTTTACACTTTTCTTGAGATGCGACATTAAAATCTATTCAAGAGTTGTTAAAGAGGATATATCATATTTCATCGCTTGGATGTCTTCTAAAATACACTCCGCTAAAAAAGTATCACATAAACTAAAAAAGGGCATTTATAAACCAAGATATTTTTATACGTTCACAGAAAGTTTGCCTCGTGTATGTGAACTATAAAAACACAAAGAAAATCATGGAACATAGCTTTTTTACTTTTTTTTTTCTAAAAGAACACATATAGAAAAATGCATATGTGTAAGGTTTGTTCAGTTGTTTATTGAAAGTCTTGCAATACGGACAAATTTTAAAGTGCGAAGTCAGAGTTCTGTACCACCTCTTTTAAAACTAAAACGAGCAATTTAACTTCAGAACAAGTGTCTGCTATAGTTGCTTTAATCGAAGATGGACGATCTCTAGCATACGTTGCTAATTTGATGAACATCAATCAGTCAAGTGTTTCTAGAGCCGTAGCCAGATATAGCGAAACGGGCAATTACAGTGGAAGACCTGTACCAGGTCGTCCAAGATGTTCTACTCGCCAAGATGACCGCTATTTGCTACTACAAGCATTACGTCGAAGACATGTAACTGCGAGACAATTGCAGAACGACTTGGCTAGAGTCAGAAATACTCGTGTGAGTATTCAAACTATTCGGAATAGGTTACGACAGAGTGGATTAAGAGCTAGAGTAGCTGTAACAGCCCTCGTCTCACTAGGAACCACCGAGTGGCTCGCTTAAGGTTTGCCAGAGAACATGTAAGTTGGAACATTAATGACTGGGCCAATATATTCTTCACAGATGAGTCAAGATTTGGTCTTTACACCTCAGATAGGCGTATCTCAGTGTACAGACGAGACGGTGAGCGCTATTCGCAGTGTAATACCAGACCTAGACCTAATTTCGCTGGTGGCTCTATTATGGTTTGGGGAGGCATCTGTTTAACAGGTCGTACAGAGTTAGTACCAGTAGACAGAGGTACACTGACTGCCCACAGGTATATAACGGACATTTTAGAAGAACATGTAGTACCATATGCGCCAATTATAGGGAACGAATTCATGTTAATGCACGATAATACACGACCGCATGTTGCAATAATCGTCCGGGAATACCTTAACGATGTTGGTATTCCAGTTTTAGATTGGCCTGCGGTAAATCCGGACATGAACCCTATCGAGCACGTGTGGGACCTCCTTTACAGACGGATACGAACCCAAAATGTTGCCCCAGCGGACCTGCATGGACTAGAAAATGCTCTCCGTGACGAGTGGGAGAATTTGGATCAGGCTTATATACGGAGGTTAATCGAATCTCTGCTAAACCGTATGCGAGCGGTCATAAGAGCCAGAGGTGGCAACACTCAGTATTAAAAGCTACAGTTATGACATTTTTCTTTCCAAAATTATAATTTCTTGTTTTAATAAAAATCTCAAGTATGAGTTCTTGTTTTTATTTGGCCTGTATTTTATTTAAATAATCATAGAAATTATATCTTAGAGCGCATTAAAGTATATTTACAACTTTATGCTACAAACAAAAAATATGCGATACTTTTATGATTCAAAACTAAATTATGCGATACTTTTTTGGCGGAGTGTATTTAAGGTACGGTCTACTTGTAGGGTCTAATTGCAGCAACTAAAGATTAGCAACAAAATAATGATTTATTGTCGAAATAGAGAATATTGAATATGCCTCCCGTTGCTCCATAGCAATTCAAAAAATTCAATTTTTTTATAAAATTCCATAGATGCCTATTTTAATTAAATGTTTCTTTGGAAAGATTTGGGTAAATAAATAGAAAATATTTTTTAGGCGCTGTATTGGGATATTATTTCGGACAAGATGATACAGGAAGTGTTCGAAAACCAGAAAGGTGCCATAAGAAACATTTTATAACTGCTCATGTAAACACAAAAATTGATTTGTTCTTAACTTCTTAGTTGAGAAATGAATTGTCCCTTAATTATAAAACTAGTTGGAATAGAACAGATTCCTAACTTAAAAGAGATTTTTTCAGTAAAAACCAGAGTCTTCTTTCTAACATTAGCTAAAAGGCAGCAAAAGTCGCTTCGATGAAGCCACAAATAAAAGAGGATCCACACACTTAAATAAGCAAAAAGAAGAAATTACGTGACATACGTGACCGATGAGCTGCCGCTGACAGATGGTCACGAGGTCTTGCCGGTTTCCTCTGTCATTATGATTTGGGCGCATGTTAAATGCTATTGAAGTACACGTATTGGTCCAAATGGATCTCAAGACCAAAAAGTCTTGAATATGTGGGGATAAGGTACAAACGCATCCCAGAAAATTGTGTCGAACACAGAAGAGTTAAAAGTCTAAGAAGTGAATGTCCACTGAAAGAATCTATAAACTGTTAGTTATGGTTCTGAATATGATGTTGTCGTCGAATTTTCGCAAGGTATCCTATGAAATTTTTCTTCTAAATTCGTAATACGCTCAAAACTTTCCAACTAAAAACGTTGAACGGTTGACTAAGAACTTATTTAAAGATCTGGAGGAGCTGAGTAGATCTAAGGAAAGGTTAATCATCTACCTGAAGCGGTTGAAGTGCTAAAGCTCGGAGATGTTTTGGAAATTTTTTCGTGGTATCTTTAGAATTTTTCGGAATGTAACTCAAAAAATAAAAAAGATTACATGATGCAGATACATGATACAGAGCTAAATAAATCGATTCTATGAGTTTGCCTTCATGAAGAGACGCTCTAGTGAAGCTTCTGTTGATCCTAGAAAAGCTTTCGTAGGATCCTTGAGGTGAAAAGCAGGAAAACCGAACCTGGAACTTGGACGAATTTTTCCAAAATCGTATTTTTTTACGGAAGCTATATGCAGGTATTCTATGCTGTTCACAATACATTTTTTGCTTTAAAGAACGCTTAACGCTGCTTGGAAAATTATTAGAAATGGAGGCGATTTTAAAACTCGAAACTATGGATTATGATATATAAAAAACCGTAGGAAAGATCACCAGACTAACTCTATTTCCATGTCGGCAAGTCAAGATCTATCGGATATAATACTCAACATGAACTTAACAAAAATGTTATTTATATGCATTTTTAGTTAAATCTCTTTTCAAAATAGGTTCCTTAAAACTGCGTAAAGAGAAACCAAAATTTTAAGTTTACCTCGACGAGAAATCCCATCCACTTTCCGCACCTGACTTTAATTCGATGTACATATTCTGTTTTTCCTTATCTTCTTCATAATAGCTAGCTGTAGTAAAATCTTCGTAATAAGATTCTGGCCGAGGACCAGTGCTGACAGCGTGATAATGGGCCACGTGATAATTTTGGCATTTGTGTCTTATTTTAATCATTCTATTCTCTAACCAAAAGTTAACTTCCTTCTCTAAGAGGTCGATATTGTTTTTCAACCAAAGCGTGTCCTGGGTAGCTTCAAAGTACTTCATTGCCATATGAGTTAGAAGAGGCGGTTGAGATCTTTGAATGTAATAGACCCTACCGCCGTTGGGTACGTGACCATAACGATCTACCAACGATAGGAAGTTATTTACCATATCCCCTGCGGTTTTAGCCATTCCACCAACTAGTATTCCATCAATAACCCAGTAGCTGTCCCAATAGTAATATTCTTGGAATCTACCTCCGGGTACTATGAAACCGTTCGGTACGGCAATTAAAGAGTGTTGATCAGGATTTTCACGAACTTCTTCCTTCGTTTTCCTTCCTAGATCTTTCCATATTGCCACTATATCTTTTGCAAATTTCCGAACATCTTTGTCTTTGATGCGAGATAAGAATGATGGTTCGTCATCGAAATCATCTGGTATCCAAACATCTAATTCGTTTTCGCTGGTGAAGTTTTCGTCTACGTAAGTTTGTAATTGTTCCTTACTGGGATCGCCACCTAGTGAGATAAAAATTTTAATATTAATAATGCTACAAAGTTAGTTAAATTATTATGATAGGAAAAGATGGGGTACAAGGGTACCATAGAGAACAAAGAAGCACTCTATAACTTATTATTAATAAGTTATTACTCAACTATACAACGTATTTTTTTTATAGACGATATGTTCAATTTGTGTTTTTGGATAATTTTTGGCACAGCTAAAGTTTATAGCTTGTTCTATAAGATTTAATAACATAAGTAAGTATGGGCAACCTCCGCACCACACAAGTTTAATTTATTATATGTATAATAATATAATAATTAGTTTGGGACGGCCGTTTCGAGGACACGAATAATTCAATCACCGGTTGATGAGGAGGACCATCCAAACGGCCGTCCCGGACTAATTATTATAAGACTACATAATAAATTAAACTTGTGTGGTGCGAAAATTGACGATACTTATCATTAATCGATGTTCTGCATACAGTTCACGTTTTCTAAACAATGTTATTCCTGTTTCAGCATGATTCATCAAACTAATCTATCTATTGTACAATAATAATAACTAATGATAGCAAGGGCTATGGCGTAGTATGGAAAGCAACACAAAAATATCGGCAATTATCGGAACGGCTGTACGAATGGTGCGAGAAACCTCTAAATACTTTTACCGTCTACATGGCGTAAAGTTAAGTAATTGGGAAAAATGTGGACAAACAGACGGAAGAGCCTCTTGCCATTATAACCCGAAACATAAAACATGCGCAGCCTTACTCCAATAAATCAAATAGAGTACAACAGATCGTTCTCTCTATTAATCACAGATAGAATAGGTACATTATGAACGATTCTAACCACTGGGTACAACACAAAATGGGCGCGATTAGTTCCTTAATTATTAGATTAGTTAAATTCTTTTTAAATAGAAATAGTTATAACGAAAAACTTAAAATCATAAAAATTGTAGCTATTTACAACGGTTAATCTTCTATATTTGTCGATCGCATGGTTCAGAGAACATTGACATTAATTCCGCTAGAAACTAACGGTAGGAAATCCGTTACTCCCCTTTGCAGCATATTGAAAGGTATCAGTAAAGTTTTTACAAGAATTTAAAAAATTCAATACGATGACTGTGATGAAGTTTATTATTAGTAAAACGAAAAGAACGATACGTACCAGATCTGAGGAACACATCAGGCGTTATCGCCTCTGTAGATTAGATTCATCAAGTGTAGTACAACACTTGATGAATCATAATGCATAATATTAGAAAACCTAAAAATTGATTGAGAGTATAACTTCGCCGCGAGACGATTTTCATAAAAAGTAATAAATATGATCAACAATAAAGAATGGTGAAAACGGACCGATGTCGTGCTCAGCTCTATTCGATTTATTGGGATAAGGTTGCACGTTTTTATGCTTCGTACTAAATTGACGCTTCCGTTTATTTATCCGTATTTTTTCGCATGTCTTAGTTTTACGGCATATAGGCGGTAAAAATAAATATTTGTAAGTAATATTTTTGTCGTAAGTTTCATATTCTCGGTTGAGAATGCGAATTATTCGTATCCTCGAAACAACTGCCCCGGATAAATTAACTAACCTTGTGTGGGACGGAGGTTGGTGATACTTTTGTATTTTTTGCTATCTATTGTATTCGAATGTATACTATGTATAATAGTATATATTCCCGTTGCACAAGACCTTGCGTTCTTGTATTATATCTACTGCCGAAATAGCAAGCAATTCAAAATAAAGTTAAGTTCGCTACTCCATAGCATAAACGTCATTATTGACGTGTACCGCTTGTCGGCGTTAAAATGATATAACATGGTTCATTCCATTCAACAATTAAGTTTGTAAGACGTAAAAAGGAAATCGATAATAACGAATAGTTTTAAGATTGAAGTATTGTATTTCATGCTAAAATTGTTTATATAGATGTATACGCATACGTATAGGTAATGACTTTGAGTTAAACGTTCAATAATGTGTTGTTGTTTTTTTTGTTGTTTTTTTTTTCACAGCTAATGTATTCTTATACTTTCATATATGCGGGTTTTTAATTCCTTGTAATTCTCCGTTTGCAAATGGTTTTTGTTAAGCATGTTAGTTGAAAAGTGGTTGTTTCCTCTGATACTTGATAATTAAAACTTTTTAGTGGTGAAGAATCGACATCTTTGAGGTAATGGTTGCACATACATATATGCTATTGACGGTGTTGCATAGTATTTAGTTTAATTCTTATACTTAATGGTTACCTATTAGAACCAGCTACCCAACCTGAAAATTAAATATGTTAGGATTTTTATATTGCCGACATACAGAATAACGAACAGTCAACCTTTTATAATGGCGCAGAACTCTAGAAGCTGTTGAAGGAAAGTAAGGAATGTAGAAATAAATGAGAAAGAAGGATCTTGTATGTGCGGTTCTTCCGTGCATTCGAAAATTTTAGTTAGAAAATGGTTACATATGTTAACTGTAGACATAAGTGGCCATTCTGTTTAACCCTTTAAATTATTCCCTCTGCGATTATCTAAAGCAAAAAAATAATTCAAACAAACTAAACGACGAACGGAAACTTGTTCAAACTGTTGCCTTAATAGATGAAGAGATGCTACTTTCTCTATATGAAGAATTTGGAAAGAGATTAGAGAATGCACAAATGAAAGTTGAAGATTTATTAGATAGTTTTGTTAGTCAAATATTTGTTTAAATTAAATCATGCACATTAACTATTTTTTCAATTTCGACAAAAATATCATGCTCATCAGTCACATTTTCGATTGACATTTTCAACAAGAAATACATAAAATGAATGGTGATTCCTTAACAAGGGAATATATTCAATGTAACGCCGTTGATTTCTTGAAAGTTTTCTTCAAAGAAAAAAAAATAGAAAATTGTAAGATAAAAGTAAAAAGTAACCGTAATTAATGAAAAATATTTAAATGAACTTAGATACCTAACAAAAAACGAAATAAATATATAAAATAGACAACAACAACATAATGCTTTTTATCAGAAATAGAACCATTTTTCAACATTCAACGGTAAATTTCGATTTTTGTCATAAATTACATATAATTAATTAGGAAAAGTGTCTACAGCTCATAAATATCTAATTTATGTTTTCCTCTTGACGTACATTCTTAAGCTAAAATATTAAAATTAATAAAAACAATTTAAAGTAAAATACACCTTAAAAATTAGTGAAACAATTAAAGTGACATCTAGAATAAATGCCTTTCGTAAATTCAAAATGAAAGAATTGTATATTTCAGCAGACAATGAATCAAAATAGTCTACTCATTAAGTTATGGTATTTAAACGGAAGAGTTGCCAATATCAATTTATACAATTAGTTCGTTAATTTAATCGGTTTCCTGGGACTGATTATAACGAAGATAGTAATAGTTTCCAGATAATTCTTATCATCTTGCGGTTGAATAAGTTATTTATATATGGCCTGAATAATTTAGACGGAAAGTTTTCAAACAAAAAAATGTTCGGGCATTAATTCTGCATTACAGAAAATTATGTCCAGGTATACACGTTGTTTAGTTTGGATACCTATCTTCAATTCATGACGACTTTCACCAATACTTCCTATAATTATTTACCTCAGTTTTCGTTGTAATTGAGATAATTTAAGAGTTTTACGTATTTTCATTGTTTCTTTAACGAGATGATATCTTAAATTACAGAATGGTTTTCGAAATCGTTATTTATGTGCGAATCATATATTACCATTTTTTTTAATGAAACACGTTCTATATTTTTCCAAAATCTGATACAAGAATTGCTGTAGAGTGTTTCCTATAAACATTTCCACTCACCTAAAATGCTTCGTTCTTTAGTAAATTAATTATAACTTTGTTTGCGGAGTAAATCTTTAACTAACTAGAATAGTCTGAGCCAAGCAAGTGGTGCGATATCAGTGGGATTTTAATTTGCTGATCTCTATCTACCAATCAAATTATGACTGACTAAAAATAAAATCTTTCGCTAAAATTCATAGCGCGTCGGCATGAAGTACCATCAATTTTTGATTTCCTAAAGATATTCATTTAAATTAACTTTTGAAATTTAATTTATTCGTACAATCTCAACTTCTATTCAAAGCAAGCGCCATTTCTTTTAAGCGATTCTTTGTATTTTGTTGAATAATTACATTTACATTTTGAAAGTAATATTTTGTAAAATGTATAATGCCTTAAGCAATTTATTTGGAACACCTGTTCGCCTATTATCATGCCCAAATATTAGATGTTTTGAAACAAAAATCTTATCTGTGTAGCCTCATATTTAATTCATTAACGAAGGACGAAACTTAGGTGCGGGGAAATGTTGATGTGAAACATTCTCGAAGAGTTTCTTCATCAGAATTTGCGAAAGAAATTGAAAAAGCACGAATTAAATTTGGCAACAATTTCGACGAATTTATCTTGTAGATGCCAGTTGATACAAAAATCATTCTGAATGTTTGTCTGGATGTTCTATTGCAACCTATCATAGGAAATCTGTATACACTATATTATTGCACGTAATTTTACGCTGTTTTCGAATATCTTTTTATTTGAAAATTTTTGCTGTAAATCGTTTACGAAAAAAATAATTTTCTGACCACTCATTGGGTGGACACGTTAATAAAGATTTAAATGGTGTCTCTGTGATACGTCTAAATCGCGAGAATTTTAAACGAAAGTTATCCATAATGTTAGTGATAAACTTACCTGTATCATTCATCAGTTCGTAAAATTTGCTCAAAGTAGTATTGACGTCGTTCAGCATGCTTTTATCCACAAACGTCTTCGAATCATCATATAATCTAGCCATCTGAATTGTGTGCAACAATTCGCCTTGACAGTACACTAAACTATCACATGTTGGCGGCTTTTCCAGGCATGCGATCGATTGTTGACAAGTGTTGAACACCGCCACAAGAACGAATGCGCTAAGTGTTTTCGAAGGCATCGTCTACGAAACTGTAACAACGAGAAAAAATGTACATCTGAGGAAGTTAGTTGCGATTATTTATATACAATCACATACATATATATATATTGTTATCGACATTCGATTAACCAATAACTTCTTTCCTTTAAATTTAACATACGCGTAGACATGATTTGTTAAAATAATTAAGATATTATTCTATATAAAATACTGGGATTCCCTGACCTTGTATTCACCCATTCTGAGAGAGGAGGGCCTTCTTCTTAATTTTGCTGGAAGCTGTAACGAAAATAATTACTAAGAACTCTAGAAGAATTTTCCCCATTGCGCTATTAGATTTTTCTTCATAATTCCTAAAGTTTAATGGAAGTCGTCATAAAATTGATAGATAAGATATAAAAAATAAACCAGCACATTTCAACCGTCTCCTGCAATTTTAAGGGAATTCAAACGTAAAGAAGCACTTGATTTTGATCACACGGGATATACGTTTGCAGCGCCCGGAAAAATTATGAAATAAATTCATTCGATTGGTGATAAAAGGGAATTTATTATTATTAATTATTTGCAATTGTAAATATTTTATTTAATGTCAAACTTTGGTATTTTACTCCTATTCAAAAGACCAACTGAATAAATTGTGAATGTGGGTTTCCTGGGTAAACGAACGTCGAAGACGTCATTATGATCGATTCGATGGGTCCCCGTATTGACGCTGTGGCAAAAATTAAGACGATGATTGGTCTGGATGGTACTGGATCCTAGAACACAATGCCGACTACGCCAATATAGTCGAAAAATTATAATGTGTAGTACCACGCGATAGAGAATCATAAAATAATAAAGAAAGCTCCTATGCGCTAACAAACGTAAGCCTACTGTTTCTAAAATACAAGATTTTTTTTAGAAAGAAAAACTTAATCGAACTAAAATGATTTTAAGCATTATTAGCATATTCTTAAATTCTTCTTTCTTCTTGAAAAACATATCGTAAATGTTTCAAGCTTTACTTGTGTTCCTGATTAGGTCTTTGCTTGATTCTGTTATTTGTCGTTAATTAAGACAGTGCGTCAGATCACTTTTTTCCATAAATAAGCGAATTTTGGACCATTTGGAAATGGGTGAATAAGTCATGGGAGACTGCATACTCCCGACTTTAATTCCCTCAGTTTTTCGTTTTGGGAGTTTATGAATAATGAAGGGAATGTAGAACCAAGTAATGGAATAAAATAATGAAATCCGACGGCTTATAGACATCAATGTAAAAGACCTTTTTTTGTTTTACGGCCCTCAATACCATGGTACTATTTGCTGATCTTTTTTCTTTGTCACCATGGAGAAAACGATATTCCACAATAAATTGGCAATATTATCTAAAGAAAATTACAAAATTTTGTAGAATGGTTCAGAAGACATTTACTGGATCCATTCAGTTGGAATATCTTGATTTTTAACTGGTGAATCTCATAAATCTTCCATGTTTTCTGAATAGATACTTATTTATTTATTCGAACTAAGTCTTAGTTTCTGATGTATACGAAAGTACTTTGTTATACGTTTTACGGATGTTTTTGCGAAAATCAAAATTCGGCAAATCGATCTCGATTAAATTGCCCATAAGTTTTGTTTTCAATTGCATTGTTGTTATTAATCTTTCCAACAAAAATTAGTCACATCGCCACTGATAAATAAATATTATAACAGAAAAAAACGCATTGTTACATATAAATCGCAAAATAAAAATTTTTCAGCATGTTAGAATGAAAATAGGCATTATGGAAAAATTCTTGGATTTTCTTACACAGTGTTCTTAGCTTCTTTAGGGTGGTAACTTCTACATTTAAGCTCAAGCAAATTTTAAGCTTTATCTATAAGTTATGCTATGAGCATAGCACGAAGCAGCCACTGATGGCAGTGCAATAAACGAAAGCAATCCATAGACTAGCAATTTTGACTCTGTTGTTCATATATACGTCATACGGTTGTATTGATTTTGGAATTCAATTACATCATACGTTGGAATTGAGGCAGTTGACTGTATTAAGTACTTTTAACGCCTCCATTTGTAGTATTAATGCCGTACGCAGCCCTCAGATGGCACTTGAAGTTTGTCGGCTTGTTGAGAAAAATAAAAGATATAAAAAATGTTGTATGTACTATCTTTAATAATTATTGATCGTTTAAAACGAAATATGTAGACACGTCTATACTTGACATAAAGAAAGTAAATAAAAAAACACATATGTGTTAACTTTCAAATAAATACACAAAGCAATTGAGCATATATCTTTGCGGGCTCGGCAGATTGCGCACTTGTGACTGAAAATTCCTTCAAACGGCTTTTTTCTTGTGAGATTTGAATTATTTTTTTTATCATGTTGAAATTCGCAGTTGTCTTATAAAATTGTAGCCATTTGTTTAAATGGAATGTGGAAACATAGTTTATACTGTAACGTTTTATACGAGGGGAAAATTAAAAATAAATGATTTGTCCAAATTAATTAACTGAATTCAGAATCCATAAAATTCGGGAGTGTTTCCGGTTGTTCCGGTTCCGGTGTCGAAATACCCTTTCGACAATTTAAATTAAAATAGATATCAATCAACGAAGTTTATCAGCATTCAAATTTGAAGAAACTAAGATCTTCCACTATAAACTCTAGGTGTATACGTTGCGTACTGGAACCCGCTTATTTACAAATCACCAACCTCGACATCTACTCGCGTAGCGACTGTGTAACAGATAATTTTTACAACTCTATCTTTCTAAAAATACTTTGATAATGAATTTCGATTTAGTTTCCTTCATTCTAAAAATAGCGCAATATAAGTTGATGCGGGCGTTTAACAAAAAGACAATTTCTATGATATTAGATGACCTTTACACTACAACCAACTAAACAATAAAATTCACTCACAGACTTAACGAACGATATTTAGTTTACGTAATTACAACTTCATCCGTTTCATTTAGACCGTCGTTGGTTGGACTTAATAATATTCTCCTAACTGCCCCGCTAACTAGCTATTCTCCATGAGTCCATTCTCATGAGGCGAATAGACACGAGTCTATCTAGTCGCTGCAAAAAAAGAATAATTCCACCTTCCTTTGTCATCTCTATTTATATCTGCCACCTAAAATTTAGATGAAAAAGACTTCTAAAATGGAATTCGAGAAATGTAAGAAATTCTATTAAATTGAAAGTTAGGGACAATTTCGATGAAACAGGAAATAACTCGACATTCAAAACTATCTAAAAAAAAAAAAAAACGTAACAAGACCGAACGCCCGTGATCAATAAAGAGGATGTTATTTTGTTCCGATGATTACTTCCTTGTTGACATTAATCGTATACGTTCTATTGATGAAGTATTCGCATGTCGATATTCTGCGTGCTTCCTTCTTGGTGGGTAGCAATTTTGCTTAATTCGTGTGCGGTTGTTATTTCGAATTATTGGCGTAGAACATAATTGCACATCACTCATGCGGCGAATAACCTTGCGTATTCGGCAAAGAGGTGGTAACAACTTGAAACACTTGTAAGTCGTGTGGACAGCGGTTCTCAAAAGTTGATATATTTTCGTCTATACTACAGGACAATTTTTCTGCGACGCGCTCAATCCAACTTACATACAATTTGACATTTTTGCAAAATAGACGAGTTAGTACATTGGTAACTAGATTTTTTTTTTATTGTACAGCAAACAATTTTAGTAGCCATAAAGAGAGAAAAGGCTAATACATGAAAAAACTATTCATTACGACGCACAAAAATCTCGAGTGAATGTCACAAACAAGTTTTGTTTTTAGGCACATTACAATTCATCCTAATTTTCTAATTGCTATTTTTGGAACAAAAATAATATCGTTTCTTTTGTTTTAGTTGAGCTTTATTTATCAACGGCTCGGAATTTGCTGTTTCCGTTGATATAGATTCATCCAACCTCTATTTATAGAAATAAAAAAATTTTAGCAAACCAATCACACTACCAGTCTCATGGGGTCCCAGGTTTTATGAGAATACTAAAATTTAGATATTCAAACTACAATTGAAAATCAATTACTTAGAATAGTAGTAATTCCACAAGCCTAATCGAAGGTTAAGCCACCTTACTAAGCTATCAATAAATAGATCTATTTTCAGTAAATAGGATGGGGAGTTTAAAGAGTTTGCCCACATTGCCAATTTTAAGTAAATCGGTAACGTAGGCCGATACGATGTTAAGACAACAGTTAAACGGGCATCTTAAAAACGTGGCATTATTAATTCATTTTAATCAAAAGGCCGTTTTCATATCTGATAATTATTTTAGAAAAGACATTTTAGAAAAAAAGCTACCGTTAACTGCCACATCAAGCCTCCTCTAGAGCAACTCTCCTCACCTAATTCTAATCTCCGTAAACAAGCGTATCTATAATATATTCAAGGTGTCACCGACCGTACATTCGGGAACAACATACAAACTTTCTTCAAATTCAATCTCCGCCATCATAAAGTCTCTGGCATCTACTACATACCATGTACGATGCACGTACGGTAGTGTGTACATCGGTGAAACAAGTCAGAACTCGTGTTACTAAGTACCAACGTTGCATTCGATTATTGCGGGTAACTGAGTTCGCGCTGGCTGAGTATGAACCGGAAACCGGTCACCAAATTCAGTCTAACTCCGCGTATTTCGTCTCGCAAGCGTCACTATTACAGTAGAAAAAAACACGAATCTATAAAAACCTTCAAACATCAACATTATACCCAAAAATCCTAACTGACTAAACCTCCCAGCAACCGCACCAGTTCATCGATTCCGCTCGCTTTTCCGCTTCATTGACCCATAACAAGCGCTATATAAACCCCTTCAATACGGGTAATCCTTAGTCAATTCCGCGGAGCATCTCAGAAGAGCACTAGGTGCAGCCAAACAGTTGTACAAGTTATACATAGGTCATATCTTTACCTATGGTAGTTCCATATGGATCATAGCGGCACCCACTTATTTACTCTCCTTCGAGTGTACAAAATCGCTG